>CM064327.1:142168013-143368013 GCA_032595735.1 Pelochelys cantorii
CTGGTAACTGGACACAAACAATACAGATGCTCTGGTTTCTCTTCAGCTCGTATAAATCTTTCATCTTTTACTAAATGCTAATATCTAGGAAAAGAGAATGCAAGCCATATTTACTAGATGGGAAGCAGTGTCCTGAAAAACAGCGACTCTGAAGAAGATTTGGCTGTGCGATGGAGCATACAAACCCCACACTAAACAAGGGATTTTAGGAGCTGCTCTGGCTCAGTCAGTTCTGCCCTAACTAGGGATATAAGTGACTAGTCGACTACCCAATAAGCAAATGACGGTGAAAAACCGGTTCCCCCCTGCACCGTCTCTGTGGGGGGCAGGGAGCAGCCGGGAAACGGCATGAGCAGGAACTGAAACAGTCCCGCTTGCGCTGGTCCCACTGATGCTCCTCTCCCTTTGGAATATACAAAAGCCAACTGTGGCCAAAGACAGAGGCATGAGGGGAACCTGGGCTAGCGGGGACTGCTTCGGTCCCTGCTGGTGTAGGTTCCCACTGCCTCTATCCCTCTGAAATGTACGAGAACTGGGGGCAACTCTTGTACATTTCAAAGGGAGAGGTGCAGTGGGATAGTAAGCATCCCCCTTTATTGAAAGAGTAGTCGATGGAAATTCCATTGACTATTCAATTAGCTGATTAATTGAAATTTAACACCCCTAACTAACACACTTGCAAGACATGCACAGGTGGAAGAGTAAAAGGAAAGCGTAACAGCTCACTTATGGGCAGAGCACTTCAACCCTTAGCTACTGAGGAAAGAGCAAAGAGAAGACAGGAACTTTCCCAACAAAAACTTTCCTGAGAGATTTCAGGGCTTGACCCTGAGAAGTAGGCACACCTCTGCCAAGTATTTAGTTTTTGTTAATTTCCCTTGCTTTTTGTTAATGGACTACCCTGAAAAGGAAGAAATGTGGCAGGTGAGCCAAGTCACAGGAAAAGAAAGACCACTGCAGAGATGGATCAGCCACTGGCTGCAGACCTGAGGGATGAGGGAGCTGTTATGCCAGGGCTACTCAACTTTGGAAGCCCCAGTGGCTACAATGATACTCGAGGCACATGCCAAGTGCCGCAACTTAAGTGTGGTTGCATATACATGCAGATATATTGTAAATATATGCAAATAGCTTCTTTCACACTGATGGGCATGAATACAAAGATTAAGGCAAGACTACGCAAAACGCAGCCCCCATTAAGTCAGTTCTGCTGATATTAATAAAATGCAATATTTACCTGATTTCTACCCATATCACAATCCAGAAATTTAACTACTAAAACGCATATCAACAAAAGATCATTATATTGACTACTTTTTTGTTTTGGCTTCAAAATTTTAACAAATCAAACTAAAACTGCCAATACGTTATTTACTGGAGTATAAGTACAATCAATGTGAAGATTGTGTTTGCAAACTTTTCACCAGCTGTTTTTCACATCAGGCTTGTATTCTGTTGTAGCAGCACGGAGACAGGCGGTCAGATATCTGTCAGTAAGAGAGGTGCGCAGTTTTGACTTGATTCCCATGGAGGAGAATGAACTTTCACAAACATATGTAGACCCAAAGCAAGTTAGCGCATTTAAGTAATGAGGGATATATGTCTTCCTGTACATAGGTCATCCAAAATGTTTCAGTGTCCTCTTCTTTATGCCTAGCTTTTAGGAATACTATTGTTTTGCAGTTCTATTATTTCTTCATCAAACGTGGCCCTTTCAACACCAAATCTCGCTGCTGAAGGTGAGACTGCCTTTACCTCAACTGAAAATGGATTTTCAGTAAATTCAAGAACTGTCTTCAGGGATTTGACATCTAGAAAATGAGAAAAAAATTCTGTTTTCAGCTCTGAGATGTACTCCATAAAAAAAAAAATCCACAAATCAGGCAAAAAAGAATCATATTCACTCAGCTGTGTCACTTGGGAGTTGAGGATGGGAAAGTGAGTTAAGTCTCTCATAAAGCTGATCTGCAAAAAGGACCTGTTTTATGTGATGTTTCTGCATTTGAAACATTGAAGTTAAAGACTGAGTACATTTAAGTGGCGTGTCATATCAGTGAGAAAAGCAGGAATGTCTCTTTGTCTAAACACGACAGTAAATCCTGCTGATCCTTTGCTTCCAAAAAAACTTGTACAGCAGGCACTAGATCCATGAACTGATCTAACACTTTGCCTCGATTCAGCCATGTAACTTCTGCAAGCATTGCCAAGTCACCATATTGTGTTTCGTACTCTTCAACTAAATTAGAAATTGTCTATGTTTCAAGGCATTTGCAACAATGAAGTTGACAATTTTTGTGACACTATCCATTGTGCTCTTGAGAAATCCCCTTTTCAGTTTGCTGTGTAACTGTTCTTGGCGCAGAATACAATGGTATGAAAAGAAATCTGGAAACTGGATTTTTCCTTCAGCAAAGAAATTAGCCCCTTCTCTTTTCCAACCATGGAAGGAGCACTATCAGTTGTTACCAAAATAAGCTTCTTCAAATCAATGCATTTTCCTGGTCCCGTAAAAATGCCATTAGTGCAAAATAAACATCCTCTCCCCTAGTTTGACCTGTCACAGGTAGCAGAGTAAGCAATTCTTTGACATACTTTTTGTCATTGAAAAAACACACCCAGATTATGAGCTATGTCTGAACAATCAGTAGATTCATCCATTGCCAGACTGAAATACTCAGTGCATTCAGCAATTTAGAAATCAGATCACCTGAAATGTTTTCAATTCGTCTTACTACAGTTGAATCAGACACTTGTAGTTTTGATGTTTAACTATATCCTCTTTGTTTTTAAATTCTGCAAAAAGTGATTCACTGCAATCCAAGAAGCACTGCTTCATCAATTCACCTTCAGTAAAAGGTCTTCTTGACTTAGCTATGTGCCAAGCCATTTTGAAGAAGGCTTCTGTAACAGCATTGCTGTCTTTAACTTGCGAACAGAACATATCTTGTTGAGTATGGAAACCTTTTTGAGTAAGGAATGTATCTTAGTTTTTCTTAAATTGCTGTCAGGTGGATACAAGTCTTTGAACTCAGGGCAGCCCGGGAAGCGGCTCAAGGTACGCTGGGGATAGAGACTTCACCCTGTGGCCCCACAAGCCCTGCGTAAACTGAAACCACACTGCGGGCTTCATGCAAATATGCCGCAGGCCACATGTGTCCCACGGGCCACGTGTTGAGTAGCCCTGTGTTATGCCATGCCCAGCCATGAGAAAGGATCAAGTGGTGAGCTTACCCCTTCATAGGCTGATTATCCACAGCAACCTCCTAACATGAGCTCCCAATATGATGTTGTGGTCCAAAGAGCAAATGAGATCCTTGAATGTACAAATAGGAGACTTTCAAGTAAGAGACAGTCAAATTTTCTCACACTGCACCATACACTAAGGGCTGAAGTGGCCATGTAATTCTATCGCAGCCAGTGTGCTCCGGCCCCACTCCAAGGAGCCCTCTGCCACTCCACGCTGCTGCCTCTGTATCAGAGGCAGTAGTGTGGAGTGCCAGATGGGAGCTGGTCTGTGAGGGGAGCCAGTTTAAAAACCAGCTCCCCTCGTGGACTGGCTGACTGTTGCCCTGTGCTGCTGCCTCTGATAGAAAGCAGCAACGCAGGGTGGCAGCAGCCCCTGTCCCAAGGGAAGTGGGGTGAGCTCCTGGACCCAGTGCGAGCCAGAACTGAGCCAGGCTTCCCGCCCACCTGGCTCCTAATACACTTTAAATGCAGAGCTGCAGCAGCATGAGCCAGCCTACTAAAAAATTTACTGGCGGGGGAGGGGGAGGAATTGTGTGTAGTCTGTAGCATTACCCTATAAGCTTTTGCTAATCGGTTAAATCGACTACACTATTATATCCCTATTATTTACCTTAAGGAGAAAATTAAGGGGGAAACTTGATTACAATCTATAAATATCTACATGGGTGCAATGTTTTAGGGTTCAGTCAAAAATCAGTAAAGAGTTGTGTTACTGCCTGCCCAGCAACTGGGAGCCTTAAGTGCTATGCTCCAATGACTCAGTGCCTGGACATCAACAATTATCATACAAGCAAGCAGATCTAAGCCCAGTGGCATCAGAACTTGAGTTAGTATTTTCTGTGTTTGTTAACATAGGGGGATGAGCATTTACATCCTGTCTTCCACCACCCAGTTACTGTTTGCAGAGTGATACCAACACACCTTGCAAGTTCCAGATTTCCCCAAACCTATCTCCCTGCAGCCTTCAGCCCTCTCCTGTAACACAAAATAAATTAACTTTGCCCCTCCTTTAAAGAGACAGAAATAGCAGCTTGTTATCTCATCAAGAGTTAATAATCACTTCCATTCTATCTAAACGATGGGTTGGTTTAAAGTAAAACAAGTTTACTGGATCAAAAAGAGGGAGATTTTATGTGAATGAGACCATCTGGGATTAAGAAGAAAAATGTTACAAACAAAAGTAAAAATACTGAATGGCTAGGGCCTAATTTAACAAGCTATAGACTTTATTCAGAGTTGTTTCTTCACCAATGTTCTTCTCCCATCCCCAGAATGGCTGAGTAGCTCTTAGGATCCTCACAGAATTCAGAGTGCTGGCTCTCCTTATTTCTTCAGGTGAAAGATAACTTAGGTGCTCTCTGCCACACTCTTTAAAATCCAGTAAACTCTTGTAAAGTATAATTCTCAAAGAGTTCACGGACGTTACTTCAAGAGGCAAGAAGGTTTCCTAGCTGCAGACTGCATCCCCTCTTGCGATCATTTTTACCCCCCTTGCCTTCCTTATGGAATTGTGTATCTGACATGCTAATAAGCTTTTCTTGGTTTTGGTCACACCTTGCTCAATTTACACGATAGACGTACTAAAGCAGACAAAACCCACATTCCTTTGTCTGGAAAAAAACTATTTATCAGCTCGCTCATCCTAATTTTATATAATCCTTTGAGAGTTGCCCAGACATAGATCATGCCAAAATATGCATGACTTCAGAGTTATTAATTTTCCAATGACATATTTATTTACATCTTTTAACTACAGATTATAACATAGTGAGTTGAGGTAACTGAACGGATCAGGTCAGCTGAAACTCACTGCCAGAAATCAGGGAGCCCCTTGACTGGCACAGGAATGCTCTTAAAGCAACAGTGGGGAATGTTAAATAATAGACTCTTCAATCTAGCAGAGAAAGCTGTAACACAACTTAGTGGCTGGAAGCTAGTTAAACAAATTCAGACTAGAAATAAGGCACAATTTATTAAAGGTGAGAGCAATTAACCACTGGAATAATTCACCAAAGATCATGGTGGTGAAATATGATTATTGAGAATTTTAAAATCAAGATTGGACATATTTCTAGAAGATATGCTCTAGGAATTATTTTCAGGAAGCTCTATGGCCATTTATACAGGCGATCAGACCATATAATCAGAAAGTCCCTTCTTGCCTTAAAATCTTTTTTTAATGTAGGGCTGCTATAGCTTTGGCAACGAGAACACCCACTGTTAATAATGGCAGGTTTCTCTGCAGCAGCAGAAGCCTCAACAGCTCTAGGTGGGTACTGGAACCATAGGACTCTGAGCTTTCTTTGCAGAAGTTTCTGAAGTTTCATAGAGCCACAAAAACCATCTCGCCTACACAACCATCTAGTCTTGATGTTCCGTATCAAGTAACGAAGAATTCCACCCCTTGGTAAATGGCTCCATTGGCTGATTACACTAAACAATCGCCATTTATTTCCAGTCTGGATTAGTCTCGCTTCGAGGTAAAGCAATTAGCTCGCGTCGCACAGGTGTGTGCGTGACAAAGGAGCCTATTTTGAAGTTTCTGTCCCTCCCACAAGGGTACTTACAACAGACTGTAACTCAAGCTGCCTCCCCCATAACTTTGGCTTTGACAAGGCTAAGCCCATTGAGGAGCGTGTCCTTCACTTGCCAGGTGGGCTGGGAGCTCAGCACCGCTTCGCCCGCGCCGATCTGCTCGCAAAGCCCACAGCTTTTCTGCTCCCAGAGCCATTGGTACGGGACTGCCCGCGCCTGGGGCGGGGGACAAGGCTCCTGTTCGCTATGGGGCGGCTCGCCAGTACCGGGCCCAACGGGCGCCAGGTGAAACGAACCCCAGCCCGTATGACGTGGCGGGCGCGCTGCCATCCGGGAGAGAAACCAGTGGGGAGGGGGGCGGAGCTAACGAGCAGCCTTGGCCCCGCGGTCCCCACGTGACGTGATTCGTTCCGGTTTCGTTCCACGCAGCGTTCAGGGAGCCGCCCAGCAGCCACCGCTCCGTCCTTCCCCTCCTTGGCCGCGCGCTTTTGGCCCCTCCCCGGGGCTTTTGGGCGTGGCGTAGGAAGCGCCGAAAGTTCGCCGAGGCAGGAGGGGGGGGGGAGGACGCTCGCGTCTGCGCGTGCGCGGAGCCGGCATGGCGGAGGCGCAGCCGGGCTCAGGTAGGGCTCGCGCGGGTCTCGCTCGTGTCAGAGCTCTCTTCCCTTTCCCGCCGCCGAGGCAGCGGACTGCGGCGCAGGAACCTTCCCGCATGCAGAGCCGGCCCGCAGCAGCCTCCGCCTCTCCCCCCACCGGCGCGGGAGCCCAGCCCCACCGGCACGCGGCCCCGTGCGGGGGGGGGCGGTTTTCCCCCATGGCTCCCGCGGAGCCGACTCCCCGCCCGTACTGCAGGCCGGGTCCGGCCCGCCCACGCCGCGGGGCCGGGCCAGCGAGAGAGAGACCCGTTCCTGGGGAAGCCGCGGCGGGTCCGCGGTTTGTCTCCCCCCACACTTGCTGCGCCCCTGAGCGCCCATCGCGGCTCCTGCCAGCCGGTGTTCTTCCCTTCTGCTAATAAAACCTCTGGTTCCCTTGGGGGAGAGGGGGAGTGAGGGATTTTTTTTCTATTATTAATTAACTGTAACTTTGCCTTGCTCCAGAATCTCATGTGCGGGGCCGGAATAGGATTCGCCACACATTGTAAGCAAGGGCACTCACATGCAAGAAGTCCAGCAACACAATTTATAACACTGAGTATCTCAAAGGAAGCTTAGACGTCTCTTCTTACAGCAGCCTGAGTACATAAGGCAGCCCCTCTTCCTGATGGGGTAAACACTTCTTTCTAAGACCTCCTAACTAGTGAGGCTTCAGTGGAGGCTACTGAAATTCATTTTTAACCGTTGTTTTATTGCCTGGGAATTTTGTATTATTTCATTCTACAATTTTATCCATATGAGGGAGTGGATAGTGTGTGATGGTTGGGAGGAGCAGGCCCTGGGCTTTGGCTCACAGGGCTGGGGAGCATATTGCAAATTGCAGTGAGAGTGGCTCATTCTCACCACACAGCAAGAGATCCTGATCCATGGGGCTGAGCTTGGCTCAGGTCCCCACTCTGAAACTTGAGTTTTTCAATCTAGTAGAGATGAGTATAATACAATCCAAAGGCTGAAGTTGAAGCTGGATAACTTCAGAGTGGAAATAAGGCATATATATATGTAACAGTGACTGTAATTAACCATTGTCATGACTATTCTCCTTCAATGGCAACTTTTAAGTCAAGATTGGATTTTTTTCTAAGAGATACTCTAGGAATTTGTGACATTCTGTCACCTGTGTTCTGCAGGTTAGACTAGATAATCATAACATCCCTTCTGGTCTTGGAACCTATGAATTTGTGATGTGAGTTTATTTCATGTTTGGTCTTATTTTAAGCTTTCTGTGGAAGAGTTGTATTGAAAACATGTTATTTAGCTTTGTATTTAATACGGTGTTGTGTTAGGTGGGTATCTTATGGTCATATAATGAAAGACTGCTTGTCAGAGGTAAAGCTCTATTAAAATGTTTAAGCTAATAATCAAAAGTTTGTATGTTAGGTACTTCTGATAAATACCCTACTGTTTTATCTATGTTCTGATGGTGGTTTTTTGTTTTTGTTTTTTTGAGGGGAGGGCAGAGAAGGGAACCAAGCAAATTATTTCAGGTGTATCCGAAGTAACATTGTTCTTATTCTAGTTTCTTTAATAATTAGCTGAGCAAAATCACAGTAATGTAAACTGAATAATAGATGCCAGAATTTAGCTTTCAACAAACTAGTGCAGTTGTGTTCAAACTTTTTTTCTCGTGACCCAGTTGAAGAAAATTTTTGATGCTGTGTCCCAACATAATTTGACTAGAGTGTGGGCTCTGGGATGGGGCTGAGGATGAGAGCTTTGGGGTATGGAAGGGAGCTTCGGCTTGAGCGACAGTCAAGGCTGGGACATGAGGGGCTTACCTGGAGCAGCTCCTGGTCAGCGATGTTGGGGTGTACGCGCGAAGGCAGGCTTCCTGCCTCTCCTTGCAGTAGGGATGTAAGTGACGAGTCGACTATCGGACAAGCATATGCTAGTGATTCAACTAGTTGCTTCCCCCCACCCTTTGCTGCCTCTATTAAAGAGGGGCAAGCCGGCTTAAAAGACAGCTCCCACCAGCACTGCTTCTGTGGGAGCACAGCGGGGAACTGGCGGCGCTTCTGCCTTTGAAATATAGCAAGAGTTGGCGGGGCTCTTGCTACATTTCAAAGGCAGAAGTGCCCTTATTGACTAATCAAATAGTCAATGCAAATTCCATCGACTTCCAGCCGTGGCCAACCCGCTGTTCGCAAGCCACAGGAGGCTCTTCCCCCTTCAGGGTGTGGCTCACAAAGCCCCCCCCCCTCCACTCCCCCGTGGCTTGTAAAGCCACCCCCAAGAATGGCCCTCTCCTCCCGGCTCCCTGTGCTGACCTGGGCAGGGATGGAGAATTAAACATGGTGTTGGCCGGCGGGAGCCTGATGTGGCCAAAAAGCCACTAAATGCATTTTCTTAAAGGGGCAGAGGTGGTTTTCCCCCCCTCCACCAAACGTGATGGGAGGCTCCTTTTAAAGGGTTTTAAAGGAGCAGTCATTTCCCCCCCCCCCACAACTTTGCCCCAGCTCTTCGCGCTGGATCCACTGATATCTTGGCTCTTTTCCCAGAATGGGTTGGCAACCCCTGGACTATTCGATTAGTTGATTAATCTAAATTAACATCCCTACCTTGTACCACAGACCATGCTGTATCCCAGAAACAGCCAGCAGCAGGTTCCCAGCCCATGAGAGTATGGAGCTACTGCTCGGGAGAGGAGCAGTGTGTGGAGTGGTGTGTGCTCTCTTTCCCCCCTCCCCCCCCCGTCCACTTAGGAACTAGGCCTCCTGCACAGTCTGCTATGCCAGGATAAGTAGGTAGTCTGCCTTCGCGCTCCCGCTGGTCACCTGATCCTCTTGCAGCAATGAGAATCCATGAGCCAGTACTGAGTTGCTGCCCATAGTTTGAAAACCACTGAACTAGAGTGCCCGCTTTATGAAAAAATCTTGATTTCATAGTTGAGTACTTGTTGAAAATCTGGAATGCAAAATCAAATTTAAGGTTTTCAATCTTTTTTTCATTAATCTGGGATTCACTGTAGTGTTTTATTGAAGTCAAAGAATCTAATATATAAAGGAGAATGTTTGTATGTTTGTGCTCTAATAACTTGGACACTACAAGAGCTACCGCAACCAAACTTTGCATGGGATAATCTTTTATCCAGGAGAAGGTTTTAAGGTACTGTGGGAGGGAAGAGATGAGAGACGGATGCCTCTCCCTGGGGCTGCATGGAGCTTGGCAGTGCGGGGGGAAGCAGCAGGGCCAGTCACTCACTAAGGCCGGCGGAGGGCGGGCTTGGGTGCCGGCAGCAGGTGTGAGGCTCCCTTCCCCTTCCCTCCACTCAGGTTCTTCACCTCAGTTATATCAACTGTCAACTTATGTTTAACAATGTATACTGACAAAGCGCAACAATGTATACTGACAGTCACTTAAAGTAGTTGGAATTGATTTGGAGGCATCTTGCTTTTCACATGGACAACTCTGTGGCATGTTCAAGAGTTGGAAGTGGAAAAAATTCTTACATATTTGTAAGAATAATGAAACAAATATAGTTTATAATATAGTTTTTGATAACACGTACAATTGGTTGTTTTATACTTTTTTTTTTAAATATACTTAATCCCTATAGAACTCAGTGCAACTTTTCTACCATTCAAAAAAATGATAATGGACTACTGTTTTTCTAAATTTTGTTCCTCCACTTTCCCGAGCAATGCCAGGTAACTCCTGCTAGTTTCTAATAAAATAAAAAGTGATTGTATTCTTTGATTCTGAAGTCTTTCTAGATAGTTTTATTTTTAATAGGTACCAGTTGCTTTAATGTTGCTCTTGGTATGCTTGCCAAAGATATCTAATGTAAGACAAGATCCAAAAAGTGGACTGTATTTGTACTTATTTTTTCTAGAAGTTGCTGGCAAAAAAAAATAAGCCTTTTTTCAGTGTACTTATGGGGAATATGATTTTCCTCTCTTCTTTCTGTGTTTTTTCCCAGTTGTTTTCCTAGTTTTTGCACTATTGTGTAAACAAGCAAAGGGGTGGATGTATTGTGTGCTGCTGGTGTTGCTCAGGAGATGGGCTACTGAGTTTTGGACTAGATAGTTTTTTCTTTGAGGTCACTGGGCTCATTGCCATTTACAGTCAATTGCAGTAATACAGTTTGGAACTCAAGGCACTCTCATGAGGTCATCAGACAATCATAAGTGTACCATCTTTTTGTTAATTGCAGAATCAACCAGATATTCAGAAGAAGCCCCAGAGTATGAGCCCACTTCCCCTCAGAGATTTAAACTTGTAAGCAAGAATTAGTGGTGACTGAAATATGACTTTGATAGAAGATGGCTGCAGCCTCAACTGTAGAGAGGGATATGTCTTCACCATATATGACAGGAGTGGCAGACATATTGCCTGCCCAAAGAACCCACAGGTCCTGCAGAAATTAGCAAAGGAATCTGCTTATTTCTGCTACATTATACAAGAATTGGGAGGGAGCTAAAGTCAAAGAGGATGAAGTGTAAGAGGATGAAGTGTATGGTCTTAGCTCCTACCCTACCTCCCACAGTGCAACGAATGCCCCTCAGCATTGACTCAAAAGAGGGTCCTTCCAGGTCCTCCCAGTCTACATGAGTCACCCCTTGTCTCTTTGCTCACCCCACTTGATTCCTGCTGCCGCCAGTCTCCTAGCACTGGGATCAGAATAATTTTTTCCACATTTCCCCCTCACTGCCAATGCTGTTCAGCTTCATACTACTAAGGAAAAGGAATCTTTTATTACTATCCTCACATTTTAGTCCAGAAACGAGGACCTGGCAGACAGAGAGGAGGAGGAAGAGTGGAAAGAGGAATAAGCAAGGGGGGGATGGAGGAGTAACAGGAGAGAGCAGGAAGAAGGTTGGTGTAGGGTGAAAGAAAGTTAATGAGAAGAAGAGGAAATGGAGAGGGGAAATGCCAAAATGAGGTTTTATGGAAGAAGAGGGGAGATGTTGTCAATGTTCAAATGGTCAATGAGTAGGGAAAAGAGAGGACATTCATATAAAGAATGGAGGTCATGGGGATGAAGTGAGGTTTCAGAATAGCCAATAGCTTCTTGTGAAAAGTTTTTTAAATATATTATACTTGGCTACCTAAGGGACAATGCTATCAGAAGACTGCAGATTTTTCTTCTTAGTGAAATTTTTACCCACAGCTGGTAACTGAGAAGATACAGAACAAATTTAACATGTCTGATATAAGGCAAACAGAAAATAACTGTTTTTATATAAGCAATGAAAACTCCCTGAAAAAAATCAAACTTGTTGATGAGGGTGCTTATTTTGCAGCTTAGGGTTTGGAGCAGCTTCACTATTCAGCCCATTGTGTGTGCAGTAGGCTGCTGTGGCACATCATGACATGAATTTTAATACTGACACAGTTCAGAATATCAGTAACTTTTTTTGTTTTGTTTTCCTCTTTAGGTGTATTACACTTCAATCCAGATGCAGCTGATTTTATTCCAAGAGAGAGAGAGATTCCTGAGGTAAATTGGAGAAGTCTGGGTAGACCGGAATCCAGTAGCACACGGAGGAGAAATGATAATCTGTCATTTCATAATCAGACTTCTGATAGAGGCACTGACTATGAAAGGTCTTCCACAAAGCAACACAGCTTTTATAGTCCAGAAAGCCAGTTCTGTGGCCAGCAAGATTTCCTCCAGTTTTCTGGTACCAGTAAAACTCAAAAGGATCACAGCTTTCAAAGCCAGCGATGGCACAGATCTAGAAGCGATAGGACATATTCTAGAAACAGGATAAGGCAAGCATCTACTGATGGTACAAAAGACATGACTGATTTAGATACTACAGTAGTGCCTAGGTGGAGAGTCAGTCCCAAAGAATATAATGACTTAGGTTCTTCAGAGAGCGATAAGGAGGTATCTAGTGCAGATAATAGAGGGGCAAAACCAAAGAAAACACACCTGATGCCTACATCTGGAAGAAGTGTCAAAGAGAAGGGGAAGCAATTGCATGAGCGGGATAAGAGAGTGACCTCTAAACAGAAGGATATGTTTGAAAACATACCATCTCTGGATCTGACTCAGTCTGACTCTTCAGAAGTGTCTGTTGGAAAAGCATTGTACGATGGATATGCTGGCAATAGTGATGAACAAAAAAGATACCCATTTGCAAACAAGAAATATTCCAGGAAGCCCATGTTGAGTAAACCACCATTAGGTAAAGAAATCCAGAAAAGACCAGAAACTCACCGCAGTAAAAGTACAAAATCGGTTAAGAAGCCTCCTCTTACTTATACTCCAAAAGACAAAATTAGTGAGGGGAGTAAAGATTCAGGTACTCACAACAATGATAAAAACTTGACCAGTGTAATAAAGGCTCAGCCATTAGGAGAATCAATCACATGTGGTGGAAGAAAGCTCCAACTACATGTGGGACACACAGCTTCCCTTCACTTCAACTGGACTAAGTATTGGAAAAAGCATACTGATGTACCAAGGAATAAGGAAACTCATACAGGTAAGTTTCGTGGATTGGTTTTGACTTCCAAATTAAAGGTCTGGTCCTGTGAGATGACCAATTTTAACTGCTATTGAAGTTAGTTGTTTGGAGATGATTGGCGTTTCACAGGAGTTGCTTCACACATTGTGGGGCCTGTTTCAAAGGATATAAATGATATTGAATGTAGCTGGATTGTATTTAAATGAAAGTTTGCAATCTTTCTGTCTTTCCATAATTCCTCCTTCAGTATTGAAAGATGCTAGCCTTTCCATGGGTTTTGTTTAAAGCTGAATTTGCATCTTTCGTGAATCAGACTTCACATTTTCCCCACAGTTCTACCCTCCTTTTTGAAGTGATTTGAACAAGCATCCTGAAGCTGGAGAATTCTTAAATGAAATTTTCAAAGTTGCAAATGTTTTCTAATGTTTTACTGCACGCACAGAGAGGAGCCAATTAAAGGATGAGTAAAATGCACCTCCTATTGCTGGACTCCCTTTGCCGAGATGAAGCCCATACCAAAAATATGTAACGTTGGAAATGCAAAAAAAACCAGTTAGGCCTTAGTATTGGAACAATGGAGTGGAATGGTATGACATTGACCATTCATCAATGAGTTGACTGCAGAATCTAAGCACTGTGCTGGTAGTGGAACTTGTGAAAAGTCTTTGGTACCAGTTTTGGAACCTAAACAGATGAGGAGGGGACAAATCACAATCCGAAACCACAGCACTCGTTTAAGTGCTCTTCTGCAATCTCCTTCAGCCATGTAGATCCTCACTGAGCTCTTCTAATGGTTCTTAGGTCTGCTTTCTCAGAGTAATCACATAGCCACTCCATCTGTGCCTTCCACCCCAGTGGCATCTTTTCCCCTTTGCTTCAGAGATGTTATGAAAGACATAGCAGGCAGCTATAATCAGGGTGATATTTTTCTCACTGTAATCTAATCTAGTGAGTAAACATTGCCAGAATCCCTTCAGTCCGCCAAAAGCATGCTCAGCTGTTATTCTGCTGAGTTGGTAGTTGAAACTTTGGTGTGTCTGGTGGCCAGTGTAAGGCTTCGTGATTAAACTGATTTCTGAAGATGCACTTGATTTTTTTTCTCTTCTTTTCCTTCTGCACTCTCACGTTATAGCTATAGGGCAGAGTTAAGTTTCCCATAACATAAGAACGAGAGGTAACTGAATGAAATTACAGGTTTAAAACAAACATGAAGTACTACTTCTTAAAATGAGTTTTACAGGTTGCCTGTGTATACTTCTTGCCAGAGGATATTATGAAGGCCAAGAATGTAACAAGGTTCAAAAAAGAACTAGATAAATCATGAAGGATAGGTCCATCAATGGCTATTAGCCGAGATGGGCAGGAATAGTGTCCATAGCCTCTGTTTTGTCAAAAGCTGGAATGAGTGACGGATGGAATCACTTGATGATTACCCATTCTATTCATTCCCCTTTGAGGCAACTGGCATTGGCCATTGTCAGAAGACTGAATACTGGGTTAGATGGACCTTTGGTGTGACTCAGTATTGCCATTTTTATGTTGTTTGGCTGCCCTAACTATATATACACATCTCAATGTATTTTCTAATTTTTCCCACCATTTGTTTTTAGTTTCTTGCTCCTTATGTTTAAGGTGCACTTCCCTCTTTGTTTTCAGGCTTGTCTTCAATGTTACTTTGCCATAATAAGGAACCCTTGTAGTAGGCAACCATGCCTCTGGCTTGGAATAGTTGAATGTGGCTCCTAAAACAGCCAGTTAGAAAGTGTTTATTGTTGTCAGTGGAGTATCAGCTGGTCTCTGATACAGGCAGCATGTCCAGGGTCTATCTTAATAGCCGTGTAACCACTAAAATTTGATGTGGGTACATGACTATTCAGTTACACGCTATCTGACATTTCTAATGAAGACTTCTGCATGTTCCCAGTACTGTATCATTCTGTAAATAATGCACAGGCACAGGATTTTTTTTAACTTGATTTAGATTGAGCTTTGTATAGCAATGTACATTTTACAGTGTTCTTCGTCAGTAGTAGAATAGCTAAATTCCCCCACTTAAGGTAGCTGGAACAAATGACTGGTAAAACTTTTTCATCTGCCAGAGAAGAATCCCTAATAGGTTTAAAGGAAACACCCTAAGAGGCTAACACATACAAAAGCAGGGAATTTGTATCAAATTTTTGGATTGGAATCTTTCAGTTTTTCTAACACACACAAACTTTGCATGTATCCACAGGAAAAAATACATTGTAAAATTGCATTTAAAATGTAGCCTATTGTAGTGCCATTTTTAGAGTGTATAACTTGTGTGTATTGTCTTGATTAGTTTAGGTGTATAAGTATTGAATTTTTGTTTCAGGCTCTCTGATAGAGCAGCTGACCACAGAGAAATATGAGTGTATGGTGTGCTGTGAGGTGATCCGCACAATAGCGCCAGTGTGGAGCTGTCAGAATTGTTACCATGTGTTTCATCTGAACTGCATTAAGAAGTGGGCAAGATCACCAGCATCACAAGCTGAAGGTAGGTATTTTTTTTTCATCAAATGTACAGAGAAATGCACATTTTTATAGTATATGGAAGACAACACATTCTAATCCTAAATTTACTGTTCATTTAAGTTGATTACTACAACTGCTGCAGAGTTAAGAAAGGTTTAAATCATAAGCGGGAAAATGTTATGGTTCATCAAAATATAACTTCTGTTTTCTATTCTTCTGGTATTCTTGGTGTGCCAGCCTTATTTTAATTTCATTTGCATTAAGACATCTATTTAATGGTTGCCTATTGTAAGTTATCTAGAATTGATGTGCTTAGCTGGATTTACTTGACATTTGGTGTGTTCTAAGGCTAGCAACCCATTTGGGAATCTTATGTATGTAGTGTTCTGGCAATATGAGCGCTGAAGAACATAGCCATTTTAAAGGAAACTTATTGGTGGTGTGTTTTTTCTGTTCAGCAGTTGAGATCAAACTGTTGATTATTAGTGAATCAAAATGGAGTCAAGATTTACCCAAGGTAGTGATGGCAGCCTGAGAGAATTAAATTGTGCATTTTCTACGTTGCACATATACCAATACAGATAAAAAAAAGTGTTTATATTCTTGCCATTTTATATGATTTAAAGTTCAGTATTTGTAAGCTGTCTAAAATCTATTTATTTGGATTACTTCAAAATTTGATTTCTGTCATGTGGTGGAGTTAATGGTTTATATTTGAGATAATTTGACTCTGGGGTTCTTGAGTTACTCCAGCGTCCCATCTACTTCTGCCTTGTACTATTAAATAAGAACTAATTACTAAGACTTGGTTTTAGTCACAAGTGTTTCTAGTAAAAGTTAAGGACTGGTCAAGGGCAGTAATTAAAACTTCCTGGTCTATAATCTGTCCATCAATTATACTGCATACCCATAACTAAACCTTGGGCCGGGGCGGGGGAGGAAGAGGGAGCTGCAGGTACTCTGGGGGAGAGCATTCCTAGGGGACTGTAGGAGGGATAGATAAGACCCGGAATATCTACTGACCCCTGTATAAACTATGGTACGCCCCATCTTGATACTGTGTACAGATGTGGTTCCTCACCTCAACAGTTGGCCTTGGAAAGGGTTCAGCAAGGGACTAATTGATTAGGGGTTTGGACGGGTCCCATATGAGGAGAGGTTAAAGCGACTGGGACTTTTCAGTTTAGGGAGCTGAGGGGGGATATGATAGAGGTGTATAAAATCATGAGTGGTATGGAGAGGGCATCTGTCAAAGACTGCATCCTAATTTATTGAGTTCCCTAAACTTCCCAGCATAGTCAGCACTTGAAGGACACCAATGCCAACTTAACTGGCTGTAGCAGGAAGACATGGAGGTAAGAAAGTCTTCATTACACACAGCGGTTACATGAACTCCTTGGCAGAGGGGCTGTGAAGGCAGGCTAAACAATGAGGCTTGATCATTTCGAACTGGAGGTTAGGTCCATCAAAGGCTATTAGACAGGGGTTAATGGGTGTCCTTGCTACTACTTGTATGTCATGAGGCTGGCAGAGGGGGAGTAGACATAACCTGCTGTGATGTGTCTTGGGGGCTGGGGCATGGATAGCTGGACACACTGTTCTGGGAGGCAAGGATGCACTGGGCTGGAGGAGATGGACTTGGTGGGGGAGTTCAATGACCGGTAAATCGGAACGTTGCTGATGTCTTATTTTTATACTGTGCTCTAGGGTGGGAAGGCTTAGCCTAGTTGCTCCCTGCTTCATGACTTAATTGCTTCAATCCATGACCTGGGACACTCTGCTGCTGTGGGGGCAATCCGCAGGTCAGCATGACTCAGGAACCACCCATTTGCCAGGAGACTTGGTGGAATTGCCAAGTACACCTGCTCCAATCTAGCATCTGGCTACAACTCCCTGAATGCAAACTATTCGCCTACGGTCCTAGAGGTGCTGAACTTGTGCAGGTTTACCAATAACTGGCTGCTCTGTAAACATGAGTACAGTCTAATCTCTTCAAAGCTATGATAAGAGTTGGGAATTGTTAATTGACCAGTGGAAACCTGATGGGGGGAAGCCTACATTCAACAAGCTTAGATTCCACTAGGCCTGTACTAATCAAAAGGCTGACAGGAGTGTCAGGACATTGCTGTCACTTATCCTGTCATCCTGGCACTCTTGATTTCTGAGGGAATTAACCCACACCAAATTTTTCCATCCTGGGTGGAGAGGTTGAATTTTCTTGGGCAGGCAAACTACCTAATGTGCAGAAGATATGGTGGGGTCACAGAGAAACATGGGAAATCCAAGGATTGACATACTTTATAATTTACTAAACACTGCATAGTTAGCTACGACTTGTGTAATTTGACAATCATGAAAATACATCATTGATGGCTCTGAACATCCTTCAGTCAAAACCAAATAAACTAAAAACAGTATAAATTAATCTAAATGGCTCATTAGTAAAATCTAAACAAATAGGCAGAGTATTTGAAACTGTCATAGACATATTGCTAGAACCTGGTAGTCTAATGTCTTTTACTAATATCTAATTATGTAAGAGTCTTGTTAATCTCTTGGCAATAGCATGAAAAGTTTGTGGTAAATTGTTTAATGGATAAATTACCTTATGGTAATTACCGTGATGTTTGGGAAGAAGAAGGCTACATCAAAAGCTTATTGTTCCTCTAGGACTGTACAATCAAAAGGCTGACAGGATAGTATCAGAAGACCATTGGGTCCTGATCCTGTCATCTCTGATCTGCTTAAGATTTCATGCAGGGAAAACCCAAGCAGTGTTCCTTGTAACATTTTTCCATCCTTGGAGAGGTTGAATTTTCTTTTGGGTAGGTTAAATTTCCTTAATGTGCAACACCGATATTGAGGTGGTGTGCACCTCCAGTACAAACAAAAATCCTAGATATGAATATATATTTAAAACAGTTCATAGGTATAGACTATGAAAAACATTAAAACAAGGGGTAATTAACAAGGAGCAATCAAATGAAAATTAACATTACCCTTGGACTACATGTATTTTATCATCCTTTCTAAGAACTCCAAACCAAATGGAGCACACTAAAAACAGCTATATAAATAAATCTAAGGTATGGCCATTAAGTAAAAGCATAAAAAATATGCAGCAGAGCCCTATTTTAACAACCTATTCCCATAGACCACTACATCTTCAGAATCTCTACTAAAGTAGCTCTCAAAAAATGAAGCATCTGCCAAAACACTATCATGTTAGACTTTTGCAGTTAACAAAACTATCCCTCTTGCATGCATATTAGCCACACATAGCTTGGCTCTAAGGTGTTAAACAAATCTGAGTCAACTAGAAATAGTTATGCTCTCCTTGCAAATGTTAATTAAATATTTAATGACACTGGAAAGGAGAGTAAAAGACATTTACTCAGGCCTATACAATGTCTTGGGGATATCCACTCCTAATTCGACAAGTAGTGCACAAACATAGAAGGGTAAATTAATAAAACAACACAGCAAACAAAGCCACAAACAACCGGAGGTTTCTCATCTGTATTCAATGTCTACATATTTCAACCCTTTAATTGAGGGTCCCAATTTTTGCAGCTTGCAAGAACTCGGTTCCTTTTTGTCCCTCTAATTTGGCATACTTGGATGCCAAAAAAGGCTTCTGTCCTTGATTCTATCCAAAATTTGATGAGTTTTTCAAGAGGCAGGATGGCCTCATATTGTTTTTCCCTTCCTGTTGATTGCCTATCTCCTTGCTGATACCTTTGTAAACAAGGCTTCCATTATTTTGGTTCATACTGTTCTTAATATAACTGGAATCGGGTAAGTAGCTGCCTTCTCTCTTGTCTGGGAGGCAAACTGTTTCTCCGTTTTTGGCCACAGACTTACCATTAGGGATGTTAAATATTGTGTAATTGAATAGTCCTGTAACCACATGAAATCTTAGTGGTTACACGACTATTTGATAGTGCCTGGGGCCGGGGCCAGCAGCCAGTGTGCTCCAGCCCCGCTCCTGGGGAGCCCCCTGCCACCCCATGCTGCTGCTGCTTCTCTGTTAAGCAGCAGCACAAGGTGGCAGGCCGGAGCTGGTCCATGAGGGGAGCCAGTTTAAAAACCAGCTCCCCGTTCAGACTGGCTGCCTGCTGCCCTGAGCTGCCGTCTCTGATACAGAGGCAGCCATGCAGGGTGGCAGCAGCTCCAGTCTGCAGGGGTCCAAGTTCTCCATGGACAGAGGCTAATCTGCAGCAGCAGCCCCTGTCTGCTGGCAACTCGGACCCCCTGTGGGCAGGGGCTGTTGCGACAGACTAGCCTCTGTCCACGGTGAGCCCGGGTGGCCCAAGACAGGGGCTGCTTCACAGCAGCCTGCCCTACCCTCTCACCCCTGCACTGCTGCCTTTGATAGAGGCAGCAGCGGGGGGGTGGGTGGGGGTGGACAGGACAGGCAGCACTGCGGAGCTGGTGCTGGATGGGAACTGGATTTTAAGCCGGCTCCTTGCAACACCAACTCCTGCCAGCCCTTTCTCATTGCCTCTGCTTGAAAGCCTGCTTTCCCACATGTACTGGCTTCAGCCTATCCCCCTCACCCTCTGTGCTGCTGCGCCTCCGTCAGAGAGGGATGTGCATGTACATCCTGCCTTCCATTGGGGTGGCCTGGGTTTTGGCTGTCCCATCCCTCCTGGGGTGGGGGAGGGGGACTGGTTAGGGTCAAACCAACAGGCCATGCACTTTAAGTCTGTGTGGTGAAATTGTGCATTGTGACCTAAGCAGTGTTCCCTCTAAGCTGCAGGGCAGCACAGCTTCACAGGTGATTAATCAGTCTTCCCAGTCAGAGGATCAGGGCTTCTTTAGGGAGCTGACTGACAGGGAGGGTCTGCTTAATTACTTGTGAAGCTGTGCTTCCCCACAGCTTAAAGGGAACACTGACTCTAAATTAACACATCTTGGTGTCATCCTTGTTTGTAGACTGATCTTTCATGATTAGATCAAGAAAGCAGTCTCAAAGTCTTGTGTCAACATATTTAAAAAGTTAACAGGAACAAGCCGGGGAGTTGGTTGTACAAACGTCAGTTGTAGCCCTAGTGTACTACTTGCAAAATACTGTTCACCAGTGTAAACAAGACTGCAGTAAGCAACTTGTGGATGGGCAGCTGAATATGACCCATGCGAATCATCACAGGGATTTTTAAAATTAACATGTCTACCATGGCTTTCTATATTAGCAAATATAGAACCTCAAGTTAGCTGCCAAAATATTGCCACAGAATGAGAACTTAAATGCACCGAAGAGTACCCAGAGCTTCCCGTCCACTAGATAACATACCCCAACAATGCCTGAAATTGCAAAAAACTTATAGGGACTGCACATGTCCGCCTCGTGTCTTTGGATCCAGACAGGGAATGGCAAAATTCTGGACCTCACCTACCTTATAAGAAACACATTATTATTAACCCAACAAGCCACCCTCCTGGTTTCAACTTGCCACAAAGGTGATGTACCACATTAAACAACATCTGAACAAACCATGGAAGATGCAGTTATTTGGTACACAAGTGCAAAATCAAATTTCCCTCTGTGTGACTCAGGTGAAAACATTCAAATCTTCACTTTGTGAACTGTGGGGTTGGCATCCTTTTACAATCCATTCATACTCATCATCGAGCACTGTTACAGAAGAAAAAGTGGGAAGGAAAGAAAAAGTTGGTCTAGCTATCCTCTTTGTTCCCCTGGAGGTGGCAACAGTCAATAGTAATTTATGTACCTTTCAGGTATAGACAGTGTTAGGTGTACCTATGTGAAATGGCAGAGGCAGCAATTGGCCCTGCTTGGAAAGTTGTGGTGTTGATAGGCGAACCTGTAGATTACGTGGAGTTGTGTGATGGAGTTGTGGCTATATGTTTTGCACTTTGTGTGTGAGCAAAGGGAAGAGCTGCATGTGAGCATTAAGGTTCCACTGTATAGTTGTGTACATTGTGTAATTAGCATGGTGCAGATACTTTAATAGAGTGCTTTCATATCGCAGCTTGCTACTGATAGTAAATAGAGTAACATTGGGCTGAGAACAAATGCTTGTGGTACATCAATAACAACACTATCACTCATTGATGATCCTGATTTAGCAATTCTATTTTGAGATCTCTGTTCATTTTTATTTTCTTTAAATGGAGTCATTGATTTTTGTATAGCGCTAATTTATTAAACAGCATGTGACACGTTACTAAATCAGATTTCCATAAAGTATTATAATATTACTTGAAATGGTGAATTTACTAACATCTGAAAAAAGTTTGCTGTCCTGTGCCGCCATTCTAAATTGTTTATAATTTGTCTTAAACATATTTTAAGTTCTTGTATATTCATTTATTTACAGATGGCAACAGTGGCTGGAGATGTCCTGCTTGTCAAAACGTTTCAACACGAGTTCCTTCTACTTACACCTGTTTTTGTGGTGAGTGTATTTCATATTTACAATTGGTATTCCTTCCAATATTGTTGAATCTTTCCTTAGATCCCCAAAAGCTCTCTTATAGCTACTTTGTTAATGCTATTGGAAGATCACCTCCTGACTTGTTTTGTTCCTATATAAAATTATATAACAAATATTTAGTTTAATGTTAAAATAAAACCTTCTTTTAGTAATGTTATATCAGTATTGATAACACAGTTAGTAGGGAAGAGAATCTAGAAAACTACTAGCATACCTTGTTCAAGGTGGAGGTAATTACATCTATTATAGGACCGTCTCTACACAGATTATATTAGTGCAACTTTTCTAACGTGAATTTAAGCCAACATAGTTAAACCAGTGCATATCCCTGTTTGTACACTCTTATTTTGGTATAAGAATGGCTTTATTATTTTAGCATATGTTGACTGGAAACAGGTTTAATTTAATGGAAATACATGACCACACTGGAACTTACACTAGTTTTAATTACAGCATATCAGTTTAAGTTAAACAGGTGCAAGTTTCCTGTGCAGATCCAGGGCCTAGCTTTCTACTTTGCCATATAAAGGATGCTGCACAAAAAATTGCAGGATGGTTGGATAAATGTACAGTAAAACTCCAGTGGTCCGGCGTCCAATGGTCCGGCACTCCTGATGGTCCGGCACCATCTGGAACCTGGAAGTGCTCCGGGCAGCTGGACAATTGGAGCTGCTCTGCCCCTGGCTTCCCCGATTCAGCTGCTGCTGAAACTGACCAGCAGCTGACTCGGGGAAGCGGGTGGCAGAGCAGCTCTGCCCCGTGCTTCCCGGAGTCAGCCGCTGGTCAGGTTCAGCAGCGGCTGAATCGGGGAAGCCAGGGGCAGAGCAGCTGGGGTGCTGCTGGGTTGGTCCCGCAGCGCCGAGGGGCGCATTTTCCCCCCCCCACTCCACCCCAGACCCTTCATAGCCCCCCCCCTTCCGATACTCCAGCATATCTGATAATCCGGCATCCCTTGGGTCCTAAAGGTGCCGGATTATCGGAAGTTTACTGTGTTAACTGCATACTTTTTGGATATCTCACCTGTACTCTGACCAATGATTCATATCTTTGAGACGTCACCAAATTTCTAAGCAGCTTCATTCAGCTGCCACTTCTGAAAATAAGCTCGTCTTGGGAAAAGTCTTTGATTTTTCTAAAGGAACTTAGAATGTCACCTAACTAATTGACATCTCAAAATTCACGATTGTACCTCCCTCATCACTCTCAATATCTTTTACCTTATCTTCCTTTAAATTCTTTATTGTACTGAATTTTACAAATGTTTTTGTATCTGATTTTTGTGTTTTGTTTTTTGTTTTTTGTTTTTTTTTAGGTAGGGTAAACAATCCCGAATGGAATAGAAATGAAATTCCACACAGCTGTGGAGAGCTTTGTAGAAAAAAAAGACCAGGTCAAGGCTGTCCACATGCTTGTAATATGTAAGTAAAAGTGTTTTTCATAATGTTTACTAATCTACAAGCATTTATGAAATCTGTGGAAGCAAACATCTACTTGGATATTTGCATTTTTCCTTTGTTTGCTGGTCACTTAATTCTTAAACCACTGTTTTGATGGCTTTTTAGTGAATAAACAGAAGCTTTGTATGAAAATGATTACTATGGAATATGATTTTCTGTACCCGTATGAAAAGTTTTCAGAATTTCAGTGACTAATGCCAGCTACTATTTGTTAGATATTTTTGGGTTCCTTTTAGGAAACTGAAGCAATTGAAGCTTTTCCAATGTTTTTAATTCTGACTATAAAATGTATTACATTACTGGATCAGGTATATTTTTTTCAGTAGAAGCATGGAAATTAGTAGTGTGACACTTTCTGTTCCTCTTCACTTTTTTTTTATAGTGAGGAGAAATAATTTTTCAGTTCAGATCTCATTTTAAAAAATAATTACAGTGTAATGAGAGAGAAAAATGTGAACATTTTTAGAAAATTTAATATTTGTTTAAAGGCTTATGATTGTGGCTAAAATATTTGGATATTACGTGTAACAATTCATCTTATAAAACTGATTTTATTTTTGTGTGTGTGTTGGGAATGAAAAATACATTTTATTTATTTATTTATTTTTTAGGATTGGTTAATTTTTGTGCCAGCCTGCCAAAATAGTGCCTTCTAAATTCAAGTATTGCCACTAAGGTTAAAGATTATGCATCCTTTTAACTTTTAAAATAAGCATACACTTAAAAATGTTGACCACTGTGTGTTTACTGTGGTAAAGACAAACTTAGTAGGTAGGTCTCTAATTTTTTTCACTTTTTAAATCTGCTTTGAAAAATGCATTTTGTAGCTTAGTAATATAAGGATCAGTTATAGGGGCAGGTTTGTTTTCCCTTAAAGTGAAGAAAGATGGTCAGTGGGGTCTCTAACCTTTATTCAGGCATTTGAAATAGTAGTGGTAAATAATGAAAACAAGAAAAATTAATAAACACTAATATAGAAGTGCAAAATGAAGAGCTTTGTTCAGAGGTCTTCCCTACTTGTTTTAACAGTGTATAACTAGCTTCGTACCCATTCATACTTTTGTAAGGCGAGAAGGGGCAATCATGATCACCTTGCCCATGGTTCTCAAACTTTTTGGCCCATGGCCCACCTGGCTCAATGCAAACCTTTCTGCAGACCACCAATTGCTAATGGAAACTCACCATTAATTACATAATTACGCCCCCGGGCCATTTTGCTAGTGCTCCAGCTAGGGAGAATGGTTTAATTTAAATTATTAAACAGGTGAAGCGTTTTAACTTTCTCATGTTACTTTAAAATGAAGTTTGTTAAACTAAAGTATTAAATGAATGTCCCTGCTGATGCCAGTTCCCACTGCTGGTGCTTCTCCTTTTGAAATGTACAAGTGCCACAGGGAGCACAGGATGAGTGGGGACTCAAACAGTCCCCGCTCACATCGTGCTCTCTGCAGCGTCCCCCCACTCCCTTGCTGCTTCTGAGAGGCAGCAAAGGGAGGGATAGGAGTCGGTGCTGGGGGGAGCCGTCTTAAAAGCTGGTTCCTTCAGCATAGCAGCCTGCTCAGTGGCTCTTGCTACATTTAAAATGCAGAGCAGCAGCGTGGGTGGTTCTGGAGCCAGCTCCTGGTGCTACCTCCGTTGCAGCTCTGCACAGCAGCACTATACAATTAGCCAGATAATCACATTTTAACATCCTTAGTTTCTTGTGGTATCCACAGCCTTCTCATAGGCAGGCAAGTTTCTAAATCTGTCCTCTTCAAAGACGTTTCAGAGCTTCAGTCCAGCTGATTTGTGGTTCCTTCCTCTGCCCTGAGGCTGTTCAGCATGTGTGTCTCCTCATCCTGGGGAAAAACTAGCATGATCACCGTATTCTAAATGTTAATTTTTCTGGATAACCTATTTTTGAATTACCCATGAGAGAGTTTCACTTTTTATGAAAGAAATCTGGGTAGTGTTTCTTTTCACTAGTAACTCAAATAAGTAAAAGGCTTTTCCTCAAATTTTATAAAACACCTCCCCTTTAGAGAAAATCAAAATATGAAAAGTAGTGAGCCTCAAAGGAGAATTTTTCACAAAGTTTTGAAGGAGGGAGACGTGAATTAGAGCCTGAGCTGTGATACTCACTGTGGTGAACACTATAATTATAGTGGGGAAGTAGAAAAAGTTGTCAATCTCAACTTCAGTATGGTGAAAAAGGAGAATAAAGATTTTATTTGAGGCAGAAGATCAAGTCCATATTCATCCTGTATAGTTTGGTTTTTTTTTTTTTCTGGTGTACAGAAAAATGTATAAAAGTGATAAAATGTAACAAGGCTAGTTAATGACTTTTAAAATGTGCCACAACACATTTTTTCCTCCTCTCTGTTTTAAGTTGAAACGTTCTCTGAATACTTTAGAAAAGTTCCTGGTAAAGATTGCAGTATGTTTTTAAACTTTAAATATATAAAGTTATTTTCAATATTGATATTGACCGTATTAGTGGGTTTTGCCCGTGAAAGCTCATGATACTATACACATATATATGTTTGTTTGTCTCTAAGGTGCTACAAGACTGCTTGCTTTTATTCAAGATTGTCACTGTTACTGATAAAAGATAGTGGTTAGTGGTGAGAGTTAATGTTGACACAATGTTGCTGAGGACATAAGCTATAATTATAGCATTAGTATTATCTATACAAAGGCAGAGGGATTAGGAGAACATAGTACATCAGATACACAAGAGAACTTCAGAAAACAATGTTGTAACCCACCCTAACCGTAGTTTTTAGACCGCAAGTAGTAGCTTGAGTCTGCAGCTGGTTCTGTAATTCAAGTAGTAGAGACTCATGCTTTTAGATTCAGAGAACGCTGTTTCAGTATCTGCAGATGCTTACAGGCAACCTGGGCTGAATTTTTAAGCAGTTTCTTACTCTATCTATAAAAAAAAAATTTCCTGTAGGACAACAGAATGAGGTCATCATGTCACTCTGCGTTCCACAGGAACATTCCCCACCCATCCCCAGCCTGGCCCTTCCCAGGGCCCATGTGGAGGGCTGGGGCTGCCTATGGCCCCAGTCTTCCCCTCCCCTTTCCAGCGGCCGGAGGGAAAGTAAGGCCCTCCATGGCTCGGACCCGGCCCCTCCCGGCGGGAGAACCAGGCCAGTGTGGCTTGGGTCCAGCGCCTCCCAGCACGTGGTGGGAAAATGCTGGGGTTAGATCTGGGTCTGGCTCATTGTGGCAGTGTGTCGGGGTCCCCCGACTCCTGCACCCCCGTAATGGCACGGACAGACTCCACCAGCCAGTAGAATAGAGGGAGTTTATTGCTTCTCCAGGATACAGCACAGATGTCATCTGGTTACAGGGACCGGCCCTAGGATGCCTCAGCCCCCCTTGAGATGGGGGATGCTGGGCCCCTAAATTCCAGCCCCTCTGGGCCCTAGGCTGTCTCCTCCATGGTCCCAGACAGCCCAACTAAAACCCACTCCCTTCCAGCCCTGCCCCCAGCCAGATCTGGCCTCGCCCCCTTCCTTTCCATTGTTCCGCTCCATGGGAGATACCTGTCTGACGAGTTTCGAAGCCCCCTTGCATAATGACTCATCCCCTGCCCTGCTGGGCCGTGCTGCAGACAGCAGCCAGTGGAGGTCACTGACAACCCACTGCCCAGCATAGCAACCAGCAAGGTACCTACACTACGTCACACTCATGCCATCGCCTAGCCGCTGGAGTTATAGTTAGGCTATGGGGCAGAAGAAGGGGGCCCTGGCTGGCGAGGGGGAAGGGAGAAGGGGGCCCTAGCTGGCAGGTGGGAGACAGGGGCTCTGGCTGGCACGGCCACAGCCTGGCCCTCCCAGATGGCTGGGGAGAGAGCCAGGGTTGCCTATCCCCGCAACAGGAGTGTTGCCGAGTGCAGCAAGCAGGGGGCACAGCCCTCTAGTTTATTTTTGTTGATTTTAAATTTTCATGGTTGTGCAAGATTGTGGATTTTAAAACACTTTTTAAAATTTTATTTACATTTTCACCATTTCAGGAAATAATAGGTTGGTCAGATAGTGAGGAATCGTAACAGAGAGGTAGCCATGTTAGTATGATCGTGGTAAAACAAAAAAAGCAGTCATGTAGCACTTTAAAGACTAACAAGATGGTTTATTAGGCGACAATCACCTAGTAAACCATCTTGCTAGTGAGGAATCGGTCAGTAATAATTATTTAATAAAAGAAGGTCTTGAAATTCAAGCAAATTGTCAAGATCACATGTTCATATATACAAGAAATATGAAATCAAACTAAATTCTCAGCATTTTTTACTGTAAATGTCTGTACATTTCAATTATGATGGAAATATTTTTCATCCATTTGAGAGTACAATATAATCAATGTTCTCTGAAATTTACAAATAAAATCTAATCCTTCCAACCCTATTTATAGGATTTGAAGAGCTGTGAACTTCAGTTCAGAATGAGAGACCCTGCCAAAGAATGGGTACAGTTTATAATGGCGACATGGTTTTTTGTCCTCCTCTAGTAGCTACATATTGTGTAATGGTGCCTCTAATCAGGTCATCTGTATGTAAAGGAATCCTGGACTTCTGGATTTAAAATAATCCACTATTAGTCTTTGAGCTAAATGAGTCTTTAAGGAAAAGACAGATTTCACAAAGGATGTACATGCCGATCAAAGGTGTGATTGCAGCTTGTGTAGGCATACTTACACAAGATTTAATCTAGCTAGCACAGCTAAAAATAGCCGTAAAACTATGGTAGCAAGAGCTTCATTGCAGGGTAGGAACGTAAGACTATACCCAGGATCCCAGATGGTTTTATACATTCTTTGTATGCTGAAGTTTGTGCTGCCATGGTTTCACTGCTATTTTTAGTTCTGTCATGAGTGAATTAGATTCAAGCTAGACTAGATATGTTCGCAGTCTACAATCACTCTTTTCTTCAATATCAGTGTAAACTGTGCCTGCTAGGATGGGGCATTCTCATGGTGGTGACCAGAGTTCATCATACTGTGGGTCCTGATCTGAAAGGCAGTTGCAGGGGGTTAAATGGTTATTTTAGGAGGAGTTAGCAGGTAGGGATGTCAATGTGTAGTCCCCTACATGATTAATTGATAAACCTGGGTTTATTGGTTAATCCTGTTGACTATATGAACTTTCCCCACCCCTTGCAGCCTCTTTATCAGACGCAGTGGGGGCGGGGAGGCTGGAACCAGTATCTGTGGGGACTTGGGTTTTGAGCCTAGTCCCCTTGAGCACTGAATTCTGTGGAGCCACTTGACCCACCCCCCCACACTACTGCCTCTGTCAGAGGCAGCAGTGCAGATGGTGAGGGGGGCAGGCGGGAGTTCATATTCACGGAGAGCTGGCTTAAAAGCTGGCTCCTCATACATACTGGTTTCCAAGCCACTTGCCCCCTCACACTGCCGCCTCTCTATCAGAGGCACCATCCTGGGAAGTGGGGGCGGGGGGGAGGCAGGAGCACCAGGGGGAGCCAGCTCCAAAGCCGGCTTCTCTGTCCCTCCCCCCAAGCGCCACTGGCTTCTCCTCCCACCCGCAGTGCTGTACCATGCCACCCTTCTGTGCTGCTGCTGGTGGCTCTGCTCCCCCCCCCACCTCCTTTTTGGGACAGGACCCTTATAATTACAATGTTTTGAAATTTCAGATTTATATAGTGGAAACGGTGACATTTAGGATTAACATCCTATGACCATGAAATTGACCAAAAATGACTGTTAAATTGGTAGGGCCCTGTTAACAGCCATGTGATAGTCTCATACACTCAGCTTCAGAGATCCCAGGTTCAATCACATCTGCCAGTGACTGAGGTCTTTTGTCAGTACACTCGTACTCAAAGATAAATATTAGAGTTAAAAACAACTGTGGAGTCTGAAAGAAAACTTTATCCAAATATATGCCAAATGCCTAAAATGTTATGAAGGTGGGGTATCACACAACAGCAGGTTTGAAGATCTGAAAGGTAGGCAAAACTTTTGCGAGAGTCCTGAAGTGTGTTATCAGCCGTGTTCTAGCTGATGTAAAGGTGGCAAAGAATGTCGCAAACCTTGCCCTTAACTTATTTCCATGTTCTCAAGGATTTGGGTGTGTGGTGTAGGTCCTCAATTGTCACTTACGTTTTTTTTGTAAGTATAACTTTGTAAACACTTTAAGAAAAAATATACACAAATGTTCTGATAATGTACTTTTGTGTTTTTAAAGTTACAGGCCTTTTATAACACTGCAGACTATAGAAACTTCCTGTCTCTGCCAAATGAAATAAGTGTAAAGGTTCATACATTGTTACTTATTAAAATGGTTTTTTTAAGCCTCTGCCATCCAGGTCCTTGCCCATCGTGCCCTGCCTTTATGACCAAAACATGTGAGTGTAGGCGAACAAGGTGAGAGATTTTTGTTTTACAAATAAAAATGGGGAATTTTATAAATACAAGTTGTAATAAGTTTCCATTCTTTGAGGTATGCTCCCAATCTGTGTATTGAGAATATCTAATGGTGTTTCTTAAAACTTTGCTGAAAACTAGATGCAGTATATTTGAAATCTACTCTTTTCTTAACAAAATTAAATGGGGAGAGATGTAGTACCTGAAACTGAGTCTTGTTGGCAACTTACAATCACATTTTCATATATTTTAAAACTTCCTTTCCTTTTTTTTTTGTGAGAGATCCACAGAAAATGGAATGGAAGCTGAAATTGATATATATGAAGCGCTGTCATATGTATAAACATGAAATAGAATTGTTTCTCTAATTTTATAGTAATCTTAAATGTTGTTTGTAAAGGTAATGTGAGATGCCTTGAGTTAATGTAAACATGTTGCTTAAACCAGGGGTTCTCAAACTCTAGTACACCATGGCCCCCTTCTGACAACAAAAAATTACTACACAGCTCCAGGAGCGGGGACTGAAGGCTGAGCCCCCCTGAACCCCGCTCTTTAGGGCAGAGGGAACTGAAGCCCAAGGGATTCAGCTGCAGGCATGTGGCCTGTAACTTGAGTCCCACTGACTGTGGCTGAAGCACTTGAGCTCTGGCCACAGGTGGTGGGATTTAGATTTGGACTTTGGCCCTACTGAGTCTGACAGCTCAGGCTACTCCACTCATAGTTTGAGAACCACTGCTCTATACTCTGGAACAAGTCTTAAAAATTCCTATTGAGGCAAAAAATGTTACTGGTTTTTAAAAATTCAATTAGTGCCATATTTTAACAAAACGTCATTACTAAGATCTTGTAATGACCCTCTATGAGAAACAAAATTTATACAGGAATTTTTAGGATTTTAGGAAAGTTTTAGATAAACGTTAAAATATACTCTGGCATTTCAGTAGTTCTGGTAAAATTCATAATGAAACCCAGATCTTGGTTCTGTTGTTAATTCATGACTAAAAGTCTTGTAGCTTTAGAACCCCAGAGCTGTTCGACCACATCATCAGATCTTCAGAGAAGGTAGTGGGGGTTTGGCGGGAAGTGAAAGGGGGCAGTTGCCCTGGGACCTGGCATTTGAGAAGGGCCCAGGCATCCCAGCTGCTGCCTGCTTCTATGGCTACAATTGTTTCCAAATTGCCACCAGAGCACCCCACCCCTTCTCAGAGCTTGGTGCTGGCCCCTCCTATACCTTACCCAGGGGCCTTGCAATACTGTTGACCTATCTGGGTTCCCTAAATCTTTCACCAAAGACAACACCTGTAGCGTATCCTGTAATAAACTATCGAAAGGTTTATTAATGAGGGTGGAAAAAGGAGTAAGAGAATTATTTACAAGTTAAAGCAAGACAGCTCCTAAGAGTGACAGAGTTGTAATGGTGTGTCTTTCAGGGCCAACCCAGGAGGCTCCTAGGGATCTCTGTCTTTGGACCCTCAGAGTTTGGACAGCCAAAAAGATGCAGTTTCTTCTTGTCAGGGATTTGTATTGCCTTGGCCCAGAGTTCAAGGAGTGAGGGGGGAAGCAATAAAAAGAAGTCCTTTCATGTTCCATAGTGGTTTATCTGGGGCCTATGGGCCTTCTTTTGTTGAATAATAGATAACACTTCCTGTGGCAAACTAGTATTTCATATTTAGTAATGTTTCTCCCCTGACTGGCAGGGGCTGGGAGTTTGCAGTTAGAGCAAACACTTCAGTATTACCTTCTAACATGGGGTATAGATATAAGTGAGACTGATACATGCAGCAACATACAGACATTTATTTCATAGTCTAAATTAATTCTTATAAGACCAATATCTATTCTTAGCAAAACTGACTTATAGGTGACCTGGTATGGCCAACATTATATTCTAAAATATCCAAGCCTGGTATCAATCCAGCGTTCTTGCAGATACATGGTATCATTTTATATGAACTTCCCCTGTAAGCACATCTTTCCCAGTTCCCTTAAAACTTGAAGTTACTGTCTGGAAATTTGCTCTTGCTAAGGCCATAGGTCTCAAAGCATTATACTAACTGTTTAAGCTAATGTTTTGCAGGGATATAGACTGTAGGCTCATTGCTTTATGCCTTAACTTATGTCCGTGCTTTAACTAGAAAATACTTATGCCTATTGGCTACACAGTGATGCTGTCACAGTCCCAAAACTAAGGGTTATAACTCAGCAAATTCAGAGTTAAAGCCCCACTTAAAATAAATCAAAGTATCTTAAGGTAATAAATGCACTGTTGTCCCCAGAATATTGAATCAATTGCAAAATCATATTCTTCAGTTTAAATACTACACTGCACCTCATTAGTGTGATGTCAGATTCTTTTCTTTATGTTGTGATGTGTGAGGAGTCTAAGGCCATAGCATTACTCCTGATCAGAATTATATGTCTATCATTAACAAATAGAACTTAATTTTTGAATGCTGCACCATATATTGGAAAGGGGTTATTTGTATTTCAAATATGTTAAAACCTTAAATCTAATTAAAATATATTATATTAACAGTATCCTATTTATCTACAGTCATTCAGTTCGCTGTGGCCAGTCTACCACAATTCATTGTTCTAATGTATGCGGGAATACTTTAAATTGTGGTAGGCATACTTGTGCCCGGGTGTGCCATGTGGGAAAATGTCATCCTTGCCAGCTTACAGTACAGCAAGGTAGGTATCAGAAAAGTGGAAATGTACTTTAGATTTGTATGTTCAGTAGAGGTGTTTTCTAATTTCTTTAAGGTAGCTAATGACAAGTAGGCAAATAAATTAGAGTATAGTAGTGAGCAAAATAACAGGTAATCTTTAAATCAAGATTTTTAAAAAAATTACTGCTGAAGTTGCATCTAATTTTAAAATAGATAATTTATTCTTATCTATGCTGTTATTAATATATGCAAATAGATCTTAAACCTTGCACTGTAGTGATTATTTCCTGAATACTGAAATAATTTAATACTCATTCTCAGATATCCTAAAAACATGTCCCATGTTTGTCCTTTTGCTGATACAGCTATATAAAGATCTTTCTTATGGTGAAACCTGGAATTAGGTACTTCACTGGCTGGGTTTTAATCTAAAATTTGGGTAGTACATAGGGTCTCTTCCAGTATAATGGGAGTGTGACTGCTATAGTTTCAAAATGTTAAGCAACTGAAAAAGGTTTAAATTTCACTTTTTGGGATTGCATTTTTTGAGGCTCGATTTTTACCTGAAGATAAATATCTTGGGGAAAGTTTTTATGCAAAACATAAGTTACTTTTGACAAGGGAAAAACAAAATTAAAAAACAAAACATGGAAATATTATTTTGATTATTTTCAGTGGTAAAACTGGTAGGAAATTTACAATTAATATGGAAATAACTTCCATAAAGAGAATGCTTTTGTTCCAGTGAAATTGGGTTTTGTGTTACGAGTCTTTTAAAATTATAGTCTGAGTATATGAAGAACAATTTAAAGACTGATTTTCTACTAAGTTTATAAAATGAACATCTAAGGAAGACAGCACATACACAGCCTAGTTTTCTATACAGTGAAAAATGTATTTATGGTGCAAAAGGTGGAGACAGAGCTATTTTCATCTTTTTAAATACTGGCACTATGGAGCTTTGCTCCATGCATCTTGAGGGCTCTACAGCTGGGGAAATTGAGTCAGCCTGCCTTCTCCTGTTGTGGACCTCCAAAATGTGCGGACAAGAGTGGAGCAGGTAGAGCAGCCAGAGAGTGGTCAACAGCCAGTCTTCGTTCTGCCTCTGCTTACATTGTGGCAGTTGCTTTTCTTACTTAATATTGCAGTGATGATGAACGCGTGATGGTGAGGTTAGCCAGTTTTTCTTGCTGGCCCCAATTTTAGGGATGAGCACAAAAGAATAAGGGGAAGGAGGCAAAAGAAGGCAACTTGCCCCAAAGATGTGGAAAGTAAAAAAGTTTTAAAATGATACTGTATGATAAAATGTGCATCCAACTTTTTAGGGAAAACTATCTATTTGCTTGAAAAGTAACATCATCCTTTCCCCAAGGGTACACTAATCCTCTACCAACAAGCATTTTAACTCATGAGACAGGAGTTTTCTTTGTATAAATCTAGACTATAGTCAGTATTTTTTGTACTGTCCTCCAACCCATTTTGTTACCTATTGAACTTTGTGATTGAAGTTATATCTGTACTGCTGTTGCTTAAGCGTCCTTACTTTGTTACTTTGGAACCTAAAAGATATTTTCATTTTCATTAAGGTCAAGCACAGCCTGCCCCAGGACTATCCCCTTGCCAAATTTTAATGTTCTATGTGAAATTGAATGGTTCCAAGAAAAGAAAAATTTTCTGTAATGGGCAGTGGCAGCTTAATTAGGAGTTGGTGTTGTGCCTCTTTAATTTTGTAATTGGATTTGCTATCTTGACAAGTTCTATCAATTAGTAGTTCTGTAAATTGTGTGAGTACAGTTAAAACGTTTGCATCTAAAGGCTGAACACATGCTTATCTTTTATCAGTGAGATTACTTCCAGATTTCAATAAAATCTTGCTTCAGACAGAACTTCATTTTATTTATTTATTTATTTTACTTTTAAAAAATGTATCTGCTAGGGTTTCTGTAAGTCAAAATGGGAGATATACCAATTTACAGGATATTCTAAATATTAATCTTGAATAGGAAAATCTTATCTCTGTGCGACTACTAGGACTTTTAAAATCAGTAGTTTGAAAAGTAACACAAAGCTTTTACAAAAACACACTTAAATAAGGCACCTACACTTTTCAAATAACTAAAAGTATTTTACCTCTGTCCTGATATCCTATGTGGTTCCTATGTTGTCCAAATGCATAATAATATTGGTATGTTTGTGATATTTACAAAGTAAATGCTTGCAAAGTTCTCATTCACAATTAATTTGCATTTTTTAAATTTCAAGTGTTGCTGTACTGATTAAGTCTTCATTTGCCACTAGTTTGTCCTTTTTATTGTGTGTCACTTTTATTAGCAAGAGGCACTAACAGAAAGAAATATAGATAGTCAGATTCTATACAGCGACAGACCTGCACACAGTCTAAATAATGCAACTAAAGTACACTTTTAAAGGGTGTTTTGAATATTTATATTCACTGTTTCAAATTTAGTATTGTCCTGCATATACAGTGTTCAGTGTTCCTTGTATGTAGTTTGTGGTAATACTCTTTTTTTTCTTATTGTTCTCCCTTAGTCTGCTACTGTGGGAGTACCTTTCGAGATGTGTTGTGTGGAACAAATGAAGAGTTTTCTGATGGATTTGGAAACTTTTCATGCCAGAAGATATGTGGCAAGTAAGGGCCTCTTTCTCTCCAAAACCTAAAGGAAAAATCACGCCATTTTAACAGTCAGTGACTCTGAATATACTTATAATTCTTTCTATCTCTCTTTTTTTTTTTAGAAAATTAAGTTGTGGAAGGCACAGCTGTACACAGATATGCCATCCTGAGCCTTGCCAGTTTTGTCCACGACTTCCTCAAGTAGTGCACTGCTGTCCTTGTGGGCAGACTCCTCTTAGCAGATTACTAGAACTAGGCTATATTGAGCGTAAACTCTGCACGGATCCCATCCCATCGTGTGGAAGAATATGTGGCAAACCTCTGTCCTGTGGTAGCAGTGGTAACTAGAACTTTTTGCTTTAAACACTTACAAATGCATTCCATTATTAAAGACACAGGCAGTCCAGATTTATATTTTAAAAAATAGGTTCAAAATTAACAAAAATTCTAGTGTGACTGTGTGGTTGTTGTCAAGTTGGCTTTATAAAAGCCTCTAGAATTTGCAACCTGAATGTTGTGTAATTATAATTGTACTTTTAAGAACCAGAAAGTGCAGCTGTCTAGAAACAAATAAAACCAACCAGCTTTTTAGCATTGCCTATATGGATCCGCAGTGTAGGTGGTACACGTGTTATTGTGGGAGGTAAGTGCAGAAATTTCTAGAGAACAAGTGTCCAGTGGGATTGCATATGATTCCTGCCTATATCCTTAGTTCCTCCAGATCTTTCTAACCATCTAGTTGAGTTTTGCAGTGTTTCCCTATGAGGCCCTTTCCTCCTTTACAGAAAAGTTAACTATAAGCAAACATGTATATATGATAAAAAGAAAACTTTTAAATGGCATTTAATTTGATGTTCTTGTGGGCCTTCCCACAATGGCCTTGCCCCTTTTCCCTTGCTACTTCCAGGGGTAGACAGTGCAAGGTCCACGCTGAGATCATTTACTGCAAGTCTTTCTGTTCATCATGGATTAGGAAAGGTAGCACACACTGACTCTTTGCTGATGGGTCCCTCCAGAGATAAGTCCACCATAAGGAATAACATTATCTTAGATCTGTTGAGCTACCTGGGCTCAGTTGCCCGTGTCTCAAAAGGCCCACAGACAGTTGTGTGGAAGGAGAGAGAGGAAGACACTTAAGCTCTCTTTTGCCTAAGAGGCAAAAACAGATTCAGTGCCTTCTCACCAGCAATTCCCTCCTCTAGCCCTCTTTAACATCAGTGTAATGGGAAGATGAAGATGATGCTGTTAATCTTACCTTTCTTTGTCAGCATTGGTATACTCTTCTTCAGTGCTCTCTAAGGGTTTTTAAGAGGTTTTTTGGGAATTTAATTTGACGGTCAAATTAAAATTGCGCACCCTCTACAAATCTGTTATATTAAGTCATCCACTTATTTATAATATTGACGGCAGAACCAGTCCTGTCAGTCTCTGGAAGGAAGACGTATGGCCAAGCCCATGAAGAACCAGTCAGTTCTTATGATTGTACCTGAACTACTGCTGGCAGTTTCAGACACTCTGCTGCAGAGAAGAAAATGAAGGGGAAAAAAAATCTTTAATCTTCTGTTCCAGAATTATTAGAACTGTGCTATCAGGTTTGCTCTGTGACAGGGGAAAAGTCCTGCTTTTGTGTGTGAAGTTTCAGCAAGACTATGCTTTTCTTTATGGAGCAGTATGTAATGGACAAGCCCAGGAGAAAAACAGAATTCACATTACCGACCCTTTGCAGGCAGCCAGGCTAACCGGGGAACCCCATGGTCTCTTTAACACACAAATGGTCTCAGATATCATTAGACTGCCAAAAGCATGTTAAGTAAACTTCAGTGGCTGGTATTCCTTCTCACCCTCAAGTTGGGTAACACAAAGAAGGATGAGCTATGACTTACCTTAATTTTTCTATATCCTTCAGTGAATGAACAGACTTTTTTTTTCTTTACCATCACATGTCCTCCTTGGACATGTTGCCTTAGACCCACTCCTTGATACAGTGTACATTACAGTCTTCTTTAATCCTCTCTCTGTCATCTGGGTGAGGCAAAAGGCCTAAACTACCTAAGAAAAGCCAGAGAGATTTCAACTTTATAAAGTAGTGGATTGAGGGAGGGCGGGTAGCATGCATCATAGGAATGGTCATCAGGTCCTTTGTTTTACTTATTTAAAGTTCAAATTGAACACCTAGTCCTTATCTGACCCTTAAAGGTGGAAGAGGTGCATTAGTGTATAATCGCCCCGCTAACAGATTAATAGGAGACCTTGTACTCCTTGCTAAGCTTGGATGACCAGGAAGCATCAGTTTCCAAAAATGACTTTGGACTTCTCAGGAAATATCCCTTCTTCTGGGATGAGTGGTCACAGTGATCTCTGCATTTGTCGCTTCCAGGCTGCATCCAGACAAAACAGGTTCCAGCTGGGACAGAAGGATCTGCTCACTTGTTCCATGGCTGAAGCTGTTGTGAGCACAAGCATGAGTTGGGAACAAGACTATCCCCGTGGCTCCTGGTCAGCTTTCAATGCCAATTTAAGGCATTGGTCCTAATTTTCAAAGTAATTAATAAACTGAGAATTTTGAAGTTTTTGCTTAAGCTTTGAGTTCCATAAATAGTTATTCTTGAAATGAATTCTGTATTATTCTATTGACCATTTGATGATCTTTTGCTATGTAATAGTGAGATAATTTCCTTCCAGGGACTGGCAGGTCTGGTTTGGCTTTCAAATGGAAAATTAGGCTGATTAGGCTGGAATCCCACTGCAATGGATCTGTGGACCTTATTGTTCAGAGAGGAGGATTTCAGATGAACTCAGACAAAGTTTTGCCTGTTTAGTATTCTTCAGATGAGTCAACTTTCTCCTTAGAGCAGGGCTAACATTTTTCTTCCCTAGTGCCAAATTCATGCACACAAGACATTGTTCCTCTCCTATAGTGTGGATCCATGCCAGCAATCATTTTGATGAACTGTAGGCATTATGGAAAGTGGTCAAGTTTTCCATTTTTCCAAGCTAAACAGCATACAGAAGATCAGCACACATAGTAAAAAAGAATTAGTTGAATTGTTCTGTTTTAAAAAAAATCTGATTATATTCAGGGAAATTTTGTGTTTTTTAAAATGGTTTTTAAATGCTGCTCAATAATTCATCTGGTCATACAGCACCATGTTAAATCAGAAGTTTGATTCTATATATTTATACGAAGTATTTAGCAAAGTGTCTGTTCAATACTAGTAGTATAAAAATTGTGCAAGTGAAATACTAGAGGCCATAGATTTATTAAAATGAACAAACACAATTATGAGCCTTTTTCATTAAATATTTCAAAGCAATGTACAACTTTAAGTTGCAAATTTTATAATAGACCTAATTGTTATACTTTTTCTGACAAAAATCTGTAACACACACATGAGACAGACCAAGGCCATGTCTACACTGGGAGATAAGGTCAAATTTATTAAGGTCGATGTTTTAACACCTGATTTTGTATAGTTGATGGTGCATATCACCAGTGTGTGCAACAGTTCAACATAGTTTGAAGTAGTGTGTCCCCAGTAGTATGGCTGTCATCAACTTTGGGAGCGAAGCACAGTGGGTAGCTATACCACAGCATTTGTGCCCTTTGCATTCTGAATTATGCTCCCAGTGCATGCTGGGACCAAAACTGTGCAGTGAGTGGTTCCAGGTACATGTTGTCAATCTCATAATGCACTCCTTCCTCCTCCCCTGGTCAGTAGCGACTGCAGACTTTGCAACATTTTTTCGCTTGGTTATTCATGTAGGACACTAGAAGCGGAAGTGTGGAACCTATAGTGGATACGGTTGAGGATCAAAGCATTATGATAATGATATTAACCATGTGCACCCACTGCTGGAGTATGTCCAGAGCATATCCAGGGTCTGCCAGAATGAGGACAAATCTTGGGATGCCACGATCATACTTTTCTGTGAACCACTTGAGTTAAGTGACTGGCAAATGCCGCTAGCGTTTGATCCTCTGGGCGCAGTGGAAGGCCGGTTCTGGTGCCATCAGACTAGCACAGACTGAGTGGACCGCATTGTGATGCAGGTATGGGGCAATCAGTCGTAGCTGCAAAACTTCCGAATGCACAAGGCCACTTTCATGGAAGTTTTGCAAATTGCTTTTCCCTGCGCTGAAGCCCAAGAATACCAGAATAAGACCTGATCTGACAGTGGAGAAGCATGTAGCAATTGCCCCATAGAATCTTTCAACACCGGACAGCTACTGGTCAGTTGGAAATCAATTCATGGTGAGGAAATGCACAGTGCGGGCTGTTGTTATCCAAGTAGCCAAGGCAATCGATACCCTTCTGCTACAGAGGATAGTGGCTCTGGGAAATGTGGAGGGCTCTGCTGTAATGGGGTTCCCTAACAGCGGTGGGGTGATATATGGAATACACATTCCTATCTTGGCTAGGAGTACATAAACCGCAAGGGGTATTTCTCCATGATGCTTCATCAAAGCACACTGAATGAAGGGGCACCTCCTTGACAGCAACATGCATGACTCTCAAAACTGGCCATTCATAAAAATTGATTTGCACTGTCCTCTGCTGTGCTCTCCTTATTGCCCAGGTGTTTGGCTGCTCAAAATCACTCACTTTCTAGGGTTCCTGGGAGAGGAGGTTATGACACTTGGTGAGGAGGCAATGTGGGTCCACAAGGGCTGGAGGGGTGCCTGTGCATGTAGGCATCTTGGAAAGTCCCTATATGGTCCATCACATGCGCCCTGACTGACAAGACTCTCCTTGTTCCTCACTTCTGGTTCCTTGCACCTTGAACATCTCATCCTTAGTCAGTTTGTGACAGTTGGGCAGCTGGCAGGGATGGAGGAGTGCTCAGCAGGCTCATTGCTGTTCTCACTATAATGAAGAGCAGATTTTACAGGAGATTGAGTATTACACTCTATCGGTTAGATTAAAAGGAAGGTCTTCCTAAAGACAATAGGGATGTGCTATGTACAAGGCTGCAGTTATGTATTCAAGAGGCCACTATGCAGCAGGTACCCCTCAGAGTTCCTAGGGGAGCAGCTGGACTAGGTTTGGTGGCTGGCAGCCATGGTAAGGAACAGGCTGGGGCATGAGCCTGCAGGCTGGAGGGGTCCAGGCGTGGTGTAAGAGCAGGGGTCACGTGGTGTCCATGTGTTTGGCAGCCCTGTTTGCTGGGGGATGGCAACTTTCCCTTCCCTTAGGAGTGGGGGAGAGGGGGTTCGGGTATGGCAGCAGGGCAGGGGAGGGGCTTATGTGGAGCCTGTGTATTCGGCACCCCCCATTTGCTGGGAGAATGCAACTTTCCCTTCCCACAGGAGTGGGTGGGAGGGAAGCAGGAGTCCAAGTAGGGCAGCAGGGCAGGGGATCAAGCTATGCTTCATTGGGGATGAGCAAGCAGGTTTATTTCAGAGGCATTAGCTCCCCCTACTACATCCAGGTTGCCATGCGCCAGTTGCTATGCCATGCCAGTCTTCTCTGAATCACACAGAGTGGTTGGAAGTGGATGCTGACTGAATGTGGTCAGAAACCTGAACCTTTTCCTACAATGACACCAGACCATTCACTGCTGGCTTGGGAAGGTGTCCTACCATGCAGGGTGGAATAAGGCAGGCCTCCCCAGAAACCTTGTGAGAAGGATAAAGGAGTTCGTCTTTAACAGCTTTATGGAGATGTGCAAGGAGGATACCTACTCCGGCTCCAGACACGTTAACAAGCTGTTCCGGGGGCCCTCCAGCTGTGTAGGTACAGTGGCCACCACAGATCACACCCAATTGCCTTAACCCACTTTTAGCAAGATAAAACGTGAATTCACCCAAAATGCCTTCCCTGGGATCAGTGCCTGAATGTGAGCAGATTGTCTCCAAGATTATAAAAAGTTCTTGGCTCTCAGGGTGTGTCTAGACTACAGGGTTTTTTCGAAAAAAGTGGCCTTTTTTCAAAAAAATTTCCCCTGCGTCTAGACTGCTGCTGCGTTCTTTCGAAAGTAAATTGAAAGAACGTGGCAGGTTTTTTTGACCACAGAAAACCTCGTTTTATGAGGAAGAATGCCTTTTTTCGAAAGTGCTCTTTCGAAAAAAGGCGCTATGTAATGCAAACTGCTTTTTCAAAAGAGAGCATCCAGACTGCTTGGGTGCTCTCTTTTGAAAAAGCGGCTTGCTTTTTCGAAAGTACTGGTTCTAGTCTAGACGCTTTGTTTTGAAAGTCTTTTTTGATAGTATCTTTCGAAAAAGCTTCTTTCGAAAGAGGCTTGCAGTCTAGATGTAGCCTTAGTGACAACAGTTGCTCTGCTCGCCTGTTGACAATCGCCTCTTCGTCATCCATGTTGATCTCCACTCCGCTGCCTGAGAAATGTCTTGGGAGGAATCCCCAGACTGGGTATGGAAGCTGGTCAGCGCCCTCCGCCTCCAAGGATTGCAGCTGCTCATAGAAGTGGCATGTTTGTGACAGTGCTTCAGTCAGTCTCTTTGCCTCCTTTGTCTTTTGGTAAGACTACCTCATCTCCTTTATTTTCACTTGGTGCTGCTGGGTGCCCCTTGCATATCCTTTCTCCTTCCATGTTCTTTGCAACCTTGGTATAGGTATCTGCATTTCTTGTGCTGGTTTGTAGTTTTGCAAGAACAGATTCCTGTCCCCACACATCAGCGAGGGCCAGGATCTCCTAAATAGGCCATGCTTGTGTTTCTCTGCGACCCTGGGAACTCCTGCAACTCATGGTCAGATATGTTGCTCAGCTGTGGTCCCTGCTCTGAGGTCTGCTTGTCATGCTGGCCACACAGGAAATGAAATTCAGATTTTCCCAAAGCTTTTTCTGTTCACCTGGAGAGCTATAGAGTTGAAAGCTGTGGCCAGAGCCAAGAACATCAACTTGCACAGTGCTGCGTCTGCACTGCTGTAAATTTGATCATCCAAGCCGAATGTAGCATTACGCGTCATGAAAGCAGGACTATAGAAATCAACTTTAATGGCCCTTAGAGTTGATAGAATGGGCTTGGTGGTGCGGACTCATTGTTTAGAAAATTGACCTTATGTAGCTAAGTCAGACCTAACCTCCCAGTGTAGACCAGGCCTGAAAGGGTGATTTGGAGGCACTGTCTTGTGCCTGAAGCTGCCTACTCATGCAGAAGCTTCAGTGTGGTCCCCATGTTCATATGCAATAGATGTTAAGTACCATCTCTTAAATTAAAAGGTTCAGTTTACAAATAACTTGTACAATTTTATTTTGATAGATTTCATTCATACATGTGAAAATCTTTGCCATGAAGGAGAATGTGGACCGTGCTCTCGTACCTCAAATGTTTGCTGTAGGTGTGCCTTCAAAACAAAGGTAAGAATTCATACACTATTCTCCAGCAACAAGCTACTTATAGTACTCTTAAAATTTCTGGGGAAAGGGGTGCTATAAAATGTAGCAGTAATAATTTCTAGTAGGTAGTAGAACCAGCAGAAAATAGCTAGCTCCACATGATGAAACATAAGTAAATGGCCCACAAGTTCAGATGTGTGCTTTGTAATTTATATATACGTAAATGTATTAATTAATTTAGCTGTGGAAAATCTACATTCTCCCCCAAAGCTTCTAAATTTTCATTAGTGTTACTTCCACCAAAAGGCGTTATTAAAAGTACACCATATGCATGGTAGTTTGATGTGGAATTTTGGAGAGTATGTGCTCCTGTTGTGGCGTGTTAGTGCTGCCGAGGTAACGCTCCTAACACTGCTATTCTTGGAGTTCCAGTGTTACTGTACTAGCAGAAAATGCAACATATTGATTTCAGACCTCCATCTTCTTCATAAAAATAGTCCACAGGCTCAGTTTGATAGCAAAGGTACTTGGCCAGGTTTACTGTTTACAAAGCACAGTCCTAATGCCTCACAGGAGGTCAGACACACTACCTTGTTTATCCCGACAAGGTACTTATTAAATTAACACACCAGCATGCTATCCTCTAGATTAGTATATAGATGTTGTGCATGGCTTTATATTGATACGAGCAAGTTAATATTACATTCCATGTGCCTTTTGTTACAATTCTATACCTTATACCAGCTAGCTCAAGCAAAACCTCTTCATCCATTATCTTGTTCTTCTTAAGAACAAAAGAATGGCCATACTGGGTCAGACCAAAGGTCCATCTAGCCCGGTATCCTGCCTACTGACAGTGGCCAATACCAGATGCCCCAGAGGGAGGGAACACAACAGGTAATCCTTACATGATCCCTCTTCTGTCATTCATTTACAGACAAACAGAGGCTAGGGACACCATTTCTACCCATCCTGGCTAATAGCCATTGATGGACCGAACCTCCATGAATCTATCTAGCTCTTTTTTGAACCCTGTTAACGTCCTAGTTTTCACCATATCCTCTGGCAAGGAGTTCCACAGGTTGACTATGTGCTGAGTGAAGAACAACTTCCTTTTATTTGTTTTAAACCTGCTGCCTATTAATTTCATTTGGTGGCCACTAGTTCTTATATTATGGGAACAAATACATAACTTTTCCTTATTCGCTTTTTCCACACCACTCATGATTTTATATACCTCTATCATATCCCCCCTTAGTCTCCTCTCTTCCAAGCTGAAAAATCCTAGTCTCTTAAATCTCTCTTCATATGGGATCTATTCTAAACCCCTAGTCATTTTTGTTGCCTTTTTCTGAACCTTTTCCAATGCCAATGCGTCTTTTTTGAAATGAGGCGACCAAATCTGTATGCAGTATTCAAGATGTGGGCGTACCCTGGTTTTATACAGACAATATCTTATTGCCTCTATCTTACTCTCTCCCCCTTTTTAAATGATTCCTATCATTCTATTTACTGTTTTGACTGCTGCTGCACATTGAATGGTTGTTTTCAGAGAACTATTGACAATGACCCGAAGATCTCTCTCTTATGAGGGGTCTGTGGGTTCTCGTACTATCTCCTAGAAATCGTAGGGTTGGAAGAGACCTCAGGAGGTTGTATCCAGCCCTCTGCCCAAAGCAGGACCAACCCCAACTAAATCATCCCAGCCAGGTCTGTCAAGCCAGGACTTAAAAACCTCTAGGTGGTAGATATTCTACCACTTCCCTAGGTAACCCATTCCAGTGCTTTACCACCTTCTGAGTAAAATAATTTTTCCTAATATCTAACCTAGACTTCCCCCATTGCAACCTGAGACCATTGCTCCTCATTGTGTCATCTGTCACCACTGAGAACAGCCTCTCTCCATCCTCTTTGGAACCCCCTTTCAGGTAGTTGAAGGCTACTATCAAATCCCCCCTTACTCTTCTCTTCTTCAGACTAAATAAGCCCAAATCCCTCAGCCTCTCCTCATAAGTCATGTGCTCCAGCCCTCTAATAATTTTTGTGCCTTTGTGTCATTGGCCTTTCTTGTGTGACTGTTCATGAGCCAGTCCTGTGGTCTACTAAGCCCTGATGAACCAGTGAATACTAACTTTTTCAGTGAACGTATTCACTGGCCTTTTTTGGTGGGCCAACAATAGGGGTGTGTGTTCAACCAATGACCTGCAATAGTTCAGAAGCCCCCCCTCCCCCTGAAATCCCACTATAATTTCACGGTCCATGGTGTTGCCAACTACTGGCTGGTAGATCATAATGGTGATAACCTTGCACACTTGTGCCATCACTGCCCCAACAGTTGATTTTTCCAGCACCCAGCTGGTTTGTAGCTGACTAGTAACTATCAGGTGTTGCCAATTGCCAAACAGTGATAGTCTCCCACTTTTGAACTAGTATGGGTTTTCAAAATCGAGTAGTTTGGTACTGGATCATTGATGCAAGCTCAACATAACTTGAGGAGGTGTACTTTTTCATCCTGAAGTACTAAAGCCATTGGTCCGAGATTTCCAGGATATGGTCCCACCACACAATGCTGGTTTTCTAGGACCAGAAGTGGCAGTTCACACATGGCTATACCGTTGCATTCTTAACATTGAAGACATCTGTTCCATGGACTTTGATTTTCCCTTCAGTTTTTTTGGCATTTCAAAGTTCTCTGGTGTGAATGCATTCAGTATCTGGTACTGGACCTCATGAACATTTGTCCTGTGAGCAAAAGCAAAGGCAAGTCCTCATGGACTTGCTGTATGCCTCTTAAGTAGTTTGGAAGAAGGGTGAAATTAGCAGGGAGCTGCTGTTATAATGTGTGAAGGCAGCTTACTGTGCCAATAACAACCAGAAAGCTGGTTCCCAGAGTGTCACCTGTGACAAGTGTAGATGTTCCCTAATAGAGAAAGTAAAGGTTTGCACACTAGGAGCAAAAGCTAAAGGTATTTGGATAAATAGCACCTTTGTATTTTGTTCTTGCATGCAAAAAACACTTCCAGACTCCCTGGAGTTGCAAATGAACTTTGTTACCCTAACCTCCAGTGAACAGTAAAGGTTGTTTGAGCTAGTGCACCGCCTTATGTTTGAGGCAGTCACTGGGTAAGGGGAGGGAAAGTGAGGGATTACCCCTTATGCTAATCTGTTTTTCTGTCTTTGGGGAAGTTTAAAAGTTGTGCTTTTTTCCTCCTGGTCTGTATAGGCAAATTCATACAATTCAGGACCTTTCTAATTAGATACCTACTTACCCTCCTGATCTTGGTATGTGGGTGCCGTCAAAGTACTGATGAATTTGTTCTTATGGCACCCCAGGAGGTAGTTTTGTATTATGTATCTCCTTTGCAAATAGAGATATGGAATTTGCCAGAGAGCTCTCAAAGGATCTGTGTTTGGAGATAGGAGTTGGGCCTAGAAGTTCTGGGTTCCACTCCCAGTGCTTTGACCTTGAAATCAACACAACTGTTACTGGTTGTGTGAAGTAAGACCCAAAAATCTACTTGGTGGCATTTCTCCTGTTTTTGATCGATTTTAAAAAACTCAGGAAACATTCTAGACCTCTTCCCCTCATAGAACAACCTGTGCCAGCTGACAGTGTGGTGGGTCAGCCCTTACACGGCTTGAGTCACATCCACCCACTTGCTGCCCTCCCCCACCTCTAGGAAAGCCATGACCCTTCCAGGCAAATCCTAGCTGTTCCTCTGCTTCCTCTGCCTCTCCCTGCCTGGAGCAGCTCGGCCTCTGCGGAGTGGGGGTAGTGCTGTACCATCTGACCAAACAAGCTGAGTGGGGTGGGGTATGTGGCCATCTTTTCTTGATAGACTGCTTGTTACTGCATCTGGCATGGCTTTCTAAATGTCATGCATATGAGAATAAACAGTGTAAAAGTTATCATAACTTCTTTGAAAGTTTCTTGGCTGAATTATGATGCTTTTGCTGGGTGCCTATTGGAAATAGTTCAGGCACCACAATGCTGGTTGCCACTGTAGACATGCTGGTGTGGTTAACCTTTCAGTCATGATTTTCAGACTTGAGGATTTCTTGAGACAACATGTTTTGGGTAAGATTTAAATGGACTATAAATAGAAACTTTGTGTTTTGGGATATGTAATAGGATTCCTAGCAGTGCACCAAAATGGTACTGAAGCAAAATAACCCAACAGATTACAGTAGAATTTTTAAAAAGCATGCATTATTTTATTATTATTAATAGATCTCAGGTGAAAATGCAAAATATCCCGTGGCCAATTAAAAGAATAATATAAAAATGCCTCGCTCTTCTCCCTCTCTTTTTTTTTTTTTTTTTTAAATGGATTTGGATTTATCACTTAAATCCTTGAAAAATAGAAGACAAAAGGAGTTAACTTGGCTGTGGCATTTTTTTTGAAGCAGGGAAATAAAATGTTTTTCTGGATAGGTAAAAGGGATGCTTTGCTAGGGCTTGCTTTGCAGTGTGGGTCTGTCCCCTTCAGCGATGTTATCACCACGAATATGGCTAACATCTCTTTGGGAATGAGGTCAGGAGATTAAAAAATCTCCCAAACTGCGCACTACTCTACTGTTTGTGTTGAAGGAACACTAAGAAAAAGAGCAGTTAAAATTGGCATAGTATGTAAATAAGAAATAAAATGGGCATCTTGATATTTTGAGATTCTTCTTTGACTGCTGTGTCCTGTGTGTATCATACCCATGGGTACACATGCACCTCCTATACTTGAAATTGGGAGGTTTCTAGCAAGTGGTGTCCATTGGCCTATACCTGTGCAACTGTTCTTCCTGTGTTCTGAACCAAGGGCATAAGGGGTGGGGCAGACTGATGCCTCTCTAATTCCTTCTTACTGATATGTGGCTTGGGTCAGAATCTGTGGTGTTCACACACTTCTTAGTGCAGCTTTTTTCTTCAAACTGGTAAATATACTGTACATAGTGTTTCTTTAATATTTTAGTATTGAGTTTTTAATCTTAGCTTATCTTTGTGTGTCCCTACCAGTTCAGAATACTCCTATGTGGACTAGCAACACCACTTTCACAAAGGCTTTCTGAGTGAAGTGGCCCAAATGATACATCACAGCTTATCATTATAAGACACACAGTCTTCTATATCTGGATGTCTGGCTCCTAATGGGTCACTTAAGTCAGGAGGTCCAGTCAGTGACTCTGTTTTTGTTCCAATTTCTAGCAGACTTAGGAATCTGTGTTAAATAAGTAAAGTCTATTTTGATTCCCACTGGGACAATAGACTTTATAGGAGCAACCCTGGATTTGATCTGAACAAGGGTGTATGTCCCACTGGAAAGATTTCAGGCTATGAATAATTTGATAAGACAGGTCACTTTCAGACCACAAACCACTCTCAAGGTCCTCCTTTCCTAATTAGGCCACATGACTTTGTGTACTTACATAACACTGTCAGGCTTTCCCTACATTGTTTACAAGCCTGACTCTGTTCTATTTACTCACCAGAGACCACATAAACACCAGAGTAACAACTTCCACCAAGATTACAGCTTTTCTTGCTTGATAGATTAATCCAGAACAGGTATGTGTGGGAGTTTGTTTAATTATCTCCATACCTGATGTAACCTTTCTTTTGATGCTGTATCCCTGATTAGAGACCACCTGGAAAATGCAATGCACAAAGCACTTGGCCTCCTGAGGAGGCAAGAATCCATATCAATCTGCTAGAGCAGATAGCAGTTCATCTTGCTTGCAATGCATTCCTCCCACTTATTGAGTCCCACAATTTTCAAATACTGTCAGGTATCATAATGACTGACCTTTACAAAAACAAGGTGGAGTAAAAATCCCTTCCTCTCTGGTTAGAAGCTGTCAATATATGGAATTGGTGCATCAGAAATCACATTATCTTTACTGTGTATCTACCAGATGTACAAAATTCTTTAGCAGACAATCTCAGCAAGCACTTTGCCATAGATCATGAGGAGGAGATGCACAATTCTATCCTGAGCAGGATCTTCACACTATCCTGGGGTCTGTTCACATCCAAAACAAATAAAAAGTTCACCCTTTACTGTTCCAGAGCAGACCTGGACCATGGTTTCAGGGGTGATACTGTTCTGTTATCCTGGACAGACCATCTTGGGGCTCTTCTTTAATACCCTACGAGTGTAACAAGCAGCTATCATGCCTATTGTCCTTTGGGAGAAGGATATTCAGTTCTTACTGACCCAACAACAATTAGATTCCTGAAAAGACTATGGTAGGATCTTTTCATTAGTGGTGAAAACTGCACCAGAATGCAACTTCAACCTTGGACTATCAGTACTTACCAAATCACCATTTGAATCACTGGCAGCATGTTCCATGTCCCAGCTTCCCATAAAGGTCACCTTTTTAGGTGCTACTGCGTAAGCCAGGTGACTGAGCCAACTGGGAGTACTTGTGGTTTTGCTGTGTTCATCAGAAAAAGGTTTCCCTTTGTGCCTTCGCTGAAATTTATCCCTAACATAATTTCTGAGCTTTGCATCAATTGACTTATCTGCTTAATGGCATTCTTTCCAAAATCTCATACTTCCAAAGAGGGGAGGAGAGTTCACTCTTCAGACGTAAGACAAGTCTTGGTCTTGGTCTATGTGCAAAGTACAGAATCAATTAGTAAATCACTAAGACTACCACTGTAGTGAAGCAGTTGCAAGGAGACTCTATAGCTGAATCTTTTGCTGTATCATTCTGTGTGTCCATTTGACACACGCCTTCCCTGAATAGGGTAGGAACCTGTTCCACTAGAGTACAAGCAACCTCAATAGCATCTTTTTGACAGGTACCTATACTGGACAAGTGTGTAGTGGCTACTTGAAGCTCTGTATATTGACAGAACATTAGGCCTTAATTCAAACCCCTTCTACAAGTGCAGCTGTTCAGACTGTGGTTGTAGATGAATCTATAACAACTGCATCTTCATATCCCCTCCTGTTAAACACTGCTTATTACCCACCCACAGGTGGAATACACATAGGGGCTCATGTTCCAAGAAGAGATGGAGGTTACTGACCTGTAATTGGAGGTTGTTCAAAATATCAGGTCTCTATCTGTATTCCATTATGCAGTTTCCTTCCCCTCTGCTTCAGATTCTTCTGCTATGTGGTAAGAGAGGCATTGGTTAGCACTGCCTATTATACCAACAGTTCGCAGCATAAAAAGAAAAACTTGCTGGCCAAATGGACACTACTTGTTAGAAATCTCTGGACACAGGCACATTGTATGCATGTCTATAGTTGTGTAGAATACAGATAGGGACTAGAATATCCTGTTAGAGGTCAGTAACCTCCTTTTCCCCCCTTTATGATGAGGGTTCTTTGTCCCACTTACTGTGTGTGTAAATATTTGTAGTGGCTAAAAACCAATTGCTTGAGTTTTTTCCCCTTACTACATGTAGTTAGCTTTTTAGAGCATTAAGCTGTAGCTTCTTTTAATTTGCTGTGATATAATCCTATCCTATCTGTTTCTTAGGAAGTCCCATGTGCCCTCCTCAAAAATAAAGGTAAGTAGCTGTACTCCTCTAACAGTGTACATCTTTATAAAGTAGAAGCTTTAAAAACATTCTACTCAAACTGATGTATTTTTTTGAGTTTGTTACTTTGATTAAATATATGAAGTATGTGGACAAAGATCAGTTGCAGGTGAAGGTTGTATGAAGAATATAGTCCATTTCATCCATTTCACAATATTTTGATTTCATGTGCAAAGTTGGCAGGCTTTGGTTTTGTGTTATTACTTTCTTTATTATATTATTTGTCTTGATTTGTTTCAAAAGTTTATTTTAGATGTTTAATACTCTTGTTCACTTAAATAGGATCAACATCTTTAAACTTTGGAATCAAATTGTGTGTTGGCTGCTTCATTAAAACTGAAGAAGAATACATATAATAGTACATACATTGGTATACTCTTTTATGTGCTTTAAGTGTTGGAAATTTCTAGTGCAAATAGTTGGTTCCTTCTCCTTAGGGCCAGATATTTTATTAAATCTGTACTTGTGATCTCATGGGAGAAAGTCCTTTAGAACTTTTCAGACAGACTCCAGTTATTTAACCTTTATTTTCTGAAGTTGTCACCTTTTTCTAGGACTTTTCACTGTTGTCAAAATATATTTGTGCAGTCTTAACCCTAAATTTAGTGTTTTATACCATAGAAGTTATTAAAAGTTAACAGAAAATGTGCAGCATAAAATGTGTCTGTTTCAGTTTCTCCTCCAAAAATTCTTACTGTTTCAAGTTTTCATAAGCAAAATTTTCTACGTGGGTTGTAATGCCAATCCACATTAAGCCCAAACACTTTATTAAGTCTTAAACATTTCATTCCTTAGTAGAGTATACTGTGTGCCATGGGCATAGAATGGGAGAAAATTAAGCTGCAGGAGAGGCCACAGCAATGGCAAGGAATTGGTTAGGTGAGATCCACCCAGATGATTTCTGCAGGTGAACCCCATGCTACAGAGAGAGGCACAAAAAACAAATTAAGGTTCCTGTCGATCTGACAGAGAAGAAGGCCTACCCAGCCCCAGATTTCTCATAATCAGTATAACCTTGAGCATTATGAGCAAGACACACGAGTCAGACTTCTAAAATGGATTCTGTGTACTATCTGAGACCACTGGTCCTCCCCATCTGATGTCCCCTCTGTAGCTGTGTCCAATCTCTGATGGTTCAGAGAAAGGCAAAATAAACAAAAAACCCCACAAAATATATCTAGTCAATTGCTTATTGGTGGTGGAGTCTGTTATTTCTGTTGAATGGTCTGTTTTGGATGGATGCCATAGCTTTTAACTTTTTGATCCTTTGATCTTCTCTCAAAAGAAATTTCCTTTGTTTTTCTTGTGGGAGATTTTGGTCAATGGTATTTAACCATTAGGAATAGTGAAGACAGCATGTCTTATTGCTTAGAATTTCCTATTTCAGACACTTGTAGTCAATGCTTAATGTGCTTGGATGATGGATATTTTCAAATTTGGGGCTGCTCTTCCTGAATTTCTTTCACTAATCAGGTTTATGATACAGGAAGCCATGAGTATACTGAGGACAGGTGCAGAGTAACAACTGATTCCAGGCCGTTCTGTACATGGCGAACTTAGGAGACCCGAAAGTTCAGTTTTGAAAAATTCTTAGTTTTCAGGCAGTTTGGACTGTTCAGTAGGCCACAAAGTTCTGGAGTATTCTTACTTAGTGTAAAGCTATTGGAAGAAAAAAGATCCATGTCGCTGTTCTTTGCATGCACATGAGACTGAATTCTTTTAACCTGTACTATCCATCAGAACTGTATCTGTGCCCTGCAAGTCTTTGTGTCCCTCAAATGAGAGGTAGAGTAGAAAACTCTAGTGCTGCTTTCCCTGCTGCTCAGGCTGATGTGGATTTGTGATTCTGTTTTATAGTTACTCTGCTGTTGATGGATTTGACTTGATGAGCTTATTAGTGCTTCCCAAAATACTGGAAATTTTTTCCCCAGATCCTGTTTTATAATTGGCTTCATTTCAAACTGCCTTAATTCAGCTTGAAAGGAGCCATTTCTTAGAGATAGGCTTCTCCACTGTCTGGAGAGCAACAGAATGTGGGTTACCTCTCTTACTCTGAGCTGGAATTTTTTTGTGGTCTGATATGGTACCATGATTTTTTTTGGATTTCCTTTTGTCGGAATTCAAGAAAAGGTATCAAAGATCAATGATTCATCCAGTGATCCCTCAGTGGAATTTGATCCTCATCTATGTAGATATTGATGCAACCAACTCTCATCAGAGGTCTTAAGACAAAATTCTTTCCTTTAAGTTGTTTTTTTTTCTTACTAGAGTGATCTCAGGTGAGTGAATACGTTGAACTCTCATCTTTTCTCCTCCTTACCTCCCCTGTTTTCCAGAAGGATGTTTTTTGGCGTCTTTCAGAATTTGTTCACAGGATGAATACCATGTTCTACCTATTATTCTTCTCTCAGTCCTAATCTAGTATTCTCCACCCACAACCAGAAAATGCATTTATTGGATGTTAAGCGTATTGTCCTATTTTTATCCTATTCTCAGAGATTAGAATGTCAAAGGGGGGTTACAGTCATAATGCTGCAGCTACCATAGTTTTTGCCAGATGAGTCTTATGCTATATTCTTAAAGCATATGACCAACTGCCCGATAAGCTTGTTGTAATCTATGTAGGTAGAGAAATCTTCATGAGAAGTGAACATGCTGAAGCTTTCACGTACAAGGTGTATAAGTCAGCAGCATGATCATCTCTGTACTCCTTTATAAATTGTCATCTGTTAGGTATCGCCACTTCTCAGGATACTTCCTTTCGCGGCAAGGACCTGATAGTGGCATATTAAAGTAGTCCCACCTCATGAGGTCACTGATTCCCGCATCTTCTTTTTGTGCCTTAATCCAATGTTGTAGGATAGAAGAGAGAGACGTACAATCGAGGGAAATTACCAGTAATTCTGTCTGTCTTCTCCTCTTCTATACTATATCTCATCCACCTCTCCTTTGGGTGTTGTTTTGCTGCTTGTTTTATTTCTTTCTGTCTTTCATACTGTTTCCTTCTCTGTAGATATGGAAGTTCTCTTCCTGATGGGATGCAGTTTTGGCTGAGACTTATGGAATCAGGGGCAGGGTTTTAGAATTCTTTGTCTCCCTGCTTCCAGTAGGTGTCACCATAACACTGTCTTTGAATTCAGTGTTGTAGGATGGGAGTTGAGGAGACTACAACAGTGTTACCGGTAACTAATATTCCCTACTTTATGTAGCAACATAAAGATGGTCAAATTTTCAGATTTTTAAAATTCATTAGCTGTTTCATAAACTACTTTCTTAATATGTTTAAGTAGTTCTAAGTATCTTAATGTATTGATACTTCCAAATTACGCTTTTATCAGTAATTGTCACTATTCTGCAGGCATGCTTAGGTACTGTTGTAGGTATTTGAATGTAAACTGAAGTGCCCCAGCCTCAGCCTGTGGAGGTACCTCACTAGTGACTCCACTTCTCTTGTAACTTGCCGTTTACAGGGACTTTTTGCTCATAACATTTAATCAGTGTATTGTCAGTTTACAATTTATAACCTGTTTTGAATAGTCTAAGAACCAAATATTGGTGATATTTTCTTAGCAGGAATGTTCCTCTTAATTAAAGACTAGTGGTGATCATTTTAATATTGACGCTAATGAGCAAAAAAGGCAAAAATATACCATTAGGCTTATGTCTCAAACTAAATATAAAAGACAGTTTGGTCCAGTGTCAAATCCTCATTATAATAGCCTCTCTGTATAGTGATTTGTGCTGCTTCTGTAAGAATGTACCCTATTTTCTTCACTGCATTACTTATATTAATTTTAGTGTGGTCGTACTACACACATTTACTTATTGTGATTACATAATAGGTAGTCAAAGGTTGAATGTTGAAATGATAAAGACTAACATATTATTTTTTCTACTTGAACAGCCGATATTACATTTATGTGTGACAAGCGATGTAACAAGAAACGGTCATGTGGACGACACAAGTGTAATGAAATTTGCTGTGTGGTAAGTTCATTTATACAGTGTAAAAATAGTGTAATGTTAAACTGTACCTTTGGGTTTTTTTAAAAAAATACCATGTTGAAAAGGCTGCTCAGAGAGAGATTCCCTGTTTTGTAAGATTAAAATATTTATCCTTACACTTGGTTCAAAACATGTTTGGGATTGTGGCACCCAAGTGTGATTGTGTAACTAAGAGCTTATCAACACACAAGCTGTACCACTTGAACTATACTAGTATACTATACTTAAAGCAGTACAATCACCTAGCATGGACACAGTTATGGGAGTATAAATGTGCCTTATCCCATATGGGAAGCAGAGTAAATCGTGGTGATATAAGGCATCCATATCAATATAACTGTGACTATGCTAGGGATTGTACAAAATAACTTGCGTTTAAAAGAATTCTCACCCCCTAACCAAATACAAATCCTACATCAGCATAAAACATTGTGTATGCTAGTCATAAGTTGATATTGTTCAACTGGATTTTTGAGATATTGTAATAGATCCACAGGATTGGTTCTGTGACCCCAGCTTTGAAGTAGTCTCAGGGAGGACCCTTCAGTGTGCCAGAGACCTTGGGGTCTCTTCCTCCAGGCTAAGCTGTGCAGTTTCACTGGTTCCTTAGACTGACTTCTTGTCCTCCCAGCACTCTACTTCACACCATGAGCTCTATTCAGCAAGTCCCACTGAGACAGACCTTTGAGGGAGATTTGTACAAATCTTAGAGAGCAGTGCACCTCAGCCAGCATCTTCAGTGATATTCAGTGGCGTCAAACTAGGGTTTATTAGTTAGAGTGCAGCATACGCAAGCCTTAGCATAGAAAATGAATAGGGCCCTGTCAGATTCACAGTCCATTCTGGTCAATACCACACTTTCAAATTTTTACATCTGAAACTTCATGGAGTTGTAACCGTGGGGGTCTAGATCTAAAAGGAGCTTCAGGATAGGCCACAGAACTGTTATATGTCTGTTACAGGATTGCCCCTCTAACTTCTGCACTGTGTTCAGAGCTGGGCTCTGAAGGCCCTGCAGCTTCCTGCAGCTGCAGGAGATTGTTGGAGGTGGGTCTGATTTTTTTCCCTGTGCTGCTGGGAGTGCTCTTAGCTTTTAGTCTGGGGAGGGTCAGAATTTGCTCTTCCCTGAATGATGGCTCTTGAGGAAAGATCAGACTCAACCTCCTGCAGCTATAGGTAACTGCAGTCCCACAGCTTACTGTAGTTGTAGTAAGTACCCAGATGTGGGTCTGATGCCCACACCCCAAAAATGGCTGAAGAGAGAGAGAAAGTCACATCCCTCCCAGCCAGAAGGGAACTAGCAGTTGGAGCCCAAAGTCTTGAGGGAGCTCTCTGCTGGTGCATCTCCACACTTGCCCTTCCTCTCCATTTCCTTCTCCTCCAATAGCTGGATTTCATAGGGAAGGTCTGATTTCACAGTCTGTGATGCATTTGTCATGGATATGAATTTGGTAGTGTCCTAGAAATGAAGGTTAGAGCAATCCTTTCAGATGCCTCAATCTGACCACCTCAGTCTGACTTCCTGGTGAACAACCCCTGAATAGAACTTCACTCCCATCTAACACTGACCCCATTGTTCACAAGCTGGGAAAGTGCTATTGTCTTCCTGTAGAGAGGTGGGACCATCTGTGGTCATTGGTTGTCAGGTTTCAGTAACCAGGTGATTTGTTGTTGTTGTCATGGTTTCTCCACGGACAAAGGGGATTAAGGCCCACTTAGGCCCAGACAACTAAGTGGCTGACTGGCAGGTAACAAGGCACCACTCACACTTGTGTCTTTAGCCTGCCCTGAGAACGTACAGACCCTCCTCCCCAATAGTTACCATTGCAGTATATGGAGAAAGTGAGGTATACATAGTTTTCATGAAAATACTGGAGAAAATTCCCATTTTATATCAGATGCTCAGTATGTCATATGACAAATCTTGACTGTTAATTTCTTTGATCCTTGGTACAGTAACATAGCCATAGCCAGTAGTGGTTTTAATCATGTTTTGCCATTTTGGATGGTGTTTTAGAGGGTGGTGGTGGAAAGCATTGATAATGATGTAGAAATTTTCATAAATATTTTCCCCAGGACAAAGAACATAAGTGTCCCTTGGTTTGTGGACGCAAACTCAATTGTGGCCTTCATAGATGTGAAGAACCTTGTCACCGTGGAAACTGTCAAACATGCTGGCAGACAAGTGAGTTTACTGCTATGTTCATAGGCTCATTTGTAGAGATTAGGGTACTGTGGACATTTTCAACTCTGATTCTTTAAGAGATTTATTCCTTAGTAGGTGCATTATTGAAAGTACATTATTTTTCAATAATTCAGATACTCAATTATGTAGATGATCATGATTGGTTTGTGATAGGTAACAGCTGTATAATTGAATAAAATTGATTTATTTTATCTGTTAGATTTAATAATTTCACTGCAGGACTTATTTTTTAAAACCTGATCCTGCAGATACTTAGGAACAAAATTAACTGCACAAACACAAGCAATTCTGCATAGAAACTAAGGTCCCAAATGTGTTAAATCAGTTTTTCTTTTCACAAACACTCAACTTATTGTAAAAGGTGTCAGATTGAAAACATTGAAGACTGAAGTCTTTGTTTAGCCAAAGAATCTGACACTATAAATTTTCACAAACTGGCCCAGTCATGTACCTTAACCCTAGCCTACTGGGTCCACCTATAAGAATGTGACTTACGTCATCTCCATGCCTTGTGAATTCTTGGGCTCTTTGCTCAGATGTTGAATTATGGAAACTTCTCTGGACTCAACACTTGTCCACTGGCTACTGCACCAACACCAGCACACAGCCATCAAATAATAATAATTTTTGTTAATTGTCGAAATCTGTATGAATTTAATAGATCTCCTTCTATATGATGGGATTTAATCTACACTTAAAAGTTAGACTAACATAAATAACTATCCATCAGGGATATGCAAAAAAACTACCCGTGACTGATATAGCTGTCCTGACCTAACCTCTAGTATAGGTACAGTAGATGAATAGCCAGTATCTTCAAACCATGTCCATTATGTTTCTAAAGGGGTTGGATAGGCTACACCCACAGCCTGTTCTACAGCGGAGCTTGAATTTAGTTCTGATAAAGTTTGATGGCTCCCCTTTTGAGCCACTAGCAACTTGTTCCCAGTTACTTCTATCTAGGAAAGTGTTTCTTGGTCATGATTACCTTGACTAAGAGAGTAGGAGAGCAGTGATTCCAGGTGTCAGAACCTCCCTAAACAGTGTTGTGCAAAGATAAGGTTTTCCTTTGATTTTTAGCAGAAATTCCTCACTAAAATGGCTTCTGATTTTTCACATGAGTCAAGAAGTTTACTTACTTCAATGAGGCTTAGAAGAGTAGTAAGTGGGAAGATAATCTGCATTTTCTAGATGTCAGAAATATTCATCAGCTCCAGGCTCTTTATCTGGATTGGACTAGCCTATTCAGGTGTTTGTCTTACAGCTATCTGTTGTAATTTCAGAAAGTAAAGGTCCATCCAGTGTCTTCTCAGATAATTTTCTGTATTTCTGGCTGTATATGTCTGTGCTACTGTTCTGTCTAAATTGGTGACTCACTCAACTAGATCAGAGACTGCTTTCATGACCTTTTTGCTTTGGTGCCCATCCTGGACATCTGTAAAGTGGCATCCTGACCTTTGATCCACACATATACCTCCCATTATGCCGTCAGTCATTTGTCTAGTGACAGTGACAGATTTGGGCAGGTGTTCCTGCAATCCTTGTTCAAATAGACTCTAACCCCCCCCTTCAGTTTGAACTTCCTGTGAGTCCCCCACAGTGGAATGGACATATGAAATCACTCAAAGAAAAAGCGCTTAACTACCTTTCCATAACTGTTGTTCATCGAGCTATGTTGCATATGTTTATTCCATAGCCCATTGTCCTTAAGAACATAAAATAGGAATGATCAAGTTGGGTCATACCAAAGGTACATATAGCACAGTATCCTGGCTTCCAACATCAGCCAATGCCAGATGTTTCAGAGGGAATAAACAGAGCAGGGCAATTATCAAGTGACCATCCCCTGTCATCCAGTCTCAGCATCTGATAGTTAGAGGTGAAGGGGACACCCAGAGCTTGGGGTTGCATCACTAGCTATCTTGACTAATAGCCATCTATGGACCAATCCTTATCTACCATGATTCTTTTTGAACCCGGTTAGTTTTGGCCTTAACATAGCCTGGCAGTGAGTTTCACAGGTTGACTGTGTGTTCTGCAAAGAAAATGCTTCCTTTTGTTTGTGTCAAACCTGCTGAGTATTCATTTCATTGATGACACCCTCCTCCGATTCTTGTATTATGTGAAGTAGTATTTAATATTCCATTATTCATTTCCTCCACACAATTTGTCATTTTTATAGATTTCTATCATCTCTTCCTCTAGTCGTCTTTTCCAAGCTGAAAAATCCCAGTCTTTTTCTTCTCCCCTCATATGGAAGCTGTTCTATACTCCACATTTTTTTTTGTTGCCCTGTGTACTCGTTCCATTTTTTATATCTTTTTTCAGACAGAGCAACCACAACTACATGCAATATTCAAGGTATAATCATACCATGGAGTTATATAGTGGCATTATGATATTTATTGACTTTCCTAATGGTTCCTAACATTGTTAGCTTTTTTGACTGCCATTGAACATTGAGCAGTTATTTTCAGAGAATTATCAACAATGACTGCAAGACCTTTTCCTTGAGTGGTAACAGCTAATTTAGAATCCATCATATTTTATGTATAGTTTGAAATATGTTTTTCAGTGTGCATTACTTTACATTTATCAACATTTAATTTCATCTGCCATTTTGTTGCCCAGTCACCCCATGGGATCCATAAGCATGATACCCCAGGTAGAGCAATTTAATAGTTGTTTTTTCCACCCCAAGAAAATAATTCATTTTCACTTGACCCCCATGAGCTGGATAAATTAATTCTACCACTACTAGCAAGGTTATCTTCCTCATCTCCTGTGAAGGCTGTTATCCCTGCTTCTGGGTGACCATAAGAGGTTTTGAGAGCTGCTACATGGCAGAGGAGCTCCAGATGTCCTAGGACAGTGTTTCTGAACCCTATTTTAAAATAAAGTACCCCTTTTTTTAAAAACAAAAAAGTACCCCCAGTACCTACAATTTTTAGACACAATTTTTTCTACCATTGCAACACATCTGTTTAAACAACTTAATCATAGCCAGGTGGGTGATGAAATTTTTGGGTGTAAAAAGTACAGAAATAATAAAGCACTATAAAACTTAAAACAAAAATTCAGTTTTCTCCAAATTTCAGTTGTGTTGACATATCCCCCTCCCCCAGACTTTTCTCCAGTACCCCAAGGGTACTCGTACCACTGGTTGGGAAACACTGTTCTAGGAGATAGTCCGGGGTGCACACAATGCGAGCTCCTGAACATTCAGCAGCAGCACAGAGTCCAGCCAGAGAGTACTGATCAATGGCAGTGTATTGGAACCAGTGGGGAATGTACAACATAGGGATGTTAGATAGTGTGTAATTGAATAGTTGTGTAACCATATCAAAATTTAGTCGTTACACAACTATTAGGTAGTCTCCATAGGCAGGGCCAGTAGCCAGTGTGCTCCCAGTCCCATGCCCTCTGCTGCCCCGCGCTGCTGCTTCTGTATTGGAGGCAGCAGCGCCAGGTGGCAGGCAGGAGCCAGTTTAAAAACTGGCTTTCCACACAGACACACGCGGTGACCCGGCTTAGAAGCCAGTTCCCCACTCATATCGGCTCCCGCCTGCCCCTCTTACCCTCTGCTCTGCTGCCTTTCTATCAGAGACAGCAGCATGGGGGTGGGGGACACCAGCTCCTGCTTCCCCTCCCCCCGCTGCCTCTATAGGGGCAGTAAGGGGGGGAATGCATTTAGTCAATAGTATCAACTAAAAAGCTCAAGCTTATTGGTTAATTGTAGTCGTATACATGTTGACATCCCTAAAACAGCATATATTGGCAAAGTGCACCTCTACCCCAAAGAGAGCTAAAAAGTACTATTTCTGTTTACACCCTCCTTGCACCAAACTGCCTATTTGTTCGGGCAGTCACAGAAGGATCTAGGCGGTAACTTCTCAGTCACCCCCTCTGATATGAGCAGGCAAGTGATTGGAGCTGGCTGGGAAGGAAGGTTTTTACATCTTCCAGGTTGATATTCTAAACTGAACTATCTAATGCTGTTGGCCAAGTATCATTTTCTGAATTATTGAAAGTTTCTTGGATTTTAAGAACAAATTTCTCCAACAAACCATGGCTCAATTTCAGGCTCTTATTGATGAAGGCAAGTTGGTGTCCAGAACTGTGTTTGCAGAGAAACTATAACGCTATGGAGGACTTGCCCTTCAAGACCAACCTTTTCAACAAAAAAAGTGAGGAGTCTTTTGCATTCAGTGTAGGACTCCTACAGTGTAACCCTCCATTCTGTGGGTATATATGCAACTGTGCCTAAGATCCATGAACTCTCTGCAAAACAAGACCTGTGCCTCTACCATTTTGCCATCAGTGATTCTATGAACCTCTTTTTGAAAGGCCCAGCACTATGCACCACCTATCACATCACTCCAACCTTATACCCCAGGCAAAAGATACTGTTGATGCCATCTCCGTCTTCATAAATATTTTCCATTTTAATCTCTACCATGCCTTTGTAAACCTCAATTACCCACCCGGGGAAATAAAAAAACAAATTGAAAGAGCCAGATGAATACCCAGAAACCATCTACTTCAAGACAGACCCAAGAAAACCAACAATAGAATACCACTTGTCATCACCTATAGCCCCCAACTTAAACCCGTCCACCGCATTATCAATAACCTACAACCTATACTGGAACAGGATACTACACTCCGAGAGGCTCTAGGAGACAGACCCATAGTCTCCTATAGACAGCCACCTCAGTTCAGGATGATTCTTACCAACAACCACAGGACACATCACACTAATACCAAACCTGGAACTTTCCCTTGCAACAAACCCCGTTGCCAGCTTTGTCCACATATTTACTCTGCTGACCCCATCGTTGGACCTAACCACGTCAGTTACAAGATCAAGAACACATATTCCTGTTCATCCAGAAATATAATTTATGCCATCATGTGCCTAAAGTGTCTGTCTGCTATGTATATTGGACAAACTTCTCAGATACTTAGCCAAAGAATTAATGCCCACAAATCAGACATCAGACAGACAGTTACACAATGAAAAAACAGTTTTTCTTGTCATTTCAACCAGACTGGGCATTGTCTCAAGGACCTAACTACGTGTATCTTACTTCAAAGAGACTTTAACACCAGACTACAAAGGGAAACCTCAGAACTGTCATTCATGCTTAAATTTGACATTTACAAATGGGCCTTAACAAAGATGCTAACTACCTTACCCATTACAAAGATAGCTTCCCCAATTATCACCCCTAATATCATTATCTCATAGAAACTAAGCTCCCCCCTCACTCTTCCTCTGTTCTAAAATCTGATTTGTCAATTTTATGTGTTCACTTTTTTTTTATTGTATCCCTTTGGTATATATGGTCATGCCAATTTCCTTTCACAATTTGATCTGAGGAAGTGGGTCTGGCCCACAAAAGCTCATCACCTAATAAATGATCTTGTTAGTCTTTAAAGTGCTGCATAGTCCTGTCTTTTGTTTCAGCAAGACCAGACTAACACGGCTACATCTCTATTACTATTCCATTTTAACTATATTGATAAGTTTTTTTTCCTACTCTCTCCAAAATTCCCTTCTCCATCCTTCTTTGAGACCATTCTCCTGAGGAGATCCTTTGCCTGGAGATAGTATCCATCCTTAGAAATATTCCCTAGTTCCCAAAACAAAGGGGAAGTTAAGACCCACTCTCTACACCAACTCAGTTCTTTTTTTTCATTTGCAAACTACAATTCATATGGTTACAATGACATAAATATTTGGATCCCTCAAAAGAAACATAGCTTTCAGTATGAAAGATGCATACTTTCATGTGGCTATTGACCCCTCCCACATAAGATTTCTGTCAGGTTTATGGTGGATCCTGACTAGTATCCATACAAGGTACTTCAACTTAGCCTAACAACCACAGCCAGCTCCTTCATCAAAAAGTTTCCAGTAGTAGCAGTACAATTCAGATGTAGCAGCTTCTCCATTTTCCTGTATTTAGACTATTGGCATCTCATTTTAAAGGACATGAGAGCCCTCGCATCATCGTCATCTCTGCTTCACTTTCTTTCATCCCTAGGAGTCTATGAACATGGAACATCTACCCCGATTTCAACACAGACTTCAGAATTTATAGGAGCAATCTTCAACACAGTCAGGGCAGGGGTTTATCTCCCAATGGTGAGATTTCACACCATGAATGATGTGATAGGCCAGGTAATGTGTACCCTTTGAACAGAATTTCAGATTTCCTATGTCTCTCAGGATGCATCATGGACTTGCATTGAACTTTCCACTAGACTCCACTTCCATTGCTGCAGACTTAGTTCCAAACAGTATATACACTATCCAGTGGCAACATGAAGACCATAGTGACACTTTCTTCCAGGATGAGGACATCATTAACAAGTGTGTGTAGGTATTCCTTTCTTAGTCCCACACTTGAAAATATGATTATTACAGACAATTAGATGGTGCAGGGAGGGACTTGGATTCCTCAAGAGCCTAGAATGTACAACAGTCTTGTGGACCTCCAGGCAGGCCAGAAGTTTGCGAAGCCTTTCTGCCTTTCATCCAATTTCATTGAGCGCACATAATGTTGGACAGCATAACTGTACTCCTACATAAACAGAGCTGAGTTAAATCCATCCTCTTTTGTGTGTAGAAGCTGTCACCTTATGGAACTGGTGAATCAAAAATCATATCACCTTAGCAGCAGTGAGTCTCCAGAAATTCAGAATTAATTGGCAAATAGCCTGAGTTTCCTGAGTCAGTAGTAAACAGCATTTTCATGAAGTGGGGAACCCCCATTTGGGGCAGGCAAACAGGAAATGCAACATGTACTTCTCCAGGGGAGCTCAAGAAAAGCACTTCAAAGGCAGTGCTATCCTTCTGCCCTGGTCATATAACATCAGCTATGTCTGCCTCCCATCCTGATACTATCTCAGGTTCTATGGAAGAGTTAGTAAGACAAAGCACAAGTCATCCTCATGGCTCCTAAATAGCCTAGACAATTCTGGTTTCCAAGCCTCTTACAAATGTTGTCCCATTTAGTGATCATCATGCAATCCTTTTCAAATCTCTTGACCCAGGAGAATGGTAGGGCCTAATATCCCAACCCTGAAACACTTCATCGCGTGTGTTGGTATTTGGATGGGTGTCAAGCCTAGAACATACCCACTCTGAAGCTGTGAAACTGTTCTTAATAATAGCAGAAAGGACTCCACCATAGCTAAGTGGAAACATTTCTCTCTTTGGGCCCAACAAGAGTATCTCTCTTCAGAGATAGCAGATAGCCCCACTACTTTAGAGTTACTAGAAAGGCATCAGATCTTTTCCATAGCTCACTGAGTTCACCTGGTGGCACTCAGCATGTGTCACCTACCATCATCCAGTAACCAGATTCTTGAAAGGCCTCCTGAGAACCTTTCCATCAGTAAACAAACCAAACCTTTACTGTGATCTGAACTCAGTACTTTTGGCACTTGCTAAGCCACCCTTTGAACAACTGGCTATGTTTTGTGTGTTTCACCTCTCAATGAAGGTAGCCTTCCTCACTGCTATCACCTTGGCCAAAAGAGTAAGTGAACTCAGGGCTCGAACAAATGATTCTCCATACACAATATTTCAAGAGGGCAAGTTTTGCTCTGACTATATACACAAAATTCACTTCTAAGTTAGTTTTGGAATTTCACCTAAATCAACTATTTCACCTACCTGTTTTTTTCCCTGAAGGACCTATGCCTTTGGCAAGGAGAAGATTCATTTCCTTCATGTGGGATTTGTATCTGTGGAGAACAAAACTGATCAAAAACTCTTCTAGGATTTATCTACAATGCAGTTAAACACCTGTGATTGGCCCTTCTGCACTGATGGGCTACAGTGGTGTTTAACTTGTTTTGTAGATGTTTTGAGTTTGGGTTAGTCACAGCTCTGGGACCCCACAACGCAGGAGGATCCCAGGGCTCAAGCCTGAGCCCAAACATCTATTCTGCAGTTACAGTCCCATAGCCTCAGCCCAGTGAGCCCAAGTCAGCTGAGCAGTCCATGAAAAGTGGACATTTGGCTAACTAAAATATTCTAGACAAAGGATGTTTCTGGATTAGAGGGTTCTAGACTAGAGAGGTTCAACCTGTACTCTCTGTACAGAGTACAAGAAAAGTAGGGGCTTGGGCATGGACCAGTTCTTCCTGCTTTTACGAATTTTCTGGTCTCAGGCACATGAAGCGCATGTATACCTACAGTGGAATACAGATAGGGATCATGCATCTTGAAGAGCTCCAGTTCTAAAAGTACGTATCTTCCCTTTGTACATTTCTCTGGATACCCCTCAGTGTCTCATCTCCTTCACTGCATTCTGATTGCAGCCACAGTCTGAGCCATATTGAATGTACTCAAACTTGTCAGTCAGAACTGTATTCATGTTTAAGAGCTTGTCAATGTAATTTGATAGCCGTTTTCTAAGGGGGGGGGGAAAAAAAGCAGCAAGAGACTTTCTACAGAGCAAGAACAAGAAAGGAATGTCTTAGCTTACCTCTGTATAGACTCTTGCTTTTCTTTCTTTGTTTGACAAACTGGATGAATGCCTGTTGTTGGATCATCCTGTCTACTTTCCTCTTGCTCGTGTTCCCTTAAAACCAATTCATTCTCTGGTGGTTCTGTGGTGCTGCTGCCCTCAGTTGTGCAAGAATTCTTCTGCCTCTCTGATAGTACTGTGGGTTATCAGCTACACACCAAGACAACAGATCTTTGTTTCCAATGCAGCCATCAACTTGAACTTTATATACAAAAAGTCCTTCTGTTGACAGTCAGGAAACAAAACGTGGCCTAGAAAGGATGTCTCATAATAACTGTTTCTTCACTGGTCAGTATCATTGGTTATGTAGAAGTGTACCTGGAGAAGAAGCTTGCTCACTCACTCCTGTTAGCATGTGTAGTTCTCCCTACTAAGGTGTTTGTTTTGCAGCTAGTTTGTATACTTAGTGTAGCAGGTCAGTATGGTCCCTTTTTTAACTGGGATGGATTAAGAGCTCATACTTCAAACATCTGGCCTGAACAAAGGGCCAAGATCCCCAGTTGCATGACCCTTACAGAGACAAGTGGATCAAATAATACAATTCACGAAGGCCACATCTCCACGGGTACGTCTAAACTACATGGCTTCGTCGACGGAGCCATGTAGATTAGTTATAAGAAAAAGGGAAATGAAGCTGCCATTTTAAATAATCACCGCTTCATTTAAATAAAAATGGCCGCCGCGCTGTGCTGATCAGCTGATTGTCGGCACAGCGCGGCAGTCTAGAGGGGGATCTGCCAACCCCAGAACCCTTCTTCGGCAGATCCTGTAAGCCTCGTTTCATTATTTAAATCACAGCTTCATTTCCCTTTGCCGTCCTGCCTAATCTACATGGCTCCGTCGACGGAGCCATGTAGTCTAGACACACCCCACTTGTCACAACAGAGTTTGAACTTCTGGCATTCAATTTAGCAGGTTTAATTAAGACCTGCGAAACAAACACTGAGGGCAGCTCTGGATGATGCTAGTACACCTCAGTCATGAGGAGTAAGGGAAGCTGACAGGAACGTTGGCACCTGTTGGCCTCCCTCTGTGAGACAGCGCCAAGCTTGGCTTAAGGTAAGCTGACTCTAGCTAAGTATTTTATGTAGCTGGAGTTGCATCCCTTAACCCAGCCTTCCAGGTGTAGTGTAGATGTGGCCTAAGTCCAATCAAACCGTAGGTTCTGAAGTTGCTACTTAAACTTCTCTTCACCTCTCCTGTTTGCCTGAGGTCTTTGCTTTAACATGAGTACAATAGTTAAGGTTTTTGTTCAGGGCCTATTTTCCTGTGACCGGTTTTCTAAGATATGGAGAGTACCCATACTAATGCTTTTAAACTCTTGGGTCCAAGTGTCTGCTAATGTAAAGGACCAGCCATTTTAAAAAAATCATTAACTTTAATAGTTGCTGCATAACATGCTCTTTAGTTACTGTTGGATTAAATAGTACTTAATCACTATAATATGAATACATTATCCAGCTTGGCTCCAAATACAGAACAAAAATATTTGACTACGTCTACATTGTGTACCTCATTATTCAGTTTGATCTTTATCTAGTAATGGGTCTGTATTGTTGCGGAGATGTTTTGGCTCCTGATTTAAAAAAACAAAAAACAAAAACAAAACCCTTTCTTGCAGATGTTTAAGCACATTGGCCTTGGATGTCATACCTTTAACGTCTAATATTAATTTCCTGTATTTTAACTTCTGATTTGTATTAATTATGATTTCTGTCTTTTTTTTCCTATTTGTTATATAATTTATTTTTACTGCTTCTTTAACTGTCTTAAGGTAGATGTTATTTTAACAAAGGCAGTGGTTTTTATGATGTACAAATTCTAACATGTAGGATGCTTTCTGCAAAATAGAATCTGGAATTTCAATTTCAGACGTGGCTTTCTTTAAGCAACTCAAAACTTCATCTCACATGACTAAACTTCAACTCTGTTTATTAGTTGTTTGTTTTCCTTTTGCTTTGTCAGGTTTTGATGAACTAACCTGTTACTGTGGTGAATCAGTAATTTACCCTCCTGTTCCTTGTGGTACTCAGCCACCAGAATGTAAAAACTCCTGTACCAGACCACATGAATGTGATCATCCAGGTAAGTCATAGGTACGCCCACATATCTTTTTTTAATGGTCCAGTATCTAAATTTTTCTATGTTCTCAGATTTATTATTTACTGTAAATGTAAACAGATTCGATGATAAATTTACATCTGTTTCCATGAATATAATGGTACTTTTTTTCAATTAAAATGTTGGGGGTTTACACGCTGTCCAATTTTAAAGACTTTTTTACCTATTCAAATAATCAAATCTCATTTTAGCTTTAAAGTTAAATACCATATTCTGAAAACTAAGCACATGGTGATCTCCCCTTTTTAAAAAATAAGGAAAATATGTTCTCCTTAAAACTATAATCTCATTTTATTATTGGGACAATCAAGACTATGACTTACTTTCTTAATTAGTGCTATATGTGCAGAAAATGTTGTTGTAAAGCATAGTAAAGAACACATTGATCAAGTTACTGACAGATGCTTTTTTATGCTATACTCTAGAAAAGTGGTTTCAGTCTTTTTTTCATTTGTGAACTCTTTGGAAATCTTAGACCTAAAGTGTAGACCTCCCAGAGATCCATGGACCACAGGTTAAAAACCATTCCTATAAAAGCTAATACTCAAAATTTCCTATTGTTCAGCACAAGAGCTCTAGGAAGGAAGGACTTGTCTATGCAGCTAACATGTCATCCTGATTTTCAAGAATTTAAACATAATAGAGTATCTCTCAAACCTAAATTGTGTGGTCCTCACAGAATAAATTAGAATATGAAAGGCTCTGTAATATACCTAAAATTAACGTATTTAGGAACTGTTTCCTGATTTTATATCCCTGTGCCTGCAGTGTATCATACCTGTCACAGTGAAGAGAAGTGCCCACCTTGTACATACCTCACTCAGAAATGGTGTATGGGCAAGCATGAAGTAAGTGTGACTGTTGAGCAAATTACAAATGACATTTTTATTACAAATGAGTGGTAGCTTCATGTGGGCAGTTACTTCTAAACTCCATATTATTTTGTAACTTTGAGAAGCAAATATCAACTGCTTACTCTAAGACTACTCCCCAAATACTAACTAAATCGATACTGACAGACTATGCAGTTACTATGTTCTTATATATACACGCACACTCTCTGTCTGTCTGTCTCTCTCTCTCTCTCTCAGGTTTGGATTTAAAATAGATCACAAAAAACATAGTTTAAAACCATAAATGATTTTCTTCTAAAAATGTCTGATGTATTAAAATGAGGTATTCAAATATGAGCATGATTAAAAGTATTTGAGAAGACACTTCATAATGTTGTACCAATAAAAAATAAGCAGGATCTTATGAGGGGGATAAGGCAAAAAGCCACATTTATTGTAAAGATAATAAAGAATAAAGAAAAGATAGAAGCAAACATTCATTCAATCATTCATTCAGGTTCTGTGTAGTTGTTATAGTTACCAGCCTGGAGGTTGCTTGTGACAGAATACCGGCCAGGTATTCTGTACACAAGTGATGGTAGTGGGGAGCGAAGTCCTGATCAGATGCGCATCTGAAGCTCCTGGTGGGCTGGCAGCAGAACCTTGGACTCTGACTCCATAGTCTTTTGGTCCAGTCTTTATAGGAATTTCTTCCTATGCCAGTCTATGGGAATTGCTGCATCATGCTGATGTCTTCAGGGTGGCTGCCAGGTGCTCGTCAGTGATCTCATAGGGTGGACCTCCAGTCTCCAGTTTTTTCCACTTGACACCTTTTGGTTGCACTGGCACCTGACACCTTCTTCAGCCCTTTGATGCTGCATTCTCAGGCTGGCACCTCTCAAACCATTCATTCATTGTCCAAGCACTCTCTCTCTCTTACATACATTCCCTAATTAATGTTTCACATCAGTATTTTGTATAATAATAATTTTACATGTACAAGAGTTGTAGTTACAAAAAGTTACAAAAGTTTCTGGATAGCATTTCTTGAAACATTCTCTCTGAGTGCTGAGTTAGTTACTGTTATAGTTACAATGTTTCACTTTGCAATTAGGGTTAATTGACTCTCTCTCTCTCTCTCTGAGTTAAGAGAACTGGCCTCAATTATGTAACAATGCCCTTAGTCAATTACAGGGCTTGGCTCCCAGAGCAGAGTTAGTGGCTTGACAAGCAGCCACTTGCAAAAGTTTGAGCATGCCCTGGGACACAGAGAGGGGAGCTGTTTCTGGCTACATAGTATTATATTCTTAACAGTTTTAAGTTACATGACCTAATATTACATTCCTAACAAATTATATTCTAGAGGGGCAATAATTATAAATCTAAACATTTAACAATCTTTACTACTACTACTACTACTACTAAATCTAAACACTTATCAAGCTACTTCTACTTAAACTTATACTACTTAGACTTTCAGTTGTGGGGAACAAATTATGGGGAGTCACTTCCACTTGGGGAATCATTTTTAATACTTTAATATGTTATCCCTACAATAATTACACATTCACTGATAGTTATAACATGTCTTTCCTTTTCTAGCTGCGGAACAATATTCCATGTCACCTCACTGACATCTCTTGTGGTCTTCGCTGTAATCAGATGTTACAATGTGGAATGCACAAATGTAAAAGGATTTGTCACAAAGGGGTGTGTCTCATAGATGAAGAGTGCAAACAGCCATGTACTAATCTGAGACTGTACTGTAATCATCCCTGTATGGCTCCATGCCATCCATCTTTACCTTGTCCTACGACTTCTTGCCATGCAAAGGTGATGACTCTGGAACATGCTATATAATTCACACAGACAAATTGTGCACTAATCATTACAATGAAAGATTATTATAGAGACATTCAAGTACTCCCATAGAAACTTTCAAGATAATACTGACTGTATGAAGGTTTTAATACAAATTATTATATTGATATGTGATAAAGCATGATGTATTTCATGGCTATTTCATTTTCAGAATTACTGTTAGTAGAATGGCTAGTAGCTTGAGCAAAAGTAACTGCCAGATTTCTATCTGTTAAAATATTTGTCCCAGATCCTTTAGATCCTGCATAAGGCAGCTCTCTCTTGCATGGGCATGGAGACATGGCAGAGGAGAGTTGTGTGTCCTCAATTGATGTAAAATCATACTGACCTTAAACTAGTGACATAACATAAAGCAGCCTGCCAGGGCAACCATGTAGATTAGTATGTTTTGGAAGACTAGATTTCCTAAATATTTGTTACAAAAAAGAGAAAAAATTTGATTTACTGCTTTCATTGCATAATAGGTTGAGCTTCAGTGTGAATGTGGAAGAAGAAAGGAGAGTATGATTTGCTCAGAAGCATCTAGCACATATCAAAGGTTTGTATTAGTTACTTTATCCGTTGTGCTTTTGTGGACTTTGTTCTACAGTTCTTCAAAGTTGAGGTTTCAAGTTTGACTTTTACATGGTAACCTATTCGATTCACCTGTCCTGTTAAATACACTTTTCCCAAATTGAATGGGCTACCATAAATATTCCTTCTCACATTGCTAATTGGAGGTGAGGTACACTAAAACTTTGGTTTCATGCCAGGGCTAGGATCTCTCATCTGTGGAATTCTACAGAGTTCTAGCCATCCAGAGCAATTTAGATGCAGACTGAATATTTTCATTTATAACAGTGAACTTGTGTCTAAATTATTTCTAAAATTCTGCAGTTCTCTTATTTATTTACATTTGGATTCTATTGGAAACAGCGGGAGGAGATTGGGACTTTTAAAATCCTAAATACGTGTACTACTGGGCAGCACTTTTTTCTCTTCCTTTCAAGACCATAACAAAGTAAAGGGATACAAATCCTGTGTGGCTCTTTCTTTCACTTCCAAGTCTGAGTACAAAATACCTGAAATATATAGGAAAGAGCTCCCTAACTTGAGTGTGGAAAAGCTAGATGTCTGTGTGAAAGAGTAGACTGTAGTTCCTAGTTCCCATGTATGTCAAGACTCCATCAAACTGTTAGAACAGGCTGCTGGGCCCTTCCCTTTACTTCATAACACAGGTAGGTGTGTCTCAGATCACCAAAACAAGTGCAAGCATGTGCTGAACATGGTTTGATTAGTCCCTTAACTTCAGTGAAACTACTCATATACTGAAGATTGTGTTGAATTTGGGTGCTGGTTTTTTATAATGCACCATTGTCCACAATGGTGATTTTCACATACATCATGGTCATCTATACTAGTGATCACAGTTGCTTTCTTGCAGGAACACAGGATCGTCTCCCACACATTGTTAGTGATGACATTGGTCTGATAGCCTGATATACAGGCAAAAATTACACATGCCATTCTCCCACTGCAAATGTGTGAGTGACAAAGGTAATCTGTATCAAAGCCAGAACAGTTACATTGTCAGAGCATGCATCTGTTTGACATTAGCTGGTTACTGGAAACTGCAGCTGTCTGAATTTGTTACTCATACTCTATGAATCTGCTGAAGGAATACTCTGATAATATTCCACATGTGCATTTAACAGGTAAAGAAACAGATAATAATAAAGCATTCTTCTCATTGGGAAGGAATATAAAAGAACATTTACTTGTCCAAAAAGATGTATAAAACCAGTTTATATAAATTAGAAAGACCTTTTTTTAACATCCTGAGAAGGTGTGAAAGGATGTGCCTCCGGAGACTCATAAGCTGTTCTGCACTACTAAGGCATACCTGTAAGGCTTGTTCTGCCTGGAGGGGGAGATGTTTAAACAGAAACCTACCATAGGAAGAAGCAGTGAATAAGAGGAGGGCTGGTCAAGGTGATTGAGAGCAGTATTAGAATCAAAACTGTCTCAAACGTTTGCTTATAGAGTTGCTTCTGTTTTATTATAATTGGTGTAATTCTTTACTTCCTAAAATATTCCTGAAGTGTGTTACAGACTGTATTTTCAGGGTTTGATATCCATAACTAAAATAGTTACATGAGGGTTGAAATGTGGCAGCTGTTATACATTTTTAACAGGGAAATGAAGAATCATTTTTTCACAAATGAAACTACAGTGATACTAGTTGGATACTGACGTTTTACCAGGGAAGCAAGTTAATATTTTTTACTCTTATGAAAAGTTCCATGGGGTATTTTAGTGATTCTGGTAAGAGTCTTAGTTTTGCATCACATTTTAAAGTTGACACCTCCAGTAGAGTTTATCTGGTAGTATGCCACCTACTGCATCTCCCACATCACTTTCTGAACACCTGAGTTTCTTGGTTAGCTTCAATCAGAGCATAAGCCAGGCTTCATCCAACTTAGTTTTAGAATATAATTATACAACTTTGCGAATTGACACACTTGCATGTTTGCTAAGATGCAACATAAATCTGTTTTGTGTAAAATCTGTAAAAATGGTACTTCCCTGACATCTTTCATTCCTTAGCTTTTTTCTGCTTGCAGCTTTGCCTTCCTTCTTTGCATCTGTCTCTGTCTTCTCTATCCAAAAGGTAGTTAGAAGTAGGAATGGAAATGGGTATAGGTGGTGTCTCTGGCCTCTGTTGTCATAGGCTATAAATGGGTGATGGAGAGGGATCACTTGATGATTGCCTACTTTAACTCCCTCTGGGTCACCTGGCATTGGCCACTGTTGGAAGACATGATACTGGGCTGAATGGACCTTTGGTCTGACCAAGTATGGCTGTTCTTATGTAGTGTCCTGTTATTGTGTAGCTTAGAGTCTTGCATGTCAGCCACAACTCCCTGTGCCCACAAATGCTTCTAATTCTTAGCTGGTGTATCTCTCTTAGTATCCCTGCTATCCTCACAGTTTAAAAAGTCTCCCTTTTCCACACTCCATAACCTTAAAGTAGTGATACTGCATATAATGGCAGGCTCCTTGAGCTTATTTATTTCTCTAGTGTCTTGTCCAGATGACTAGTAGTTCCATGCTATTTACCGAGTGGTCTTTTTGTATATCAAGAGTAAAATCTAATGCTTTTTTTCTTTCCAGAATAGCTGCTATATCAATAGCCACTAAACTAACAGACCTGCAACTTGGAGACTCAGTGGAAATCAGTAGGCTGATTACCAAAAAAGAAATGAAGCAAACAAGGTAATCCTGAAGGATCAAGCATGGGAGGGATTCTAGCAATCTATAAACGTTGAACTGAAATGTATGTATTGCTGTGAAAAGGTGTAGTATTGTGGGTAAAGTCCAAATAAAATCAGGAAAACTTTTAACAGCACTGGAATTTTAGGATTCTCATTCAGTTTCCGTAAGTATCTTCAAATCTTGGGGTTTTTAAAATTGAATAGAATGATTTCCCTACTCTATTCAATGGCAGCATGCTGCTGTCAGAATTGTATTTCAGATATGGAACAAGAATGTGTACTTCTGGAGCCATGGCTTCAGAGAACTCCTGAAAGTTACATATTTAACATTTCCTTTTCTTAATCTGGTCAAATAACTTTGTGGTGATCTCAAACCGTTTGTCACTAACAGTTACTAAAAACATGCCTAAGAGTATGCAAAAAAAAAAAAATATTTTTTTTTGCAATTTAGGACTACTGTCAAGCAACTTACACCCCTCACATGCTCCCTCTTACCCCAGCTGGTCTGTATTCTCACATACCTGGTCAGGGTGTAGGGATTGTATAAAATAATCTCTCAGCTGTAATGCCTGCTAAACCTGCTGTTTCTGTGCAGAGTTAGCAGATTTTTCTTGCAGCTTTGATTGCTGATGCTTGGATTTTGATAGAGCCTCAGAAGTAAAACTGCTTTTTTGAGGAAGTCAGAGAGATAGTAAGGGCTCCTTGTTATGGTATCAAGAAGGAAAACACAAGGACCTCCAGTGCAATGTAGCAAGCAACTCCTGTTCTAAAACATCTCAACCTTTGAACAAAAATAAATCTCACTTGGCTCCTCCCTGTGAATCCAGATATTTGATGTGACTTCCATCATCTTGCCTTTACTCACTGTGGATACGGCTAAAGCGGAAATAAGCTATGCAACTTGAGCTAGGTCAATTGTGTAGCTTAAGTTGAAATACCTTAACTCGGCTTTTGGCGCTGTCTACACAGCAGGAAGTCTGAGAGAGAGCACTCTTCCTCCGACTTCCCTTACTCCTCGTAAAACGAGGGTTACAGGAGTTGGATTCAGAAGTCCTCCAGCTCAACTTTATTTTGACATTATGTTGAAATACCTGCTTGTAGTGTGGACGTGGACTGTATTATTTCAGAATAACATTAATTATTCCAAAATAATGCTGCTGTGTAGACATAGCCTTGTGAGTGTATTTTCCCCTGCCTTACCTTTATGGGGTTGGCTCTCTCTAAGGTGCTTTGCCAGCACAGGAACTCCCAGATTAACTACTCTGTCATAGAGCCTCATCCAATGTTATTTCTGTGAACTCAATTTCTGAACACAATCACTAAAAGAACCCTAGACCAATTATACCTTCAGTACCTACAGTTAATAAATAAATTCTTATAGGATCAGCTGCAAAAGTATAAAAATTAACATTAGTCATAGTTTCATTAGCACCTAAGGTAGAGGGGACACGATCTTCCTGTTTGGTTAGCAATCTGGAGCCATTCCTCTAGATTACTTCAGTTTCTTCCTTAGAAGATTTCAAATAGTTTCAAGATATTCTGACTTTAATGGTAATAAGCATAAGGTATTGAGTAATCCAAAGTCCAAGAAAAATGTATCTTCAGGACTACATTCTCTTTTGCGGTATCCTAATTTTTTTCCATCTTCAAGAGATCATATTGCACTATTTTAATTTTTAAAGAACAATCAAATTGTACCTGGACAGGACTAAATCTTTTGGAAAAATCAGAAGTTTTGTCTTCTCGGCTGGAAAGAACACATTCAAAGTACTGAGACACTCCTCTCCAGATTAGTCTGTTTACACAAAAGGTAAAAAGTTTGTAGTCTGAGAATATTTTATAAGATCTCTCTACTTTTTGGGCACAAACCAGCTGGTAATCTCTACATACATTGACGAACCAATACAACATAAATGTGGCAGCTTCTTCTGATGTTGCACTAGGTCCTCCGATCAAAGGAGAATAACAGAAGTCTCATTTCCTTCTTTCTTTTTTTCTCCACAACTTACCCCCCACTCCTTTGGGTGGACTGCTTACTAATTCTCATCAGTCTCTAAAAAGTTTTATTTTCATATGAATACAAACAGCGTGATCTTATTGTAGATACGTCGTCTTTAAACTGAAGAAACCTCTGGTTTGGGTTATTCCCACATTTACTTTTTGTTAACTTTTGTCTAATTTATTAGGGCAGTTATTTTCAACCTGTTATCTGCAGATCATTGATAATCTTCAAATGAGGTTTCAGGAATCCCCTAATTGGCTTCTTGAAAATTAGCCATAAAAATCTTTGAAGCATTATGATCACTGCTACTTGATTGAAAAAAGCTGTTCAAGTTAACCATTTCATTCCTCTATGATGTGGAAGAAAGGAAAAGTTAGCTATTGTATCAAGCCTTTTTCATGACAGGCCAATCTTGTCCTCAATCCTCTTAGTAGGAAAGTTTGCTTATTATAGAGATGTTGCCTGCTTTGAGCCAGACATTTCTATCTTGGGAAGCAGTGACTCGGAAAAGGTTTTGGTGAATAATCAGTTGAACATGAATTCCCGGTGCAATGCTGTGACCAAAGGAAGAACTAATGTGATTCTGGGATGCATAAACTGGGTAATTTTGAGAAGTAAAAGTTAAATTACCTTAGTACAGTAAAACCTGTGTTATCTGGCATGGTTGGGGATTAGGACGTTCCAGTTATCTAAAAATTCTGGTTATCTGAGTCTCATCAACCTAGAAAAAACCAATGGACGATAATAGTAAAACTCAGGTTTTTAATATTGGTAGTTTTGTAGTGTGAGGCAGTCGGTCTCACATTTCTGTTTTGAGTTAAAGATGATTAGTACTTCTTAAATAAAAAAATTAAGCCAGTCATGGTAAACCAAGCCAGGCCTGTGTGCCTGAAGATGTGACAGTATTGTGGCTGTGGGCAATGCTGGTTAACAAAGTTTTCTGATTAACAAAGTGCTAGATAACAAAGGTTTCACTGTATTTGGCATTGGTGTAACCGCTGTGGGAATACTCTCTAGTTATGATGTCTACCATTCAAGAATGATGTTGATAAATTGAAGAAGGTTCAGAGACAAGTTAAGACATCTGTGACAAGAATTAATCTTCCTTTTTGCTTCATCAGTCACAGACTTTGTTAATTATCTATGTGACCTCTCAGGAAGAAGCCATTGATAGTGTGGCCTAGATCCATCAGTTTCAGAGGATCAGTCATCAAAACACACATACACACTGCTCTTTAGTCTGATTTCCTATATGTCACAGGCCCTGCAGATTCACAGTTACCCCTGTACTGGCCTTAAGGAACTCTTTAGGTCTGATGTAGATAGTACAGACTGAGATGCACAACAGCTGCACACTTTACGCTTCACAGGCTTCCTATGTGATATTGGACAGTGTCATAAGCTTGCATCAAAAGTGTGTTTAGATTAAAACAATTTTTCCATTGCTTTCAGGGGATAAACTCAGACCTTTTAACTACTTGTAATTGTGTGAATGAAACCCAATAAGCTTGCTATAAAAGCATGATTGATTTTATTGGGTCATTATACTTGAAAGCTTACTTAAGTGTGCATAGATATTTTAGTGTTGTTTTTTTCTTTGATAATCTAGATTGCAATGTAATGAAGAGTGTTTCGCCCTTGAAAGGAACAGGTGGGTAGTGACTTGGTATGCTTTTTCACAAAAGTATTAATTTGATGTATCTAAGCAGTACGAAAGATAATTTTTCCATGTTAAGAAGGGAACTGATAAAATGTCAAGAGCATCCCCATAGCATTCTGTACTAAATGATCAATAAGCTATTAATTTTAGAAACCTGTTCTAAAAGTGTATAACTTTCACATCAAAAGTCTTTTCCGATTATTTCTAGTTTAATGAAGTAGCTCCAAATACATCGACGGGGGGGAAAGAAGGGTTTCTGCAAATAGCTGTTTATCTGTAGCACTGGTCCCTAACCATATGATCAGTTTGTCATTGAAAAGCCATCTTTAAACTTAAAAACTTATTTTCTAAATTTTAGACGCTTTGCTGAAGCTCTTCAGATCCGTGATGATTCTGACCCTTTTAATATCCGTACTTCTGGATCAAAGTACAGTGATAATTTAAAAGAAGATGCAAGGTATATGTTGGAATATATGGCTGTAACATTGTTACTTTTGTACCCCAGAGCTGTCAAAACTGTTTTTTTTCAAGACTGTTCCCCCAACCAAACATACAGAAAATGAGAAGGGAAAAGAAAGAGACTAAATTGTCTTTTTGGGTCAGAGGAAGGTAAATATAATTGTTCTTGAGCTCCAAGATGGAGTTGTGGACCTTTTTGTATTGGCAAGATCTCTTGATCTAAACTATTTGAGATTAGTTTGGAAAAGCTGAATTGGGTATCCATGACTACTGTTGGACAAAGTACCCCATCTCAGCAGCAAGTGCCAATGTCTGATTGGACAATATCCAATCTAGGATTGGTTATGGTATCTTGGTTATGGTAAGAAGAAGAACAATTATAAAAGATCTAGAAAACATGCCCCAGTACCCTTTGAAGTCACTGGGGCCAGGTCTGCACTAAAGGGGAAAGTCAACGTAAAATATGCAACTTCAGCTCCATTAATTACATAGCTGGAGTCAAAGTATCTTAAATTGTGTTTTGGCACCATACGCACAGCGGGAGGTTGCTCCCATTGACTTCTCTTACTCCTCGTGAGGAGCAGGAGTACTGGTGCTGATGCCTTCTCAGTTCAAATTAGCATGTCTTCACTAGACTCACTAATTCGAACCCCAAAAGATCAATCTTCTCTGTAGTGTAAACAAGCCCTGGAAGTCTTTCCATTTACTTCAGTGAGCTTTGGATCAAGCTTCTTAATAGCCAAATATCCTGTATGAAGAGGCTATCTGACCATAAAAACCCTTTATAACAAATGTCCTATTACTGAGTGTATTGTATTCATAACTGTTATGCACATATGACAGATCTACTTGTAAATTTCCATAAAGAAAAATATCAGTCCCCCACTGCCTCTCTAATTTCCTTCTGTATTCAGTCCATTTGTATCCCCAATTTTAAACCCCAAAATCAAATATCAAATGACTGATATGTTTTATTGAGTCTTACCTTGAACACTAGGTATACCTTTTGCAGCTCAAAAGGTATTCACTCTGCCACCTGGACCCCACACATCAATTTCCTTTCATGAGATTAGCAGGAGACGTGCATTGTTTTCTGTTGTGCTTTTAAGGGATTATGGCTTGGACTCATCACATCAAGAATCCAAGTTTGGCCTACCAGTGGTATTTTGGTGCCCCAACCTCCTTTATACATTATGAATATTCCCATTCTCTAGCCTTTTATGCATATAATTTTGGGTAAAGAGAATATTTGTATAGTTTTGTCTTCCTCTATTTCTTGCTATTTGTCACACTGTGATTTATAGACACCACTGTCTTGTTTTGCATAATAAAAGGGTTACTAAGACAGTTGAGTCCTGTTATGCCTCACTAGTATGCAGGTGCATGCCAGCTGTATTGGGGATGTAAAATCCAGTTAGAACGGGGGGGGGGGGAACCCTTCATTGTTTGGTACCCCACCCACCCTCACAGAATGCACCATAAACACAAAAAGAACAAGCCACAAGTTGGCACTGATTTCTCTACACTCAGAGATTCTTCTGCAGCCAGAAAACTAGGTCCCTCACAGTAGATCTTTCTGGAACATAATTTGCTTTAGCTCCCTTTCCTGTGAAAGGGTGTGGCACAGACACCCTAAAACAGACACATCTTTCAGCAGGCCTTTGCCTGTCTAAAGAGAGCCAGAGCACATCTAGCACTGTATCGCCTGGACTCAAGACTATGCAGGCGAACCGAACCACACCACACTATACTCACCATTCCTCCTTCCTTCCATGGAGGAATAGACTCAAGTGGTACCCCACTGAAGAGAAGAGCCAGGCATACACTCTAGCCTGTAGGAGCAGAAGGAAGCAAAGCAGGTGCTTCCAGACACTGAGTGCTTCCTACAATTTTGGCTGATGATTCTATGCTCTGTGTTGTTTGGCTGTTCACTTTTAACCTTCTCCCACCTAATTTATTCAGTGGTATTGCATTTATCCATGTACATATGTAGTAGGTAAATGCTGCCTTTATCTCTTGTATACTGGGTAAGTTATAATTCTTTATTATTTCAGGAAAGATTTAAAGTTTGTCAGTGACATTGAGAAGGAAATGAGAGCGCTTGTGGAAGCTGTAAATAAGGTTGGTGGTCAAAGAATTTGCTTTACATAGAGTGTTCATTTAAAAGAAATAATTTATTGGCGTTGATGTCAAAGTCGCTTTAGCTTCAAATTCCAACTATTGAATATCAGACAAATTCAAACAAAAAAATACTGCAAATTTTTAACAGTGAGGTAAACAACTTACTTAGGGATGTGGTGGATTTTTACTCTCTTGAAGTCTTTAAATAAAGGTTGGATATGTTTTTAAAAGATGCCGTGGTGCAACCTTGATGCAAGAATTGCTGGGTGGGTTTTTGGCCTATGTTACGTAGGAGGTCAGATTATATCGGGGTAGGCAAAATATAGTCCCCAGACTGGATTCAGCCTGCCACGATTGTCTGGGTTGCCAGTGCCTGATATGGCCCCACCCACCGCTGAAAGTGGCCGGCTGCTGGGGCCAGCACATGTTTGTGCAGAATGCACTACAGCACAATCCTTGCAGCTCCCATTGGTTAGACACCAACCAGTGGAAGTTGCCTGATCTGTTTTTTACGGGCGCAAGCTGCCCCCGTCCCACATGACACATGCTGCACAGACACAACCCCCCGCCTGCATCCCAGACCGCTGCCCTGAGCTCCTTTCTGTACCCAACCTCCGTCCCAGACACTACACCCTCTTCATTCATATCATAAAAAAATGCAGTCTTTGCCCACTTACCAAATTCTTGAAGTGGCCCCACATGAAAAATTATTACCCACCTGGACTTGGATCATTTTAATTATTGATCAATTATTTTAATTATTACCTGGACTAATTTATTTTAATTTATTGCATCTGGCTTTACAAATCTGTGGATTTTAATATATTTTTATGAAGTAGAGGGAAATAATTAGGTAAAGATAATTATATATCTTCATTTCAATGAATATATGTGTATATATTGCTTTTTTTTTTTTTTTTCCTGGATACAGCTGAGTTTTCCTCTTTGAGGAAGTTTTATCACAGTTCAAATAAACTTCATGTTGCTTTTTTGCCAATATTAAACTGCTAATTTCCTAATGCTAAATTTAATTAAGGTAATCTTAAAGTTTCTTTGTTCCAGTATGTAAAGCCTTTGTTATAAATTCTGAAACATTTTGGTGATATTATGTCTCATCTTTACTTGGCATTTGGAAAATAATGTTGTGTAACAGCCGGTTTATTGCTTGTTTTGCCAAAAGAAGAAGAATAGCATAGACAAATAAGTGTCTAGTTCAATCTCTCTGAATATGCCCTAGTGAAATTCTTCTTGGAGTGGTTGTGCCTGATGTGCCAATTATTTGACAATATGCTCTTGAGTCTATCAGAGAAAGCATGATAAAATGGTTGGCGTTAGACAAATTCAGACTCAGGTATGAATTCTTAACAGTGAGAGAAAGTAAACAATGGAATAATTTCCAAGTTTCTTGGTGGATTTCCCCATCAAAGATAAATTTAAAGATCAAGACCGAATGTTTTTCTAAAAGCTAGGAATTATTTTGGAGAAGTTTTGTGGCCTGTGTTGTGAAGGAAATCAGACTAGATGATTACAGTGGTCTTTTCTGGTCTTTGAATCTCCTTGATGTGCATGCATCTTTTGCACCAGTGCAGAAGGGTTTCCCTTGGCAATACCTGTAGGAGGAACAACACCACATCATGCTCCAAGCTGAGGGTGCAAAGGGTAAAACTGCTCCTCCCTACTCTTCAGTTTCATCTTATCAGCAGTGGGAGCATGTGGTCAGTTGTTCCTCTGTGAATGTGCAATTCTTTTTGAGTGCTGGTCCCTATTTGGATTCCAAACATGGCTGCACCTGCACTCTGTGAACTGGAACTATTCATAATTGTGTTCATTGTCCGCCGTGTGTGTGTCATGCATCTGCCACATGGTGCATCTGAGACTTTAAGAGCCTGCACTCCAGTTCCCTCTTACCGTCAATGGCCAGAGTCAGAATCCCTGTATCTCAGTGCTCCTAGCTATCAAGAAGTACTGTGGTTTTCACCTGTTTGCCTTGTATATCCTTAATTTCATAGATTTAGTTGGTAGTTGGTTTTAGATAGAGGCATACTCCATGTTGGACTCTCCCCAGCCCACACGGGACTCTCCCCTCTGGTCTGGGAACTGTGTTCAGGCAAGCTGGCTTTGAGTACTGTTTTGTTCCCTCACTCCTTCTCCATAAGCAGTGAGCACCAAAGCTGCCTTTATTGTTTGAGGAACATCCATATTGCTGCTCACTGCTCCATATGCCACTTTTTTCCATCTTGGACTTGGGAAGCTCAGGAGCTGTGTCTCCATAAGTTCTTCATGGAAGAAGCAATGCGGCAATATGCCCTTTTGGATCCAACATCCGTCTGAGAAATAGCAGCAACAGAGGGCGCTTCTCCCTGCTGTTTCCGCTAGGCACCAGTACCACTGCCTCCACCCAAATTTCGTCCTGTTCATAAGATGCACACTAATAGGTACAGGGGCAGCTTCCCAGCAGGAGCCACCACTAAATACAGCATTACCTCCCAAGGTGTGCCAGGTAGAGTGAGAAGTTGTGTGTTGACTCTGAGGCTCCCACTTTGAAGAAGCCTCATTTGGAGCACAGATCAAACCATTGCACTCTGCTGGGACAACCCTAAGCCATGGTGTCCATCCTGCTGTCACCGTCTGCACTGTGCTTATTGCTGGAACCATCTGGTCTGCCCCATCCAGCACCACACACTCCAGGATGCTTATCCCTCCCTTACACCAATAGCAAAACTGCTTCTACCCTTAGCTAGCTCTGTTCAGCTCTCTGCGCCACTGGTGGTTCTTTATTCCCTATCTCCAGCAGCAGAACCTCTCCTTATGGACTGTCCTCTGTTCTTCCTCCCCTCCTCTACCAGATCCATCTTCAGAGTTGTACTGGTTCTCAGAATAGGACCTTCCCTTCTCACCAGCTCATTCCTACAGTCCAGATGCCACTGCCAGTTCAGTTCGTTTCACTATGGCTTGGCTTAGCCATATTGTGGCTTACCTACCTGTCAGCCGGTGGTCAGGGCAGTGAGTGGTGTGTGTATTATACACCTGAGACTTCAACTGCTAGGACTGGGGTCCCTTAGCAGCGGGCAACCTGGAGGAGGTTGACGGGCGCCCCAAGAAGTTTACAGGGAGAGCTTATTACACCTCAGATTTTGACTGCTAGGATACACAATCCCTTCGCAGCGGGCAGCCTGGGGAGGCTGAGAGATGCCCCAACGGATCTGTCCCCTGGAAGCAACACGATCCAACGCTCAAGCTCTCCCTATATCCGTCCCTTATGACCGGCTGGAGTTCTTTTTAAAATTGTGCTTGGTTCTGTTACAGCAACTGAAGGAGTCAGGTCACAGTTTAAACAGTTACTATTTTATTGTTACAGGGTAAACTTAGCTGTTAAATGCTATTACTGTGTTACAGATAACACAGCCACTACAAAGGACAGGACAGAAATTACACTAATAAGTCACTTACAGGTACCATGAAACCCTTTTGGTTCTCTGAGCTCTTATTAAATGCATGCAAAATAGACACCTAGCAGGTATATATTCTCACCCCTGCGTTCCAGATTTGGCGTGGCCAGCGTCTTTCTCTCAATCCCTCGGGAAGAAGTAGGGCGAGGCTGGGCGTCCCACAGACCTCGGGAGACAACAAATACCTGCCAGCAGGTATAGATGATTGGAGCTCAAATGGGGTGGGCTACTAAACCCCTCTTTATACCCCTTGGGTCACATAGGCTTCTTCCTGGTCTCAAGTGGCCAATTAGGGAAAATGGCTTTGAATGCCAAGTTTCCCACGAAGGGTGCAAAGCATAATTCACACCTGGGAAAATGCAGACAATGGGCACCTCTAGTATGTGATGGACGAAGATTCCTCTCCTGGGACAGTGCAGGCATGTCAATTACTGGTGCTAGCCATCAGGGCAGCAGGAGGTCCCCTGGTCGTCAGCTAGCCCATTTACTGTCTGGTTTCTGTTTTAGAGTCAGGGACAAGCAGCACCCCTGCGTTCCCAGGGCATCAAAGGCTGACTGCCTTTCTCTTGCTCTCTGGGCGGGGGGGAACAAGATGGGGTTCATGTCTGGCTACACTACCGACAAAGAAATCCATTTGAGGTGGCCCCTATGCGTGGCCGTACTGGTTTGCCTGGGACCCATACTGCTGTCATGGCCTCTCCTGATGCCCCCACCACCTCCCATCTTCACCTTCAGTTGACCCTCCATCTATGTCAAGATTCTTGTGAAGCTTCAACTCTTCTGACAGCCTCCATGTCACCAGTAGGGTCCCTCCCTCCTGACTGGAGTTTATTCTTCACATGACGATGCCTTTATTCCACCTGAGTTTTCACCTCCAGATGACTATGTTCAATAACTGCTTTCTCCACCACACAGCAACTGCCCGCAACCGTCTGTGGAAGATGTCTAAGACCCCCACAATCAGTTCTTGGACATTTTGCAACCCCTGGGTCCTTTTGCACCGCCTTGCCCATACATGATGCCATTATCCTACCAGCACAAGTGGTTTGCCCCACCCCTGTCTCCTGCACCTCCACTCCAAAATGAGCCAAATACTCTTTGTCCCAGCTAAGAGTATGGACTTGTTGTTCTCTCGCCCTCTAAACTCCTTGGTGGTCCAGGTGACCACGGAATGTGCCCACCAGCAGCGTCTCCATTCCACCTCTCCAAGCCAGGCAGTGAGGAAGCTTGACCTGACTGGTCACAAAGTCTATTTTTACACATACCCTCAGTTCCACATTTCCAGTTAGCAGACGATTCTGGCAAAATACATCTTCCATCCCTACACACAAATTGCAGCCTTTCAAGCTTTCCTGCCCCCTGATAAAAAAAAAAAAAAAGCCAGATAAAATGCCGAGGTGGCCCTTCTGACCACAGTCGATGCTGCCAATACAGCCACTCGCTCCCTGGGCCTCTATGCCCCTGCCCCTATCTACTGTCAACATGACTCATCTTTCCAGACCTCATCCCCAGGCCACCTAGCAACCCTGTCCACAGTGCCAACTTGAGCTCTCGCCACCATTCATGCTCACAGTGCCTACAACACTTTGCTGCCTCTGCCTTGGCTGCCTTTTCCTTTCTTCAGTGGGCCCCTCATATGGACTCCCCAGACAGAACTTTTCCTTCTGAGAGACCACGAACCTTCTACTGGCCACATACGCGTGTCCGACTTTCTGTGTCTCTCCTGGGCCACATGGCTATCTGCTCCATGGTCATGCCATTTGCTTGCTTGCACATGTGCTGCCTCCAACTGTGGCTCTGCTTGGTTTACTACCCATAGATGAACACTCTCACCTGTATGTAGGCCACAATTGAAAAGGCCTTGTGCTATTTCTTACATCTAGTCTGGTTTGGTGGTTGGTTCTATCAAGTTGCACCTGGCCCTAATGTCAGGGTTCCCACCCTCACATTTCTGTTTTCTCTAATCCAATCACTGCCAGATTCTTAAAAGGCTTAGCTAGATAGTTCCCACCTTTGAGGAATCCGTTCCCACAGTGGGACTTGAACTTAGTGTTATCAACACTTATCAGTCTTTGTCAAGCCATTAGCTGCCTGCTTGTGGTTACACTTTTCAGCAAGGTGGCCTATTTAGTAGCCATTGGGTCTGAGGAGCAGGGCTGATGCATGCTCTAGTTTTTTCCTACTGTTTTCTTCAAAGCCAAGCCACACACTGATAAGAACAAACAAAAGGATATGCACTTTGGGTGTTGGAGCCCTGGTCTTTTATATAGACCAGGGCTCAAACAAACATCCAAAGCTCTTACAGGTCTCCTTCCAACTATTTGTTTCCTATGAAGAATGAAGGATCATCCAGTAATGACATGTTACAACACTGAGGGTATTAACCTTTTGAAACAGTTATCTGTATGCTCAACCAGAGCTCATTCAGCATCCACAGCATTTGTTTGTAATGTCCAGATTGTGGAAATGTGTAAAGCAGCAACATGGTCCACAGTTTACAGCTTTGCCAGATGTTATGCAAGTACTAGTATATTAAAGGAAGGTTCTACTATAGGGAAAGCAGTTCTTCTCTTCTTCTGAAGAGACTCCTACTCTAATTTCCTTGGGAATCTCCTTGTCAGTAACCAAGTGTAATATACATATACAGTCACTTGAAGAAAGAGTGGTTGGTTATGTTTTTGTAACGCAGCATTTTTGCCCAAGAAATCAGAAACTTTCATATGATCCAGTGTGAGGAACCAAAGAGTTGGCAGGGTAGTTTCACCCTATTTATCTTCAGCTTGGAGCAGGCAGAGCATTATAGGAAAAACAAGTACATCTAGCGTAATGGACATATGCAGCATACCTCAAGGAACAGTTCTAAAAGTATTTGTAAGTGTTCTCTAGTTCTCTGAATCTAGTTTTCCAGATTCCTAAGTGCAGTTTTTAATTTTAAAAATTAGTATTTTCTTTTTTAATGGATACATTTGTAGATAGTTCCACCATAGTTGAATGTAATATATGACCACTAAATCAGAGCAAACCCGTATTAGTAAGGATCCTAATGTAACTGTTAGCTCTTCTGACAGCAACATGTTGCAAAGTATTCATAGCATCACTCCATATAAGTTATTTTTAAAGGGCATTAAAACCTTTCAGATTAAACTTCCTCCAAGAAATCCTGAGGAGAAATACAAGTTTATGTACTGGTAGCATGAAACTTCCTTTACCACTTCTCACGCACCCTCAGGAAGTAGGAATCAATCATTACAACTTCCTTCTGAATAACAGGGTAAGAATTTTTGTCCTATATTCCTTCTCTCATGCCTTCCTGGCAACAGCTTTGGTAAGTAGCATTATGGCGCCACCTGTCTGGAGGCCAATCCATTAGCAATAGTTCCCTCTGTTGCAGTCTTCCTCTTCCTGTCCCACAAAATATTTTTCTATTTCTTCTAGCAAAAAAAAAAAAGCCAAAACAAGACCAAAGTAGTGGACAAGAAGAACTACTCCTCTCCCTTTACTACTTACGTGCCAGACCGTAGTGTGGTATATTCTCCATCACTTGAAGTCTTTAAGACAGGATTGAATATTTTACTAAAAGCTGTAGCTCAAACAAATGTTTTGTTTTCTTTCAGGAATTTGTGGGTGAGGTTCTGTGGTCTGTTATGCAGGAGGTCAGACTGGAAGTTCAAAATAATCCCTTCTGGCCTAGAAAGCTATGCAATACAGGGACTGCTCTCCTTCATTATCAGTGGGATTTGCCATGATATGTTTAATAATTAAACCTGCCGCCTCTCACTAAGAATAGATTGTTCCATTTCAGGCCTCAGCCATGCTCCCACAAGCCTTCACCCCCTTAGAGGTGCTCTTTTTTTTCCTGCCATGATTTAATTCTCTTCCCCCCCCCCCCCCCCACGCGCGCACACACTTTCATCTAGCCATTCTGTAGATGCTAGTCAGTATTGGAGCTTCTGTGCTTTAGCTATATAGTCCCATCCTTCTGCCCTTGGACCCTCTGAAACCTCTGAACGGCCTTGTTTTCCACCCAAAAAATACCTAGTCTGTAAGGGTTTTCCAGATGCAACTGGAGGAGTTTCTGAAGTCCTGGGCTCTGCATAACATAGAACTTGCTCCCCTTCTTCACCCCCATTTTAGGGCTGATGGGCCCAGCCTTGGGGTTTACAGTTGGAGGAGAATTTAGGGCCCCTCTATTAAAAGAACCAGCCCATGGTACCGACCTGCTTACGTATTCTTGTAGTGAACCTGAGCATTCTGGAATGTAAAGGTGAAAAGCAGCAGCTGTTTGAAATGATTGCGTATCAGTCTGCCTTTTAAAATCTGAAAATCTTTGCCTCTTCACTCTACTATACTAAATATTGTGTCCAAGGGATGTGATTGAGTAAAACAGCAGTGTGTCTAACTCCGACCTGAGGGCATGGGAGTGCCTTGTGATACCCTAAAGATAATAGTTGCATTTTTCCCATCCCCACAGTGGATGCTTAAGATAATTGTCTTTCCTCTTCCTCCAGTTTGTTCATAGATTTTGTGGCCCTACCCTGGGATTGCACAGATAGGCGAGAATGTGTTTCCCCTTCTCTGGGTCTGTAACATATCTACCATTGCCTTCCATGCTGCTATTTATACAGGTCTCATTTCCAGGACACTGCCGGAAGAAGCTTTCAGCCTTTATCCAGTTCCCTAAAGATCTAATCATGATCTAATCTTGTTTGATTATCCCCTAGAGCACTTCTTAATTGAAAGTTGAAAGATAACATTCTTTCAAGTCTCTGGAATACATCCTTTGTTAGGATGGGTCGTCAGTCCTTTTGGGCTTAGTCAATAGCAAAGAGCTGAATGAAAACACAGATGGAGGAACCTCTAGGGCAGGGGTTCCCAAACTTTTTGACATGGTGACCAGTAAATCCGTTCACGAGCTTTTGGAGGACTGGTAACATATATATTTGCATATTCATTAAGCAAATGATGAATATTCAAATAAGTTGTTTCTGGTCCTCCCAAAGCCCCCAGTGCCAGCGTTAGCAAAGCTTTTGATACAGTCACCCACAATACTCTTGCCAGCAAGATAAGGGAATATGGATTGGATAAATGGACTGTAAGATGAATAGAAAGCTGGCTAGATCAGGGTTTCCCAAACTTTTTACTTTAGTTGGAACCCGTTTTGTTTTTTTTTTCTTTTCAGTACTGTTTTTTGCAGCCCAAAAATATAAACGCATATTAAAAAAAAAATGAAAAATGAATAAATTTTCAGTGTTTCACCCGGCTGCATCCTCCGCCCGGCCAGGGCTTGGGGACCTGGCGCTGCATGGGCATTCCAGGAGACAGGAGCAGATTGGGGGTAAGGTATCTGGCTAGGAGGGAGGGTGCAAGAAAGGATAGGGTTTCCAGGTGTCCGATTTTGTACCCGACAGTCCGGTATTTGAGGGTTTTGTCCGGGGAAACAAATTGAGAAATTACCAGACGTATAAAATGTCGTCTGGTATTTTCTAATTAGATAAGTTTTATTATAATTTGGTGTATCAGCCCTTAGCTGCGAACTGCCTGGCTGGTAGATGTGCTGACGCTGCCTGACTATGTCTACCTGCCAGGCAGTTCGCAACTACTTGAGGGAGGGTATGTGGGGGGGGGCAAATGGAATCCCCGGCCAGACTCACTTGTCTGCCAGGGTCTGCATGTGCCCGGGTCAGTCCCGCTCCCCCCTTCTCCTGATCTCCCCTGTTTCTGCTGGCCGCCTCTCCCCATCTCCGCAGGACAGCCCCGCTGCCCCCAACCCTGCTTCCGCCGGCCGGTTCTCCCCCCCTCCCCCACACCTCCTCCCAGCCCACCCCACTCTGGTCCCCTCCCGGCAGCCATGCTGAGGCCCAGTATTTTTTTCCCACGGCCCAGTACCAGGCCGCGGCCCATAGTTTGGGAAATGCTGCTCTAGGGCTTTTTTTATAAACGCGACAATTTGGAGGGAATTCCATTGTTCTTGCTGTGTGAAAGTACCTCCCAAAATGGAGCTTGTCACATGAGCAAGTCACCTGTCCATGGATGACTGAATCCTCCTTAGGCAAGCACCATGGCTTATATGCTGGTCTGAATGTTCACAGCAAGCATGTGGTTCCTCAGATGTGGATTGGCACCACCTGAGGTGCATTGTCAGTGAAATACTGCTATTCATTTGAGTAGCAACCCTTTCAGAGTAGGTTGGTGAAGCATGTTGATAATCTTGCAGAAGCAAATGTGAAATAAAAGTACATAGCCAACACTCATAACTTCAAATACAAAATGATACATTCATATGAATGTATAAACAGAATCAGCAAATCATAAGCTTTCCATAGACATCTGACTTGACACACTTAGTACAAGATTTGGTGAAAAAAATGTTGCAACAATGCTGCAACAATGTTTTTTGGCTGCAACAATGTTTTTTGTATGTTCATCTCAAAAATCCAGTAACGTCGCAACAGCCCTGTAGTTAATCACCTTCACTTAAATTCAAATTAGAATCCGGTTTTTTTTTAGTCTGTTTTTATATTCTGACCATTGGCTCTTGTTGTTCCTTTCTCTATCAAATTAAATAATTTTTTATAACTGGTATTTTCTCCCCATGAAGATATTTCTACACCATAATCCAGTCACCTCTTTTCCATCTTTTTGATAAGCTAAAACAGTAAAAGTTTTTTAAGCCTTTTGTAGGATTTTTTTTTAAAGCATTAGGGTTAAATCATTTTTGTGACTCTCTTCTGCACTATCCCCAATTTTTCTACATCATTTTTAAAAACCTGAGCACTAGCACTGGATGCAGTATTCTGGTGTCTGTCTCATCAATGCCATGTACATCTCCATACTTTTCCTTACTAAGCTCACGTTTATACATCCAAGAATCACATTAGTCTTTTCAGCCACAGCATCACCCAAGTAGCTCCTGTTCTGCTGTTCATCCACTATGACCCCCCTAAATCCTTTTGATAGTCGCTGTATTACCCATTCTTTATGACCTCCATTGTTTGTCCCTAAATATATGATCTTGCATTTAACTGTATTTAATGCATTTTGTTTGAATTTACCCACTTTCCCAAAATATCCAAATTACAACAAATGAATTCCCTGGCCTCAACATTATTTACTGCTCCACCACGCTTTGTGCCATCTGCAAATTTTAGTAAAGATGGTAACATTCCTTATTATAGCCAATACATTGCTGGCCAAAGAGAGGTATTTTCATTGTTTTTCTTTATTGGCTGGCTTGAGGGTTTTATTCTTGATAATTCACTGTACAAATGCATGGAATATTCTGTATTTGTGCTTTTCTTAGTCTGAGAGTCTCGAAGAAGAGGTTTCATGTGGAAGCCCTCAGGTCTATCCTTCAGGCCATGCACGTGGCAATTTCCTTTGCTCATAAGGATACATACCCATCTTTTAGCAAATATACCCCACACCCAAATATACCCCGCGGTTTTTTCTTGTATACCCCGCACACAAGTATAACCCGCGGGGTATACAAGGCTGTGCCAGGGGTATATTTATGGTGCGGGGGGAGGGGGGGAAATTAGCCAGCCACTCACCGCCTGGTTCCTGCGCAGCCGCCAGCCTCCAGGCGGGGGAGCGCTCACCGCCTGGTTCCTGCGCAGCCAGATGAGCGCTTCCCCTGCCCCTTCCTACGGCTGTGGAGGAACTGGGTGGTGAGCATTCCCCAGGCTGGAGGCTGCGCAGGAACCGGGCGGGGGAGTGCTCACTGCTCAGAGGCTGGAGGCTGCGCAGGAACTGGGTGGTGTGTTAATTTTTTTTTTTTATTTTGTATACCTCGCAGGGGGTGCGGGGTTTGTAAAAACAAATATAACCCATGGGTTATATTTGCTAAATTACGGTACCTTTATTCCTTTTTGTCCTAATCTGATGTTATTAGTGATACACATTAATAAATTTTACTTATCGTTTTTGTACCCTTTAGGAAACTTGCTTCATCTTGTCAGAACAAAAGATCAGTAAAAAGGACCTCTTCTCTCCCTCCCCCCCCCATCCTGTTAAGGAGCTGTTGCACCAATGTGCTACTTTGTATGGAGGCTCACAACTCTGTGGTCCCTTCCTTCTACAGCAGCTCATAGCTCTTCATCTGGGAGCTGCAGGGCTCACATGCTGTCTGTAACTGCTGAGAGCTGTCTCCACCATTTGACAGTTCTGGCCATGCCACTTTGGCTCTTAGGCGGAAAATGTCACAGAGGTGTCTGGAAGTCACAGAATTCGTAATCTCTGACATAATCTTCTTAGGTATAAGTGATATATCTGACTCTGCTTGTCTAGAAGATCTGTCAGCCCATCGCCATGTCTAATACACTGCAACAATTGTTCCAGTTGTTCCATAGTCATGTGTGTAAACAAAGAATGTCTCAACCCATTCACTTTCTCAACTAGAAACTTCATTCCCTCAAAGTACCATGGGTACAGAAGTTCTATAAGTCTCTCTTCTAGACATTTCTGTTTTTATGCTTCAAGGGCTGTAACTAAGGCAAGCTTTGCTTGTTACCGTCTCTTCGTGGGTAAAAAGAGTGCTTCCTGACAGAACTGGAAAACCTTGGCTTCTGGAAGACCTTGACCACAGTTTTTTATATCCATCCTAAACTTATTTACCTTGTGAGCCTGAATGGCCAAAGTATCTTTCCTTCTGCAAAGCTGTCATATAGTCACTTCTGCATACATTATCTGCTACTGTTAGCTGAATTTGTCTGTGGGAGACTCTGAATTGGCATAGCAGTTCAAAGGTTCCCTGACAGGTGATCTCATCTCTGAGTTCTGCTAGTTGCTACATCTACTGAGCATCTTATGTTGCTGGATAGGATGGGAGAAGACAATACTATGACAAATAAGATTACGGTTGAGAAGTCTTACCTTTTCTATTAATTAAGTATCAGAGGCAAAGTCCAAAGTGCACAGATATTAGAACAAACCTATTAATATTTACAGCATAATTGTTTAAATGTCTCTTCTGCAGATTTGATTCTCCTTAGCTATGGAATCACATCTTAGCTAGAAATGGACATTTGTAGATTTAATAGTTTGATTTGAATGCTTCCTAGATTATTAGGAATTTGCATTTGTGCAATACTGTGTTAAATTAGTTAATGTTTAGTTAATTACATTAAATTTGCCTAGATTTGCACAAGTGTTCTGACTGTATCCTAAGATTTATCATAATACATTGCCTGTCTATTGAAAAAAGAGTATCTCTGCTAGTACTTAATGATTTAGACAAGAATTTTTACATCATTTGTAAAGCCATTACCTTTTAGCACACCATTTTTCAATGTGTTATCGATATGTTAATTAGGCACTCAAATTTGTAAGTTACAGATACTATAATGCATTTCAAAATGTCTGTTTTACTGGGTAATTTTTGGTTTACCTTTAAACTAACACTAATTGATTTGACTATTTCCTGTTGACACAGTACTGTTTCATTAGATGCCAGGATTGTTATACTTTGTGAAAGAGAGATAATCTACAGGGATATGGCAAATCCTCTTAGATACAACATATAAATAAATTGAAAAAGCAGAATAAAAAAATTGCATGTTATAATACCAAGTTTACAGTTATCTCCCAATTTGTTGTTCTAGTCCTGCTGGGATAAAATATGATGCAGAGATTTGTCAGACTATACCTGGTCTCATGCATTTTCTGTATCAAATATTTTAGCTATGGAAACCAGTGGGGGGAGTGTGTATGTGTTTGTAATGTGAATTCAGTGGAATTTAGTATATACATGGTTTTCATTAACAGTATCTCATTCTCACTGTACATGCAAACTGACTTTTGTCTATGAAAACAATCATAAGCATACAATTTTATTTTTCTCTTAAATTCAGGGCAAACATTCAAAAAAGAGTCACTGTTATCCACCCATGAACAGAGATCATCGCAGAATCATCCATGAGTTAGCTCAAATTTATGGCATTGAGAGTGTGAGCTATGACAATGAACCAAAGCGCAATGTTGTTATCACTGCAGTAAAGTATGTCATACTAATCTTTTTTTATTTTAGTTTGAAAAGTAATTAACATCCATCCGGTAGATACAAATGCTTTGTGTTCTGTATTTTGTTCTGAATTTATCTTACTTGCAGTTTGCAAATAACATTCTTTATACTTTGTTAGTTCTATAGTAACAGCTTTTAAATGTCTGAGGTGGAGGGGATGCATAATCTCACATGCTTGTATTTCCATCGGTTTGGAGGTATTTCTTCTGATTTCACCTCAGTCTCCCATTTTTAAGTATGACAAGACTGCTCCTTTGACTCCCAGCTGTGATTTGCTGTAGTTCTTACCTTTGGTCAAAAAAGGTTGCTATCGAGTAACCCATGGGCCTGAACTCCTGCTGATTGTTTCTCTTCTTGCCAGCTTCCCCACAGTCTGTTTTAATTCTTCAAGAGAAGGGATTGGGGCATTAGCTAGATGCAAGGGGTAATGGGGGCATAAAGAATGGAATATGATGGACAACCCCCCACCCCACCATGCTTCATAAAATTAACGTATGGACACAAATATGCATAACTCAAAGATGTTTTGGAGAAAATACTTCATGTAACCTACGAATTTTAAGTCTCGGTCTGCTGGATCTTTATATCTGACTTTGGTGCATGTATCACTCCTGTATGTAGAGTTAGGATTATGAAGTATGAATAGTTTATTGTTTCACACATGCAAATGAAAGCCTTCAGAGGTGTTTCCCTCTGTGTCTCGGTAATCACCTGTAAACAGCCCCTATTTACTCTCTCCATTGTTCAGTTTAAATGGTGTGTAGGTTGTGACTCAGAGTAGTGCAGCATTCTGATTTAATGTTTTTCTTCTTTGCCTAAAACAATATCAGAAGTTCTTCTAACACTTCAGTGTTAGATTTGCTGAAACACAACACGTTGGATCTTCAAGTCATTTACACCATAATTAAAACTTATTTTTTGTTTTAATCTTTAATTTTAATATACTGTATGATTTGTCTATTTAAACATGTGGTCACAAACACCACAAAATTTGTTACCATTCTCATCCTCTAGAGGGAAATCCATTTGTCCAAGTAATACCCTGACTTCTGTGCTAGAGAGGGAAATGCAGACAAGGCCTCCACCACCTATTCCACACTACAGACAAGCAGATAAGTAAGACCTATTTAGTTATTTAATTTTTTTAATTTAATGTTTAATAAAATGACAGTATGGACCAGAGCCCTCACAGTTTTGTCCGGGCATCTCACTCTTGCTATACCATTCTCAAGCTGTTTTAATCTTGAGTATCTCTTAAAACAGATTCTTAAATGTGACAAATTATGATGAAATGTATTATAATTCAAGAAATTCATTAGGGGCTACCTGTGCCACTCTGGTTTTTAATCAAGAGCAGTAGTGAATGAGCTTTTGTGGTGTTTACACTATGTGACGCATCATTTATTATTTTGGTACAATAAACAATTATTGAAGTATCTTGTGAACATTGATGCATTCTGAACATAAAAGATCCTCTTAGCTATGTACCTATTTGTAACTGACAATATTGTAGAGACTTGAGTATTTAACATGAAAAGGAGTTATTCAACATCAATATTTTACTGTATACCTTTCTCATAATGAGAACAAGGTCACTCACTCATTAAATTTATTCCCATTTTATTTTAGTGTCAGCAAAAATAAATACTGCTGTTAAGCTAAATAGTCAATTGTTATTGGCGCAAGAGGTAGACAGTGTAGCTAGGCTTTTAAAACGCTCGACAATTTTATAACCATTCTAACTATTCTTTGAAAACTAAGATATGGATAAATTAGTACGTGGCATAGTGTGGTTGTCTGGGGGAAGAGGGGTCACTAGCTATGGGACTTCACATTCCTTGGGTAGTGACAGCTGCTGAGGCAAGATATCAGATTCATTGGCTGTCTGGTCTTATCTAACATACCAACACACCTGTTCGTAAGACATGGTGATCTTGAGTGTGCCTAGGCTTGTAGCATTGTGGACTTCATAACAACAAGTTTTATTTGTTAGTTTTGTGTGTCAATGTTTTGTTGAATCTGGATTTAAGATGATCATGCCCTTAACGATATTGAGAAACCACAAGCTTCTGATGCTAGCAATGTCTTCTGTTCTAAATGTTAGTATGTAGCAGAATATGGGCCTAACTCCAGTTGGCACCTTCAGGGACTACTCAGAGTAAAATGAATAACAATAATAGGTTGCTCATTCTTTGAGAAGACTCAGTTCACCAGAGTGTAAAATAACAGAACCAAGATTAAAATCCAGTTTAAAACATCTTCAGGTATGCCTAAAACAAGGCTTTTAAATCAATGCTTAGAAAAGTATATAAAAGTAGCTTGACTTTCAGTGGTGCTTACACCTGCATCTCCCATTTACTTCACGGGAAATTAGCAACTTCTGAAAAATCAGACCACTTATATTTAGGAATGTAAATTTATGTGGCTAGGTTTGAAATTCTTCACCTCTGGATTAAAATTAATTGTAAATAAAACATTATTTAATATTGAAATTGTAACCAGAAGAGAAATTTTAGGAAGCCTTCATGTCAGTGTCTTCAGATATATTCAATGGCATTTTAGCCATATGGGTCCCAGGATATTACAAAGTTGGGTGAGGTAATACCTTTCATTAGACCATCTTCTGAGAGTGATAAGCTCGAAAGCTTGTGTCTCTCCAGTAGAAGTTTGTCCAGTAAAAGATGCTATCTCACCCACCTTAACTGTCTTCTGGTGGTATATTTTAATAATTATCTATACTACACAGTCCATGCTTTCATTAATTTTTATCCTTTGGTTTTATAAATAGCTGAAACTTGACCTTCAACTATTCCTCATTTCAGAGATAGTCCTTTTGTTTTTTGCATATATTTTTGAAATGGACAATATTCAGTACATTGGCTCTTCCGTAACAAAGTTTTCACTTTCAAAATAAACTTCCTAAAAGTCATTGTGTTGCAGATAAATTGCTTGTGGTATTCTACGTTAATACTGGAGTGGCTGAAATGCTAATATTAATATTTATGAAAAGCATAGTTAATAAAAAATAGTTGTTTGTTCAGTGGGCACTGAAATATACGTTAGAGTGAATATGTAAGATTTTATTTCTGGAAAACTTCGCAACAGCTTTCTAGTGTCTGGTGTTTGTTGATGTTGTGGTCCTGTGGCATAATGTAGCATGAGATGTTATAGTGTTTTTACATCACTTTGATAGTTTGGGGGGAAATCAGTGTGTTATTTTTTCTTTTGTAATTCTTGCATTTAACTGAAAATTGCTCTCTCTAATATTTTATGGTTTTAATTTCAGGAGTAATGGAAACAGTGGCTTGCAGAAAACATTAAAAATGGAGCCAGTAATTGACTACTTTGATGTCCAAGACTGAAATGATTAATCTGACATTATTATTTAGAAAAATGGAAGTAAAGATGCAGATCAAGCTTCAAGATGCTTCACATTTAATTAAATGATTAATGATTCAATATATTCAAAGTGTAAAATGTTAAACAGTTTAAAAAAAAAAAAAAAAAAGCACTGGTGAGTTAGTGCATGAGAGAGTAGCATAGTCAAGAAATTATCAAAAATGTGACCTCTGAACATTGCAAGATAAGCTATTAAAGGCCAAATTCTGACTTCAGATGGATGTGCAGAACTCTTATTGAAAGCACTGAGAACTGACTGTGGTCATCATAAGTCAGCTTATAGCTTATTTATTATCAGTAAAAGTGATATTTTACATTTGTCTGCAAATTTTCAGCTGCTGTGCATATTTTTACATAAGTTGCAGGTGCTGGTGTATTTTTCTCTGTGGGCTTGTATGTGTTACTCTGAGCTAAAAATTAATGGATTCAGTTTTACATCATTAAAGATTCTTTTTTGTTGGGAATCAAAGAAGTGGAAATAAAATTGATTCTATTGAGGTAGTGATATTAGCGGCAACCATTCCAAAGATTTATAGTGCTGGATCCAGCTGTACTGTTTTAAATGAACAATTGAATCACAAATCGATGCAATGTAATCCTAATAGATATATTTTCAAAGAATTTTCATGTGATTTTAATCATTCCATTTCTACTGCAAACATCTAATTTGGGTCTGAGTTATTCCCACATGGAACAAAACTAACAGTTTAGCTCAACTTTCATATTCTAGTGCTTAGGGACTCTGCCACCTGCTAACGAGGAGTACGTCTCATGTTGACTTGTATTTCAGGAATTTGGTACCTTCCAGTTCTTATTCTTGAGATACAGGTAGGAAAATGCTGTTTGTGGGTTTTTATTAAACAAAAGAATAGTTTAGTTTTCTTTGTGTTTTACTTTGTATATTCAAACCAATTGCAAGCGTTAACTGAAAAATATAAAAAAATTAAAAATTCTGACAGAACCCCACAAATGGCTCTATTCCACAGAGATAGAATTATGTCTAGAATTGTTAAACTGATAGCTTCAATGGCTTCAATTTTTAATCTTTTCCTCTGTGCAAGCTTAGAGCACTAGTTATGCAGTACTTATGTTGGAATATGAGTTGTGTTTTCAGCAATTCAACTTCTTAAGAACGTCTGTGTTAAGGCCCTCTCAATGAAAACTGCTCTTTCATAATCACGTTACACTTTAAATATATTGAACAATTCAGTGGCCAACAGAGTCTCCAGGATTTGAAATTGTTTCACATTAATGGTTTTCCTCATGTGAAAGGAGAGTTGAGGACCTTTCCTGGGAAAGTATGATAGTAGATTGGGTCTTTAGCTGATATAAATTGTCACCGCTCCATTAACTTCAGCTGAGCTACAACAATTTATACAATTGAGGACTTGGTCCCTTACTCTAATAATCTTTCTTCCTCACACTATTCTGCTTTATCGCACCCTTCTTGAGTGCACCCTTCTTGAAAGCCCTAGAAGTTATTCCCGTGTGCAGCTCTTTGTACCCAGGGGCAGCTTCTATCTACATGTCCCAGAGAGCTGGTGGAACTTTTCAGAGGTTCATTCTGGGGTGGATATGGACTGTGCCAGGTTGACTTGTGAGGATATTATGGTTTCTATGATTTTCTGTTGCATGGGTGTAAAACTTATTTCATTTAGGAAATGACAATGCAATGTATGTGTTGTTAATTAAATGTTTGAGATACATTTTTTCCACTTAAAAGAACACTGTCAAGGAATGATAATTTTTGAGTCTTTATACAATGAATTTCACATAATGAAATTTTTCTTTCATTTAGTGAACAGAAATGAACTAGCTGTTAAGATTTGGCACGATAGTACAAAATTCTTCAGCAAGTTGAGCCCTAGTCTTACAAGATGTTTAACATTTTCAATTTCTGTTGACTTCAGTGAACTGGTTCAGCACCTTTCTAGAAGTGTGATTTGGCAGATATTTACACAACTAAGTAGGCTGAACATGAGTCCCATCTAATTCAAGTATCACTGCATGACTGAATGAAGGTTTGTAGGATGGGCCTGTACTTTATGATCTTGCATTAATTTGCTTTCACACAAGATTTCACTTAAAATAGCTAAAACATCACCTCCATACTTGTTTGACATTTGTATAAGGCTTTTGAAGCAGGATGTATAGCTCATGTACTTTAATTGGTATTTTTAATAAATTGTGATTTTGCAGCTTACATGTGAGGCTAATGAGAAGCGGTCTAGAAGATGTTCAAGTTCTGAATAGCTCTTCTAATAATTCCAATTTTTAAACTTAAACTGAGAATTTTCAATTTGTAAGATAAGAATAATAAATATTGTGAATTCATATATATTGATTAATCACTATGCCTATAAAATGTCTAACAAATGTTTTCCTCATTTGTGAAAATTCTTTTATCTCCAAACCTATTTTAATACCAAGGAGATCAAAGCCTATACAACAGCTTTTAAAAATCACTGGCACAGAAATATTTATTCAAATATTTTTATTGTAATAGTTCAGTTAAAAAGATAATTTATGCACTTCCTTGGCGAAACAATACCTAACAAGTTTTTTTCCCAAAATACAATTTTACAGCATTTATAAAAGAGTTCAGCTAGGTTTGTTGTGTTTTGCTTTCTCTTATGGTTTGTTTTTGATGCAACATCTATAATTTGTATAGAGAATTGTACTAGCAGCTATAGTTTTGGAATCTGTAACTAGTACATCATTTTACTCATATGTATGCACCTAATGTAAATGCTTTTCTAATATACTGTTTTGTGTTTCTACTTATTCTGAGTCAGCTTAGTTATTATCTGGGAGAGAACAATTGAAGTTAGTATTCCACCTTGAATGTGTCAGTTACATTATACAGGGCTCAGAACAATACTGTATTTTGTACATTGTTCTGTACTGAGAACATTACAATAATTACAATTCATTACAATAAACAAATTGCCTGTGAGACAAGGCAAACTGATACAAATAAATATAACTTTACCAAGTGCTTTTAAACTATTGTGTGTATATATAAATGCAGGCAGAATTTTGGCATTGGGACTGTGTAACTGTTCAGTGATTTTAATGTGTTAAGAAGTGCTCTGATTATTCAATGCTTAATGTATATTAATCTGTGAATAATCTAAAATCCTAACTGTGCAAGTTAGCTATGGAGACCACTGTTTTGTGGCAGTTTTACAGTATGTGCCTCATAATGAAGTAAGCAAAAGAACATTGCCTAAAACACTCTTTCATAAGTTATTTGGTGACAGCTATGTGTATATTTCACTTGATTTCTTTCAAGTTTAATGTTGTAACAGGTGACTTACTGTATAAAGCTGTAATAAAATTAAGTTCAAATTGCTATGCTTTGTAGTCATTTGTAAACTTTTAGGTCAGTGTACATCTGTTGGAAGGTTCTTAAAATGCAGTAGGAAAGCAAATATTTAAATAAACGTGGGGGGATCCTTCCCCTCAAATTCTAAAATATTAGGTGCAATTTTCTTCTTGCACTTCAACGTTTTCAAACAAACATTTTAGTGTGTGTTTGTGTGTGTATGTGCATGCACGCGCGCGCAAGGGGAACTATTTGCAATTTATGTGGAATTCTAGAATAATTCAACTCAAGATTTTATCGTAAGTCTCAGGACATATCATGGGTTTTTTAGTGATGAACCCTTATTGATTCCACTGTAGGTTTATGCATGCATCCCATGTGCCCAGAGTTGGCAAATTTGAATGTAGTGACCTCTGGTTCATCACTTGCCTTGGTCCCAGGGAATAAAGGGTGGAATGGACCAGCTGTCTCTTCAGTTGGTTCTGACCTTCACGCAATCCGAGTTGGAATCACCAGTGTCCATAGCTTCATCATCATCCTACAAAATAAGATTTAGATTTAGCTCTGTAAATCATTTTAACAGTTTGTGCTGGTCTTCTAGTTGGTGGTATTTTATAGATTTTCTTTGGGGGAAAGCATTCCCTGTTCCCTGCTTAGGTACCAGACTATGCCAAGAACTCTGAGCTTCAAATTCGTCACTTCCTGCCACCTGATACGATCTTATTGGGAATCCAGGAAGTGCTCTCATAAGCATGAGACTGTTTTCTTCTAAATCTACTTCAAAGAAGTCATGTTCCGCTCTAATCAATCCCATCATCTTGGCCCATGAAGACTTAATTGTTACCTACTAAACCCCAGGATCAGCTGGCATTAACAAAGACTGATCATAGTTAACTTCATTTGTCCACGGCACCATCTTCCTCTGCATCTATATAATCTCTTCCTTTGGACAAGCAGAAACCCTCTTGCACTGGGAAGATAAGATTCCGTTGCTCTCCCAGATTCAGAATCGCATCCTCCATCAGGCCCCTCAATAGCCAAAGAGATAATACCACCACCAAGGGAGCAGATTGTCACCTGTCCCATTTTGAGAAGACAACTCTCTTCCAGTGGCACTTAAAATACTTCAACTGGATCTGAAAATGGCCTTCACTGCATCAGGAGATTCCGTACTACCCAATGGGCCCTCCCCCCACCCTCAGCCTGCATATCTTCCACTGCACAAGAGATCTGAACTGTTTTGTTACTAATCTGTTTCATCTAACTCAGTAAACTGCTCATCTTACAGGGAAAACTGCTGTAGGGTGTTCCTGATGTCTAGAGCTGCCCCCCAAACCCGCACCACACACAGGAAAATGTAGGGTCCTCCCATGGTGGTGTAGAGCTGCAGGGGGTCCCCTGCCACCTGGCAGCAGTTGGGATCGGTGGAGTATTCCCACTGTCCGTGTCCTGTTCAGAGCTCCAGACTCTTAAAGATCTCACTGCACAGCCCCAACACACACAGATCTCCCTCACTGCCCAGCATGCCCTCCCCTAAACCCATTGCCCAGTACCTCCCCAGAGACCCAATCACCCACATCCTGGCCATACGTGTGCCCCAGCCCCTACTGGGAGGTGACTGTCCACTGGGAGGAGTGAGCCTGCAGTGTGGCTGAGGCCAGTAATGGATAGCTCTGGCCCCATGGGAGTGGCACCATCAGCCAGGATGGAGCAGGAGTTGGGCCTTCCCAGTCTGCTGGTGTCCCTCAGGATCCATTTGCCTGGAAGAGCCCCCTGCATTGGACTGCTGAGCTCTTCTCCTACCCCAGGGGGCTGCTTTGTTTTCCCTGCTGGCAGGGATGCTCTAATAAGGCTGTGTGGGGCTTTCTCTCCCTCAATCAGCCCAGATTCAGGGGTGGCAAACTTTGAATTTTTAGGTGCCCGTAGAATGATGTGCCTAGGAAAAACAGCCCTGAAGCCAGGCCACCCCTTACTTTAAAATATTAAGAGAATTAGTTAGGCAAGTGGACTGGACTAAAGAACTCAAGCATCTAAATGTAGAGGAGACTTGGAATTAAAGTCAAAGTTGCAGAAACTTTCAAGTCTGCATCACATTCAAGAGGAAAAAATTAATAGGGAATGGTTGCAGGGCAAGCATCTCAAAAGGTTAAGAAAAAGCACAAAGCCTACAAAGGATGGATCAGTAAGGAAAGCTCTCTTGGAGGTCGGACAGTCGAAGGGAAAAGTGAGTATTACCAAGTCATGCAGAGTTGGACCTTGCAAAGGAGATTAAAACCAATGATGATAGGTTCTGTAGCCATATAAATAAAAAGAAAACAAGGAAAGGAGGATTGGGACAGCTAAGTACTGATGATGGAGTGGAGATTATAGCCGAATACCTAAACAAATGCTTTGCCTCAGTTCTTAATCAGAGGAATTCTAGGATAGCAGTAAGGAAGCTAATGGAACTGAGGCTACAGAAGTAGAAAGGGCCACATTTGACGTTGTAGTAAGTCAAACAGTTTACTGCGGCTAAATCAGGAGGCCACAGGGATCTCTATCCAAGAATATTAAGGGAACTGGCACGTGAGATTGCTAAACCAACAACAAGGATTTTTAGTTAATCCAGGAACTCAAGAGAGTGGGTAAGGTTCTCTGGCCTGCAACATGAAGAAGAACTTAAAAAATAAATAGCCTAGTAGCACCTTAAAGAGTAACAAAATATGAAGGTCAGACTAGATCGGGGTCAGCAACCAATGGCTCACAATCCAAGTATGGCTCACTTAGGAGCCAAATATGGCTTGCAACTCAAGCTCAGTTGCCTCCTTGCCCCCTGTAATAGGGAACCTGCTCTGGTGATCTAGCCTCGTGTCTCTCACAAGATTGGAACCAGCACCAGCTTCCTGCAGGGAGGGGAGGCGGAGTGGAGAAAGCCCTGAGCCTCGCTGTGCGATTGGGGAAGAAGCTGGAGTCACAAACAGTTCTGTACGCCCTCCTCTTCCCCCTCCCCCAGCTGCAGGAACAAATCAGTGACCAATGTGCTGCCTGGAGACTTTTCCCCCTGCTCCATTGGCTGGAATCCAGTCTGGGACAAGAAGCCTGAGAGCAGCGTGGGGCATAAAAGGAGACCTGCCCGCCATCTTGCCTGAGAAGGACCTGCTGCCATGGCCATGTCCCCACTACTCCACACACTGCTCTGCCCCTGCCTTGCGCTGCCTGCATGTGCTGTTTGTTAGCGCACCTGCCAGAGCCCCATGGAGCTGCTGGAGTCCATCATCGGCCTGAGCACCTTCTTCCTGGCCTTCCTGGTGCCAGCAGGCTGGATCCTGATGAGCCTGGAGAGCAACAAGAAGCATGACTGAGCAGCCCGGTTCCCATTAAAGTCTGGATCCACTGGCCAGACTCCCTGAGCTCCTGACAAAGCGTGGCCTCCATTCCACCCTCAGCCCTTGGACTGTCAGCTTATTCTGTAACTTGTGTGGAACAGCAGCTGGCTACCAGGTGCGAGTGACTTACAGTAAATAAACCCTGTTTAGAGACACTGGAAAATAAAAAGTGCTGCTAGAACCCTGCACTCCTGCCTCTCCCTGGGGTGATACCCTGCAGCCCCCAGCCTGCTACCACCTCCTCCTCTCAGCCGGACACCTACCTCCAGTCTCCTCCTGCCCCCTCCCCCGGGGCAGACACCACCCTGCCACAGCCTGCTCCGGCACCCACCTCCCACCCAGATCCTGCACCCCCATCCCTATCCCACTTACTGGTAGCTCTGTCCTGCACACTGGACCCCTCATTTTTGGCCCCACCCCAGGGGGGCCCACAAAATCCACTAACCCTGGAACCCCAGAAAAGTTAATCTGGCCTGAGATCTTGAACCTCAGTTCTCCCTGCCTCTCCTCCCACTACGGGGCTGCAGTGCCAGGGTACTGAGGTGTCTCAGTTGGGGGCCACATCACAGACAGTTGGGGGTTTTGTTTTTTCTTCTCACTTGTGTGGTCTCTGACTGATTTGACTGTGAGTCAGTGGTCCCCGACCCAAAAAAGGTTCCCCACTCCTGCCATAAATAAAGACAATACTGAAACCTTTTGTGTTGGACATATTTTACTTTATTTAAAAATGAAGCCTGGCCAAGAAGTCCTCAGTTGGGGCCCAGCCCCTATCTGGCCACAACATCAACACTCCTGTCACCCCACATCCCCAGTCCCCTTCCATAACACTTACATGCCCCATGCACCCCAACCCAGACTCCTGCACCCCCACAACCCCAGCCCCCTGCCATAAGAGTGACAGAAGACAGCCTGAATACATGCATGAAGCTGGATTTGAGCAGTTATAAACTTCAAAGATGTGCAGAAAAGATGCGCAGAAGTCCCATTAAAGTCTGTAAGCACAAGGTTTCATTTAGAACCATAGAACACTAGAACTGGATGGGTCCTCAAGAGCTCATCAAGTCTAGTCCCCTGCCCTCACAGCAGGACCAAGCACCATCTAGACCATCCCTGATTGATAGATGTGTATCTAACCTGCTCTTAAATATCTGCAGAGCTGGAGATTCCACAACCTCCCTAGGCTAGTTATTCCAGTGTTGAACCACCCTAACAGTTAGGAAGTTTTTCCTAATGTTCAACCTAAACATCCCTTGCTGCAATTTTAAGCCCATTGCTTCTTGTCCTGTTATCAGAGGCCAGGGAGAACAATTTTTCTCCCTCTTCCATGTACCACCCATTTAGATATTTGAAAATTATGTCCCCTCTCAGTCTTCTCTTTTCTAAATTAAACAAGCCCATTTATTTTAGTCTTCCTTCATAGGACATGTTTATTAGACCTTTAATCATTTTTGTTGCTCTTGTCTGGACCTTTTTTAATTTCTCCACATCTTTCGTGAAACATGGTGCTCAGAACTAAACACAATACTCCAAGTGAGGCTTAACAGTACAGAATAGAATGGAAGAATTACTTCTCGTGTCTTCAGGGGGTAGCTGAGTTAGTCTGTACAGGATAAACTTAAAAAACAACAAATGGTCTGGTAGCATCTCGTGTCTTGTTCACAACACTCTTGCTAATTTATCCAAGAATCACGTTTGCTTTTTTAATGCTATTATTAATCATTATGCCAGTTATCAAAAATATTACATATATTTTCAGTCATGCAAATGAGAATTCTTATATGGCTCTTTGTTGACCACTTGTTCTGAATTTTGACATAGTTTGGCTCTTCAGTGTGAAAGGGTTGCTGACCCCTACACTAGATGATCATGGTGGTTCCTTTTGGTCATAGGGTCAGATTTGCAAAGATGCCTCACCTGCTCATGCACTTTAAATTCCTACTAGGCATCGATAACATCCTAAGTAACTTTTAAAATCAGGTTTTTAGGAACTAAAAGGAGTTACACACTTTTGAAATGTGTTCCTACTGTGGCCCTCTTGCAGAGCTCAGGCCCCATATAAGTTCACTTAATGCTTCCTGCTTCAAGCCCAATAACTTCTGATGGAGACATAAATGTGCCCAGTTCTCTACTGCCACATAAATGCTATGACATCAGAACAGTAGTGTTTTATGCCGACCATGCAGACATGTACATAATTATGCAAGATACAAGGCAGAGGGGGGAAAAAATCCCATTTAAAATGTGTTGTCTCTATATTCTATGATTCTATCAAGTATGGAATAGGATTTTATCTAATATTACACATTTTTTTTTAGGACTGCATAATTTGAAGAAATTTTTTAAAAATTCAAGTTCTATGTTTGTCCTATTTTAAAAAAGTTTAGTCATTTATTCATATTTCTTTATTTTAAAGCAAAAATAACATTGTAATTGTAAAATAACATTATACACAGAATATTAATATTTAAGATTTTATAGTCATAAACAGCTTAAGTAATTTGATTTACTAAGTGGGACACACAATTTTAAACGCTGGAGTGAGGAAAACTTCTATAGCTGAAGCTACCTTTCCAGAAGCTCAAGAAGTCAGAAGTTTCCACCAAAAACACGCTGTAGTGGAGGAAAGAGTGTGCTGGAGGGGAAAAAGAGAGATATTGTACTTTTAAATACTAGTCTGCAAAGTGTCAGATCACCAACAAGATCTCTCTCAGAAGCAGACCAATCTTATTATGCTTTGTGTTATGAGTTCAGGAACTGCCAGACTGGATCAGACTCATGCTGCACGTAGCCCAGACTATCCTCTTTCCAACAGTGGCCAAGCCCAGACGCTTCCAAGAAAGGTGCACAGAACCCACACAGTAGGCTTATGGGGCATAATCAATCCCATCAAGATCTCATTCTAATTTCTGTTAATCAGAGACTGACTTAATTTATGATGTATAAAGTTTTTTTATCCTTTCCAAAAGAAATGTTTACATTTTACAGTAATTGTTTTTTCTAGGTGTGTTGTCCACATACAGTACATTCTTGGTCATGCACAAGCAGTAACCTAATGATTTTCTTTAACAAAGACTGAACCATAGCTTTGCCAAAAGGTGCACCAGATCACTATGCTCCAATTAGAGTAGTTTTATAGTTATTGACTGAATCCCAAGTAGTGCTCGCCATATCTCTGAGGTCACATCTTCACTTACTGCACTGGTGATCAATCTTCTGGTTTTCAATTTAGTGAGTCTAGTTAACACTCACTAAATGGAAAGCTGATTTAGCTCCGGTTGGCGCTGGTACTCTCCTCGCAGTTGTGAGGGGTAAGGGAAGTCGACAGGAGCATTTGCTCCCATTGGCCTCCCTCTGAAGACCACACCAAGCTCAGCTTAAGGCAGTGGTCTCCAACCTTTTTACACCCAAGATCACTTTTTAAATGACAGAACAAGCCAAGATCTACCGCCCCGCCCCTTCCTTGAAGCCCCGCCCTCTCTATTCTCCATCACTTGCTATCCCCAACCCTTATACTGCTGGTTTTTTTCCTAATTCTTCTGTAGGAACAAGTTTTTCCATCATTTGGCCTGTCTAGACTGGACCAAATGTCAGAAAAACCCCTTCTTTTAGAAGCCCCCTTATTCCTCGTGGAAAGAGGAATATAGGGGTGACCGAAAGATCATGTTTGCTCTTCAACTAAAAGAAGTGGAAGAACTCATCCCTAGATGCAGAAGAGTTTTTATGGGATATCTCCGGAATCCTGAAAAACTCCTGCAGTCTAGCTGTAACCTCGCTGGGTTGAGACAGGATGTGTAGGCTCCGGGGTGGGAATGAGGGATTTGGGTGTGGGAAGGGGTGAGAGGTGCAAGCTCTGGGAGGAAATCTGGATGCAGGAGGAGGTGGATAAGGGAACGCTGGCTTGGGGAGGGGTCTCCAGGCCGGGCAGTGTTGGGGTCCGATGTAGCATTAGGGTACTAAGCAAGCCGCAGACTCTGTGCTGACCAGATGGAGAATCTCTTCCACTTGACAAAGTACGTAGCCCTGCTACCAAGGAAAGCTTGTCTGACATAGTCTGTGCAAGACAGTTCTACCAGGTTCAGCCATGCAGCTTCCATGCTGAAAGGTGTAGTGACTCTAGGTCTGGATGGTGAAGACAACCATGGTACTGCATCAGAAATTCGGATAGAGAGGTAAGAGTTATCGGGTCCCATACCAACATGTCCAGAAGGGATGTATACCAGTGTTGACGAGCCCAAATTGTCGTGATAAATATGATATGAGCTCATTCCCTCCTGATCTTGAGAAGGACTTTGAATGAGCAGTATGGGAAGGCATATAGTAGATGGTCTGCCCATGAGAGGAGGAACACAGCCGTGGTTGATCCTGTGCTGTGGTTCTGGAAGGAGCGGAACTACTGACACATGCTGTTATGTCTCATGAAGAATAGGTCCATTTGGAGAAAAGTCCCACTGCTGGAAGATTTGAATTCATAACATCTGAGCTAAAAGACCACTCATGACTCTGAAATAATCTGCTGAGGTGGTCTGCCATCTTGTTTGTACTCCTGGAAAGTATGAAGCTTGCAGAAGAATCAAATGTTCTATACAGAAGTCCCAGAGCAGAAGGGCTTCTCAGCACAGGGGAGAAGAGCATGCACCCCTGTTTGTTAATATAGAACACTGTGGTTGTGTTGTCCATCATCACTGACAGGCCGTGTCCCGACAGGAACAACTGGAAAGCCTGACAAGCTGAGCAAATTGCCCATAGCTCCCTGACATTAGCTCTCTGACACTGATGTGGAGCATTAGATCAGCTGGAGACTAAAGACTCTGAGTTTTGAGGTCCCCCAGCTGGGCACCCCATCCCAAGTTTGAGGTGTCCATGACCAGTGACATCAAACATTGTGGTGTTGTGAAGGGAACCTCTGTCCTGTGGGTCCAACTTCCAAGTCGGGGAATCGAAAACTGGGCGAGTCACTATCATGTCTAAAGTAACCCTTATTGGGCCTGGCATATTGCATCACGTACGTACAGACATATGATGGAATAGCTTGAGGCAGTTCCTCACCATGGTAGTAGGGAACTAAGGGAGGCTTTAATGAGATAACATAGGAGCTTTAACCTCAACTGTGGCACAAACATCCTGAATTCAAAAAAGGCCAGGATTTCCCCTATAAATTCTATTTTCTGAACTAATAAGAGTGGACTTTCTTCACCAGGAGCCTTAGCTTGCATTTATTAGGATCACCTTTGATGATCTGAGTCACTTTGAGTGCTGAAGCAGGCCTTGATCAGACGTGATCCCATGTCTTGGTGATTTTGTATGTAATGTCCACGACGGAAAGCTGCTACCACTGTCATGCATTTGGTGAACATACAGGGAACTGCTAATAGGCTGAACAGGTGTACTGTGAGCTGGTAATGGGTACTATTCACCACAAACCTTAGGTATTTCTGTGTACCTGGGAAATCGCTATATGAAAATACGTGTCCTTTAAGTCAAAGTCAGCAGATCAATCTGCCAGATGCAATGATGGGATAAACACCACTCGGGAAACCATGTGGAACTTGTATTTCTCTATGAATTTATTGAGTTCTCACAGGTCTTGAATAGGTCAGTGAAAGTAAAATCCCTTGCCCTGTGGTCCTGAGGAACCTTCCCCCCTTTAAGACCAAATGCAACTTCTGTATTAGGAGTTGCTTGTGAGAAGTGTCTCTGAAGAGGGTCAGGAAAAGAAGGTGAAAGGGGGTCTACCATGCTAAATACCCAGTGGTGCAAAAAGACACAGGACCATACGTGGTACAAAGAGTATAGTCAGGAGGAAAAGTTGGATCTACTGGCAGTGTGGTATGACATTCTCAACTGTGCCTTCAAAAGGTAGGCTTTGGCCCTGGCGTGGCCCGAGTTTTGCCCTGAGGACTGATATGGACTCTTTCTATCACTGTTATTTCTCCTCCTAGAGCTATTTTGACGATTCTGTTGTGAGAAACATTGCTGAGGCTGTGGGCAGAAGTACCTACAATGGGGGGAAGGTGTGTAAAGTCCTAAGGACTTGAGGGTAGTTCTGGGAGTCCTTCAGGCTGTAGAGCCTCTTATCAGTCTTCTCCGAGAACAAGAAGTCCCCTTTGAAAGGCAAGTCCTGAATTGTCTGTTGCACTTCATAAGGGAGGTTTGAGAGTTGCAACTAGGACCCCCTATGCATAGCAATCCCTATGGAACATCACTCTACTGGCAGCATCTGCTGCATCTAACACTGCCTGTAGGAACACCCTAGAGAGGAGTCTCCCCCCTTCGGCCAAAGCTGAAAACTTAGTCCTAGAACTTGGAGGGAGAACCTCTGTAACTTTTTTCAGTACCAACCAGGTGTTGTAGGTGTGTCTACTGACAAGGGCCTGCTGATTTGCAATATGCAATTGTAGCCTCCCTGTAGAATAGCCTTTTCAGGGCATTTAGCCTGTTCTTAGGGGAGGGCCCCTGAAACTTCTGTCTCTCTCTTTGATTGGCTGCATCTACTACAAGGGAGTCCAGCTGCGGGTGAGAGTAAAGATACTCATACCTTTTAGAAGGGGACAAAGCACCTACTCTTGTTGAATTTGGCCATAAGCTGCAACTAAGCCAGGATCTGCCACAAGTTTTTGTCAAGTCTATGGCCGTCTTAATGAATGGCAATCCTAGATGAACCCAAGGGACCAGTATGTTGACCGTTGCATCCAGCATAGTTCACTAACTTCTCTCCTTTAATACCCAATTCTTGGGCTACTCTACACAGCAATTGCTGCAGGACTCAGGGGTTTTTAAGGGCTGGGGCCACAGATGAGCCTGATATAGCTTCATCAGATGATGAAGAGGACACTACTAAGGGAGGGGGCTATTCTTTCCCATCTCTGCTCACAGGGTCTGGGGAGCCACACGGCACCGAAAGCAAATTAGAGGTGGTGCCATACACAGTGCCAGGGTCGCAGACTGCAACCTCTGCTCTCCTGCACATGGTAGAATGAAGGTTGCCAACACCACACACACCACTCCAGAGCATGATCTCTGTCTCCTGTCCTGACTCTGGTGGAAGGTGTAGGGGGTCCAAAAGGGTTACTGTGGGAGGTTCTGCCACTGGGGTGGCCACTGAAAAGGATGGAGCCTTCTTCAGTGCAAGGACAATGACCTCCTGCTCCCATTCTGTCTGACCTGTAGCAGTCCAGCTCACACTCAGAGTATGAAAACAGCAATTCTCGATGCTGATCTGCTCCGGTCCCTAGCCAGACAGGGGCAGGTGGATCTCGACACCATCACTGCTGACTTCCCTTTATATTCCACCAGTGATCTTGTCAGTGCCTCGGGTGCTGGCATGGAGTCCTGCCTGGGTGGCGAGACTGGTGCCATGAGGAACATTAAGTCTTGCACCACATTAAATACTTCCAGTGTGGAGGGCATCGCTGAATAACACTAGCTAGGACTCAATTACCAGGGCTGGATAGGAGTCAATTTGGCCTTGGCATGAGACTCAATGTCATGACCCAATGGAAGCGCCAGTGCTGACCAGACAATGGGCCTTGTGACTGGAGACTGACCCTGGTACCTCTTTTTTTTTCTGGTCTGGAAACTGGGAGCAGAGCTGAGGGCTGGCGTGGCCCCAAGAGGTGGCTTGTCGGGCCTGGGCCCTGTCCCTATCCTTCCTCAGCACCATCTCTTTCGGTGCCAGAGCCACTCCGGAGGAAGAGGTACTAGACGCTGTCTCCACATTGTCTGGGTCCAACTATGAACGCAGAGCTGCCTCCATAAGTAAAATGCCAAGGCCCACTTCCTCTCTTATAGTTCTAGGTCGGACCTCTCGACAGATTTTGCAGTGGTCTTTCTGATGACCCTCAACCAAACACTTTAAACAGGAGAAGTGGGGATCACTCTTTGGAATGCACTTGCCACATGACTGGCAAGCCTTGAAGCCTGAGGAATGAGGCATTCCCCAAAGATGGCATCAAACAGGATAGGGAAGGGACCCCTCCCCCCAATCAAGTATTCTAACACTAATGCTACTGCAAACTAATACAACGATGAAACTTTGACTAACTAACTATATACAAGATTGGAAAGAAAACGTTTATCTGCTTGCAAGGCAAGGGGAAACTCCAGCTTCTTTCCCAATCGTAAAAGCAATGAACCACTGTGTACAACTGCTCCGTCACTCCTACCCATGCCACCCAGCAGGCAAGGCAAGTCTGAATGCTGTTCAGTTAGGAATTTTATAATTAACAGCAGTGTCTCCCGTGATGTATTGATGACAGCTACCAGAACACTGGAGAGCACTGTAAGGGGCATCCTTTCACACACAGATAGTTGGAAGACCATGGAATGCTGGGACAGAGAACAATGCATCACGGGATGTTCAGCCCACACCCATGACATGCTGCAATCCATTCTCCCAACTCATAAGTCACAGAGGGAATAGCTAAGGGGACCTACATAGGGAATAGCTCCATAGAAAAGTAACTGAACACTCTGCCTTGGTTGAGGGGAGACATCTGTCTCCCTGGATTAGGGTGTGAGCAGCACGGACCCTGGGGCCTTGCCATGCCCAAATCCCACCTACATGAGTAAGAGTCTTCCACTGTCTTAACATTTCCTTCAGAACTCCTTTTCCAAGGAACTCCAGCACTTTGATAAATTGACAGGTGTGAACCTGGCTTTGGGTAGACTGGGTGAATTACTATAGAAAGTAAGGATGTTAAGGAGTGGGTATTTGGATAATCGTGTAGTCAATACCCCCATGGACTGGGGCTACCGCCAGCCCGCGCTGCTGCCTCTATCAGAGGGAGCAGTGCAGGGCAGCAGGCAGCCAGTCCACGAGGAAAGCTGGTTTTTAAACTGGCTCTCCTCACAGACTGGCTCCCACCTGCCACCCCACGCTGCTGCAGTGTGGGGTGGCAGGGGGCTGCCTGGGACTGGGGCTAGAGCATACTGGCTGCCAGCCCCACCCCCAGGGACTATAGAATAGATAAGTAACAGATAAGAATTCATGTGGTTACTCAAGTATTCTATTACTCGATAGCTAACATCCCTGTTCATTAAGCATGTGGATTGAGAGACATTGGGGAAAAAAACAGCTGTTTAAACAGTAAGCAAGTCCCAACCTCAACCACTATTTAGCTATAATGAACTCATGAATGGTCATTGCTCCTGCTCCCAGCCATGGATAAATGTGTGTCTATGTCTTAAAGCTACTACAGTACCTTTTCAGCATCTCTAGAAAACCTCTTCTTTTTGACTCTACATTTTCTTGTGGTCTAGTGGGGATGATTTGCGGTTGCAGTTGCATTTTACCTTCTTTCTGAGTGGTTTCTGTGCCTTGTTCAATGTTGTATACCACAGGTTCCCCTACAACCAATAAGAGCAAGAAGAGACAGTTGGACTAAGGGAGCAGAGCAGTTACTTTAGACCAAAATTGTTTTTAAAGGAAAAGCTGAACTAATGTAATAAACATAGCCTTCAAATAATCAATGTGACCAATTTCAGCACAGTAAGTAATAAACATTCTGATAATTTCATACTTACATAAACTCATATGACTATAATCCTTCCTAAGGGCTGCAGGATTATTATATTTCTGCTGAATCTCTTCTGACTGATTTGGAGGAGGATGAGTAAAAGGGGTCACTTCTCCGCTGAGCCAATACCCTGTAGTATATCTCTCTGTGCAAAGGGCCTTCCTCGGCTGCTAGAAATAAGGCACATATCTTTAACTGTGAAAATAATTAACTCATGGAATCATTTACCCAGGAGCATGGCGGATTCTCTTCCACTAACAATTTTTAAATCAGGATAAACTCTTGGAATTGTGTGTGGGAAGTTCTATGGTCAGTGTTAGACTGGAGGTCAGACTACATGATCACAATTCCAGCCTTAAAATACATGAATCTATGCTTGCTTTAAAAAAAAAGACAGAGCTGATGCTACAGAAAACAAATAATAAACAAAATTAAAACAATGTCTGAAATCCTCCCCAACAAGGAGAGTGTGATAGTTCTACGTAAGGCAAAGACTTCTGCTTTATTTACATCTCTATATAGCTGCACCCTCATAACTGGAACCAGATACTTCAACTATTTGCCTGTAGAGAAGCCTGAAAAACCTTAAAAGTTCAGGTCTTTGCTCCTCTGACCACTTTCTCCTTCCTTACCCCAGTCAGAACACAGCAGCCATGGGCTCTAACTCGAGTTCCAGCTGGAACCCCAGGTGGCCAGCGTGACTGGAAAAAGTCCAGAATTACCTGTGGTCACTTGCTCTTCCCTTTTTGAAAACTGAAAGATATTTTCTAATAGGTGAAAATGAGGCTGTAACTCCTCTTTAGTGCTTCCCTCAACACAGGACTAGGCAAAAGGACTCAACTCTGTACAACTATGCAACCCTTTCCTCACCTGAGAGTCAAGAGGCCATTTTACAGCTCTAACTTTGAGCCCATCTATTCACTTAGTTTGCAGCAGGTTGAAACATATATCGACTCTGTACTTAGCCTGCCACAAACTAGGTCTCTGTGTGGATACTGCTGCTATACGCTAAAGCTATGTCTACACTGGCAGGTTCATGCGCAAGAAGATTTACAGTACGGCGTCGGAAGACAAGGCTTCTTGAGCAAGAGGTACGCTTTTTTCTAACAAGTGTAAGCCCTCTTGCGAGAGAGCTCTTCCGCAAGAGGGCAGTGTGGACGCGCAGCAAGGGCTTCTTGCACAAGAAAGCCCTATGGCTAAAATGGCCATCAGAGCTTTCTTGAGTAAGAGAGCGTCCACACAGCCATGGATACTCTTGTGCAAAAGCACATGGCAGGGCGGACATGTTCTTGCGCAAGAACCCGCCAGTGTAGACATAGCCTAAAAGTTCTATACTGCATTTTGATCTAGACTCTTTTGATTAAAACTGCAGTTATTTTTTTTAAATGTGCCATTACACAATTTTTTAACTGCTTGATAGCCCTAATATGTGCTTTCACACATGGAATTCTGAAAATCTAGATGTAAAAAAAGGTATTTATGCATCATGTATTTTCTGTGGCTTACCGTTCTGAAGTCATCGTTTGACTTGCTTCCAGTGTGAATATTTTCAGTTTCAGTTCTAAAAACAAGCCAATATATGGGGAGTGAAGTCTATGAAAAGTCACTGTAAGCAATTATATAACTAGCAACTACTTTAACCAAGTGACACCCCAATATTTACCACTGTCATGTAATTAGGGCATGTTTTGTACGAAGTATGTCTTGTGAGGTGGTATTTGAAAAGCCTTGCTTTGCTAAACACTAATATCTCATTGGATTATGTATGTTAGTGTTGCATGTGAAATTATGAAATGTGGCTATGTATGTGTTCTAAACAAGCACAAAAAGCCTTTTGGGTACAACAGCACAAAGCACACAATGTTAATGGCTTATTGAAGAAATACACACAAGCACAAGGATTACCCCAGAAACTATGTAGAATAGAAACTTCTCAGAGATAGCACTACACAATGGGAACTGTTTGACCCAGGGCACAGCAAAATTGCTTTACAGCAAGAGCGAAGTAGGTATAAAAGGAGAACATTGATATCATGGAGGGACCTCACTCTCCCTACAACAGTACACCTGTAAACACCTGAAGAACAGAGCCTGAACTATGGGAAGTGAAGGTTCCTGTCTAGAAGGATTTTCTGTCCGTGTAAGAAAACCTGGAAAAGCCAACACAATCTGTGCCTTAAGAATCTGTCAGCCTGTTTATCTCTCAGAATGAATCTGCTAATTTGTATTTTACCTATCTAGCGTGTTAAGGTCAGTTTATTTACCCTGGTAATCTGCATTGTTCTGTTTTTTCTCTCTTATAACCACTTAAAATTTACTTTCATAGTTGATAATATTATTTCTTGTTTATAACAACTCCATTTGTGCAATTCATATCTTTGGAGGGGAGGGCGATTGAGGAAAAAGCTGTGCATATCTTTCTCCACAATGAGAGGGAGGGTGAATTTTTATGAGCTTGTGCTGTGCATTTCTTTCTATACAGCAAACGATAACCTAATTTGGGGTTTGTTCCCCAGAAGGGTGTGTGTGCATGTGAGTGCTGGGTGAGTTCTCTCACACAGAGCTGACTTCAGTCTGTGTTTGCCTGTGTGTGTGTGCGGCAAGAGACCAGAGAGTATAATTCAGCAAAGCAGGAGAGGGAATACAGGTTAATGAAGCAGGAGAGGGGCCCAGTGAAACCTTAAAAGGTGGCATCCCAGACAGGGGGATCTGACCTATCACAGTTTCATTCAATTTTTATATTACATATGGCTTGCAAAATATACACCATAGCTAGGGTTTAACCCCTAGGTTTGCTTTTGATTTGAAGTTTTGGGTTTTCATCAAAAAAATAGAAATCTTGAAAACCAGTTTGGGGAGGGTGGGTTTTTTTGACAAAAACCTTAACATTTTTTCTTTATTCAAAAAAAGTAAGAAAAACCAAATTTGTGCTTTTACTGAAACTCTTCATGGGAACAAAAATCATTTCCCAAACAGCTCTACAATCGAAGGTCAGAAGGAATCATTATATTTCATCTAGTTGGTCCTCCTGTGTATCATAGTATAATGATGGGCACTCACGCTTGGAGCAACCCTGTCATCCTGGTGCTGAATCAGTTATGTCTGTGCTTCTGTTTCCATGAACCAGGTTTTAATAAGTTCCGTCAAGCTTATATACAGAGAACACTGTCCATCAGGGTCTAGTTTGTTTAACCAATCACCAAACACGAATTCTCCACTCTTAGAGCAGTGGCTCTCAAACTTTCCAAACTATCATACCCTTTAAAAAGTCTGATTTGTCTTGCCTACTCCTAAGCTTCACATAACTTAAGTAGCTGTTTACAAAATCAGACAAAAATACAAAAGCATTACAGAACACTATAGCTGTGTCTAGACTACAACCCTCTTTTGACAGAGGGATGTAAATTAGACACATTGAAATTGCAAATGAAGCGGGGATTTAAATATCCCGCGCTTCATTTGCATAATTACGTAATGGTGCTCTTTTGAAAAAGCGTCATTTTGAAAGTAAAACCGCGGTCTAGATGTGGTTCTTTCGAAAATGGCAGGCTTTTTCGAAAGATCCTGTAAACCTGGATCTTTCGAAAAAGCCTGCCGTTTTTGAAAGAACTGCATCTAGACCGCGGTTTACTTGCGAAATGGTGCTTATTCGCCAAATTGCTTCATTTGCAATTTCAGCGTGTCTAATTTACATCCCTCTGACAAAAGAGGGATGTAGTCTAGACACAGCCTATTACTGAAATATGGTAAAATGAGAAAATAATCAATTTAAGTCAATCGTACTTACATTTCAGTGTATAATATATATAGCAGTATAAACAAGTCATAGTCTGAATGCAATTTAAGTTTGTACTGACTTCACTAGTACTTTTTATGTACCCTTGTAAAATTATGCGAATATCTAGATGAGCTGATGCAGCCCCTGGAAGACTTTTGTGTACCCCCAGAGTATGGGTATCCTCGTTAAGAACCACTGGCTTAAAGCTGAGCAGTCTCTTCTGGGCTAACTCAGCATAACTCTCAAGCACTCCCTGCCTGGAGCTTTCACTCTTTTTTTGTGTTCTGGGTTGGTTGGTTTTTGTGTGGGGGTTTTTTTCCTCTCCAGGAAAACATTTCTGAGAGTAGATTCTTAGCCAGCTCCTCTGAGGAACTTTCTCCCCAGGAGATTCCTCTCTGTGTTCTGGACTCCATCCTGAGCCCTTTCTAAAGCCCAGATATTCTTTAACTTAGACTTTACAGTGAGCACCCTGACAAGGTTCCCTCCCATATGACCATGGTTTGGGCTCTAGAAGAAAGGAAGCCCTGGTTCCCCCACCAGCCCTTCTTGAGGGCTGTTACCCAGATGCAGGTAGAACCCTGAAGATTGCTGACTTAGGGTCAGGAACCGGGCACCTCTACTATACTGACAACAGGGAAGGAGCCAGAGATCTGGAGCACCAACTGACAGAGGATCTGGCAGCTCTGCCCCTTTATACCATCATCTGGAAACATGAGAGCACAGAGGGCATGCATGCCACCCTACTCATATTGCTATAAGAAAATCCTCTCCCTATTCAGTGCATTGGCCTTATTTACCCCTGAAGTGGAATGGACATGTGTAATCATTTGAGGAAGAACAAAAGTTATAGGTTATTTTTTATATTCCTAATAAATTGTGAAATTCCCTGACTTAGAAAAATGGAACTGTGATAATATTTTACACACACCCTTGAAAGATCCCAAAGTACTTTGAAAACTATACATTCAAATTGGAGGTTTGCCATAATCCTTGAGTAAGTGACAGTGTTTAGGGGTGCCACCCCAGAAGCAGACTGGAACTCAGAGCTACAACATGTCCCTAATTTCTCCCTTGCTCTGACAGAGAAGTAATCTTTTCCTGTCCTTGACAATTGTGAAGAACGCTTCTCCTTCTGCACTGACTCAGCTGCGCTACCTGCATAGAAGGGGTGATAGTGGCTCTTTCTCTTCTCTGTGGTGCTACCAAAAATACAGGTAAACAGTACAGAGGAATAAAAGAGAAGCCTTATGCTTCTTCTTCAGGGAAACATACAGGAAGTAACAATCTTGCCCTAAATACAGACAACACCAATGAAATGCAGGTTGAAGATAACAAATCAACCGGGACAAAAGATTGCACTACACTGGGATCATGGAAAATCTAATGATAAACTAAAACTGTAAATAGTAACACTTGAGGAATACTAACAGGCTTTTTTGTGAACTCACCTATCTAGACATGGCTTTGCATATGAAATTTCTGCAGGGCCTTCCATTTTTCTCCACTTCACTGTCACTTCTGTTTCAACATTTTCTATCATTTCAATTCTATCCTGGACCTTTAAAATAGATCAAACTTTACATATTTCTGTTCCTTTTATTTTTAATATAAAAATAATTTTCAAAAAATATAAATATTTAAGCTAATCGTTTTACTTTTTCTGATTCAGCTTTGTATTTTCATAAATATCTGGCCCTTTATTTTTAAATGGAAACATCAATTTAAACTTAAAGAGACTGTACACTTATATTTCACAGAACTTTCAAAAGATAACATATGATGAAAACCTTGACATCATTAACATGCAAAATAGTAGGCTTGCTAGCCCAACAAAAGACAAGACACCCCAGACAACCATGTTCAAATCTGCTTAACACAGAGTTGCTTTTAGGGTTTTCAAGATGGTGGAGACAGAGAGTAAGGATCTGACTTGTAAAGGCTTTTAGGTGCCTAGATTCATTTTGGGATGCAAGATGGGATTTTCAAAAGCACATGTGCACTGATTTCAACATAAGTTAGGTACCTAAATACTTCTGAAAATCCCACTAGGCATCTATCTGCATCGTTAGGCAGCTAAGTACCTTTAAAAATCTGGTCCTAAGGCCCCACTCTTACAAAACACTTCAGAATTAGCTTAATTTTTTTCTAATGTAAAACATACTTTTAGAAAAGAATCTCATTACTTTATTTAAAAAAATATTTACTGCAGGGCAAATTCAATTCATGGGGGGAAACCATTTTAACAGATCAATTTAGAATCAATGTTAGAGTTGTATGGTAATCTTTGTATAAAATAGGCCTTGTGATGTATCATTTAAAATTGATAATTCACTGATTAATGAAATGTATGTGACAACATTATATGTAAAGTTATCCACATAAACTGAAATTAGCTCTGACGCATTTACCACACAAGTCTTAGTAAACGCAAGCTAACACCTCTACTCAGGACTCAAAGTTGATGAGTAGAGGCAATTCTTTAGCAAGAGAAGGTGGGGCAGGAATAGATGGATTTGCATTTTAGCGAACAGCAGCATGGATTCAGAGCAGGGAATTGCCTGGGGGTGGTTGAGCTAGGGCAGAACCCGTACGAAATTTACGGGGTAGAATGTGTGGGCACTTAGGGCAAGGAGCTGGGGGGGTTCAGGGCAGAGGGTGGTGATGTAGGGGGGTACAGCAGTCAGGGCAGGAGCTTGGGAATGTGGGGGCTCAGGGCAGGGGCCTGGGTGTGTGTGGAGGGGTGCAAGAGTGAGGGTAGGGGTGTGTGACCAGGGGCTCAGAGCAGAGGTGTGTGCTTAGGGATGAGTGTGGGGGGAGGGGCAAGGGTGCTATTTAGAGACGGCCGGGGGGGGGGGGGGTAGTTGAAGCCTCCATCCCCGAGATTCATACCAGGATGCTGTTGGTTGTTCCCCTTTCTCGTTGTCCAGGAGGGAGAGGGAAGCACACAGAGTGGGTCACTCACTCCCCAGCCCTCCGACCCCCAGACAGGACTGTGAGGAATGCAGGGACACTATGCGCTTTCCTCTCAGATACTGATTGCTGGTCTTACTCCCTGATGGGAAAAGGAGGACAGTGCACAGCGCCCCCTACATTCTTCTCTGCTCCCTCCCCCCCCCCCCCCCTCCAAACAGTGGTTTGGGGATGGGCTTGAGGCTGGAGCAGTCCTGGACCAGTGGGAGTGCAACCTCAGTCAGCCCCTTTAAACTGCCTGGCTGCCTGCTGCTTAGTGCAGCAGCCTGCAGGAGAGCCTCCTCCTGCAGCTAAGCATCCCAGCCTGCTGGCTCCTTACCAGAGCAGCGCACGGGGCACATCCTGCTTACCTTCATCTCTGCTTATGCTTGTACTTATTTAAAACCCATATCTTTGTAGATAAATGAACTTGTTTTATTCTTTAATAAAAAAAATACAGTGGTGTGTCAATACTGAAGTGCATGGAGCAAATTGTTAGATACTACACAGACCCTTAAGATGTGACCTTCTGGGAGGCTGAGTAAAAGTCTCAGAGGGGTAGCTGTGTTAGTCTGTAACTTAAAAAAAAAGCTTAAAAAACAAGTGGTCTGCAATTCAAGTTAGGAGCTACAAGAGCAAAGCATTATGAGGCACCCGAGGTTGCAGGGCAGGAGTGACATAGCCCCTCAGTGGCCTAGACTGCATGCTTGAATATCAGACCATTGAAGACAATAGGTTTTGGATCAGGCTTTGTTTGCTTTAAAGTACACGCCATGCTGAAGTGTCTTGTTGGACTGGGACCTAAAAAGGGAGAGAGATGGAACTGTTGTGGTGGGGGATTGCAATGTAATAATTCCAAGCAATGCTTTTCTACATTCCTTTCTGTGGCCCCTGTACCACAGAACTCAAAGAAAATGTTACTTACAGTGTTACAAGCATCCATATTTACTTCTTTCCCTGTAATATATAATACAGTAAATGTTTAGGAAATAACTCCATTACTTAATTTTTAAATATATTTACTGCAACACATCTGAATTAAACAAGCCATTTATATTCAATGTGAGATTTATGTACTATATGCTGAAACTGAGAAACTGGCATATGATCTGTTTGGGTGAAAGCTGTCTTTTGGAATTAGAACTCTAGCCTAGAAAGACTACATAATGAAGGAGGGGCAGTTGGCCTTTAAGACATTGGTAAATGAAAAATAAAGGTAATTTTTATAAAACCTAAAAGTTGTTTGTCTTAAATTATAATAAATCCATTTATAGACAAACTACATTAAGATGCAGCTACGATGGAGACCATATATTACAGCAGTTGTTTCCACACACAGATGTGGCACTCTTCTATTTTTTTTCTTAGTGTGAGAATAAATATTCGGTCTCAGGAAGACATGCTACAGAGTTGCTAGTTTTAGTTTATGCAAAAGGTCTGCATAGACACAGTACTCCTTGGAGAGGGAACTATGTGAGCAATAGGAGAATTGGCTCTGTCTTGATCTCTGATTAGAGTCAATTCTTGAGGCAGAACTGCTCTCTGGGAACAGGCACTAGAGTTTGGCTAGGATTGTGGAAAGAAAGAATTGCTCCTCATGCTGTGCATGAAAACAACTGTTCCAGCGCTGGTCTTGTAATGAAGGGATGTGATTTCCTTCCCTTCCTTAATGACAGGGAGAGAACCACAACCAACCCCTAGTGGGCAGATCCAGGATATCTGTGGCCACCCCACTGGAACTGGGAGTATAAAAGGTTGGCCCTCTGGCTCAGTTGGGGCAGAACTGTCAGAGGAGCAGGACATCTCCTCGCTTGCTGCTGGAGCCCAGGCCTGATGGGGCTGCTACCCTGTCACAGGAAGTGCTGAAGCTGCCAGACATCAAGGACACCAATAAGATGTTGGGGTTGCTGCTAGCTATCTACCCTAATGAAGTGAAAGACAACCCTGGAGTTGTCTGGGGGTGTGGAAAGGAGCCCAGGGAAGCCAAATAGGTTTAGCTGTGTTACAAACTACAAAACAACCAGCAAGTTTCAGCTGGATTTCCCCAGTGATCCAGAGACAGAGCACACTGCCACTGTTAGAGCCCTGGGCTGGGCCACAGGGGAGTGGGTAGGCCTTTGCACCCCTAATCCCTGCCACCCAATTCCTGAGAGTGGCAGACTCCCCACCTTTCAGTCAGGAGACCTGCACTGGTCTGACGCCTGCCCACGCTAGGACACCAGATAGTTTTGCTGACTCTCTTGCCAGAGGGCTAATCCCCTCACTTTACTGCTGAATTGCTCTACTTCACTGTACGCCACAGCCATTACCTGAGCTGATTGCTGCCCTGCCCTTATGGAGCTCCTGGAGAAGACATATAGACTGCCTATTGCTCTGCCTGCCTGCAAGCCAAAGCCGTTAACGGATTATGCTCCTGCCCTGATTGAGGGCAGAAGGCTTATAAACTAATTTCTACCCTGTAAGACTGTGGGCCAGAAGCATTCACTGTGTGCTTCCTCACTCTGGCTGAGAGCTGGGGCTCACAACCCCATTCCTTGTATAGCCTGGACTGCAGGTTTGGATCTATTAATCATTAACCGCCAGCAAACCCCGTCCCCCCCAAATGGAGTTGCTCTAGGAGCACTGAAGTGAGAGGGCACAGTCTCCCTCCCTGACAGACTAGGAGAGAACTGCGACTGTTTTACAGGTACCTATGTAAATAAAACAATTTATGCTTCAAGTATATCCAGACTGTGTACCACTGATTTCTCCACTGGGAAGCCTGATTTCTCCAACCTGCAAGGCCCTATGCATCTACTACCACTTGGCAGACAGGAGACACAGTGTCGTCAATTAGTATTATAAGTATCCCCCAATACACAATCTATCCAGGGAATTCAGAGTTGAAAATGAAGTATGGAAATGAACAGTCAGGGCATTAAAACAACCTTAAAGCTGTCTGCCAGCAATAATATGGGTAAGGGGGAAGAGATAGAATGTGCCTTTAAAATATATTCAACCTTAACTCATAATTTCTAACCACAAATTATGTAATTATAGTTGTATGATTATTAGATGGTATCATTCAAATATCTTATCGTTACATGTTATGTCTTAAATATATTTCTTTTTAATTTAACTTTTCAAGTCAGATTTACTAATATTTTCTAGCTACTTAACACTGCCCTGGACTAGGGCAAAGCAGCCAGAGCATATTGCCCAGTTAAAGTACTTACTCTCTTCTCCTTGCCTGATAAGTAGATCTCATGCAATGGTTTTTAAAATAAAATATTTAGGATTCATGACCACTTTTGCCATCAGTTGTTATAAGTGAAAGTTCCTCTGTCATCAAAGACTGCTAGATAAAAATGTAAGAGAATTCACAGAGATGTCCATTTTCAAAATGGTTTCCATTGCCTATTATTCTGAATAGGAAACAGACCATAAGCTGCCCTCTCAGTTGCACTCTTTAGAAATGGTCACCATTTTTCAGACGTCCCAACAGCAGTGAAACCAAGCTGATATCAAGGAAGACAGTGTCTCGATAGTTGCCAGGAGAAGCACTGTGAGAGGCAGCTGAATGGATGAAGTGGCAACCTTTGCTAAAGTGAGCCAGTAGCCTTAGTTACAGTGAGAATAATAGGCCATTGTTGTACCTAGATTCCTGACTTCTACATATTGGCTAGTTGGAAGTCCAAGTCAGGGAAAAGCAGTATATTTCTCAACTAGTATTTTATGGAAAAGCCATCTCAGAATAAGAAAAGTCAGTTGGTTTCACAATTGGCAACTGTGCCATGGTATAACATTACACATTTGTTTCCATAATTTCTTTAACCATAATTTTATGAACTTACCAACAAATATACCTGGCTGAAATGAATTGAGTTCAACATACATAGTGCAAACATGAGGATATGGAGAAAGAAAAGTATCACCATGTTTGAATCTCAGTTTTGATACTCTTTCCCACTTACTTAAATCTAGATAGTGGAGTTAAGGCTTAACAATTTAAATTATATAAGATGAGTAAAAATCAAATGGCTAAATTTCCATTCACTGCTTTAAAAGTGTACCTTTTTAAGACTATATAATAGTATATACCACAGTCTTATGCATTAACTTGTCTGTATAGTTATAAGAGAAATTCTATATGATAAGCCACTGATGAAAAAATGCTGGTTTTTACACCCCAGATTCAAATACAGGTTGGACCTCCCTGGTCCAGCACCCTTGGGACCTGACCAGTCCCAAACAAGGGAATTTGCCAGACTAGGGAAATTCCCTGCCATCAGCCTTCCAGCCCGCCACTAGCTCCGCTTCTGACCCCAGCTGTGCTGTTGGCCCTGGCCCGACCCCTCTCCCTGGGGCTTCAGGCTGCGCTGCCAGACCTCTTTGCTGCAGTGTTCCCCACACCACCTTAGCTCCCTGCTGCGGGACTCCTGGCCATGCCACAGATTTCCCTTTGGCACCTGATCCCCTGACTTGAGGCTCCCCGTGCCACCTGAGCCTCTTGCTCTGGGGTACCCCAAACTCTTATGTCAAACTTCCTGCCTGGATGAAGGTGCACCATGTCTGGTAACTGATCAAGAGACTGAACTTCTCCATTGAAAAGAAGGTCAAGAAAACAAGAGAAAATAGTATTGTAAGAACAAAGGGCTACAGTGGGTGCTGGAGCAAAAGCAGTTCCATGCACTGTCAGAGGCAGCAAGAAGGAACTGAAATTGGGGAGCGTGTGCAGTGCCCCTTATAGCACACCATGGAGGATGCATCTACACAGCAGTGTTATTTCAGAATAACAGCCATTATTCCAAAATAACAATGCGAGCATCTACACAGCAATTTTGTTATTTCAAAATACATTTGAAATAACGGACGGCTTATTCTGATTTCTGTAAACCTCATTCCACGAGAAGTAACGCCTATTCCAAAATTGCTATTTTGGAATAGCAGTAGTGTGGACACTCCACTGCTGCCATTTTGAAATAGTTCCTTCCCAGGGCCATTCAGACTAATTACTTCCCAGTGCTTCCTGGGGCTCTAAATCAAGATAGCACATCCGCATTAGGGAAGCTTGCCTCAGACTAATTTTGAGGCTTCCCAATAGTGTAGACGCACTATCTTGAAATAAGCTATTTTGGAGTATTTCTTCCAGAATAGCTTATTTTGAAATAAGCATGCAGTGTAGACATACCCGGAGGTGGCACCCCAGGAGTCGCTAGGGGCACTCCTTTACAGATACTGCTAAGGGACAAACTTCTGGCAGCAGTGCACCTAGTGAGCATGTACACCAACTGTGGAATGCACATGAGTAACCACTTAAGAAGCAAGTATTAAAACTATCGTACTTTATCAGAGCTCCTCGTGGGGTTTTATGCCAAAGATCTTGGCTGATACGCAGTTCTACTCTTGTCCAGGGCTGCCGACAGAACACAAATATTCAGAGGAACACATGGAGGGAAGGAAGTTGAAGAACAATCTGAAAAGCACCCCCGGAAAAAAAATAAGGGGTGCTCAGCAACTACCAGACACAGCTGTTCAGTGGCACTGCCTATCAGCTATTTTGCAGCTGGCAAAAGAGAGGAGAGACGTGAGCATCAGAGATGGAGTCTCAAGGGAAGGAGCAGAGCAGTGACAGGTCCTCAGAGTAGGGGACAGAAAGTGGTGGAGCAAGAGTGGGGCCTCAAGAAAGGGGGTGGAACACCCACAAGGAAAATCAGCTCCTGTGATATCTACAACGAAGCCAGTGAGGATATAATGATGGGTATTTTAGAGAAGATTTTTAAAAGATGGGTTTGCAGGGGACAAAGCTATGATAATTGGGATAACATCCTGCACAGTACAAAAGGTATTCAAAAATCAAATTCAGTAGCCAAATCAGCACACATCTTTTGTCTTATGTGCTGCCCACTCACTGAATCTTGTTGGAGAAGCAGCTACAATGGCTGTTCCAAATTGTTCTACTTTTTTGAAATTATTGATAAACTTTGTATACCCAGTTTTCCATTTCTACTAGTCATTAGGATGTGATGAAAAAGCAAATTTACATTTACATTAAAATGCCTAAGCATAATAAGATAGTCTGCAAGAGTAGAAATCAGATTGAGGGTGCTGAATACAATAGGCAAGACCAAGGATTCATACAATCATATGCCAGAACTTATGCTGAAAGCAGAGATCTTGCAAACAAACATTTCAGAGTTTTCATTTTTTGTTCTTGATGAGATATGGTAGCTATCTTATAAAAAATAATGTTGTGAACAAAAAATTGTAGAGTCCAGTTCTTCAGTCAAACAGCTCACTGTTTAGTTGGTGGCTTTTGACATGCTTTATCAGAATTACAGTGTTCTGGGTTTTTTGCATGTAAGGAAGGTACTGCTTCATAGACGGAAACATTAAGAATATCTGCACAGTTCAAAGAAAGGATGTAGTGAGGTGAATGTGCAAAAGATGAAAGGTCATCCAATTCTCAAAAAGTTTCTGAACATAAGGTTTTCAACCTTGTCTTAAACACAATATTATCATAACTGGGCAATAGGATGTGTAAGTATTATAGAGTGAGTGAGAGATGTTTCTATAATAGAAAAGAAACCGAAGAGTTCCAGCAGCAAAGGTCTAAAGAGGCATGCTGTGACATAGTGGAGGTGCTGTCTACTTTGTAACCCAGTGTTCCTGCCAGCTGTATTGTGTGACTCACTTCACTTGTGTATTGGCTGTAGACATCTAAGTCCCAGCCTGAGCAGAGAACAACCCTGTTCCCAGAGAGAGAGAGAGACAAAAGAAGATAGGCTGGGACTGTCCCCAGGCTGGGGGGTAGGGCCGGAGAGCTGAGTAGGTCTCGGCTGGGCTAGGGGGAGCAAGGATGTTTTGGACCAAGGAAAGGGGTGAAAGTCCCTTCCCCCTTTCTCCCCCCTCCCCCGATAAGAATAAGGCTGTCTGCCCTGGCTCCTGTGTTAACATCGCTCCTACGCTATGCTGTGTCTCTGAGAAGCAATAAAAAATCTTCTACTCGACTGGCTGGATGAAAGTCACATCTGGCTGCGGATGGGGATGCAGGGTTGGGGGCTCCCCAATGTGTCATCACAGATGCTCAAAACATAGCACGCAGCTGCCCTAAGGATTTAAATTCTGAAAGTGAAGAGGATGAGATTGAGCTCTTAGCTACATTTACAAAAGGCTTTTAAATAAGAGTTTCCCTAAAGAGAGAAACAGCACGGAGTATTTTTTGCAGTCTTCTTACCACCATGTCTGCTAATGAAGGAAGTTTCAGTAAGCTAAAATTAATCAAGATCTACATAAGAACATCCCTGGGACAGAAAAGGCCAAACTATCTGGCAGCTGGTTTCTACAGAGAATTAGGAAGCAAGGCATCAGATATTTTCAGAGACGCCTAGGAAAGTCTCTTTGTAAGAGTAAATTCTCAAATAAAAATTCTGCAACTGAAGACAAACATAGGGACAGATTCCCGGCTAATGTAAGCTGTATTCATGATGTAAGCTATAAGCATGCTGTCTTGACTCCAATACTGCTTTATGCTAACTGAAAATCTAGCCCTCAAATTCCACATATCAATAATATAAATTAAACAAGCTCCCAAACCTGGGCTTGATGAATTTTGACACCAAGGAAAGGGGAGAAAAAAAATATAGTAGTGTTCTGTAGCAGTGAGATGTAAATGATCATGATTTCCAAGAATTATTCAAATAGCTTTCTAAAAGATTTTTTAAAAGTGAGGAATATTAAAAATTAACATTAGATATACATTTTGATGTGATTGACTGATGGATTGCAAGGGGAGGTGAGGCTCAGATTTGAGCCCTCGACCCACACCAAGGCAGAACATCTGGCATATGCACTGGAAGACTGAAATGCTTTAATTAAACTAAATCCCATCCAATAATATGCAGGTCATATTAGATGTTTTGAGGATCCCTTTTGGTTCTAAACTCTGTGAAACTAGGAAAGTTCCATCTTCCTGCCATGGGTGGTAAGAAGAAACTTAGGGCTGCTCTGCCTTTTATGATCTCCAAAGAAAGGCCAATGTAGTGCAAAGCACACATAAAGTGTTCAACCAAACCTGCTGACCAAGAAAATCCAACCTCACATACATGGAGCTGAGACACACCAGAAGCAGAATCTAGATGGATAAACATTCAAAGTACACTGTAATTTCAGAGGCTGCTAATATTTATTTTCATGGACTTCAATGTTTCTCAGTCTTTGCGGTGACCTGCCCCCCAGTGAGATCATAAAAGGAATGTAGATTTTCTTTATAATTCTAAAAACAAAGAATATAAACTTTCCAGAGATAGCTTTAGGTGGCCAAAACCTTAAAAGTTTGAGAGAGCAAATGTATTAGTAAAGACTACATTATATGAGCTTACTGTTACACTGGTATGTTTTTTACTTTAAAATGTAAGACGTTATGAAAATTTTAGATTATTGAGCCTTCAAATAAAGGGCCACCACTCTAAAAACAACATTGAAAAACACTGCAGTACACCCAAATAAAAACCTCTACAACTGAAAACAGAGTCAGATCTTCAGCTGATGTAAACTGCATAGCTCCTCTGACTTCAATATTCATTTATGACATCTGACAATCTGGCCTATAAATTCCACATACTGATCATTTAAAAAATTTCCCACACTCATTGAATTTATTTACTTTGACACTGAGCAAAGGATACATGGGAATATAGTCAAGTGTTCTGTAGCAAATGGATGTAAATTATCAAGATTTCCAATTATTACTCGAATGGCTTCCTGAAAGATTAAAAATTAAGGTGGAATATTAAATATTAACAGTATATGCAAATTCCTACTGGTGAAGTAATTTTAACTAGGGTTTCCAGTGTGGGGATCTTTTTTTATTTAAAAGACTGTCAGTCAATATAATTAGTCGCAGGTTCCTGAGGATACATAAAAGCTGATCAGTGCTGCAAGATGATAAGCAGCTGATATACACAGAATAGCACAACTAGTTCCTCATCAAAGAGTAAAACAACTGAGATTCCACACCAAAAAGTGGGCCAGGCTCTGAGGTGGGTTCAACAAGAAAGGGAAGAAAGGTGCAGCTAGTTCCATGAACATAATTTCATTTTTTTTAGATTTGGCATTTATTAGGCATATTTTTATAGTTAAGATGGAACATTAAAACTGCATTTCCAGGCTCACATTTGTGGTTTGGATGAAAAACTATATTATTTTAAGTTTTTTAACTGGTGATCCATTTGTTGTCAACCTCAATCTCATGATCAAAAAAGTGTTTTTCTCTGTGAATATGTCATTTGTCAGAATACTATTATCCTGTAATGAACAAAATATTTATTGAGCGGCGCACCCAGTGTAAAATTTAGATAGCTTACCTCTAGTTCTTTGGCAGTACTTTCATTATTGTCTATATCATCACTACTGTGAAACAAATAAATAATATATTTAGCCTTACAAAATGAAAGACAAGATGGAGCTTCAAGCATTGCAATTATTTCCATGGCGATAAAGTGTTTCAGATGAATCTGATTTCACATGGAAAATATGAAGCAGAGACAAATAGAGTCTTAAAAGGTGAAAGAACAGTTACTTACTGTCACAGTCCCCGTGATTTATGACAACTGACATATGAATATGCATAACTCAAAGATGCTTTAGGCAAAATGCATCATGTAAAAGATAATTTTTAAAGTTATGATTTACTGAATGTGTATATTTTACTTCTGTGCATTTATGACTCTTGTACGAGAAATTAGAAATATGAAGCATGGACCTGCTTATAATTCTAGATGTGTTAATGTGAACCATTACTAATATGCTGAAACATAATTGCTCAGAACTCAAGGTAATAGCCGCAAAATGGTTTTTCTTTTCCTATAAGCCCAAACTCTGGTTGGTCCTACAAAGACATGTGACCATGCTACCTAGTACCGGAATCCATCTTGAATCTGGTATTTTTCCATGCATATAGGAAGACTAAACAAAGGGGTCCTGCCCTGGGGAAAAGTCTATTTAAGGAATGGAAAGCAATCAGGCTTTTGTCTTCAACTGGCTTTTGATATTGCCTCCCACTTTAAGAGGATACACACGAAAAAACCTGAAAACAATAACTCTAAAAAGCTGTAGATCCAGGCCAGAGATAAAGAACAACTCTGTTTTGAAAGATTTTACCTAAACCAAGGACAAGCAGTGAGGAACATATGTAGCCCTGGAATTTTGTAACTAATAAGTCAGTTAGTTATAATGAATGTATGTTATAGCAAAAGGTTTGGATTAAATTTAAATACAAGATGCAGGCCTCAGACCAGCCAGGCAGCTTTGCTAACTTAGCTCCAGCTCTATTTGATGTTAGCATGTTCTGATGTTACACTGAAGGGATGGAATATTGTAATGCATGGTGATGTTAATATTAGGTAAGGCCTTGTAACAGATAAAAAGTTTAATGTCAAAAGACTTTGTAACTTTGTTAAAGTGACTAGAAGTACTCCTTTGTTCCATGCTGCAATTCTGTAAATGTATTGTTTGTGTGAATGAGAGAGAGAATGTTTTAGGAGAGAGAAGTGTGAAGGCCACTGCATGCTCAAATGGTCAGAGGAGGGGCCAGAGACTCAAAAAGCACCAAATAATTATCAATTAAGTGAAAGCACACTGAAGACACAGACTACCAGGGCAGATTGACAAACTCTGAAGTTAGTGGCAAGCACTCCTTGACAAGGAACCAATAACAACTTTCACCAGAGGACAACACCCCCAAGGGGTCGTCAGCATATGGATATTAAATGACTGTGAGAACAACTTCTTCCCAATAAGCATATGTCGAAGGAAGACTGATTGTGATGTTGAATGACTGATTAAGGCCTGACAAGGCAAAATGCATAGACTTGCACGGAAGGAAAATCCTATGAAGGACGGGGTGTCTTGTATGGTTCTTCAGGTTCTTGTCCTGCATCAGTCCGGACTGACACGAACCTGGCTCCTTCCTCACACCCGAACTATCTGGCCAATAGGTTGGGCCGAGCAACAGACTGGTAACTATTCCATCAGCAGGGTGTGTGCGTGTATGTGTGTGTGTAAACACATATGCTACTTTGTTATATTGTCAATAAATGCGGCGTATTGCCTTATGCTCCTGAAAAAGAGCCCGTCTGCTCCTTTTAAGCATAACACATACTTTGAAACAGTTAGGGTATGAAAACTTTGATCTGTTTTCACTTGCAGTTACTTAAATCCTACTTTTCCTACTTAATAAAAACACTTTTGTTTATTATCAAGCGCAATGTAAATAACTGTTACAAGGCGGGGGGGGAGGGCAACCACTGTGCATCTCTCTTCCATTGATAAAGAGGGCAAACGTATAAGCTTTCTCTGTGTAAAACTTTTATACAGAGTAAGATGGACTGGATTTATTTAGGGTTTTGGTACTCTTTGGAGCTGTGTTCCTGGATGCTATCAACAGCCTTATAGCTGAGCCTTCCCAGGGGTGAGCTGGTTCAATATCTGTGTTGCTCTGTGGAGAAGTGGAGGGTGGTGTTACCCCAACCCTGTGTCTTGGCTGGGGGAGACCAAAGCTTCTGGCCCAGCAGGACAGGATAGCTGGGGCACCACAATGGGCAGATAAGTGGGCTCAGTGGCATTACTAGCACAATGGGTGACAACCCCAAGGGGATTCTGGTGATCCAACCCATCACATCTCACAAGAACTCTGGTTCTTCAGGATGCATTGTACTCCAAGATTCCAATCTGGCATGACTGCACCCAATGTGCTCTAGGTCAAAGATCCACAATTACTGAAGAATAAGTAACTTTTCAAGTGAATGTCCACATGAATTCCACTCTGGTTGACTAATGCTTATCTGTTTGCTTGGAGATGGGTGCTAGGAGTTCTACTCAAAGTCTACAAGACAGCCCTACCAAAGCAGGCCTCCAATCTGGAAGCTTCTATCAAGAAAGTATCTTGTAAAGGTGTGGATTGAAATACATGTGAGCTACCCTGCAGATTTCAGAAATGAGCATTTTTCAACCAGGCAAGAAAGGCTATCTGTGCTCTAGTGGAATGAGCTCTAATGTGGCTAAACAGATCTATTCTGACTAGCTTGTGGCACGTTCTTATACAAATGAGACTCAGATAACCTCTGAGATAATAATGCTTGATGCTTAGGTCTACCAACAAAAGCCATGAATGTTATAGGTGTGTTCTTGAATGAGTTTGTCCTGATAAAGTTGTCTGATATGGCCCTTACTAAATTAAGTGTATAAAGTTTAGTTTAACTTGCTGTTGAGAGAGTTTTGGAAAGAAAACTGGAGACTGATGAATTAGTTCATTTAAAATGTTCAAACCATGTTCACATTTATAATGTGCAAGCAGAATAAAGTCCAGACCAGTAATACATATACTTGGTGCTTTAATAGGGCCAATTTCACAAAGTTGAAAAAATTATGAGTCAAATCAGGTGGGAGGAAGAATTTAATCAGAAAAATGTGAATGGAAGTTGTGAATCATTTAAGAATACTTTACTAGATGCCCCAAAAGCCATATCCCCTCACTGACTAAAAAAACAACCTGGTTTAGAAGGGAAGTAAAAACAAACAAACAAACAAACATACATACATAACAAATGGAAAGCAGGGAAGTTGATAGCGATGAATATGAATCAGGAATTACAGAAAACTGATAAGAGAAACCAAGGGACACACGGACAAATGTATGGCCAGCAGAACGAAGGCACCTGATGCAGCAGGGTCAGTATCAAGAGACATATTATCTGCAGTTTTTGTGATACCACTTGTGTTTTTAGCTATTTGTACCAGGGCACCAGAAGAGGCCTTTTCAGTCTTCTAGCCCTCTGAAGGTTAAACCTGAAATAAGTTAGAAGTCTGACAATTCTTGTCTCAACTTTCTAGGTGCCAAAATCTACAACCTGTTCCTTCACTCATCCTTAGAGGGGTGCTTCTTTCTGCACTTGTCAGAATACACAGATGCTTGAATAATGGTAAAAGAATGGGGCCTTTTAGCAGATGTGCTGTAGGAGCTCAGGATGGGGTCTTGGCTTATCTGGCACTAACTGACAAGAGACTGATCAGATGACTGTGATCTGGCTGTACCCTTCCTCTTGGTAGCGGAAGAGGCTTGCACTGATCTCTCAGGGAGGATAATCTTCAATTGGGCTTCTTTAACTTTCAGTGCTCTCAGAAACAAACAGCTCATAGTAAGGATGTTAAATATCAACTAACTGACTAATCAAATAGCCAATGCATTTTGAATCGACTATTCAATTAGTTGACAAGGTACCTCCACCTGTGAAGTGCAGTAACAGCCATATAGCTGTTGTTACACTTCAAAGGTGAAAGCACCACATGGAGCCCAAGGTCTCACCAAACTGAGTGACTGGGCAACAAAATGGCAAATGAAATTTAATGTGGATAAGTGTAAAGTAATGCACATCGGGAAGAATAACCCCAACTATACGTACAGTATGATGGGGGGCTAATTTGGCTATGACAAATCAGGAAAGAGATCTTGGAGTTATCATGGATAGTTCCCTGAAAACTTCCACACAGTGTGCAGCGGTGGTCAAAAAGGCAAATAGGATGCTAGGAATTATTAAGAAAGGGATAGAAAATAAGACACAGAATATCTTACTGCCCCTATATAAAACTATGGTACGCCCACATCTTGAATACTGTGTACAGATGTGGTCTCCTCACCTCAAAAAAGATATTTTGGCTTTGGAAAGGGTTCAGAAAAGGGCAACTAAAATGATTAGGGGTTTGGAATGGGTCCCATATGAAGAGAGGTTAAAGCGACTGGGACTTTTCAGTTTAGAAAAGAGGAGACTGAGGGGGGATATGATAGAGGTATATAAAATCATGAGTGGTGTGGAAAGGGCCAATAAAGAGAAGTTATTTATTAGTTCCCATAATAGAAGAACTAGAGGATACCAAATGAAGTTAATGGGTAGCAGGTTTAAAACTAATAAAAGAAAGTTCTTCTTCACACAGCGTGTAGTCAACCTGTGGAACTCCTTGCCAGAGGAAGCTGTGAAGGCTAGGACTATAACAGAGTTTAAAGAGAAGCTAGATAATTTCATGGAGGTTAGGTCCATAAAAGGCTATTAGCCAGGGATAGAAATGGTGTCCCTGGCCTCTGTTTGTCAGAGGCTGGAGAGGGATGGCAGGAGACAAATCGCTTGATCATTGTCTTCGGTCCACCCTCTCTGGGGCACCTGGTGCTGGCCACTGTCGGCAGACAGGCTACTGGGCTAGATGGACCCTTGGTCTGACCCAGTACGGCCGTTTTTATGTTCTTATGTTCTTACGTTACGTCAGCTCCCCACTGACCCCGGGCTCCGTGTGGCACTGCCGCTTTGAAATGTCATGAGGAGCCTGATGCCAAGCTCTCCACAGCTTTTCAAAGTGGCAGCACCACGAGGAGCCCGGGATCAGCGGGGAAGTTTCAGCTAATCCTGGGCTCCACATGGTGCTGCCGCTTTGAAATGCCGCATGCAGCATGGGGACACCGCAGCTGGCTCTGGGCTGCACGCAGCGTTTCAAAGCATCAGCGCCATGTGGAGCCTGGGGTCTGGCTCTAGGCTCCAAGAGGTGCTGACTCTTTAAAGTACCCCCTTCACTGCTCCTCCCTTGCTGCCTCTTTCTGATAGAAGCAGCAAGGGGGAGGAAGCGACTCGTCGACTAGCAAATGTTTATCGGATAGTCAACTAGTCCTTCACACCCCTAGCTCATAGACACGTCCTTCTCCAAAGTGACAAAGGCCCTGGCAATGCCACCTCTTAATTGGCATCAAAGCATCACACAAGGACTAGAATTGAATCCTGTAGGTTTAGCTTCTGCCATGCTGCTACTCCCCATGGTGGAGAATAGGCATCTAGTCTTAGTGAAACTTAACTAATATAAGTTAATTGGCTAAACACAATAAACAAAACTAATTAACAATAACCCCAAATAACCCCAGTACTGAGCATAGAGAAAAGGCAGGCATCCCATTGTCATGGGTGCTAAGGAGGAACTGAGCAATGGTTGGGCCTGTTCTGCCCTTTGTGTCTTCAGGATGCTCACAAGGACATATAGAGCATCCATCCAACTGCAACAGACAGACACTGCTGACCAAAAGAACTTGACCTTGCATGCATGCATGTGTGTGCACATGAAGAATGGAATGCATGTGGATAATCACTTGAACGGAAAAACTTTATAATTTTTTTTAAAATCCCAATTCAGAAAGGGCCAGATCCAAAGGCTTGTGATGCAATATATTTCCATTTGACGTAAGTGTACTTCAGATCAGGCCTTAAAAGAAAAGATAAGAATTTCTCCACCTTGATGCTTAGGTGACAGCAGTGGGAGCACTGAGAGTAAGAGCCAGTATTATTACTCTCACTTCCAGTGCCTAGCACCACAACAGCATCTGTCACCTGAAAGAAGCAATTATAGGAAAAGTCCTTCTCAGCAGCAGAATGAGGCACACTGTTGCTCTATGAGATGGCACGTATAAACTCAGTTCAGTCAGCACCTAGTTCAGTGAGGAGATGAAGCACGTGTAGTACAAATGGTATCTCCTTTGGAATAAGGCTGTCAATATAGCAAGCAAACCTCTACTAAGCACGTGGCAACTGATTTTTCAGAGGCTTATATCAAGAGACAAGAAAAGGCACATCCTTAACTCTAGGGCAACCTATCAAATCCCTGCTCCAAACCCCAAACCATAGAGCTTCTCAGTTAAATGTTTGTAAAAATATTTTAACATATTTTTCCTTAACTTCAGCCTTGGAAATAGCTGAATTATTTTAGGTGAAAGTTTCAAAAAATTACGAGGCAGATACTCAACAGGAAAATTCCAGACAAAATATTTAAAGTTTAGCAAAGTTATAAGCAACTGAAAACTAGGGCTTTATAATGGAAAGTGTTAGGCAGTCTTAACTACCCGCACAGGTAGAAGCTCCACCAATAGTAATAAAAGGGCATTGTGCTCAATTCTTCTGGAAGAAAGAGTAATGTGGACCATTTCAGTCTCAAATGGCTTCCTCTGGCCAATGTTCAGTCTGGTGTTAATGAACTTTCAAGACAAAATATCTAGTCCTATATGACCAGAAATAGAAATAATGCTGTTTGGAAACTTTAGAAGTGGTGCTAGTGCTTAGAGGCAGGAGCAGGGAACTGAAGACTCTCTCAAAATCCTCATTTTATGATCGCAGTACAATATATTCTTACTGTACCTTCATGCTGCTGTGGGCTGAAAGTTTGGGTTTGGTTCAAATCTAGAAATAAGGAATTTACTTACCTGAGAGAGTTGCCATATCTGATTTTAAGTTTATATACGCTTCTGCCTGCATGAAGAAACCTTGTTTCAGGTAGTGGATATGTAAAAGGTTTTAAAAACATCTTTTTCAGAATATCAACCTAAGTATGTAAGAGAAATCAGATGTTAAAAAAATTAAATCCATCCCAATCCATGACTACATCTTTCATATCGTAAGACAAGGGTATTATATACACAACTTTTATTCTAGAGAGCTTACACTGTACCCTGGATCTCCCTTGAACCCTAACCCATAATTCTGCACATTTTACTACTAACTGGGGATTTAACTGCCAAGAGCAGTAAAAGGCGGACATTTGTGGCAGTGAAGGGGGACATCTGTTATGTGTGTAGGACAGAAAATGTATTGCTACCACAGCTGAATGCTAGAAAAAACCCACCCTCCTCTTAAAATCTAGACTTGTTTTCTATCATTACTAACTGCACACACATGAACTGCCAGATTAATATACTTTCGTGGCAATTACAAAACTTTCCCCCCTAATTTACCAATTTCTACTGTTTAGTTATTGAAGGGAGCTAACATGCTGCATTTAATTCCCTTCAGGCAGCTTTAAAATCTTTTGGATCTGATTATCATAGACCTTGATCAATCACAAATCCAAATTAATTCAATGGGAGTTGAAGATGCTCATCACTTCTGAAATATTAGGTCCAATGCATCTGAAGTTGGGAAAACACAAAAGGTGACACCTAAAGATACTGACCACTTCTGAAAGTGTTGTCCTTAACATTAAAGTTTCATATGCCATCTTGAGCACTGCCAATTTTCAAAGAATATTTTGAAACTATAAAAGAAGTTTCTAAAGAAACCATAGGCTCCTTAAGCAATATACCTATTCCAAATGGTAGCTTCAGTCACTAAGCCTATAGATAGAAATCTGTGGCTCTTGCATGGAAATATTTTGCAAGATCTGCCTGCACATCTAATCATTTTTAATCTTTAGGATCCTAATTCTGCAATGATGTACTCATGCCCTCACTTCAACATTGCACCTACCATCCATCTATGTAGCCCACTGCGAGTAGCTACAATGGGCTCCCGTCCTCCCACTGAATAAGTCTAATTTGTTTTGCCTACCAACACTTTAGGGATGTTAAACTGTTAACTGGTAAGCATACCGCAAGCAGGAGGCTTACCAGTATGCTTATTGGTTAACCAGACCTTGCCAGTAAACTCCAGTGGCCAGCCACGCCGGGCCAGGTGACAGGACAAGTGGCAGGATCTGACAACTGCAGTGGAACCAGTGGCAGGACCTCATGGTGACAAGGAAGGCAGCGGACTCTCACAATCATTGCAGGACCCCAATGGCTGCAGTAGGGCCGGGCAGCAGGCCCTAAAGTTAAAACGGTTAACCAGTTAAGTACTATTGTTTAACTGGTTAAACATTTTACATCCCTACAATACTTACTGTCAGCTTCTGAGCATTCATATGGGCTGTGCTCCATATGTGTTTCTCCCATATTGCAGCCTTTGCCAGATAGCCCCGTCTAGATAAGGTCTCCCCACAAAACTAAAGTGTCAGTCTGTCCTGCAGTAGCTCAAGAGCATGAGTACCAATCTTAATGCATACTCTTAGGAAACTCTCTGCCCACATTGGCTGAGAATTTTATACTTAGATTTTACCAACCAATTGCCAAATGTAAACTCCTCAGGCATTAAAACACCCTCAACAGAAAGTCACAGATACTCCGATATGTCTTGCCACTCAGCAAACTGTGACAGATGGTCCCTTATAGCAAAGAATATGGCAACATTCAAGTTACTCCCATCCCAAAAGGCCATTTAGATCAGGTCAACTGCACCTTAGATCTTACCCCAAAGACAACACTTGTAGCCAATCCAATAATAAACTATCTAAAAATTTATTACATAGGAAAAAGAAATAGGAATTACTTACAAGATTATAAGTAAACATACATACACACACAAATGCATTTCACTTTCAAAAACAAATTCCATAATAAGCAACCTCTCAATGACTTTTAGGGCTAACCCAGGCTAAGAACTAAGGATCTTTTGCTTATGCTTCCTAATCCTTGTCCCTCTGAGTCCAAGGAGTATAAAGATATAGTTCCTCCTTGTTAGAAGTTTTTATCCCTTCCCCACTTCTGTTTACAATTGCAAATGCAGCTGATAGGAAGAATTAACGTGGACATCTCTTCTTCATAGTGGTGGGGGAGAAAAGAAGAGAGCAATAAAATCTTCTGTCTTCTTTGATGTTTCACAAGAGTTAGTCTGATGTAGATAGGCCTTCCTATGGGACAAGGCCTACCACGTTTTGTTGGATGCCAGCATTTCATATTAATAAATATCTCCCTTCTGTCAAGTGATTTGGGTCATGCCTACATTATAAAATTAAGTCAACCTAACCTATACCAGCACACAGTCATGGCAGAAATGACACTGCGTCTGTATGTACATTTTGTTCCTTGTGTTAGTGATGCACATCCTCACCAAGAGCACTTGTATCAATTGTACTGGCAGCGTGGGGCATTACAGAACAGCTCCTGAGCCAGTAACAGTTGGCATATGTAATGCATTGTCAGTTGACTTAACTACATTGACCTTGGCTGAACTCTCTAGGATCCACTGTGTATGGTTTTAAGCCTACACAACTTTTGGGTCCAGCTGCAACATCATTTGTCTTTGGAGAATGGTATATAACAAGACTCTACTATCAAAGCCTGCAACTCATTCACTCTCCTCGTAGATATTGTTGCCACAAGGAATTCAGATATTTTTTCCCATAACATAAGAAAGGATCAGAGATTCCATGAGAGCTTCTAAGGTCATATTAAGGACCCACAAAGGAGCCAGTTCACATGCTGGTGAATGGAGAATTTAGAAATGGATGGATGAAAGGTTGAGCTCATCACTGGATGTACTCTCAATGAGCTAAGCTTAAGGTGGGCCAACTGAAGACGTCTTGGATACTAGGCAGAATCAGCTGAACTCGACAGGGCAATGACCACATTGAAAAAAAGCTTCCACTTGGCTGAAGAAGCCATCCTCGTAGTTTTCTTTTCCTGAGTAGGACCTGTCAAACGGTCACCAAACATTACTCTTTTTCTTCATTCAACCATGAAGCAACCACATGTTGAGACACGTGGAGCTGAGCATAAAATACGAGTGATTGTTATTCTGCATGAGCAAGCTGGGCTGGAACACAACTGATACTGGAGGAGTAACTGATACTGGAGGAATACTAATGAGTAACATTAGTTCGAAACAAGGGGTTTGATTCGAACTAACATGTCCCGGAGTGCACTTCCTGGTTTGAATCAGCTCATGAGCGGAATAGTGCGCAGGTGAGATTATGCTAATGAAGCACGAGATATTTAAATCCCCACTCCATTAGCAATTTCAGTCAGCTACATTTGCATCCCTAGTTCGAACTAGGGAGCAAGTGTAGACATACCCCCAGGCCTTAGGTTCCCCACCCCTGGTGTATCCAGATCTCCCCCCAACATACTCAGAGACCCCAATGAACTGCGTGCACCCAGACTTCCCCACACAGAATCTTCTCACCCCACACCTGGATCCCCCACCAGATCCTGCTGGCCTGAGCCTGCTTCCCACTGCTGGAGAATCAAGCATAGATGGGCAGGACCCCAGATTGTTTCTGGGGCAGTCCTGGTCCTTGTGCTATATCAGGATAGGTTGTAGCCTCACAGCCAAGTTCCATGTCCAGAAGATCAGGGGGGCAGAAGGCCAAGGTATAGGGAGCTGAAAGGTGATCTCCCATCTCCGTGCAGCCACAGACCTCTGCTGCCCACTACCCATACTCCAGGTGTATTTACTGACATATAAAATTTACAGAATTTTAAAATATTGTGTGAACTTGAGGAGTACAGGGGCTACAGAGACTGGAATATGATTAATTCCACTCAGGTCTACTGCATTCTGTGGATACCAGAACCCCAAGTTCAAGCCCAGGTTATAAAATTAACGTAGGGTCAAGAATCAGTGTAGACGGTCAAGCCCAAGATCCTCTAACACAGGCCCACTAACATTAGGCTTAGCTTGCAGCAAAGACATACCTTGACAGGCAATACTGCATGCTTAGTCCCTCCCAAGTCTCACTGCTTGTCCTGCCTAAGTTTGTTTGTTTTTTTCTAACGCTCAAAGGATAGTTATGTTAGTCTGACACAAAACAAGTAGTCCTGTAGCACCATAGAGACGAACAAAAATAGAGAGAGAGAGAGAGTGCTCTGCTCATCCGAGAAAGTGGGTTTTGACCATGAAAGCTCATGATACGATCCAGGTTAAAACTGTAAAATACGGGGCTCTCTCGTCCAGCAATATCCGTGGTCCAGGTGCACTCCTGGGCACCTGTGCCCAGGACAAAGGCAGTAGGGCTGGCAGCGCACTGGCTGGCAGGAACACAGCCCCAGCTGGGCAGGCACAGGGGAAAGTGCAGCCCCAGCCTGGCTGAAAGCAGTGGGGCGGGCGCACAGAATGCAGCCCCACACAGGCCAGCACAGCAGGAAGTGGAGCCCCAGCCTGGCCAGAGGCAGCAAGGCTGGAGGTCAGGAGAGCAGCTGGCCTGGCACCCCCAGTGGTGAGGAACATGGCCCTGTTGGGAGGGAGGGGCAGTAGGACCAGCAGTAGGGAGCAGGGCCAGAGGGGAGCATTGACCTCCCCTGGTCTGGCAAACTCCATGGTTTGGGATCACTCAGGCCCCAAGGGTGCCAGAGCAGGGAGGTCCCACCTGTAAATATAAGTTTTGTTAGTCTCTAAGGGGCCACAGGACTATTCCTTGGGCTGCCTTTTTTTTTTTTTTTTTTTTTTAAAGCGAGCTGAGGCCTGGCCACAGCTGCTCCGGGTCAGCCAGGACTGAATTAACCCTTCTGGAGGCCACTAGATTTTGTGGAGCCACCTACGCCGCCTGTGCTTTGCCTGCCCAGTGGCGGCGCCCCCCAGGCCGGCCCGACCCCGCCGGCGGGAATCCCGCCCGAGCCCCGCACCTTCCTCCCCGCCCCGCCCGAGCCGAGAGCGCCCCCAGCCCCAGAGGCAGCAGGACGCGGCTGGCGGACAAGGGGGCGGGCACCTCCTCCAGCCGGTGACAGCCGCCGCCCGGCCTCGCGGCGAGAGGAGAGCGCCAGCGGCCGCGGTCCCCAGGCACCGCGCGCGGGTGGGCGCCGTCGCCAGCACCTGAGCTTCCCGCCTCAGCCCGGCCGCTCGTCAGACTGGGCTGCCGAGGGCGACGTTCGGGTTGCTGAGCATGCCCAGTAGCTCTGCCGGACACCTGCCCGGCCCACGCCAGTGTCAGTGTTTGCTGACTGCCTTTGCGGGGGAGTGAAAAGGGGCGAGACAGAGGCGGGGGTGAAAACTGGGCAGGGTGAGAATCGTGCTGGGGCAAAAATCAGGGCTGGTGGGGGAAGGAGCAGCTGCTGAGCTCCACGGCTGTATGGGTGCAGAGGGCAAAGCCCCTGCACAGACAGGGCAGAAGGGGTAAAAACCGTCACCCCAGTGGGTATGAGGCACCAGCCAAAGAGCGGCTGTGGGAGAGGGGCTTTTTTATTTGCTCTAGCCTGCTTTTTTTTTTTTTTTTTTTTAACTCAAACTATGCACTGAGCATGCTCAGTAGCTCTGCTGAAGCCCTTGCCCTTTGCGCTGCCCACAGTAGGTATAAAATGTAATGGTTACGTTTTAGAGGAGGTTAAAAAGGAAGAAAAGGGGGCTAAACAGAGGAAGGGGATGAAAATTGACTGGGCAGGGAGATGAAGCATCTGCAGGCTTAGAATCAGGTTAAGAATCGGAAACTGCTACCGGTAGCACAGTCTTACAAAGGAGCAGCTCTCTGCAAACCATTGGCTCCATGCGCCACAGCCCATACGAAGCCTTAGCACCAGGGGAAAAGCACCGCTGCTGGGCGGCGCATCCCGCAGTGGCTGGAGCCCTGGCTGGGATCACGCATTTGATTTTTCTTTTTGCTGATGTCATGTGACTCTTTGTACCGTGTTTCACCAGCACATGTTGGCAACGGCTGCACCAAAGCCGCTTATTGCCAGCTCCAGCCTCATGCTCCGCAAGCTCACTCCCCAGGCAGTATTCGGTGCTCGTTTCGCCAGACAGCATGTAAACGCCCTTCCCGCTGCACAGGCACACCCTTTCCGTTTGCAGTGGGGGGAGCAGAAGTCTGGGAGCTGGACTCAGACTGACTCCCCTGGCTGTGGGAATGGGGTGATGGCCCCATAAAGCCTGTCAAACATTTCCTTTTCTAACCACTATTCAATGCTTTCTAAACCATTGAAATGAGAATCAGGATCAGCTCAGAAAAAAAATAAATGTAGAGAAGCAGCCAGATCAATCAATCACATACAAGATCGTTTATGTCTTATTTCCTCCATGTGAAAAGACAAAGAAAAGAACAGAGTATCCTCCCTCTCAATGCCACCTTGCTTGCTTGCTCAATCAGCTTTGAGAGATGGGAGGCAGGGGGTTCTCCCAAGATGGCCCAAGTCACCACCAGAGGGAATCACTCTTAGAGCACTATTCCAGCCCCAATTCTTTATGAGGGCCTCCCACAATGAGAGTTGGAGAACACCTCCTTCATGTGTCCTCCCCCCCCCCCCCCCCCCACACACAGAGTTCTTTCTGGTGGGATCAGAGCAGGGGAAAGAAACGAGAAGGGAAGTGATAGAAGGAGGAAAACAGAAAACCAAAAGGAGAAACTTCAGTGTCTCCAGTGATACCAAGGGACAAATTCCTAGGTGAGCAATAAAATTCTTCCATCTCACACTAGTGTTTTACTGTACCTAGAATTCATCCAGCATCAGTTGGATCAGACTGAACAGGTTCCAAACTTCTCAGAGCTTGTTTTCTGAACTGGGATGCCAGTTTCGTAGTGAAATCAGTAAGAGGAAATGTTGCATAAATTGCTAGTTTCGTCCCCTGGAGGCTAGTCCAATTTGCCCCAAGAAGAGAGTCACACTTTCAGGCTGGGTCCAACTCCATTTTATTGTTTGCAAACAAGTTCGACAAAGGAGCTCTGTTGCTCAAAGCAGAGTCGACCTTGGGCGATGCTTGAGCTGAAACTTTTATGGATTCTACATTCCTTCTGGCCAGCGTATCGCAATGTGATTGGTTGCTGTTACTGCAAGTTTGCTTAGTTCCCTTATCTAGAAAGAGCTGGCAGAGAGTTTAGCAGCTTCTAAAACATGCACACTCAGCTAAATGATACGTGCTGTTTTAAGCCTAAGCAATGGAGAAGAAGCACACTTCGTTTTTACTACAATTCCCTCCTCAAGATGCTTTCTTCGAATTATACTTATTCTGTCTCAGCCATTGCTAGTCTCTGGTAGTGTACAAACATTTCACGTTTTACAACTGACCGCACAGTTCGCTGTACAAGAGCTATAATACATGGTACTAGGCAAGGCAATAAGCATAACGTCATCATAGCAAGACAAAAGACTAGGAAGGCCCCTTTGAGCCCTTTCAAATTTAGCAGCCAGGAAGTGAGATATGCACATAAGCCAATGGTCTTACGACAGTTACACAATATCTCCGCCCATTGCCAATTAAACATGTTATCACTAATGCAGGTAGTTATTCCTAACAAGCTAACTGTGCCAACATAAACAGGATGGCAGCCCCCAGAATGAATATGTTGCTGTAAGCTTGTTAGCCGAACTTGTGATGTCTAGGCGGGACGGATGACTTCATCCCTGTCCTGGCACAGTCCTTGAGATTCAAGCCCATTAATCTGAAAGCACAAGAGACAGTGAAACCCGCGCAGCCTGGCTAATACCAGCCAGGCCTTATCAAAGTAAGAGAGGCCCCTTTGGAATGTAGTTGCCAGGGGAACCAGGGTCACAATAACTGTTGAACTGTACGTTCTCCCAGGCTTAGCCTGATACTTTCTGATTTGAGTTTGTCAGTTCTTAGCAAGATACCATGGACTGCCTTAATTTACCCTACAGTTAAATACGGCAATTTTAAGGTTTTTAGTCCTTCTCCTAAACTGCTAATACACTGGCTGGATTCTTGTTCCGAGGGGTGGTCAGCCTCCGGAGTGACCACACCCTGGGAGTTGTTGTCCTGTGCTCCCTTTAAATATTTCTTTACTCTGGAACAATGGGTCCACTTGTCGCTGCCTGCTAGCTTAACCGCTGTATGAGTTGTTAATAGCACCTGGCAAGGTCCTTCCCATTTTTCTGTTAGCGGATCTTTCTTCCACTTCTGGAGCAGCACCTGATCTCCCGGCTGGAAGTCATGGATCGGGGCGTCTAACGGCAAGCTCTGGAACGGCGCAGCAAACCTGTGGAGGGATGACAAAACAGACTGCAAGGCGATAACATGTTCTCTGAGTTCAGTTTTTCCCAAATCAACAGTAACTTGTTCCCTCCACCCCGCCGGCAAGACCCTGGGGGGCATTCCAAACATTAACTCGAAAGGGGACAATTTTATCCCCCTACGTGGTATGCTACGAATTTTATCCCCCTACGTGGTATGCTACGAATGCGAGTTAAAGCCAGTGGGAGCGCCTGGGGCCATTGAAATGGGTTTCAATACAGATTTTTGTTAGCATTGTTTTCAAGGTTCTATTCATGCGCTCCACCTGACCTGAACTCTGAGGTCTCCATGGAGTATGGAGCTTCCACTTAATGTCTAAAGCTTTGGCCACTTCCTGCACTACCTTCCCCACAAAATGACTACCCTGATCTGACTCAATTGACTCCAGCAGTAAAAATCGTGGTATCAGGTCCTGCAGTAGGACACGCGCTACTGTCAATGCTGTAGCTGTCCTGGTGGGATATGCTTCCACCCATCCTGTTAGCTGGTCCACTAACACCAGCAAGTATCGGTATCGTCCAGACTTCGGAAGTTCAGCAAAATCAATCTGCCATGCTTGGCCAGGGTAGTAGGCCCATTGTCTTCCTCCCATAGGAGCGGGTGGTCGGGCTGGCTTGGGGTTCACTCTCTGACAGGTTGGGCACTGTGACGCCACTCGTTGTGCTTCCAAGTACAATCCTGGTGCCACCATCTGTCGCACCAGCAAATCTCCCATTGCTGTGCCTCCCATGTGGGTGGAGGCATGAAGACGTAGGAGCACTTCTAGCAGCAAGGGTTGAGGCACCATAACTTTTCCTCCCGACGCTATCCACCAGCCATTCTCATTCTTTACTGCATTGTTTTCCCTTGCTGCGGCATCGTCCATGGGGGAGTAACGTACTATACAATCCTCTAAGAAGAATGGAACTTCGTGCGCAGAACCCTGGAATCCCACATCGCCTCCCATTAGTGCCGCTTCTTTGGCAGCTGCATCCGCTCTTGCATTTCCCTTCTTCTGGCGTTCATCGGCAGCCCTTCCATGCGCTCTTACGTGAACCACAGCTACTTCTTTAGGCAGCTTAAGGGCTTCTAACAACATCACAATCTGTGGTCCATTGGCTATTCTTTGCCCTGAGGCTGTAATGAATCCACGCTCCTTCCACAATAGTCTATGAGCGTGCACAGTGGCAAAGGCATAATGGGAATCAGTGAAGATGTTTACTCTCTTGTCTGCTCCTATCTCTAAGGCTCTAGTCAGAGCAGTCAGCTCTGCTGTTTGTGCCGACCAGCTTGCAGGAAGCTTTTCTTTCCACACTGTTTCTGTCAAGATCACTACAGCACAGCCTGTGTGCCTAGTGCCTTTTACTACATTGCTTGAGCCGTCCACAAAAAACTCCTCCTCTGGGTTTTCAAGAGGATCATCCTTCAGATCTGGCCAAATCAGCACTGTTTGAGTTAACACTTCCAAGCAATCATGGCATGGTGGTCCCGGTTCTGGCAGCAAGGTGGCTGGGTTTAAGGCAGTGGTGTGTTTAAAAGTGAGTCCAGGGTTGGACAACAAGAAAATCTCATATCTGGACTGCCTGGAGGGGTTCAAAAACTTTCCCCCTTCCCCTCCAAGAATTTGAGGTACTCCATGTGGAGTGTGTATTTCCATGTCGGTTCCCATTACAATCTTTTGAGCTTCCTCCACAATGGTAGCTGTTGCTGCAACAGCTCTCAAACACGCAGGCCACCCTTTTGCTACAGGGTCCAGCACCTTTGAATAATAGCCCACAGGCTTCCAAGCTGGGCCCACTGGTTGGGTCAGGACCCCTGAGGCGATGCCCTTATTTTCGTGTACATAGAGTCTATAGGGCTTGCGCTCATTGGGGATCATTAGGGCTGGGGGCTGCATTAAAGCAGTCTTTAACAATTCAAAGGCATGCTGATTCTCTTTGGTCCATTTCCAGTTTGCGAGACCCTCTTTAGTGAGGGACTCATATAGGGGTTTGGCCTTGCCCCCATAGTCTGGAATCCACATCCTACGGAATCCAGTTAAGCCTAGGAAAGCCTGTAGTTCTTTCGGAGTGGTTGGGGCAGGCATGTCCTGTATTGCTTGGATTCGATCCTTGCTCAAAGCCCGCACTCCCTTTTCAATCTCATAGCCCAAAAAGGTGACCTTTGGCTGACATATTTGGGCCTTCCCTTGTGAAACTTTATATCCCTTTTTTCCCAGAGCATTCAATAGGGACTCCGTTGCCCTTTTTCCCTTTTGCATATCAGGACTTGCAATCAACAAATCATCAACATACTGGAGCAGAGCTACCTCAGGGTGCTGCCTCTTCCAGTTTTCCAAATCTTTCTGCAATGCGGTCCCAAAGATATGGGGAGCTGATACAAAACCCTGGGGCAACACAGTCCACAACAGCTGAGTTTTGTAATGGGTATCTGGGTCCTCCCACTCAAAGGCAAATAGTTTCCAACTGTCTTTATGCAAAGGGATAGAGAAGAAAGCATCTTTTAAATCCAACACTGAAAACACCTTTGCATCTGCTGGAACTTGTGTTAAAATGGTGTGTGGATTTGGGACCATAGGGTGATCCACAAGAACCTTCTTGTTTACAGCCCTCAGGTCCTGCACTAATCTATATGAGGTGCCATCTGCTTTGGCTACCCCCAAAACCGGGGTGTTAAAGGGGGAAGAGCCCTCTACCAACCAGCCATATCCTTTGAACTTTTCAATTAATGGCTTCAACCCTATTCGGGTGGCTTTCTTCAGGGGATATTGCTTCACACACACAGGGCCTTCTCCTTCCTTGAGAGGAATTTTTACTGGAGTCCCGGACTTCGCCCGGGCAGGGGTCCCATCTGCCCATACACATGGATTGATACCTTCTAAGGTCTCAGTCCCTTTTGCCTCTAACACCGTCTCAATTGCCCAGAGAGCCATCTGGTAATTTGAGCCCTGTTTCACTGGCAGCTGCATTATAATCTGATTTCCTCGGAAGAAAATTTCAGCCTGCAGCTTAGTTAGCATATCTCGCCCCAGCAGAGCAACTGGGCACGCAGATGAAACAACAAAGGCATGTTCCAGCATATTATTTCCAATCTTTGTGAGGAGGAGTTTACATACAGGTAGCCTGGTTCGTCTCCCTTCAATCCCTTCCACTACCACATGCTTTCCACTTTCCTTAGCTGAGGGGGGTTTCACGGGAATCATAGAAAACGTGGCCCCAGTATCCACCAGAGCCTCATAGTCTCTGCCACCAACCCTTATTTTCACCATGGGATCCTCTCGAGCCTTAGCTCGTAGGGTGGTGGCCTTAGATCCCGGTCCCCTTCAGCTAGAGTCCTCTCCAGAGGATTCCGCCCACATCTGCCGGCCCTCTGGCTGACTCTCCTTTTTCTTATCCTTCAACTGAGGGCAATCCCTCTTCCAGTGCCCTTTTTCTCGGCAATATGCACATTCATCCGTGCCTACACGTCCTTTTCCTTTCTTGGGGTACTTTCCCCTGCCTCCTTGCCCGAAAAGCTTCAAACAAGCGCCCCAGAAAGGCAGAGGGGTTTTCATCTTTAGGGGACCCTCTCTGAAAGAGGGGTTCTGATTCTTTCAATTGAACAGGTCAGAAGTACTAAAGGGGACGTAGACAAAAGCTGTATCCCCGTCCCCTGTTGCCACCTCCCTCATAGGAAATACATATCGGGGCTTGATCTTGGGACGGGGACGCAGATCATAGGGGTCTTCCATGTTGTATGGCTTGAGCTGGGGCATAAACCCCCTATCCTCCAGAACTTTCAGATGGGGGGATTCAAGAGGAGCGGAGGGTGTCTTCCCCTCATCGGGCGAGTTATAAGGGGGAGGGGTGTGCTTTGGAGACGGCAGCGGAGTTTGAGTTAGTGCCTGAGCTTCTACTGAGCTTTTTCTCTCCCCCTCCTCATGTTGCTCCACCACAGGAGTTTCTCTACGCCTGCCTTGAGTCAGATTAATTTCACTACCAGAATCATTTAAAACCCTGGGGCATGCACCACCCTTGCCTCCCGAGGCCTTAGCTTTTGCTACCATAACTTTACAAGCTCCTATGCTACACTTCAGCAGCCACGCAGGTCGCCTCTGCGTGTGATTCAACCAACAATCAATATATGGGAACTGATCCCAGTGCCCATCTCGAGTAACAACACCATGCACAGAGGTAACTAGATTTACATCAAAAGATCCTATATCTGGCCAGCCTACCCCAAAGGTTGGCCACTCTAACTGACAGAACTTAATTAAATCATCCTTTGTCATCTTAATTCCAAAATCACCCTTAAATTTACTGAAATTGCGCAGCATGCATCCCAATGGGGTTGCGGAGTTTTCTACCCAGGAGCGACCCGAACCCATTGTGTCAACTTCTCAGCCCCAAGTGCTGAGTGCAATGTTCAGACCTATGTGCTGAACGCAAGAGTCCCCAAAGGACCAACAACCACAAAAGACACAGGGAATATGTATACTTACTCCGTCAACACCCTGGCGCCGTTCCTTCGGACCTCACAGCCTGGTTGACTCTTACAGTGGAGATTCCTTTAACTTTCCGGATGTCCCGACTCACGCTTTCGGCGTCGTGACGGACTCAAACACGGTCCGGTGCGCACTTCACGGTCACCTACGACGGTCTTGTCGTCCAACTCCGGAGTAGTCCAAGGGGTATCTCCTGGCGGGCTCGCCAAATTTGTTGCATAAATTGCTAGTTTCGTCCCCTGGAGGCTAGTCCAATTTGCCCCAAGAAGAGAGTCACACTTTCAGACTGGGTCCAACTCCATTTTATTGTTTGCAAACAAGTTCGACAAAGGAGCTCTGTTGCTCAAAGCAGAGTCGACCTTGGGCGATGCTTGAGCTGAAACTTTTATGGATTCTACATTCCTTCTGGCCAGCGTATCGCAATGTGATTGGTTGCTGTTACTGCAAGTTTGCTTAGTTCCCTTATCTAGAAAGAGCTGGCAGAGAGTTTAGCAGCTTCTAAAACATGCACACTCAGCTAAATGATACGTGCTGTCTTGAGCCTAAGCAATGGAGAAGAAGCACACTTAGTTTTTACTACAGAAAGGAGAAATCCCCAGAGAAGGTCCTCCTCCAACTCATGTAGGTGAACCTGAATTCTCTCTCATTCCTCAAAGAGGGACCTCAAGAAGATGACTTGCTGAGGCAAAGCCACAGGGATGTCCAAGGCTGCCCCTGCTCTGTACCCCTGTCCTGCCTGGCTGATGTCAGGGACTCTTTTTGAGATCAGCACCTCCCCACCCCCTTTTACCAATAGTAGGCAGAGGTCCTACTTAAGGCTCTTGTGATGTCACTGCCACACCAATCCTTCCACCGCAGTACTGGTGTCCTACTCCTGGTCAGCCACTTCCCTTGGATCATCCCATTCCACAGCTGATCATTCAGGGGGACAAGTAGGCTACAAAGTAAAACATTAGATGATGCTGCCTAGACCACCTTCAGTTGTTCATAAATTAGGAGAATTTATGAACAGAAGGGACCATTAGACCTCTGGAATATCTTAGGCCTCCTGTCTTCTGAGGAGCTGTTTTTTAACTAAAACGTCTTCCAGAAAGGCATCCAGTCTTCATCATCTCTAGTTTTTTAACATAATTTTCAAAATGTGGACACAAGAACTGGATTCAAAATTCCAGTATCAGTCTCACCCCCCTTTTCATACACACTACTACATAGTTTCATACTGATAACTCACATTGAGCAGCTTCTCCAGTATGGCCTTTAAATCCTAATTACAGTGACTGCTTTGCAGGAGACAGGTCCCATTCTGTAGATGCAGCCTGACTTTTTTCATCCTGAGAGTATGCGCTTGCATATGGCTGAATTAAAACAAAATGATTGAGTAAGTCTCTTAGAAGAACTAGACCATTAAAGAGAGAATTAGGAACTGCTCAGACACAATGAATGGAGATAAGCAGCCAGATCAATCAGATATAAGATTGCTTAGTCCGAAGAAAAGAAAGGATCCCAATGTCTTCTCTGTCAATGCCCTCTTGCTGATGTCCTGCACCTGGCCAGCCGCACTGCATGTTTGAGCTTATTTTCTTGGCCTGAAAAGAGAAAGGGAGGACCCCAGTGACCTCCATCTTGGTGCAGCCTAGCTCACCCAATCAGTGCTGAGATGCTGAGAGGCAGGAGGCACAGAGTTCTCCCCAGATGTTCCACAAGGTAGCCCAAGTCACCACCAGAAGGAATCACTCTGAGAGCACTATTCCAGCTCCAATTCTTTGTGAGGGTCTCCCAGAATGAGAGTTGGAGAGCATCTCCACACATACACACATAGAGCTCTTCACGGTAGGAGGCAAGCAGGGGAAAAGGACAGAAGAAACAAGAGAAGGAAGTGATGGAGAGAGGAAAAGGGAAAACAAAAAGAGAAACCCCAGAAGTGATTGTAAGGAATAAAGTCCTACGTGGGCAATAAAATTCTGCCATCTCAATCTGTTTATTGTGCCTAGAATTCATCCAGCACCAGGTAGATCAGACTGAACAGGTTCCAAACCTCTCAGTCTCCTTTTTTTTTTAAATCTGGGATGCCAGTTTTGTAGAGAAATCAGCAAGAGAAAAGGAGAAATCCTTGTAGAGGGGCCTCCTCAGACTCACATATGTGAACCTGAATTCTCTTTCAGTCTTCAAAGAGAGACCTTGAGAAGACTTGCTGAAGCAAAACCACAGAGGTCTCAATGTTGTCCCGGCTCTGCCACCCTGTCCTGCCTGGCTGATGTCAGGGTCTCTTTATGAAATCAACTCCGCCCCACCACTTTTGACCAATAGACTGAGGTCATTTCAAAGGCCCTTGTGATGTCACTGCCACACCCATCCTTCCCTTGCACTGCTGATGTCCTGCCTCTGGCAAGTCACACTGGATGTTTGAACTGCTTTTTCTGGATCATCCCATGCCATGGCTACTCATTCTGGAGATCAAGCAGGCTACAGAGTAAAATATTAGATGCTGCTTTCCATACCACCCTCAGTGGTTCATAAATTAGGAGACTTGATGGCCACAAGGGACCATTTGGGTATCCAATCTGACTCCTTGGATATCTTAGGTCAGTGTTTCTCAACCTTTTTTTTTTTTTATAAAGTACCCCTTTAAAAAAATCATAAGTACCCCCAGTACCTACAGTTTTCAGAAACACAATTTTTTTTCTACCATTGCAACACATACATTTGTTTAAACAACTTAATCGTAGCCAGGAAGACAATACATTTTTGGGTGTAAAAAGTACAAAAATAATAAAGTGCTGTAAAACTTAAAACAAAAATTCAGTTTTCTCCAAATTTCAGTTTTGTTGATGTACCTCCCTCCCCCTCCCCCCCAGACTTCTCTCGAGTACCCCTAAGGGTACTCGTACCACTGGTTGAGAAACACAGTCTTAGGTCTCCTGTCTTCCAAGGAGCTGCTTTTTCACTAAAACGTTTTTCAGAAAGGCATCTATTCTTCATTAGAAAACATCAAGAGATGGAGAATCCGTCAGTTGTCTTGGTAGTTTGTGCTAATGAACAATCAGCCTCTTACAAATGTGGGTCTAATTCTAATGAAAATTGTCTTCCTTTCTGTTTCCAGCCTCGGAGTCTTGTTATGCCTTTCTCTGCTACATAAAAGAGCCCTTTCTTACTCAGTGTTTTCCCTCCATAAAGTTAAAGAATCACCTCTCAATCTTCTTTTGAATAAACGGATTGAGCTTTTTCAGTGTCTCTTTGGAAGACATTATCTCCATCACTCAAAGATGAATCTTTACTGCATTCTCTCCAGTTTTTTAACATAATTTTGAAAATGTGGACATAACAACTGGATACAAAATTTCAGTGTCAGTCTTATCAATGCTGGCTCACCTCCCTTTCCATATTCACTCCTCTAGCCGTCCAAGGATGTATTTAACCTTTTTGAACACAGCTTTACACTGACAGCTCATGTTGAGTGCCTTGTTCACTATGGCCTCTAAATCCTATTCAGGGTCATTGCTTTCCACGATATGGGGTTTCATTCAGTAGGTGACTCTTTTCATTCTGGAAGTAGTGTTTGCATATGGCTGAATTAAAATATAATGATTCAGAAAATCTTTTAGAAGAACTAAACCATTAAAGAGAGAATCAGGAACTGCTCAGAGACAGTGAATGGAGAGAAACAGCCAGAAAAATCAAATATAAGATTTCGTATGTCTTATTTTTTTCAGTCTCAAACAAAAAGAAAGGACCTCAGTGTCCTCTCACTTAATGCTCTCTTGCTCGTCTAATCAGTGCTGAGACTCTGAGGCTACATCTATACTGCGCTCTCTTGTGCAAGAAAATATGCAAATGAGGCAAAGCGATGAATATTGCCGCACCTCATTTGCATACTTAATGAGCTGCCATTTTGCGCAAGGGGCTTTTGCGGAAAACCCCCCTCTTGCGCAAGAGCTTTTTTTCAGGCAGAATGACTCTTGCGCAAGAGAGGGTTTTTGTGCAAAAAGGAGCCGTGTAGACGGCTCTTTTTTTGTGCAAAAGCCCCTAGCGCAAAAATGGCGGCTCATTAAGTATACAAATGAGGCGCAGCAATAGTCACCGCTTTGCCTTATTTGCATATTTTCTTTCACACACACACACACACACACACACACACACACACACACACAAGCAAGGGCAAGGACAAAAGAAACAAAAAGAAAAGAGGGAAGTGACGGAAGTGAAGAAAGCAGAAATCCCCCAAAAGGGTCCTCCTTGGACTCACATATGACCATTTAAGAAGCTACCTGTGCTCACTCCCACTGAATCAGTGTTCATTCGAGGAAGCAAGCCATCTACAGTATAAAATATCAAAGATGGCGCCTCATGTTTAAATTATTTTTTCATAATTTAGGAGACTTTAGGGCCAGAAAAGAGCATCTTTTCTGAGCCCTCTTTTTCACAGTCCTCTTGAATCACACAATAATTAATTTTTGAGATAACTCATTTCAGAGAGGCATCATGTCTTCATTAGAAGACAGCAAGAGATTGATAATCCACCACTGCTCTTGGATGTTTTTTTTTCCTTTGGTGAATCATCCTCACTGTTTTGTATTTCTGCCTTATTTCTAATATGAATTGGTCTCTTTTCAGCTTCCAGCCTTTGGGTCTTGTTAAGTTTTTCTGTGCTTTATTAATTAGTTCTTCAATACTGACTATTTTCGCTCCAGTAAGGATCTTCAACAGTCCAATGAAGTCACCTCCCAATCTGCTTTTTTCTATGGTAAACAGGTTGTGCTTTTTCAGTAGCTCACTGGAAGGCATTTTTCTCCAGTCCTCAAAACGTTTTATGACTCTTTGCTGCCCCCATCTCCAATTTTTCAACATCTTTTTCAACGGTGAATACCAAAAGTTGAATCAGTATTCCAATATGTCTCCCTGATGCTGTGTCACTTCCCTAACCTACTCACTGCTCTGATCATACATCTAATGGTTAGCCCCATTTACCATAGCATCCCACTGGGCACTTTGCATTCACTGATAAAAATTATTGTCACAAATTAGTCCTTGAAAGCCTCTTCAGACTCCTAGTGAGTACCTGCTCCCCACTGCCCAGTGAGAAAAGATCAACCAGCTCTGCTGTTCCATAGAGGCTAAGTACAGAAGAAAGACATGCTTTGGAGCTGTATTGTCCACAGGCTCTGAACAACATGTAGGAGTCAGCAGCTTACAAATGGGCTACAGACCTAGAGATTAGGCAGGCCTCAATTGTGTCTGTCTCTCACTCTGTAAAATAGGAATAATGAACAAAGTTTGCTTAGTTCTATTTTATAGGTGGGGAAACTGAGGCACACCAAGGCAAAGAGATTCATTCATGGTCAAATAGAATAGAGCTGTAGGGGTGGTGCCTGCGGGCATGGAGGCAGAACGCAGAGCATCCCTAGCTGCCCACCCTGTGCCTAAGGACTGCAGGGTCCTGGCAGCCACTCTCTGGGCCCTCAGACCCTCCTGCCTCAACCTGGATCCCCTCCTGTGTCCTAACCCTGAGCCCCTTCCTGCACTCCAAACCCCTCACCCCTGGCCCCACCCTAGAATGCACATCTCCAGCTGGAGCCCTCAGCCCCCTCCTGCACATCAACCCTCTGCCCTAGCCCAGTGAGAGTGAGTGAGGATGGTGGAGAGCAAGCAACAGAGAGAAAGGGGAATGGAGTGAGTGGGGGAAGGGCCACAGAAGGGGTAGGGGCTTTGGAAAGGCTAGGGCAGGGGCTGGGATGTTTGGTTTTGTGCGATTACAAAGTTGGCAATCCTACACCCAGTCCATCAATTCCTCTCACCCACTGCCACTCCCACTACTGTCTACCACCACTTTCTGGGACAGCTTCCACTCCTTGGCCCAGCTGCTTGCTTTGACCCTTCCACCATCTGCAACTCTGTGCAGCAGCAGGCCAGGACTTTGCTTGTGAGCTCACATGCCCTACCCTTTCCCCTTGGATATGCCTTTCTCTCAACTGCATTAGGCTGGTGGGCCCCCTACCCTCTGATTGTCCATCAGCCATCCCTCAGCAGTTTATTTCCTTCCCCTTTGCCATCTGCCCTGCCTACCTGCTTCTGAGCCCCTTGTCTGTTCCTCTCAACACCCTGCCCTAGTCTCCTTGCAAGTTCTGTTAGTTGCTTTCCCCATCCTACTCCCTGAGAATCTATTCTTCCTGACTTACCCTAGGCCTGTCCTTAGCCTGCAGCTTCCCCTTCCCCAACCATTGCTGCTTAAACCCAAACCTGTCCTGCTCACCTTTGTGCACTCATGCCCCCCAGTGTTCATAACCCCTCTTTTTTAGTCTATTCCCCCATTCACCCCACACCTTACCATGTAGACATAGTCTCTTTGCAACCTTCTGCAACCAGAGGACCTGACATCCCTGCCCCATGCAAGAGATTGTGTCCCTCTTCCCTGCCTTGTTTGGCACCCAGATGGTTCATCCCAGCCTAGTAGGGAGGAGGGGTTAGTCACTCCCCTTTTCTTTGCCCCCTGTCTTGTATTCACTCCTGCTCCCATTCCCTTTTCCTGAATGGTGGGGGAAACCATGGAGGGGGTACCTGGTTGATTGCACTGCCTGCCTTCAGCTTGCTCCCACATCCACCTCCACAACTACCATTTCCATCACCACCGCCAGGGCCATCCCCCTTTCCCCCCACTGGGGGACTGGAGGTGGTGGGCATGAGTAGGGACTCTGCTACAGCCATTAATTCTGTCCCCACCACCCTTTGGTGTGCTCCCTCAACTGGCATGAAGGCCAAGGGAAGAAGAAAGGCAAGCGTCTCCCTGTGGAAAGCAAACCCGCCCCTGGTGGAGGACTGCTCCTCTCGCTGTGACCCCTCTATGGGCTTTAGCACCCCCGGTCTCTGCCATTCCTTCCACCAGCTCTGGAAATCCTTATTTATTTGCCCCTCAAGTGGCTGCAGCTTCACTGCTCTGTCATCTGCGCTCACCACTTCCCCCAGTTCCATCTACAGTGGCTAAGGCCCCTTTCCCACCCTGACCAGAAAGCACAATATCCATTGCCACCTGGTGCTCTCTTCATGCCATGTAAAGACCCACATACGGGCGGGCGTTGGTGAGTGTGGTGGGGCCCACATCCATTGTGATGATCTCCAAGATGCACGGAACCAGACGCTGCGAATCCAAGTTAGTGAACCTCTAAAACCTGATTTGAGAATGGAAACTGTGTGAGGGAATACATGAAGCTCATGGAGGTAATTGGGAAATATACACAAGACTCTCTGCTCTTAATGGATTGTGTTGAATTAACCCAGGCTTATATGCTGTATGCCTTTAACTTAACCTTGGATCACAAATGTGCCAGTCATTAGTCTCTGATTAGAAAATAGTGAGAAGAATGATTCTGAGAAGACAGATTCATTTTGCCATGGCATTGCCTTCTACATCAATATGATAGTGTATGTGCATTTAACACATTTTATCAAAGGATGCTTGATTTTTAGATGTTTTTGCTAGCTCCCATAGGGTTCTGTGTTCATAAAACCCCTGGGAATGATTGTTAACCACCCCCTCCTCATCTGGGGAATACTTGCTGGCTCTCTACTTGCCACAGCATGGTCCAGGAGTTTTCTGAGTCATATGAATTTACCCCATTTCCTAAATCTCTCATGACTTTCTTATACTGCAGTTCTGTTTCATCGGAGACGTTACAAGACCTGTTTGTGGTAGCCTGTTGATATCATTGTATATTGTATGCTGTGTTTTAAAGAAACATAGTAAAATGTAAGATTTTAAAATTGTATACAGACTTACCAGATAACGACCACATGGTGGTGCTGCCTGTAAAAGAAAAAAGTCAGGAATGCTCAGACATGACTCAAACACATTTCAGCATATCCAGAACTGTCTTTCTTGTTCTGAATGTAAAGATGTATTGTATGTACACCATCTTAAAAACAAATAAAACACACATGGGTTTCTGTTCAAGGAGTCAGTTGGACCTTTTAAACAATCATGGGGCTTTTTGCAAGATACATATCTCAAAGGCATGAGCTGTGCTTATCTGCCTCTGGTAGGTTCTAGTCTTCTGTTTAACTGTTCTAAGTTCTCTCTGTTGCTGCCAGCGGAAGAAGGCACATTCAGCTGTGCCATGGCTTTCATAAAAATATCCGTCCCTTTAGGCTGCCTCTTGTTAGAGAGAGAATGGGTGATTGTACCCCCCTGACTCAATCAAGCATGTTAGACCTCATAGTCTTCACAACCTGCTATGCAAAGATTCATCATCCACTAAACAAATAAATTTATTTAACAGTATTTCAGCATTTATTATCTGGTCTTGTTTGCATCAGCCCTTTCTTTTTTACCCTCATGATCCTAGGCTGCTACACCACAATTTTTTTTGGACCCTCCCTTTTTGGGGTTAAACAATAGTTGTAGATGAGAGCTTTTAAAACCCAAGAATTAATTTTCTCACTCTTCTCCTTTACTTTCATACAGGTCTTACCACCGTCTACTTTGTGTTTTAGGGCCTGCAGATATAAACTCCACAATGTGTTTGGCTAGTGGTATCTCACTAGTTAGAACCAGTGGGGCCATTTAGGAGGGGTGAGGAAATGCTCCTCTCCTCCCAGCTGTGTTAGGGACCTGAGGTCAGCTCACAGCCCCCACCTAACCCCAGGTGGAGCTCTTTCCTGCAGTACAGCTTAAGTGTGGAATGTGTTAAGTTCTGAGCAGCTGCCAACTCCCTTAGGCCAGGGAGTTTGTTTATAAAGAGAGGCAAGGTGATTAAGATAACAAAAGGCTTCAGTGAAAAGATCTGAAACAAAGGGTAGGAATAAAATGGTCAGTCTTCAAAAATGGAGAGAGATAAATAGTGGTGTCCCCTACAGGTCTGCACCCATCCCATTCAACATCTTTCTCTCTATATAAAAAAGTTTTTCCTGCCATGCAACAGAATGAGGTCATCAGGGTCTCTGGCCATGAAAGCCACCAGAGAGGGAGGGGTTGGTAAGCATAGTGAGCAGCAGGCACAGCTCCCCAGTATTCATAAAAGATCTGGAAAAGGGTATAAAAGGCAAGATGGCAAAATTTGCAGATGATTTAAAATTATTCAAGTCTAAAGATGGCTGCAAAAAGTTACAATGGAATCTTGCAAAACTGCGTGATTGGGCAACAAAACATCCAATGAAATGCAGTGTTGAAAAATGTGAATACACATGGCAAATATAATCCCAAATATACATACAAAATGATGGGTCTAAATTAGCTGTTAAGCAGCAAGAAACAGATCTTGAAGTCATTGTGGATTCTTCTCTAAAACATCTGCTGAATGTGCAGTGGTAAGCAAAAAAGTAACAATGTTGAGAATTATTAGCAAAGGAATAGATAAGACAGAAAACATATTGCCTCTGCAAATACTGTGTGCAGATCTAGTCACACCATCTCAGAAAAGATATATTGGACTTGGAAAAGTTACAGTGAAGGGCAACAGAAATAATTAGGGATATGGAACGTCTTCCATATCATATATATAGTAGCCCAATGTCTGTGAGTCTGTAACGCTGCTGTAGCATTACAGACTGGCCTCTGGGGGGCGCTCTTGCCTCCAGCCGTGGCGCTCGGCTGAGTGCTGCGCCGCTCAGCTGGGCGGCGGTGGGGGAGCAAGCAGCGCAAGCGGCTGTTTGGGCTCCCCTGCAGTGGCCCGGCTGAGCGCGCAGCACTCAGCCGAGTGCCACGGTGGGAGGGGAAGGGGGAGCGGGGTTGTGACGTACATGACCCCGCCCACTGGCCATGTACGTCACCGCCCCGCCCCTCTCCCCCGCAGTGGCCTGGCTGAGTGGGCAGCACTCAGCCGAGCGCCACGGCGGGAGGGGAAGGGGGGCGGGGAGAGATGGAGCGGAGAGATATCTTAATATCGTAGATCATTGATGAGCCAACACCAAAACCTTGCGCCAATTGGTTCCTCCTTTCTCCACTTTCAAGGCACTAATTAGGTCCAATTTCTGTGTTATAGTCAGAACAACATGTTTTCTTTTCTGTCCTTTGCCTGTTGCTAGTGTACTGCTAGCCATAGTACTGTACTAAGAGGCAGGACAAGAGGCAATACTGTGCTCTGATGCAGGACGAGAACAGCCTTTAGCACTGCAAGTTTAGCGCTGCAAAGGTAACTTCCAGATGGCTACTGGAATTTTTCCAGTTAACCTAATGGGGAATTATATTGCCCTCTGTGGTAGATGCCCGTTTTCCAGATATACAAGTGCCAGATAACAAGGCTTGTACTTGTTTTACATGCTGGGGTTTCTTCCACTCATCTGTGCATTGGGGAGAGAAGTAAAAGGCCTCTTGAATCTAAGGTGTATTTAAATAAATTCTGAAAACAGTGTGTCAGGAGAGTGGTTAAAATGGCAGTATTCAGAAGTCTCAGTGATCCTACACCCTTTGTCTAAAGCTTACACCTCTGTATTATGCGCCAAAGCCCTGTTACAGCGCATGCAGAGAGCACTAGTTTACCATTGACCCTATATGATAGAAGAGGAAAACTGAGGCTTAAGAGAGTGCACTTTAGCAATGCCAAAGCACTGTCTAAGAGTCCCTCAGATTCTTATAGAAAATAATAGGCTATCCCATGGAGTACTTTTTAGTCATCTCAACAAAGGGGTGGAGGCTGATAAAATTGAAGGGATGAATTTGTTTCCTGGGCTGCAGTTTGTTATACAGACAGATAGCGTTCATTCTCTTTCCACAAAGGGCATCTCTAGGAACCAAGAGCTGTGCTAGATTTTTTTCATTTAACCCCCCCGCACCCAGTTATCATTGCTAATGAGGCCTTGCATTTGTGTTACCATATCATCCTCACCTCATATCCCTGACTTCTAAGAAATGTAGCCTTAATCAGGGTTTGATTGTACAGCAGTCTGTATGTCACATTAAGCAAGGGGTTGTCATCATTCTCGCCGTAGCAGATGAGACAGCCAAAGAAAAAGCAATTGTTAAAATCAAAGGCTGTAGGCTTACATGCTATGATGCCATAACCATCCAAAAAATAAGATCCCACTTTAAACTCCCCACCATGCAATGTGAATGTTTTCTGTGTGAGCCATGTACATAAATCATTGAATGGTAGGTGAGAAATGTCTCTTCTGATGCTCATGGTAATTGTCCAATGGCAAAAGGGCTATGGTTCATGGTTATAAAAATTAAACTAGTACATGGCCATGTATATTGATATTCATGTAGCATTTTGAAGGAAAAGGTGTCCATAGTCTTAGTCACCACCTTGACCCAACCCTACCCTGGATTTTAAACAACCTACTTCTCAGTCATTTTCATTCCATCTTTTCTGAACCAATCATCAGTCTTTCACAAAATGTCAATGTTTTTCTGTACAGTAATAGTACAGCTTTTTCTAACGATCAAAATCATTCTTGTGATTGTATTGGTACCAGTTCAGAAATTCCTTTTTTGTTTCTGGCATCATGCATTTTACCCAGGCATAGAGCACACATATTTCTGTTTTTCAATGGTGTTAAAAAGGAGAATATACCCCTTGACTCAGAGGCTTTGGTAACTTGCTGAGTTTCACGAGCAGAAAATTAAAAGAATCTGTAAATCTGATTTCCCACCATCACACACATTGGTTTTCCACCCTACATCACAGTACTAGATGACCATTTTTAAAGCAGCTCTCTAAAGATAGAAGTGCTGTCATAATCTTTAGTGTTATGAGCAATAAAAGTGAATCATATGTCTGTAAAGTACAAACAAACTCATTGATATTTTTTTCCTTAAATTCTCAGCATGGCATAAATATAATTTAGCACATGTATCTCTGTTTCTTACATGCATTCAAAGTCATAAAAATGTAATCCTCTTCTTCTAGAGAATAAATATTATATATGTACACTCTTGACCATCTATGTTGCCTTTCTTCTGATAACATGGGGGGCATGTCTCACTTTTATATCGAAGATCATTATAGAAACTGCAGTTATTGCAAATACTTCTAATTTCACAATTCAATCCACTGGGTGCTTACCTGAGTTCTATGTCGTCTAGAATTCAATTTCAAAATCTGGTCAAAAGACAAAACCCTTTCAACAGTGATGCAAAAAAACCACACCGTGACAGCCACAGATAAAAGAGTGGAGGTCTTGTAATTGTCTACTGTGAAACACAATGCCAGTGTCATTTTTGTTTTAAAATTTTATAACGCTTACCACTGTTTGGGGAATGTCTGTATGAGTCAAAAAAATTTCCATGGTTACACTCTGCCAGATATAATGCAAGCCAGTGTTCACCCAGTTAGTTGTATGGATACATGTTGACCATCAAGCCTAAGAGACTGTGAGACAGCTTGTTGCCAGGGAGCTAATTGCAGAGGAACACAGCTAAGAAATTCTCTTTTGTGTAAGGGTCTGCTGATAAGACACGAGAGTGCTGCACTGTATCCAAATTCACACATAGTCAAACCGAAAGTTTCTCCTCTGATTTTTCTCTGTGACATTGTCTAAAACACAATCATACACGATCATATTGACGGTGAGTGTCAAAGCCTTCCTAAAATGTATTTCTGCTCTCGGGACAAGGATTTTGAGTAACTGTCCCAAGAACAGGTGTACCCGGTTGTTGACCCTGCTGTCTGCAAGGATACTAAACACTTTCCTTCTGATACCACCCACAGGGTACTTAGCACTATTGGTAAGTGCTTCATGTGCCTCAGATGGATGCCCGGAGCCACTCATACTTTTGTCACAAAAAGTGACACTGATACAATGCAAAGTTTAAAGTCCTAATCTGCATTGCCCATTATGAAGACATCTTTACTACTCATCAGTTTAATTTTCATATCTACTCCATTCAACAAAAGTTTTAATTGAAAAAAAAAAAACCAAAACAGATTGCTATTCAGATGACCCAGTGGGCTTACTCAGAGCCATCATCTTTGCCTGCCTCACAAGCCCTAGATGTCCACCACCCAGCTCCATTTTTCATGCTATCCAGAACTGTCTTTGTAAAACAGGTTGGCAGAAAATGTGTGTTGTGAGGGTGTCATCACTGTAATTGAGCACCAATTCTAAAAAGGTCCTGTAAAGGTAAAAGTTGTTGCTTTGGTTTAGCAGGAGGTCTCCCAGCATGATATCCAATGGACTGAAAACAGATGTCACAATTCACCACACCTACCTTGTCCTTGCTGGTGAGGTATGCTCTGTCTTCTTTTATAATCTTGCAACAAAGTTAATGCAGCATGTTGTTTAAATATATATGTGCCATTCCCTGCTATTAAAAAGTTGATGGGGCAACCTCTGTAATGTCCGACAGAGGTGGTACCTTGATGTAAACCCTTTTCTTGCTGTTGATCTGCATAAGGCAGGAGTGAGCAATAACACGGTGGCAGTTCACTGGAGTTAGCCCCTGGTGGGTTGTTGCTTCAAGTACTGGCGATCGCAGCTCCCGTTGCCCATGGATGGCCATTCCTGGTCAATGGGATGTGGAAGCCATTTCATATTTAGCTAGAAGCCATTTCGTATAACAGAAGCCATTTAAGTTTCTTGCTTCTGCACGTACGCTAGAGAGTGAACTCTCCTTCACCAATGCAAGAAAGGCCAGAAGGATGAGCTATTGGAATGCGTTAATTGAGCTGTTTTGAGCTGGAGTTCTTACTCCCTAATACCTGTCTCTTCTTGCTGATAACAGTCTTCTCTTTTGAGTTTAATTGATGATTTCTGTAATTGGATGCCCTGACATCAGACTTGTTTGGTTAAGGGTATAAAATATTAGGACTGATTTGTATTAGCAGCCTTACTGGGTCTGGCTCTGCTGGGGTCACATTTGGCTCACTTTGTGCCTTATTGATCAATAAAGCTGTTTGTTAGCCGCCTAAACACAGAGAAGTCTTTTGCTTCGACAGGGAGCAGTGGGAAGTAACATGGTCTGGGTAAATATAGTGGTGGGGACCTGCCAGGAGCTAACCCTGGTGGACTGGATCTGGCCCAGAAGCCAGTATTTGCCCACCCTGGCGTAGGGGAACAAGTCTAACCATAGGAGCTAGAACTAGAGGTGTAATGGTGCTGACTTGAGATAGTTTCCATTAGAGAGACATTTAATGGCTTTCAGCACTACTACTGTACAAATTGTTTCAGTATCCCTGCAAGTCTAGTTTGGATTTGGTGCATTCTTCAGACCCGCAGTGAACGAAAGCCACGTGGATTAAAATATCTCTCTTTTACCAGGTAGAAAGTATCTCCTCTCAAAACCCTTCTTTTAAAGGGTTTCAGAGGACCCATGTGTCATGGGTATGATGCATTTCTCTTTCTCTTTCTCTTTTTAATGTACATTACTCCAATCATTGCTGTGGAGCTGGATTTCACTTTCTCCAGAACCACATGGGAAACATGGCCTACCACGTCACTAGCTATCTTTTGAATGGCGGTTTTTGTGTGGAGTTTAATCATCTCTAGGCCCCTTTCTCAAAGTAGTACAGCTTTTCTAAAGAGGCTACAGAATATCCCTCCCAGGCCAACTCTGTATATGACCAAGGCCTTATGATATCAAGAAAGAGCATATCCTGCCTGGGGTTTGTAATAGCTGCTCTAAACATTGGGATTGACGTAATTTTTTTTATCATTGCCACAGTGTTTTGCTTTTTAGAAACCTCTCTCTCTCCGGGAATTAAGATGCAGTTTGATGATCATCTTGTCAAAATAAAATGAGACATGTCCTGATCTGTCTTTATTTCACTGGTGACGTTGACTGGGACATAATGAGGTTTATCATAGGTGACAAACTCACTGTTACTTCCTTGAATGGGGACACAGCATAATAGGGGGGGAAAGTCCCCCACAAACTCATGTTCTACAATATCTGTGTATTAATTCAAGGAGTTGAAACCCCCTGTGATGTCTGTCTAAAAAAAGAGATTTTTTTGAATGCTGTGTGCAGGGCCCAAACCCAGAATGTTAGCTAGCTCTCTGACTGTAGAAAATGTGTAAGTGACATCAAAAGTTTAATTTTTAACTTGAACATAGTTCAAGACCACCTCAGGAGTTCTCGTGATTATGAGTTCTGTTACTGTTCCAGTAATTTGAGTATGGATCAATAATAACCTCTTTGTAGGGTGAAATTCCAAGTCTTATCTCCAAAGGTGATTTGGAAAGGGGTATCATCAGTGATATTGTTCCAGTAGGGCAGGTATTGTATTTCCACTAACCCCCTCTCCCAGGCACCCAGGAGATCCAAGGTCTTAATTAGCTGCATTGTAACGTTTGAGTTGGTGTTTTGGGGAAACCCCTCAGAGCTGGCATTGCTGGGCAAAGTGATCTAAAAGCCACTGTTGCTCATTTCTCTCCCCTCCCATGCCCCACACCCCCTTTGTGGGAGGAATTGTTTTCATTCATATTTAAATACCACAGAGTTGAGGCCATCTCACTCATGGGGTTGCCTTATGAGCGGTTGGGCTTCAGGGTTGAGTTTCAGTATATCCAGCAATGACTGGGCCAAAGGGCTTGCCTCCTCGGAACTCTTGCTGATATAGTGATTTCTCCACTGGATGACAGGCTTTTGGGGCTAAAACAATGATCAAAGGTGGTGAAGGATATTTCCATGTTTCTTCTCAGCATTTCTACGATTTCTAAAACACACATCCTTAGAATGAGATGGCCATTTCTGTGAAGTGCTGGGACTTCTGGCAGTGGTGCAGCACTCTAGTAGCAGGCAATAAGGGAGGAGCTTTTAGGGAGCTTACACAGCCCTCTTCTGGGCCCCAGAACCTGCCCTGTTTGGACTTATCTGCTCTCATGGAGGTCCTCTGAGGCTGAAACCCAGCCCACTTGATAGAGAGTGGTAGGAAGAGTTTTTAGAGGATTACATGACTTCCTTCTGGATGATTCAACCCACTCTGGAACTCCTCCCAATTGGTCAGATCTGCTCTTGGAGCAGCGCTCTGTGGCTGAGACCCATTCTGATTGGTAGAAGGAAATGGGAGAAGTTCTTAGAGGAGACACACCACATCCTTTACTTCTGGTTATGTGTCTGTCTTAACCCCAGAAGTAATACTCCCAAAGACGGGACTTAGGGTGATGGGTGGGCATGACAGGTCAGGGAGTGGGGTCAGCATTTGATAGATGGCAGAATTATTATACTACTCATTTATGGACAAATCTGCCTTAAGAGATCCACAGACACAAATCTTTGTCTATATACTTTGAGAAGTGGGGAGGAATTGGTGTAGACTTCTCTCCAAGGGGGATTAAAATTTACTGGGGACCTGGGCACAGAGAACATTAGGGCCCCCACCTCAGTAAAAAACACAAATGTATAAAAATGCATTACTACAAAGATTCAGTTATTTTGATTCTATGACTTGTATCCCATCAAAGTTCTTTTCACCACTGAGCAGCAGCTTGGGGAACTAAATACAGCCAGATTTTGCATTTTATTCCCAGTAACATCTGTGCATAGTGATGGAAAACTGTGCTACACTTACTATACTGTAATTGTCACTTTTTTGCATACCCATTGCACTTACATTTTAATAATGCTATCACCTTATGTAACCAAAGTACAAACATCTAAACAGGGTATCATAGGAGTGTTAAGAAGGGAGGGAGGTGGATGTGCAGGGGACTGAGGGCCAGAAGGAGGATATCAGAGTGGGGAATGGAGAATATGAAGATGTAGCAGGATCAGAGGGGTTCTGCAGAGCAGGGAGAAAACTGAGGGATGTGCTGGGGGATGTGGCGAAAAGTGAATAAACAAAGGGGGCATTGAGGAACTTGGGTGTGGGAGGAAACAGAGGAGAATGCAAGAGAATATGGGGCAAGGGAATGGCCAGGGTAGGGAGTGCAGGTGAGTGCAGAGTGTTGGGGTAGACCAGAACTTTTGGGGAAGTAAAGAAGGAGAATGTGAGAGGATGGCACTGAGAGAGGGGGGTAAAGCAAGAAAAAAATAGGGCTAGATTGGCAGCTCCCCAACCCCTGGTGTGAAGGCAGACCATGTAGCATCTCCCTTACAAGGACCAGCAGGAAAATAGGTACTGAATGAAATGAATGAAAATGAGATGGGTTCCTAGCCTCTGGGCCATATCACTTCCTGCTTGCAATTGACTGATAACTCTTCAGGCTATCATTATGGATCTGTGGACTGCAAATTTTAGTTAACATATATTTACAGTGTGTAAACTTTAGATTAGCATATAATAGTGATTGTCATTGGAAACACAGTACTTGAAAATAATTACCCACATAGTAGCTGGGATATCACCATTTCACTCATAAAGCGAATAAAAAAAATAGTGGCAATTGTCATACTTGACAAGTGTTTGTTCAATATTAAAAAACAATCTACCATAAAATCATAAATAACAGTAAGGAAGCATTATGACTTTGCCTATTATTAAAAAGGCATCTCCTTTCTTGAAACTTTATCTTGTGATGATTAGATATAAACACAAACCTGAAGGCCATGGGTTTTATGATCACTGTACCCCTCTTTCTTTTCTGCTCCCATTGTTCAGTGATATTATCCAGCCAGATAAGAGGTAAATAGATCAGTAAAAATCCTCCTTACTGTGATTTAGAGGTAAAAATAAGGTTTTATAAATGTTGTATGGGAACTTATCCATGACAAAGCCTTTCATAAAGTTTATTCTTCTGCTTATTAGCTCTCAATCTGCTGGAATCATTTTACTCTATATCAGATAGTGCTAAATGTGTATTACAACCAAGTTTTTTATAGGGGGAGTGGCAAGCAGTATTTTAAAATCTCTTAGGTAAGTAGGGTTTTTAAGGCAAATTACCCCTTGAATGGCAGTAACTGGTAATGATGTTTTGTACTAACAGAACAAAGGGTTCAGTGGAGCCTTGGCAGATAAGATATTAATAAGTATCACAGCTGACTTGGTTAATCAAACGATTTGCTGACGCTTCTTTTTGTCACAAGTCTGCACTTTCAAGTTGAGTGCCAAAGGTTCACTATATATAGTTGAAGACAGCATTAAACACTCCCATTTTGTCCAAATCTATAACCAGCTACTTGTTCCCTTGTATCTTTTCTAAGGTAGTAATTTCTGCCCAAAGAGGTATATCATGGTGAAGCTTCAGCTGCCCAACCCAGACCTGGAGAATAGGATACCTTCCCATGAACAACTAGAATATCTTGAGAAAGAAGAGGCCGATTCCAGACCAAAATGGGATAACAAGGCTCAGTACATGCTAACCTGTATAGGATTTTGTGTGGGATTAGGAAATGTATGGCGATTTCCTTATCTCTGCCAGAGCCACGGAGGAGGTATGTTTTTAATTATTTATTTGGGGAACAGAATATCAGCTTCTGTTCTCATCTGGTGACATTTGCGTATACTGAATATTGCACCCCGTATTGCAGTAATATTGTCAACAAATTCTGTGTTCATTTTCATGTTCATAGCTTATAAAATGAATGTTGCCATTAGCTTTGTAAGGAAATCTATTTTGGATATATTGGTAATTCAAGAAAAATATTTTGTCTTTTGGAACCCATGCTTGATCAAATATATTGCTTATAGGTAACAGTACATAAATGTTCTGTTTTTCATATTAAAATAGGTATATTAGAAATAATATAAATGCAATTTTTTACTTAACACATGTATTGCAGTAATATATACACAGTAAACTATTTTTAGCACAAGCTCAAGAGATTGATAAAAATCACTTACTTGATAGAGATGATTTTTAAATAAAAGAGATGCCAATATTACTCAGATATTTTAGGAAGTCTCTTAAGATAAAAAGTTCTCTGGTAAGGGGAGACTAAACCACTGTAAGCATAGTTTAATTTCACATTCATTTTAAAATATATTAAATATATTTTCATATGTAGTATGTATTTTTGAACACAGAAAGTGAACCAAACAAACTGCATTTCAAGGGCATGATTCTGAGAGTGGCTGAGGGAAAGATAGTATGTAACACATCTCCAGGAGTTTACAGCTTAAAGATCGTAACTAGCTTTGGACTGATATATGGTGTATCTATGATTTCAGGGAAAATATAAATTATGACAGTGGAGTAGTAGCACCTCTGGAATTAAGGTTGAGAACAGTTTAATAGCCAATATTTCTAAGTGCTCCAAAATCCACATGCATCCACAGATTGCCTTGTAATTTACTTTATCTCAGTTTCAGGATAATGGTCCAAATGTGAGGTTCCTGAGATACATTCTCTTGAAAATATTGTATCAGTTGTTAGGGCTTCCCTTTGCCCTCCCTTGATTCTAGTCACACAGACAGAAAGCAGAAGGCCAGAGTCTGAAGTTCAGGCAATGCCATGTTTATTGGGGTTATCAACCACCATAAACAACAGTTCTGTATAGCAGAGGTTTTCCCCACCTCTTTGCAGGCTTAATTATACCTGCAGTGCACACCCTTGGCACCACCCCTTACAACTTACAATCATGTTCTGGTTTGGATGGTCATGAGTCTGGGGGCTCTGGTACCACTTCTTTTCTACCCCACTGAAGGGGTAGGGAGTGAGGTTGTGTCCTCCCTGAGGCCACCTTTTTCTTTGTTTTTTAGTGTTTCTTATACCTCTCCCCATCACCCTTACCCCTCCCAACTGGTTGCTTGACATTGTCTCAGGAAAGGAGTTGTACAATCATATATCAAACTCCTACCATATCTAATAATACTTTGTCTATTGTCTCATTATACTAAAAACCTCACCTAGCTAAGCAGAAGCAACATTACGTCTAGACTGGCATGATTTTCCACAAATGCTTTTAACGGAAAAGTTTTTCCGTTAAAAGCATTTGCGGAAAAGAGCGTCTAGATTGGCATGGACGCTTTTGCGCAAAAGCACTTTTTGTGGAAGAGCATCTGTGCCAGTCTAGACACGGTTTTGCGCAAGAAAGCCCCGATCACCATTTTCTCCATCGGGGCTTTTTTGCGCAAAATGGTTCTCAGTTGTCTACACTGGCCCTCTTGCACAAAAGCATTTGCGTAAGAGGGCTTTTTCCCGAATGGGAGAGTCATTGTATTTGCGCAAGAACACTGACGATCATACATTAGATGGTCAGTGTTCTTGCGCAAATTCAAGTGGCCAGTGTAGACAGCTGGCAAGTTTTTCCGCAAAAGCAGCTGCTTTTGCGGAAAAACTTGCCAGTCTAGACGCAGCCACAGTGTCTTTGTTCTTTGTTCACACATGTTAGTAAGGATATATGAATATCATAATTCAAAGGGGCAAACAAAACCCAAAATTCCATCTCAGGCAAATCTGCAGGCCTGAATGATATCACTATCACTAACATCTATTTTTTACAATTATCACGTTTTTGCACAAATCTGGGGTTTGACCTGTGATTCTGATATTCCCCACAGCAATAATACCTGGTTGGTTGTGATCACAGTTTGTAGTGGGCACCCACAGCTCTTTTGGGAAAGAAACTGTTTTAAAAGTTTTTCAAGGAAAAGATTGGCTCTGTAGTGTGAGCCATGCTTTGATGATACGCCAGAGCATCTGTGTAGCTGGACTGAGACCTTGCAGCAAGCAAGCTTGCTTGCAGATAACATGCTATCAGAGTTACTAGTTGGTTCAAGGTGACATACTGCGGCTATTGAACTTGAGCCACATTCATCTACTAAAAAATTAAGTCCTGCCCTGAGTAGCTTTCTGAGCATGTATGCTAACTATTGTCTTCCTGCGTTCTGCTCCAGAGAGGCCGGTGCTGTGTAAATGGGCGCCTTTTAAAAATTTTGCTCCAAAAACAAAGTTTCTCGATAAAAGTGTCAGTATACCAAAAGTAGTCTAATATTATTATGCATACTGAAATGTTTTGAAAATTGCTAAGCCTCATGTGGGCCAGGCTCAACTATGGTTCAAGTCTGGTGTCATTTGATCCAGGAATTCTTCAGGTAATATCCCTCCCCCCATCAAGGGCTATTTTTAATATTCACATTGTTCTAAAACACATGTGGATACAGAGATAGTCTTACAATTTACTATGCCACAACAGGGCCTGGAATACAGCGTGTGGTGCAAATGTGGGATCATTTGGTTAAGGGATTCCTGAGGCACAGCCCTCCCTAAAATGAGCTGCTTATAACATTTTAGATGCAAAACTAAGGACACTCCAAGGGTCGGACCCTTATAACTCCCCCTGACATTAGCTATTGAAGGCTACCAAGACCCAGTCTAGAACTATTTAAAAATTATTGCACACTAAAAGCTTCAGCACTTTTGCTCACATGCAGTTTACATCTGTGAGAGCTATTGCTTCCTCAGAAACTCTTCAGTGAGAACTACTGTCTGAATAATGTAGTAGATTAGAGGTGTTAATCTTATTTGTTGTATGCTAAGAGTTCAAATCCTTTTCTCTGGAGTTTTCCATCCTGTGTATATTAGTATTTACAACCCATCTTTTGCTTGGCATCTGGGGCCATACTGGGGCTCTTTTTGGCAGTGTGAGTAGTGAGTGTGTAATTCTGAAGGAAATTCAGCAACCTAGGGCATGTCTACACTAGGAAATGATTTCAAAATAACTAAATTCGAACTGATAATTCCCAAAATAACTATTTCAAAATAAGCTTATTCCCCAAGGAAAGCAGGAGTACAGATTTCAAAATAACTAGCCTGTTATTTTGAAATAACGGGTTTGGTAGTGTGGACACTCCACTTATTATTTTGAAATAAGGGGGAGGGTTATTTCGAAATAACTCTCTAGTGTAGACCAGGACCCACAGGTATATCCCCAGTTCTATTTACATATCAATGACAATTTGGATGGGCTCAGTTCAGAGATCTGAAGCCATGTGTGACTGTATTAGTCCCCCCCCCCACCTCATTCCAGTCTATTTGCCACATTGAAAGTGGCACCAGAGAGGCCAAGTTCAAGAGTCCCAGTCCGGACAAATTATTTATTGGCTGGGATAGACAATAGGCCTCACAGAAAGGGTCTCAATCAGGCATGCACAGGGCTTGGAATAGGCACTTAGTATCAAGACCAGAGTAGAGAGTTCAGAACAGGCTTATTTAGTCCATGTACTAAGCACACAGTGCTGATACCAGGATGAGACAAGGCACACCTAGCACATATGCAAAGCACACAGTGCTCAGCCTGGAGTGTATTCAATACTGGATCTAATTCAAGCTCCTGGCCCTGATCTTTAAGGAGTGTAGCAGCCTGTGAACAGGCTCCCTGAAAGATTGTCTCTCCCTTCATGAATCTCAGAATGCTCCATCCTTGACTGACCAAGTGTATGTGGAGATGAAAGCATGAGCCCAGCATAATTTATGCCAACCTACCAGCTGCTCCAAGACTCCTGTGCTGCCTGGGATCAGGATGAGAATTGTGCTCTGCCTCACCTTCTGTTTGGAACAGTTCCTCCTCACCCAATATGGGTGGAGAGAGGACTTGGCATAGAACAATCTATGCTAGTTTTATGCCAGCTGAGCCTTCTGCTCAAGGCAATTCCTGAGATGCCCCTGAAGAAGAGCTATGTGTCACTTGAAAACTTCTCTCTCTCACCAACTGCAGTTGGGTCAGTAAAAGAGATTACCTCACCCAGTTTTCTCTGTGTCTCTTTGGAACAGGTTTCTGGTGGCTTTGTGGTGTCTAAACTGCACAAAGCAGCTGGATTAGAGGCCAAGAACTGAGCCCAGAAACCATGGGTGGTAGGTGAACTCCTAGCTTGGGAAAGCAGCTCTCCCAGCCTTGCCCCTTCCATCTGAAGCCCCACCCTTTCTGAACCCACTGGCCCCCGGGACTCCCCTCCCATTGTGCATGTTGGCCCCTGCTTCCCAAATCCAAATCCCAGAGTTGCCAGGCAACTTAGCCCCAGCCCTGGAGCATGAAAGGCCTGGCAGCATGGATCCCCAGTCCAGGAACACTGGAGAGCTGGGGAGACAGCAACGCCCCATCTACTCCTGGAGTGCCGGAGAGTCAGGTGGGCAGCATGGCCCCAGCCTCCTCAGGTCACACCACCTAGCCAGCTCTCCTGCCCATGAAGTGCCCCCCTTCAGCTGAGCCATCAGCTCCAGCACTGGGCAGCCAGAGCAGCCCCAGGGGCACATTGTGATCCCCCTAGCCCGCCTGTCCCAACCTCTGGGAGCATGCAGGAGGGCCATAGAAGTAGATCATGTGCAGGGCCTTCTCAGGCAGTTTGGGAAGACAACTCCTTCCTATGCCTCTGATACCTATCGCCCATGCCAGAAGCTATCTGTGTCAACAGTGGAAAGTTCAGTATCCAGAGGCAATGCATGTTGGATGCAGGATCCTGACACGTGGAACAACACGCCAGAGGAAAGCAGATTGACTTCTGACTTTTTTGTTTCCATACTGTTGCACAAAAATCTAATGATTCACAGAAGCCTTCCCATGATAGCAGAATCTGAAGAGCCCAAAAAAGATTTTTTAAAAAAATCTAAACATAACCAGCCAAACACTTGGGGTATGTCTACACTAGCCCCCTAGTTTGAACTAGGGAGGCTAATGTAGGCATTCGAAGTTGCAAATGAAGCCCGGGATTTAAATATCCCGGGCTTTATTTGCATCTTCCCGTCCGGGTGCCATTTTTAAATCCCCCTAGTCCGAACTAACTACCCGCGGCTACACGCGGCAGTCAAACGTTAACTCGAACTAAGTCCTTAGTTCAAGTTAACTGTTACACCTCATGGAATGAGCTGTAACAGTTAACTCAAACTAAGGACTTAGTTCGAGTTAACGTTTGACTGCCGCGTGTAGCTGCGGGCAGTTAGTTCGGACTAGGGGGATTTAAAAATGGCGCCGGGATGGGAAGATGCAAATAAAGCCCGGGATATTTAAATCCTGGGCTTCATTTGCAACTTCGAATGCCTACATTAGCCTCCCTAGTTCAAACTAGGGGGCTAGTGTAGACATACCCTTGGATAGTAAGAGCAAATCCATTTTTTTATTATATTTTATGCCTGTCTTATTACATGTATCTGGTTACTAAAAACTATGGTGATAACTTTATAATTAAGAAGTTGAAAGAAGAACCACAATTAAAACTAAGCCACAGAATTTTTACCCAGTAATTCATGCAATGAGCCTATAATGGGACATCTACACTGCACCTTAAACTCGAAATAATCCATCAGCAATATGCAAATTGCGTATCTTACTTCGATTTTATTTTGAAATAGCTTGCTTTGAAATTTGGCACGTCTACACGGTGCCAAATTTCAAAATAAAGCCCTATTTCAAGCCATCCCTTAACCCTCATGCAATGATGTTTACCGGGATAGCGAAATAGTGTGCCCATTATTTTGAAATATATTTTGAAATAATGGTCAGCTTGTCTAGACGCAAGGTAGCTATTTCGGGATACTTCCAGTATCCTGAAATAGCCTTGCATTGTAGACGCACCTTAATTTCTGGTTGAGCTAGTGCATATATCTCGTAGAAAAACATGGTTTCTTGATTTAAAGAGTCCATGTGATTGAGAATCCACACATACTTTGGTAAACAAGTTACCCTTTCTGTTAAAATTTACACCCTACATTATACTAGAATTTGTCATCCTTCAACTTCAAATCATTAGATCCTTTTATGCTTTTGTCTTGAGATTTTTTTCTGTGAGGAGTTTCATACTTGCAATGCTCTTCCATGCAGAAAAAGACAAGTCTGTTTTATTACTACTCTTATCCTGAAAGCCTAGAATCATAGGAATATGATACTGGAATGGCTCTCACTAGGTCATCTAGTCCATCTAGACTGTGAAGGCAGAATTATGAATACTTAGACCATTCCTGATAGGAGTTTGCCTAATCTGTTCATAAAAACTTCCAGCGATGGGAATTTCACAACCGATCCAGGTGACCTAGTCTAGTGCTTACGTGTCCTTAGAGATGAAAAGATTTACTAATATAATCTAAATAATCTTTGCTGCAAATTACCTGTTTGGTGAACATGGAGAACCAACCTCTTTATAATCACTTCATAGGGTATGTCTACACTAGCTCGTTAATTCGAGCTAGGTAGGCAGATCAGGCAACCGGATTTGCAAATGAAGCCTGGGATTTAAATATCCCGGGATTTATTTGCATGTTCCCATCCGGCCGCCATTTTTAAATCCCCCTTAGTTCGAACGAACTGCCCGCAGCTACACGCGGCAGTTTAAAGTTAATCCGAACTAAGTCCTTAGTTCGGATTAACTGTTACTCCTCGTGGAATGAGGTGTAACAGTTAATCCAAACTAAGGACTTAGTTCAGATTAACTTTAAACTGCCGCGTGTAGCGCGGGCAGTTCGTTCAAACTAAGGGGGATTTAAAAATGGCGGCCAGACGGGAACATGCAAATTAAGGCCAGGATATTTAAATCCCGGGCTTCATTTGCAACTCCGGTTGCCTGATTTGCCTACCTACCTCGAATTAACGAGCTAGTGTAGACATACCCATACATATTAGAAGATTTATCCTGGCTCCCCTCAGACTTCTCTTCCTTAAACCAGAAATTCCCAAATGTTCTTTTGCTGTGTATCTCTCCCCAACAGAGATTTAAATTCCATGTGCACTCTTCCTGCCCCCACCAATATGGGAAAACAAAGAGACATAACCCATCCAGCTAAAGTGACAATACCTAGGAGAGAAAGAGGTAGGGGGTGAGGGTTTGTGGGTGCCTGAGAGGATTCAGAGAATAGTGAGTGCCTGAGGATGGTAGGAAGTTGGTGCTGGGTGCGTGTGGGAGGTGGGTGGACAGGGGCATCTTTGGTTCACTTATTGCCTTCCTGTGCACTAAATACGTCTGTCAAAAGCAGGTACCAGGTGCCCAGCTACCCTCCTCCCTCCCCGCTGCTGAGTGGAGCAAAACTGCTTAGAGCTGCATGGGAGGCCCACCTCCTCTGCACTGCTGCTTTTCTAATACCCTGAGGCGACAACCACAGGGACCCCTACCACTCCCCCCAAATGTGATGCCCCTGCAGTATGCATGCTGTCTGCCTAATCTGAATTTGAGCAACCCTCCTCCCCAGGCCCACCCCTCTGCCCCAAGCAAGCCAGGACAAAATGTCCTGTCAGGAGATAGCAGCAGCTTCCTAACAGAGTCACCAGACCCAGCCTGCAGGAAGCAGCTGACTTAGAAGCTCCTCTACTCCATGCTGCTTACTGATCCTCTGATAATGTCATTGCATTCCCCTCCCTGGGGGGCATGCCCCACAATTTGAAAACCAATGCTTTAGACTAACCATGCGCATTTTTTTTAACTTCTCTTCACAGCGAGGTTTTCTAAATGTTTTATAATTTTTGTTGCTCTCTTCTGGATTCTCTCCAGTTTGTCCACATCTTTCTTAAAATGTAGTGCCCACAGCTGAACACAGTTCTCCAGATGAGGCTTCACCAGTGCCAAGTAGAGTGGGATAGTTACTTCCCTTGTGGTACCTATGAAGTTACTATTAATACATCCCCAAATACCATTTTTATGTTTTACATCAGGAATTTCCTGGAATTTGACTGGGTTATGAGCGTTTAAAAAAATCTCATTGCTGACAGGCTCAGAAGATGTTTGTTAGAGTCTGGAAACATTATTCTCCAAAGATTCCAGCTCCACTGAGCGTTCTCCAACCCCACCAAGCACCTACCTGTCATCAGACTGAGCATAAGCCATTCCAACAAAGCAATTGAGCATATTCCGGCCCAGGACTGCAGAAGCTGTTCAGGAATTTTCTTGCAATTGCTTCTCCTAGCATCAGAATGAAGAGAATAGAGACAGTCTCTATTATGGTCTCAATGCTTCCTGCACTGGTGTCCAGGCAGAAAGAGGGAAACCTTGACTTGAATTTAATGGTGTGATGGAGAGGGGAAGAGAGAAACAGAAACAGGCTTTAAGGGAGAAATGGGGCAGATGAGCTACGAGGGTGGAGAGGTAGGGACACAGAGGCTACGTCTAGACTACATCCCTCTGTCAGCAGAGGGATGTAAATGAAGCACTTCAAAAGTGCAAATGAAGCCGGGATTTAAATATCCCTTGCTTCATTTGCATAATCACGTAATGGCACTCTTTTGAAAAAGCACTATTTAGAAATTGAAACCACTGTCTAGACACGGTTCTTTCGAAAACAGGACACTTTTTTGAAAATTCCTGTAAACTTCAAAAAATGAAGGATGTAGACTAGACGTAGCCAGATTGGCAGGATTGAGTACATACTCGGAGGCAGGGAGAGAAGGGAACTGGGGAATATGGAAAAAAGCATCTCTATCCATTAGAGAAGACTCCTTTCCGTAACCTAGAATTCCCAAACTTCAATATTCCTATGCAAATAGCTGTGACATCAACTGGAAAAATGGGTATTTTAACTCCCTCTAGTGGGTGGACCACATAAAGGATAACAGCCTATTACTGCAACCAGTTACTTCATTAGCTCAAGTGATAGAAATCTGTAGCTCTAAAGATGTCAAACCTGTTTATAACCTACTAGAAGATTTACCCGGCATTGCTTGAGCTCTTAACTAATTTTTGTTTTTCTTCATTTAAATCATTGCTCTGGGCTAGGGCTGTGGTTGCGGGGTTGAATATGCAGGCTGCCCTGGGGAATATTTTTTTTTCAGTAGGCTTTTCAAAAATTGTAGGAAAATTTAAAAGAAAAAATACATTAAAAGAAAGAGTTAGGAAATACTTTGCTGCCTTAATTCAGCTTCCGGTTGCATATGCATTATGACAGTGTTTCTCAAAGTGGGCAACAGTCCTGCTTTGGGAAAGCTGCTAGCAGGCCCATGCAGCTTTGTTTACCTAAAAGGTCCATAGCCATGGAGCCTCGCAGTTCTCTTTGGCTCTGATTCGCTGTTTCCAGCCAAGAGGAGCTGCAAGCATCCAATATTAGTAAGCACTTGGCAATTTTGATCTTAATCCTGTGCCTCTTCTTCTTATCTGTAAAATGGAGATAACAGCCCCTTTCTACCCCAATGGGATGTTGTGAAGATAAATTTCATTAATAAGAGCAGCAAAATGTAGTTTTGTGAGGGAGCTCTCCAGGTGAAGGAGGAGAGACTGTTATCTTTGTCCAAGCTTGTCTGTGAGGTGTTTTGTCAGTCTGTTTGCTTACTATGGGTGCGTCTAAACTACATCCTTCTGTCGAAAGAGGGATGTAAATTAGGCAAATTGAAAGTGCAAATGAAGCGGGGATTTAAATATCCCGTGCTTCATTTGCATAATCGCGTCACAGCGGTCTTTCAAAAAAGGGTATTTCAAAACTGAAACCGCAGTCTAGACGTGGTTCTTTTGGAAAAAAAAACCCTTTTTCAAAAGATCCCGTATTCCTCAAAAAATGTGATTATTTGATTGAAGATTATAGTGTGTTCTCTATTAGGGGATGTGTGTTGAGCCAAGCAGTCCTGCTGGGCCAGGGTGAAAGCATAATGCTAAGGCTCTGCTCTGCTATCCTTTGATCCCTAACCATTTAAGGATCCCTTGATGAGGGAGAGAGGGTAACTCAGGGTAAGCCTGTTCCTAAGTGACCAGAGGAGCTAGCAAATAGGAGTAGCAAACAGGGGAGTTATGCAAAGCAGTTCTCCAGGTGGAGGAAAGAGTATGTGATCCTTGCCTATTATATGCCACACATTAAACAATGATGTTAAAAAACTGAATAGATAATCAAGCAGCCCATTCAGTACACCGAATGAGGCAGAAATCCCAAGAAAACTATCCAGTTATTAAAGATGGTATAAGTCATACATACAAAGAAGAAGAATCAAGTTTGCATAGGTAATGTTAATTAGTTGCTGAACATTTCCTAACTTTCGAGTGCTTGACTTTGCAACGTTAGGGTGCATCTACACTGTACTGTAACTCGAAATAAGATATGCAGTTTGAGCTATGAAAATTGTGTATCTTATTTTGATGCTATTTCAAAATAACTTATTTCGTCATTTGGCACTGTCTACACAGCTCCAAATTTCGAAATAAAGCACTACTCCGAAACGTCCCTTACTCCTTGTAGAATGAGGTTTACAGGAACATCAGAATATTGAGCCTGAAATAACGGGCTTGCTGTGAAGACATGGGATAGCTATTTTGGGATACTTTGGTATCCTGAAATAGTGTTGCAGTGCAGACATACCCTTGATGTCTTAACTTTTTTTTCCATATAATTATTTTTATAAAATGGGATTATCATAAACTAAGATTTACCATTGATTTCATTGTGAATAGAGTTAGGCCAATGTTGAGCACTTTAAAAAAATCCTACCAATAAATTATATGTATTCCATTCAGCTCTCAGTTATCCTGAAAAAAATGAGGTGTATGCGTTCTTTCAAAAAAGTGGGTTTTTTTCAAAAGAACCCCGTTTAGACTGCGGTTTCTTTTTCGAAAAACCCTTTTTCAAAAAAGCGCTCTCACGCGATTATGCAAATGAAGCGCGAGATTTGTAAATCTGTGCTTCATTTGCCTTTTCAATCAGGCTCATTTACATTCCTCTTTCGGAAGAGGAATGTAGTGTAGAGATAGCCTTAGAGACTTATTAGGGCATAAGCTTTTGTTGCTAAAACCAATTCATCAGATGAAGTGGGAGTGAAAGTCACAGAAGCAGGAGTATACATAAGGGAGAACTTGCTTGTGTTAATGAAGCTAATTAAGTCAGGGTGGAATTTGGTCATTCACAGCATTTGGAAACTGCATGCCAAATACAGTGGTCCAAGCTCTTACCGTTTAAGAGGAGTTCTTGAACAAACAGATGGACTGACACATCTCCACATCAAATGCTGTGAATGATCCACTTCCACCCTGACTTGATTAGCTTCATTAACACAAGCAAGTTCTCCCTTATGTATACTCCTGCCTCTATAACTTCCACTTCAGTTCATCAGATGAAGTGGGTTTTAGCCATGAAAGCTTATGCCCTAATACATCTGTTAGTCTCCAAGGTGCCACAGGATTCCTTGTTATAGTCAGGACGAAATTTACTTTCATTTGGTAGATATTTCTGACATTAGATCATGTTTAGTTAATCTTTATTGGGAAATGTCATCTAACTGACTGTTAAACATTTATGTTTTATCCATGACAGGGCACTGTGAAAAACAGGATGTAATGTTTAAGCTGACAACCCTAGTAAAATGTCCTAAGTATGCAATTACCATAAGTCTACAGCAAACCTTGCTACTCTATGGTACAGAATTTGTTGTTTGTTGTGACACTGTTATCAGATTGACTGTCATTCTGCCAGAGATGGTGCCACGTCAACAGTCAATATAGTGCAGTACCTCAGCTGTAGAACTCAACCACAGTTCACCCAAACACCATAAGAAATTATTGCGTATAAAAGCATTTTAAACTAAATTTTGCATATGATATTTATTGGAAATTAAGTGAAGGCAATACGATGATTTCTAAGTCTACTTAAATTAAAAGGAATAGTAATCCATATGTCATCAAAACCAATTTTATCATTTTGTACTATAACACTAAAATGGGGATTAAAGTCCAGTTCCTCATTAAGGACTTTATGTTGTAAAAATTACAAAGTGCAAAGCCAATCTACTTATCATAGATACATTTGCACACATGCATACAAATAAATAGCCAAGTTATTTAGCTATTATGCACATCTATAAAAGGGTGAGGGTTAAAATTATTCCCTTATCTACCTCCCACATGGAACCTATACACAGCATAGTCCCTGTTCTCCCAGCTACAAAATTCCCCAGATGGATTGCAGAGAGAGAAGGAGAGAAACAGGAATGCTGTTTTGCCTGAATTAGGACTTGGATATGGAATCCTCATTCAACAAAGAAAAGTAATTATCTCCAGAACTGGGAATTGCCATTTACTGTAATCATTTAAGATACAATTATATTGGTATGCATATAGCTAAATATGTTCAGAGTTAAACTTCCAACCTATCACACAGTTTTTGAGATCACAGAGATCCTCTTGAGATCATCCCGAGATGTGCTGATCATACCACTGAGCCTCCTGCCTGCCCTCTGGGATACTGGGCCAGAAGCTCTGGTCTTCCCAAGCCAAGGCATAGACTTGGGGTAGTAGCCCCCCAGCAGAGTAACACAGACACTGAACCAGCTCAGCTCTGAACGGGCTCAGTTACAGGGACTTGACAGCAGTGAGGAACCCAGCCCCCAAAGGCACCAAAGCCCCAAATGAATCCGTCTTACTCTGTATAAAAATTTCACACAGAGAAACCTCATAGAGTTTGCTCTCTTTATCAATGAAAGAGAAATATGAACAGCTGCTGAGCCCCTCTCCCAGGGAGCAATTATTTACACTGTTTGATGATAAACAAAAGTTATTTATGAAGTATAAAAAGTAGGATTTAAGTGGTTGTAAGTCATGACAGATCGAAGTAAGTTACAAAGCTAAAATAAAAAAAATATATCAGCTGAGCCTAATACACTAAGAGAACATATTGGGGAGCAGTCTGTGCACCCCAGCTGAAGTTGATTATTATTTGCTTCCCATTCCTTAAATAGAATTTCCCCAGGGAGGGGATCCTTTGGTCCATTCTCCCTACCCCAGTGGAACAATACCGAATTCAAGATGGATTCCAGCACCAAGTGGCATGGTCCCATGTCTTTGTAGGACCAACCACAGTTTAAGCTTACAGGAAAAACAAAAGCAGTTACAGATCATTGCCCTGCACACTGGGCCATTAAGTTTTGTAAGTACCACTAATGGCTTTCACTAGAAGACCTAGATTGATTACAGTTGATATTTCTAGTTTCACATGCAAGAAAAATACATGCACACAAATAGCCTTCAGGGTAATACAAGCTCTTTAATGATATGTTACTTACCCATTTTGTATAATGCATACTCATATTTAAAACATATTTCCATAAAAATATGGGGCTTAGTGTCACACATTGACACAGCAAACTTCATGCTCAATTTTTTTAAATCAATGTCTATGCATTTAGTTTAGAAGATTTACAATTTTGCATTTAAGAACTATTACACAAGAGAATTCTATTTGTAATCCCATTGTCTTTCTAATGTAAATAATATATCTACAAAATTGGGGCACAGCATGTACATTTTTTCTTGGTGTAGGTCTCCATGGATGTCCCACAAGCTGGAATCCATTTCACTACACCCAACATGACCATAATCACTTATATCTCTCATAGGCTAGGGAGCCCACAGGGCAGTCACATGGCTTAGAACATAAGAACATAAGAACATAAGAATGGCCATACTGGGTCAGACCAAAGGTCCATCAAGCCCAGCATCCCATCTGCCGACGGTGGCCAATGCCAGGTGCCCCAGAGAAGGAGAACAGAAGACAATGATCAAGTGATTTATCTCCTGCCATCCATCTCCTGCCCTTGTTATGAAGGCTAGGGCACCATACTTTATCCCTGGCTAATAGCCATTTATGGACCTAACCTGCAAAAATTTATCAAGCTCTTTTTTAAAACCCTAATAGAGTCCTGGCCTTCACAGCCTCCTCGGGCAAGGAGTTCCACAGGTTGACTGTGCGCTGTGTGAAGAAAAAAGCATGTTGTCTCCATAGGTGGCCAGGATGCACATACATTTCCTGAAATTAAGGGCAGTCCGACTGGCCTGCAAGGAATTCCTACCACTCATACAATCCCAACATGTCCAGATAACACTAGAGAACGTGACTACTGTCTTCTATATAAAGAAACAAGAAAAAGTAAAATCTCTCCTTTGCTGAATAGTGGCAGTCAGCTTATGGAACTGATAAACCCACAAAACTACCACACTACCAGCAATGTGCTTCCAAGTGTGAAAAACTCTCTGCAGATATAAAACATAGACTAATGTATTTTTTAAGGTCAGAAGGGGCCATTATATTCTAGTCTGATCACTAACACATAACACAGATCATAGAATTTTACCCAGAAATTCCTGCATAACCCAATAACTTCTTGTTGAGTTACAGCATATGTTTTAGAAAGACATCAAATCTTTATTTAAAGATGTTATGTGATGAGAATCCACCACATCCTTTGGTAAAGTCTTCCTGTTAGAATGGGCACCTTATTTCCAACCTTCAACTTCCACCTATTGGATCCTGTGATGTTTTTAACAGCTACATAAAGAACCCTCTACTATTAGAAATCTCTACTCCATGTTGATACACTATAATCAACTCTCCTTTTAATCTTCTCTTGGATAAACTAAATAGACTGAACTCTAAGGGTATGTCTAAACTACATGACTCCATCGACAGTGCCATGTAGATTAGTTTACTCAAAAAAGGGAAATTAAGCGGCAATTTAAATAATTGCAATTTCACGAGGCAGAAAGGATCTGCCGACGAAGGGTTCTGGGTTCAGCAGATCCCCGTCTAGATTGCCGTGCTGTGCCGACAAACAGCTGATTGGCACAACGTGGCAGCCATTTTGATTTAAATGAAGCAGCGATCATTTAAATCGCTGCTTCATTTCCCTTTGTTGTCCTGCCTCATCTACATGGCTCCGTCGACGGAGCCATGTAGTTTAGACACACCTCCAGTCTCTCATTATAAAATTGGCTTTCCAGACCTTGAACTGTTCCTGCATGTTTTTTCCTGAATCATTTCCAGTTTGACAACCCCTATTATCAGCTGGTAGAACAAGCAAGATTTAAATCAATGCTGGCCTGGTTTCCTCTCTAGAGCAATTTCTCCTAGGCCAGAGAAACATTTTTATTTGTGTTCTTTGTGGAGAATTAGTTGTGTATCTTGTTGAAGTAGGAAGCTGAGTGCCATGTGATTTGCATCCCTTCCCCTTTTAATCTAAGATAACTTTGCTAGTTGTCCAGTCACAGGTTACGTTTTGTGAGATGACTGAAGCAAAGTAGACATTGAACAACTCTGCATTATCATCATCTTCCTTTATAAGCTCACCTTTCCCCCTGAGTAGTGGACCCACACCATCTCTGATTTTTCTTTTTTTGTCTGACATATTTCTAGAACCCCTTTTTGTCTTCGCTAATGTTTCTTGGCAGAAAGAGAAGGTGCACCAGTGAAATTCTTCACTTTTGAAGAAAAAGCTGCCTAAAATGAAAGAATACAGGTGGCACATGAACATAAGAATGTATACAGGTAGAACCTCCGAAATTCAGGTCTCAAGATCAGAGAGCCCTGGTGCCCAGGAGTGAGAACTAGCTGGGAGCCCTGGGACTGGTGAGTCCTGCCCCAGAGAGCCCTGGCTGGGCAGGGCATCAGCGAGTCAGCAGCAAAAGTGGGGCAGCCAGCAGACTCCATCCCCAGGGATTTCCAGTCAGGCAGGGGAGAAGTGGGGCCACAGCGCTTGGGAAGCTCCATCTCCGGAAAACCCCAGTGGGCCGGAACCCAAGTCCAAGCCCTGCAGGCTGGAGCCCAGTGGCAGTGGAGCTGGAGTGTCCTGGGAAGCTGGTGACAGGGGACCTCCCCTGTCCCGGCAAATTCCCTCATTTGGGACGGGTTGGGTCCTGAGGGTGCCGGACAAGGGAGGTCCAAACTGTATTGTAATCTGCCCTTTGATAGTCAAGGATTTATAATGGTGTTTGAATATCAGTATGTTTGCGCTAATATGGAGCTATGTTTCCCCATAGCTCCAATATCAGTTTGTATTTACACATTTTTATCTACTATGAGTCTCTTTTATTTCCATACCGAATCTATACAATATAGATAGGATAGTGAATATGCTTAAATCATGCTGTGTAGTTTTACATATTTCAGTCCCACGATAGACAAGCTGGGTGAGGTAATATATTTTATCTGACCAACTTCTGTTGGTGGAAGAGACAAGCTTTGGAGCCCTAGAAGGCTCTTCAGTACATTTTGCTGTGATGCTGGCTCTTCCTTTCACAGAACTGAAGAAGAGCACTGTGTGGCTTGAAACCAGCCTCTACTCCATGTCCTGACCCTCCACCACCTCTTTGTGCCCCAGCTTTGCCCCCACCCTGTCCCACTCCACTCCTTCCCTTAAGATCCTGACCATGCTCTGCTCCCACCCCTGCTCCACTGATGCCCTTGACTGTTCAGAGAAAAGTGCTCTCTGTGAAGACTTTTATTTCTCATTTTCCATCTGCTGTAATTTCCATATCACAAAGCCATTCCTGTGTAAAACTGAAATCCCTGCTTCATTATCATATTTCACACATGAAATAATTTTCTTTCTTTTTATTTCAGGAGCCTTCATGATCCCTTTTCTCATTTTGCTTGTACTGGAAGGCATCCCGCTACTTCATCTTGAGTTTGCCATTGGTCAAAGACTGAGAAAAGGCAGTGTGGGAGTTTGGAGTTCTATCCATCCTACCCTGAAGGGAGTAGGTAAGTCTCAGGAAGCTTACAGATAAACAGAACAGACTGCAACAAAGCCCACATTATTAATTTTGCCATTGATGGTTTATTGCTTTATTTTGGGGCAGAGGGAATATCTCAGAGGATGGATCTGAGTTCAGATATTTATTTCTACATTGTCCACTTGAATGCAGCCCGGGTAATAGTGATCAAAAGTGTTACCATCTGATAATTACTTGATAAAATGACAAAATGGCAAATGAATTTTAATGTTGATATATGCAAAGTAATGCACGTTGGAAGAATAATCCCAACTATATATACAAAATGATGGTGACTAATTTAGCTATTATCACTCAAGAGAGAGATCTTGGAATCATTGTGGATAGTTCTCTGAAAATATCCACTCAATGTGCAGCGGCAGTCAAAAAAGGAAACAGAATATTAGGAATCATTTAAAAAGGGGATATAGAATAAATCAGAGAATATCTTACTGCCTCTATATCAATCCATGGTATGCCCACATCTGGAATGCTGTGTACAGAAGTGGTCACCTCATCTCAGAAAAGTGTATTGGCACTGGAAAAGGTTCATAAAAGGGCAACAAAAATTATTAGGGTTTTGGAACAGATGCCATATGAAGAGAGATTTAAAAGACTGGGACTTTTCAGTTTAGAAAAGCGAAGACTAAGAGAGGATATGATAGAGGTCTATAAAATCATGACGGGCATGGAGAAAGTGAATAAGGAAAACTTATTTACTTGTTCCCAAAACATAAGAACTAGGGGTCACTAAATGAAATTAATAGGTAGCAGGTTTAAAACAAACAAAAGGAAGTTTTTCTTCATGCAGTGCACAGCCAACATGTGGAACTTCTTGGCTCGAACTAGATAAATTCATGGAGGTTAGGTCCATCAGTACTTATTAGCCAGGATTGGTAGGAATAGTATCCCTTGCCTTTGTTTGTCAGTGGCTGGAAATGGGTGACAGAAGAGGGATCACTTGATGATTATCTCTTCTGTTCACTCCTTCTGGGGCATCTAGCATTGGCCATTGTTAGAAAACAGGATACCGGGCTAGATGGACCTTTGGTCTGACCCAGTATAGCCATTCTTATGATGCCCCATTCCCAGTGCTCAGGAAAAGAGGGCACACTTAAAAACTGCATTCAGGTTTTAGAGAGATTAGAGGTAACAAGGATTATGGCTAGAACAATTTCTAGAATTAGAATTTACTTTTTCAATGTGCCAGCAACTGTGCTGTAGTTATTTTGAGGATAGAGGAGTTCAGTCTCCATTGTTGTCAATCCTAAGCAGTCATTGGTATAGAGCATTGTATACGTTAATTAGTGTACATTTTCTCTTGGCTTTTACTACTTGTGAAAGATGCCAGACTGACAGCCAGACAGACCTCTACAAGAGCTCTAGGTTCCCTGACAATCATTTTACACAGCAATATAATACACCCAGAAGCATTAAAACCAAATAACAATCTCCCCCTTCAATTAAAAAAGGAAGAAATGTATTTAGCTTACCCAGCCCATAATAAGCTATAAAGTTCCCTCCATTCTCTCTGGAAACATATCCTTACCCTTCTTCAGAACCCCTAGGAAATAAATGGTTTTTGCTATGTGCCTGGTGTGGGGGGGAGATCACCAAATCTGGGTTATATAGAGCCAAGAAGAACTGAGGAAAGATAAATTCTAGTGTCCCAGGGTCACTCACAAACAATGTCCCGCTGGAAGCTCTTCTGTTTAATCACAAGGGGAAAAGATCACTATTGACCTCAGCTGTGGCAGTGTGGCATGGGTAGGCAAGTGGTCTCAGTTAGGCATGCATCACCTCACTGAGGGCTTTTTAGGTCATGGCAACAACTTAGACTCTGTCAGAAATCAATAGGCAGCCAGTGCAGGTCTTGGAGCACTATGTTGTTGTGTTCCCAATGAGATGTCCTATAACATGAACTATAACATTTTGCACCAGCTTCCATTTCCACACAGTTTTAAAGTGTAGCCCCATGTGGAGCTTGTTACAATGGTCTAATCCTAAGGTGACCAACAAACAGATAACAGTGGCACAGTCTGCTTCTGAAAGGAAAGGTGGCAACCTTCTGGCCAGGTGCCAATGGTATGCCCAGATACTGTGAGGCGCTATCTGATGTTAGCCTTATTCACAATCTTACTCAAAAATGGAAGAAATGATAGCTGGACTGATTGTCATCAACAAGGGCTGGCCTCTTGAAGAGAGGCTGCATTAACGCTCCTTCAAAGCAATAGGCAGGTTACTGTATTTAGTCTCCACCAGAAAATGACCCAGTACTTCCCCTGACCTTCAATACCTCAGAAGGGCACAAGTCCAAATCACAAGTTGTGACACAAAGTTCTCCAGCTGCCTCCAATATTTCAATAAATACTAATGGCTAAAACTCTACTAAAGGTGATAAGGCCCTTGTTCCCTTAAGCTCTGTTAATCATTATGATCCTTATCCTGACAACTCAACTTCCTGATGAATAGTTCTGTTGGCTTCACCCAGTGCTAAGATAAAACAACTGATTCCTGGTTTAAACATTCTTGAAAATTTCTTGTCACCTTCTCGGTCCCTTGTCAGTCACCTCAGGGATCAAAGAACCCAGGCCCTTTCAGTCTTACCACTTTGCTCACTTCCTTGAGCGTCCATGTTCCCTGCATATGGCAACACTATTCCTCCCCATTGGCAACTTACTAGTGACCACTGAAAGGATGGAACTGGGTTCCCAAAAAATGATCTCTGAGACTGGCTGCAAAGCCATAATCAAACTCAAGCCACTTGTAATCCACGTACCACTGATTCACATCAGCTAGTTGTCTCAGACCTCAGGGCCTCCCACACTCTAGGGTTCTGTTTCTCTCATACGATTCCTTCCTTTTCTGTACAATTCTGTCGTTCTTTTCTCATTAGTCACCCTTCTACTGTGGCTAGATGGAGAAGGACATCAAAGGTCCACCAACTCCCATGAGCTCTGCATCCCTACTAGTCCCACTGTCCTGGAAGTAGCAGAGAATTCAAGACTATCCTCTAACCCCAAGAGGTGGTCATACAAGAGGTGGTCATAAATCCTTCCAATCCATCACCTGCCAACTGTAAGACACTCAACACTCAAAAAGAGCAGCTACATTCATTGTTTCACTCCTGGCTTCTCACACCACAAACTGTTCACATTTCTAATCCTACCATTACCTGTAATCAGTCTGCCTGCCAGAGAGACTAGCCCATAGGCACACCCTCATCAGGGGATTCTTTAAATAACTTTTTTTTTTTGCTGGCCTCTCCCCATCTAAATCTCTCACTATCGGTAATCCACTGTCCACACCACTTTACACACATCTCAAAAACACAAACATGACAAAATTGAGCAAACAAACACAGAAATGTAAAGGTGTGATCTCAGCCTCGATGCTGAGTTCCAGCTGGCCCTGGTTAAAGACAGAGTTTCCATGGTGTGATTGTAACAGTGGTGCCAGCTAGAGGTCCAGTTGCAGGGGCCAAGTGGCTGAATAGACTCCCTGTTTAAAGTCATAGCCCCCAGTAGTAGTTCCTATTGGTGGTAAAGAGGCAAAACTGCAGAGGCGGTAAAGAGCCGCGGTGAATATTTTCCAAATCCTGCTAGAAGTGCATGCTTTCGTTATTCTGTACATTTCCCACTCCACAATCTGTGAGAATGTCAACATCCAGCAGTCACATCAATATAACCATCAATCCCCCTCCTCTCAATCCTACAGCCAGTCCACACTTGCCCTAATCCCCCAGAAAAAAATCTTTAATTGAAAACCAAGGTTCCATGATAGCCAGGAAAAACACTAGCTGGTCACAAGTTTCAAACAAGAAGTCACCTAAAAAGGTGCTGGGTCTACAATTTCAACATTTTGTTGTTCGTTGCAACTAATGAAAAGGAAAGTAATTGGTTTTCAACAAATATATCTTGTTAAACTTCCTGCAAGGGACATTTTCTAAACCCTGCAAAGATGATTAAAAATATAGGGCCTAATTCTCAATGAGAAATATTCTGCATGTCTTCAGAGAGTTCCTGACTTTTTTAAATCAAAGGGCTACACTGTAACTTGAACCATGCACAGAGTACAATGGATGGTAAGACTTCTGTGCATGCTACCCAGCACTTGGGTCTGTGTACAAGAGTAAGAGGGTTCTGCACACTGGCTTCTCAGCTGAGCCCATGTAGGGCTCTCATAATTTGCTGCTATTTTATATAGGCAGCAAATTCTAGCTGTCTTCTGAAGAAGTGGGTTGTACCCACAAAAATACATGATACTACATAGTTAGTTAGTTTCTAAGGTGCTACAGGACCACTCTTTTTAAAAAAAAATTTCCAGAAAAGTGACTACTGGGACAGTGCCACTTATGCACCACCCCTTGCTCAGGACTGTGGCTAAACAGCCTGGCTCAAAACCTGCCACAAACAAAATGTCTGCAAATAAATGCAAACCTTCTACAACAATCTGGGCATATATTAGGGGCATATGTTACTTTTTACGAGTGCATTTCAGTATGCTCATTTCTCAGTAGCAGTGTGTGTTTACAGTGAGATATAAGCCACGAGTCCATCGTCACACTGTACTGATGGCAACTTTTCACATAATGAATAAATGAAATGATATTCCCAGCTTCAAGGTGGGGTAATAAATACAGAGAAGCCTTTTTATTCTGTAGGTAACTAGTTTGAATCTAGCCCATGTCACTAGTGACCCAGAGTCGCTAATACCTATCTGATGACCTAGTAATTATGCAGCGTCAATGTGGACTACTAGTGGACCCACAAAAACCATTCTCCTAGATAGTACACCCATGCTGGTAACCAAAGATTGAATTCATGGAGTTAAATGTATTTGTTCAGCCTGGAAACTGCCAACAAAGTTGATAAGGTAAGGTACATTGGTGAAGCTTGTACCACAGTTGTTATCCATGCTTTATCTATTCCCCAGGAAGAGGCTTTTAATTATCAGGGCTCTTGGTATAGGACACATCACAGTCTCTAAAGTCATTTCAATATCGTATCTTTAATTTTTGTAAAACCTTGTTTCTTCCTGCTGTCAGTACAGCTAAGTGAAGTATAAAATTTTCCTTCTACATTACCACAGAGATATATTTCTGCTAATGGGAGTTGCATGCACACCAAGGGAAGAATGTGTTTTAAAGCTGCATATGCCCAACATGCCTTATATGCTGGATCTTGATATTCTGATGGATATTATCAAAAGTCAGCTAAGTTTAGTTACTTAAAATGTTTCAGAGGGGTAGCCAAATTCACCTGTACCTGCAAAAACCATGAGGAGTCCTGTAGCTCCTTAAAGACTAACAAATGTATTTGGGCATAAGCTTTTGTGGGTAAACAGCACTACCAGATACATCTGATGAAGTGGTTTTTACCCACAAAAGCTATCGCCCATATACATCTGTTAGTCTTTAAGGTGCCACAGGACTCATGGTTTTTAAAATGTTTGTTTTATATACAAAGTATTGCATTCAAATGCTATTAAAAGTTATGGGTTTATTTTTTTTAAATGTATAATTTCCGTAATGCCAAATGGTTCTCTTACTTCAGTTTGAAGTCAGCAAGCCCACCTGTGGAGTAAGGTATTAGTCAACATGGGTATGATTATCAGAATCCAACCCTATGTTTTCAACTTGTATGGCTACATTTTTGTCTTCAGGCAAAATCTTTAGTCCTGGGCCAATGGTGGTACAGAAACTGCCTTAATCTAGGAGTAGCTTCAGGAAGTATTGAGACTCAAATCCATACCTTGGAATCACTCTCTCTCTCCTGCTTCCTCCTGGCTCCCAGGGGTATAAAAATTGTTGCTGATCTGCATATCTTCCTTACATCTCTACCCCCACCCTGCATTGACTCAGCTACTTTTATCAGTAAGGTGGAGTCAGAACCAAGGCAACAATCACTCTCTATCAATTCCCCTCCCCGTCACTGCCCACCTGCTCTAGGGCAGAGAATAAACAAGGAAATAACTTTGTTTAATGCTGCTCATCCTATGCACAGGTCCAGATGGCCTGAGTGTGAGTGGGAGATTACTCCTATGAATGGGTATACAGTCTGAATCACAACCTACTCCTTAATTATAATAAAGATGATAATGATAAAGAGGGTTAAACAAGTATTTGGTGAAAATGCAACATACAATGTTTAGAATGCTGTTATTTTCAAGTATTTGTTGTGACCTGCAGAGTTGGGAGATTTCATGCCAGGTATCTGCCTCAAACTGATTTTTGTTTTGTTTTGTTTTGTTTCAGCTCAAAGGGTTTCAGAATGAGGGTAGAGAAAAAGATGTAATTTTGATCTCAGAAATCAGAATGCAATGATTAAGAAGCCCTATTGCTCCTCTCAGCTGCCCAGGGCCAATGTGGCATTCCTCATCAGAACTGAAATCAGGGAGACTGGGCTCTCAGGACTCTTCCTGCCGATGCTAGACAGCATGAAGGAGGAGACATATGCTCTTGGACTCCAATGCAGAGGCCGTGAGGAGCAGAGGGGAAGATAGGGACATAAGCAGATAGACTAGAGTGGGAATGGTATAATAGAAGGGGGAGGGGAGAGACTCTTGAAGACAGAAGTTTTACAACCATTAGAGCACATGCTCCTCCAAAACATGGAATTGAACCCAAGATTACCCAAGTCTCTACATTCTTCTGCTGTCTAGCCAATACCTGTAATCCTAAATTAGTGTCTTACCCTCTCATACTAGCTGGACCACAAAGAAGATAACAGCCTGGTCCCACTGGCTTGAGTGGCAGAAGACTATGCTATCCATCTAAATGTCCTAAATTGGCTGATTACACATGTGGGATCAATATAATTAAAAAGAATGGAATTTGGCTTTTGTTTGCTTGTTAGAACATTACATTAATAAAACCCTATGTGGATGTTAAAAGAATGTTAAGGTTACAAAGTCAAGCATTCCAAAGTTAGATAATGGCAAACTTACAGTTGCCTTTGTAACTCTAATGTTGTTTATATAGGGAGGTTCTAAGTATAATGTGTTACTTTGTGTCTAGAATTCAAGAATTGTTGTGCTCATCTATAGCCATTAAAATCCTATTAAATTACATTGTCAAGATACACATTTTCACAGCATTCATATAGATAGCTGAGCTCAATCTGGGGTCTTAGTGTTGTAACTTCTTATATTTTTGCTGATATATTTCAACATGCCTTTAAAAAACAACTAAAAGCTGCATAGTATCATCTTTTTTCCTTTTTTCTTCAGGTATAGCAGCAATGCTTGTATCCTTCCTGGTTGGTTTATACTATAATACTATCATTGCCTGGGTGATGTGGTATTTCTTCAACTCTTTCCAGGAGCCATTGCCTTGGAGTGACTGCCCTCTCAATGACAACAGAACGGGTACAGATTATGAAATAGCATTTTCATTTGTAAAATACCTTTTGTCATTAGCAATTAATGCAATGAGAACTTTTCTGTATAAAAACAACGTACCATGACAACTTTACCATGGTTGTATGCAGTGTAGTTGTGACCATGTTGGTCCCAGGATGTTAGAGACAAACTGGGTGAGGTAGTATTTTTTATTGGAAAACTTCTGTTGGTGAGAGGGATAAGCTGTGTGGCTTGAAAGCTTGTCTCTTTCACCAAGGGTATGCCTACACTACAAGGGTATTTCTAAATAAGTTATTTTGGAATAATAACTCCCAATATAACTATTTTGAAATAGCATGTCCAGACTACAGGGAAGCCTCAAAATTAGTCCAGAGCAGGCTTCCCTAACGTGGACACACTACCTCAACTTGGAGCCCCAGGAAGCACTGGGGAGTAATTACTTTGAATGGCCCTGGGGAGGAGCTATTTTGAAATAGCAGCAGTGCATTCTCACCCACTAGGAGTTCAATTCTCTTACCATGGGCTTTGCTACCATGGAACTGTTGGAGGGTTTTTCATGGCACTCCCTCAGATCCTTCTATAATAGCACATGCTGTCATCATTTCTTGTCATCTGCTTATATCATCAGGCAGGCTAACTCTTGCTTTCATTTGATGGCTTGAGCCAGGTTTCACTCTCTTGAGGAGTATGTTTCTTCTAGTTTGTTCATGGCTACCCACATTTTGGACCTGTCATGCACTGAGTTGTACCATGATTTCTACTTTGCCCTACAGGCTATAGCAACCTTGTTTTCTCAGGCTGTCTTCTAACCTTGTCCTTGAGTTGGGTTTTCTCAGGTAACTGTAGAGGCAACCACCAATATTGCAGCTTCTGTAGTCAGTTCTGTATTGCCAGGTGTTGATTAGTGGTCCTTAACTGGTGGTAAATCCATCTTCCTGCATCATCTTCCAGAATGCATGGATTATTACCCACTACCGTATGGGGGTGCTAGACCCTTAGTAAACCATATTTTCCCTTTCAGTGTCCATTCTCATGCCCTCTTCATGCAGCTTTTCCCTCTCCTGGACCACCGCATCAAGTTCTTTCAGTTCAGTTGCTACAGGAGGGGGCCATTGACTTAGGAAGGCTTCTGCAGTTGGGTATTGATGTCATCTTGTTGACTCACAATCATCTTCTCATTCTGCTGCTGTTACAGTTCTAGGCTTTGCTTTGTGTTCTGGTCCCCTAGCAAATTCATCTCCTGGATCTTCAATGCTCCTGGAGGGCTTGCAGAGCCACTTTATGCTGCTTCTGCTGGCTTTGCAGCTGGTCCCACACACCAGAGAGTGTTGGCTTTGTTGTTACTGGTTGTGGAGTTACAAAGGTTTCAGTTCATCATCCATATTATTCTGAAGCTCATTGATTTTTGTCCTGTGATCATTGTCAAGAGCTTCCTTCTCCAGCTATAGCTGCATGAAACCCTTATGCTTCAGTTTTTTAGTGAGCTTATTCAGCTCTTCCTGAAGCTGTGATGTCTTGAGTTGCTGCCGTGTCTCCAGACTACCAAGTTATTTCTTAGGAGCCTCGTCTTTTCTTTCTTCATTTCCCATTTTAGCTCAACCTCCAACAAAAGTTGCTGAACCTGGTGGGGATTCATATCTGGATGTTGCTGTTGGCCCAGATCTCCAACCGTTGCTCCTGCAGCTTTTCGGTTTGCTTTCAATACAGCTGCATCTCCCACTTCAAATCCTTTTACAACAACTGCCTTTCTTCTCTAGTATAAGTTGGTCATCCACAGTGACTTTCACCTCCTGCAACATCCTGATGTCTATCACATTAATCATGTCTGGCTGCTCTTGTCCTATTGACTAATTCCTTTTCTACCACTGCAGCCTGGTGGCCATCAGCCTGGCATATCTTGGACTCTGGGTCCAATGCACTGCTTCTCTTTTAGAGTCAGGTCTACCTGACCTTGAGTACTGGCACCGGCTGCTCTGTGACATGAAGCATTTTCACAGCCATCTTCATGGTGAAGATAGAAGGAAATGTGGACTTCATAGATTCCAAGGCCAGAAGGGACCACTGTGATTATCTAGTCTGACACAGGCCACAGAATTTCCCCCAAATAATTCCTAGCATGTCTTGTTTAGAAAAAAAATTAATCATGATTTTAAAATATACGAGGGCAAATCCACCACAACTATTGCTACACTGTTCCAATGATTAATTACTTTTGCCAGTTAAAATGTATGTATTAATTCCAGTTTGAATTTGTCTAGCTTCAATTTCCAGCCACTGGCTCATATTATACCTTTCTCTGCTAGTCAGAAGAGCCCATTATTATATATTTTCCCCGAAGGCTTATAGATTGTAATCAAGTCACCCTTTGTTCTCTTTATTAAGCTAAGTCTTTAGTCTATTACTATAAATCATGTTTTCTAATCCTTTAATTATTCTCATGACTCTTCTCTGAACTTTTCTCAGCATCCTTCTTGAACTGTGGTCACCAAAACTGGACACAGTATTCCAGCAGCTTATACACCAATGCCAAATACAACCATAAAATAACCTTTCTACTCCTACTCAAGATTCCCTTGTTTATGCATCCCTGAATTTTATCCATCTTTCTGGCCACAGTGTTTCACTGGGAACTCATGTTCAGCTGACTATCCACCATGACTCCCCAAATTTTTATCAGAGTCACTATGGGTATGTCTACACTACAAAGTTAATTCGAACTAACAGCCATTAGTTCAAATTAACTTTCATAGCGTCTATACATACAAATCGCTAGTTTGAACTTAATTCGAACTAGCGGAGCCCTTAATTCGAACTAGGTAAACCTCATTCTACGTGGACTAACGCCTAGTTCGAATTAAGTAGTTCGAATTAAGGGCTGTGTAGCCACTTAATTCGAACTAGCTGGAGGCTAGCCCTTCCCAGCTTGCCCTGGTGGCCACTCTGGGCCAAACCAGGGAAACTTTTCTGCCCCCCTCCCAGCCCCAGAGCCCTTAATGGGCCACGGTCTGGCTACAGTGCTCGTGCCAGTTGCAAGCCTGCCAGCACCCAGCCAGCAGACCCTGCACCTGGCACAGCATGAGCCAGCCACCCGCTGCCACCCAGCCCTCCGCCTCTTCCCAGGACCAGGCTGGCAGCTCCCAGGAGCCTGCCCCGGGCCACAAGAGGCGGGCGCCCGCCTGGCCTAGTGCGGAGATCGTGGACCTCATCGAGGTTTGGGGAGAGGCCTCCAACATCCACGACCTCCGCACTAGGCACAGGAATGCGGTCGTCCAGGGCAGGATAGCTGCCAGCCTGGCCACCAAAGGCCACATGCAAACCCAGGAGCAGGTTTGCATGAAAATCAAGCTGGTCCAGTGAGACCCCCGACCCTGAGCCCTGAGCTTAGAACATAAGAACGGCCGTATTGGGTCAGACCAAAGGTCCATCTAGCCCAGTAGCCTGTCTGCCAACAGTGGCCAGCACCAGGTACCCTGGAGGGGATGGACCGAAGACAATGACCAAGCAATTTGTCTCGTGCCATCCGTCTCCAGCCTTCCACAAACAGAGGCCAGGGACACCGTTCCTACCCCCTGGCTAATAGCACTCCATAGACCCAACCTCCATGAATTTATCTACCTTCTCTTTAAACTCTGTTATAGTTCTAGCCTTCACAGCCTCCTGTGGCAAGGAGTTCCACAGGTTGACTATGTGCTGTGTGAAGAAGAACTTTCGCTTATTAGTTTTAAACCTGCTGTCCATTCATTTCATTTGGTGTCCTCTAGTCCTTCTATTATGGGAACTAATGAAGAACTTTTCTTTATTCACCCTCTCCACACCACTCATGCTTTTATAGACCTCTATCATATCCCCCCTCAGTCTCCTCTTTTCTAAGCTGAAAAGTCCCAGTCTCTTTAGCCTCTCTTCATATGGGACCTGTTCCACACCCCTAATCATTGTAGTTGCCCTTTTCTGAACCCTTTCCAAGGCCAAAATATCTTTTTTGAGGTGAGGAGACCACATCTGTACACATTACTGAAGATATGGCGTACCATAGTTTTATACTTCCCCTCCTCCTTCTTCCCCTGGCTTCCCCCTTCCAGCTCCCTCCTCCCAGGTTTCCACCTCCCCTCTCCCACCCTCTCTCTTCCCCTCTCCCACTTCCTTTTCCCAGTCTCCCCAGAGGTTAATTCCCCCCCCCAGTTTTGTTAAATAAAGAGAGTTTCTATTTTTGAACACGTGTCCTTTATTTTTTACATCAGGAAGGGGGCTAGGGAAGGGTAAGTGGAAGGCGGTGAGGGAGGAATGGGGCACGAGCCCCCGATGGGGAGGACTGGGGTGGCTCTGCGGGCTCCTCGGGGTGAAAGCTCTCCTGCGGGGCCTCCTGGATCCTGACAACCCCCTGATTGACACCCCCGGATGGCAGCCTGCAGCAAGTGCTGCCAGGCTGATGGCCGAGTGCTGTGATGTGCCAAGTGTGGGCACTCAGGGCACTCCAAGTCAGGACTGCTTTGCTGTCCCTCATCGAGGTAGACAAGCAAGTGGGGAACCCTGAGAACTGTCTGTCCGGGGTGGGGGTCGGGTCCCTTTAAGCACAGCCCTCGGCTAGCCTGAGGCAGCAGCTCCACACTCAAAGTCCTAACCTGATGCCCTGCCGGCACTGGGTCTGGCCAGCCTTAACTTTGGTTCAGGGTCCACTTACTGTGGACATGCTAGTTCGAATTAGCAAAACGCTAATTCAAATTAGTTTTTAGGTCTAGATGCACTAATTCGAATTAGCTTAGTTCAAATTAACTAATTAACTAAGTTAGTTCGAATTAGTGCTGTAGCGTAGATGTACCCAATGTTCCCCATTATATCACTGTTTTTTTTGTTCCTATATGTATACATTGACATTTAGCCAAACTTACCTGTTCATGCAAAGAGATCAACAGTCAGTAGATCCATCTGTACATTGCCCCAACTCTAGAATTGTGCCCTTTTATATTGATAAGAAAGAGGATAAATAACAGCAGCAGAGACTCTTGCTTCAGGGATATTCCAGAAGAGAATTTTCAGACAAGATTTCTTGCAAGATAAAAACAATGGAAGGCCCAAAGATTTTTTTTTAAATTGAGGTTGAAGAAGGAGGCTCTCCCTGAAGAACACTCATGCATGCATCTCTTCTCTTTGAAAAACATCCAAAACACATACTGTGCAAGCTGTACATGTGTTCATCAACTTCCCTCCCCTTTTCCTTTCCCCAAGCCATCAAAATCTCCTCACAGCTAATCAAAAAAAGATTCACCGACTTAATAACTAGGGTGCGTTTAATAAAACAACAAAATCTTCACGAGAATTGCCATTAGACTAGCCGTCTGTGAGGTTCTAAGAGATCCCGAGACTTCCCAACTAAATTTTAGTGGGGTTACACTTGTGTAATTTAGGCTAATTTAGGAGTGGGCAAATTCCAGCCTGGGGGCTAGATCCAGTCTGCAGGGTTAGCCCCTGCCAGGCCCCCACCACCGTGTTTCCCTGCGCCTCAGCAGGTATTGGACGATCGCAGCTCTCATTGGCTGCAAATCACGTTTGTGGCCAATGCAAGCAGTGGGAAGCATCGTCCCCATCCGCGCCACTTCCCGCCACTCACATTGGCTGCAAACAGTGATCTGTGGCCAACCAGAATTGTGATCATCTGATACCTGCAGAGGTGCAGGGAAACATAGCAGTGGTGGCCCACTGAAGACTAATGCTGGTAAGCTGACTTTTTTTATAGCCCACCCCTGAATTAGACCATTGGTGTATAATTATTTTACATGTCTATAATAAATTTACTGAATGACCATTATTTTACATTCACAGGTTATGTAGAAGAGTGTGCCAAGAGTTCTCCTGTAGATTATTTCTGGTATAGAGAAACTTTAAATATTTCCACTACTATTGATGATTCAGGCACCATACAGTGGTGGCTTTTACTGTGTTTAACGTGTGCCTGGGGAGTACTGTACGTGTGTACAATCAGAGGCATTGAAACAACAGGAAAGGTACTGCATTTTGTTTTATACGTGCATGAGATATTCGACTTTTCTTTATATTGGAGGACATGTGAAACTAGTCATATTATAAAAGCTACATATGTCATAAGAAAAAGTAATCCTGCTGCCACTGTCGTAAAAAAATGTCACGTCTCAGCAATCCTTTTGAACAGAGAAGCAGGATGGCGGTTGATTCAGTGTACGTGTAGATCCAGTAGGAGCTAGCTCCTAGATCTCAACAGGCCTTTCTCTCATTCAGTACCTTACTTACCTGTAGGATGTCTTTAAGAAGGATCCAATGGACTAATCTTTTTTGCTATGTTCATTCCAGGCCCTTAGGTAGGGGGACTGCAAAGGGTGTGAACGCACCCTGCATGGTCCTTCATGATCCACCATGGGGCCGATTCTGGCCGGTCTGGGTAAGGCAGAGGCGGCATGCTGCCCCAACCTCCTTCTCCCATGGTCTGGCCAGTTGGGTTAAAGCAGAGGTGGTGCACTGCCAGCCTCCCTCCCCCATGCTCTGGCTGGCCGGAGGAAGCCTGGGGCTGATTTCCCCCTTCCTCTCTGAGGAAGGAGGTTGGGGGCAGGGCCGGGCCATGGAGGGGCACTGGGGGGGGGGGCATCCACCAGCCCCTCCCACAGCTTGCCCCTCCCCCCCATGGAAATTCCTGCGTGCAGGCCTGCATTTTCAGATCATGTCCTTGTTTGGGTTTCTGCTCATCCCTCAATACTTACTATCTAAATACCACATCCAAAGTTTTCAAAAATGAGGACCTAAAGTTAGGGTCCTAAGTACGTATTTAAGCACTTAAATAAGTACCCTGATTTTTTTTGATGTTGAACATTAAGCAGTTCCCACATTTTGTAATAGCTCTTGATGATCAATTGCAATAATCAGATATCAGGTTATACATTTTTTTCATAGATAGCAGTCATGATAGAAATGACCTGACTTGAATGCTGAAGGGTTGCAACTTGTCTTTAATTGAGCACTGATGCAATATATATTATATAATCATTACTCAAAATGTACAGGTGTGTATTACATTTCTCAAACATAAGAGTTCCAACAGCATGTTAATCATGACCAATTTGACACTTTTTGCTGCTTTTTAACTTTTGTGTCACATTTTGTTGTTTTCTGCTCTCATTTCTTCCTATGCTATTTTTCATAAAACAGTGGTTCTCTCATGCTTTTAAATATTTATGTGTTCCTTCTCCAGGCAGTGTATGTAACTTCAACTCTTCCTTATGTTGTGCTTACCATTTTCCTGATCCGCGGCTTGACATTGAAAGGGTCAGTCAATGGAATTGTATTTCTCTTCACTCCCAATGTAAGTGCTTGGATTCTTTCATCTGTAAATGAGGTCACTAAGTAGATATCTGTATCATTAGTAAGAAGTAAGAAATAATCCTCCTCCATTAGTATGTATTCTGCCCACCCTTCAGGCATCCTAAACCCAGTTGCCTTAAGGCTTGAGTTAGATGGCAGACCCCTTCTTTGCATTAGAGCAATACATTAGGAAGTAGTTAATAATTGCATGCTAGCTTCTGTTGTAGTGGCAGTTAGGGTCTCAAACCTTAAATGCATCATATCATGCTAATTATTCTTATGGACATGAAAGAACATATGATCCCCTCAGATTTTGTTCATGAACTCTTGAATGGGCCAGAGGGATCATTCCAGAACAATGTGAACTGTTTTCTCACCTCCTACTGCATTCTGCTTCTAGAATGTTTCCATACCCTTCCAGTAGAAAGGACTAGTCCTGAGTTCCAAACTAAATGGAATTAGGATGGAATTATAGTCCAGTCTTGGAATTTTTTGTCCAGATGCCTGTATTAACGTGGTGTATATTCAGAGCAGTTCCTCACTAAAATAAGTTGCCATGGGAAGCCCAGGTTATCATTCATCTGTTGTTCAACCAATATTAAATGGTACAACTTAAACACTCTTTAGAGGAAAACAGCAAGGAACCTACTGTCACCTAGAGGGAGACGGTTATTTGCATAATTTTGTGTATATTAAAAATTATTCACATTTAATTTTAGCACATTAGAAACACAAAGAAAATAAGTTTATAAAAGCACTAATTTTGTTTGATGTCCATGTTTTAAGGGTGAGAAGTAACTATGTTCCATCATATCCAATGATCTTATGCTAGTCGCTAGTATGACTATCTGATATTCAACATAAGCTGTAATATTAAACAATATAAGATGTCCTACTGTATTATTCATTCATGAAGCCTTTTGCCTCATATCTCAGGTTAGTGAGCTGGCTAACCCAGTTACATGGCTGGATGCTGGAGCCCAGGTGTTCTATTCTTTCTCCCTTGCCTTCGGAGGCCTCATTTCCTTCTCTAGTTACAATTCCATTCAGTAAGTAACAAGCACAAAAAATACAATTTCATGTCAGTATTTCACTATTTGAGATAAAATGTTGCAGTTCGATTCTGCTCACCAACAGGGGAGCGGAGAGGGCAGCTGCCCCATAGCCCGGCGGTTCAAAGGGGCCCAAGGCTCCCAGCCACTGCTGCTGCTGCTACTGCAGCAGTGGTGTTGGCTGGAGCCCCATGCTTCAGCAGTGATTTATACGGTCCAAGGCTCCAGCCACCACTGCTGCTTCAGTAGCCATGGTAGGCCAGCACTGTGTCTGGGCAGTGCTGAGGGCTGCCTCTGGGCACATTCTAGGCGGTGCTCAGGGCTGACTGCCCTGCCTCTGCCCTTTCAGCACAAGGCCCTGCCCCTTCTGGGAGCATGGATCCACCCCCCCCCCCCCACATACACATACCTCTTGCCCAGGAGCCCATGGAGGCTGTTGATGCCCCTGACACCAATGTACTATACTGCTGATGAATTCAGCACAAACCTATGTATGTCAACATCTCCTGTTGAACATCTCCTCCCCCTTTCCCTCGCTCCTTACAAGCAGGGGAGGAAATGGCAAAGTAGGCCAGTCTGTGGGAAATTTGTGTTCAGAACTCATCATTCTATGGGATCCAGAAACAGTGCAGAGTCACAAGGCTCCTGCATAGACAGCCGAAGACTGTATAGGGCTCAACAGCTCTGTAAATTTAAGGAGCAGAATCCAAGTCAGGTTTGCAGCTGGGTAATCCCTGCTCTCTACATGGGACAATTCCAAAGAAATTCCATCTTTGGGCCATTCATGGCATTTTACATGCTGTACCTGAGTTTTCTCCACACATAGTGTACAATGAAGTCCTTTGATTTTTCAGAGCCCCGATAATACATTTCTTCCTTCACTTTATTAAAGCAAAATGCCAGAGGATGTTGAGAAGGTTAAGACTATAAAAGGGTTAAAAAAAGAACTAGATACATCCACGGAAAATAGGACCATCAACTGCTATTAACCAGGATGGGTAGGGATGGTGACCTTAGCCTCTGTTTGCCAGAAGCTGGTATCAGACAACAGAATAGATCACTTGATGATTATCAGTTTGTTCATTATCTCTGGGGCATCTGCTGTGCAAAGACAGGATATTGGACTCGATGGACCTTTGATCTGACCCAGCATGGTCCTGCTAATGTTCTTATTCTAATTCATCCTCTGACACATTAATAATTTAGCTTAATTACATCTTTATTTCTTCAAATATTAACTTTGCACAAGATTAATTTTAAATGTGTTGAAAGTTTGACCTGGTTGTGTTATTCCTTCAATCTAATTAAAGACAAAAATGACTGAGTTCTTAAAGATTCAGATTTTAATTAAGTTTAACTCATCCTAGTAAACAGATTTATTTCCAAACTTTGTACATACATGTAAATTATTGTCCTGATCCTCTGATATTAAAAATTAGTTATTGAGGCTATTGCACATTACACACACACACACGAAAATTGGCTGATGTTTCTTCTGTCTTTTGATTTACAGCAACAACTGTGAGAAAGATGCTTTAATTATCTCTGTGATCAATGGTTTCACATCCATTTATGCAGCAACTGTCATATACTCCATCATTGGGTTCAGAGCAACAGAGAGATTTGACGACTGTTTCAGCAGGTAAATTGCATTAAAATCTAATTACACAGCCTTTTGTTTAGCCTGGGTGGAAGCAGCCTTATTTTCCAAACCATTAGCTCATGTAGAATTATTCTGTTCATGTGATTAGTACTTATTTGTACAAGGAGACCTACTGACCAGTGACAAGATCTGGTCCCAGATTGCATCAGGTCAACTATCACTTCAAAAAAAGCCAGGACTAAGCCCAAGATCAATAACATTTGATCATCTGACTTTCTAAGATGTGGGGTTTTTCATTCTAAACGAAAAGTAAATAAACCAAAATGATTGTACAAGAATGAGTGACAGTTGTTTGATCTGTCCTACTTTTCCAGCTGTAGGCACCCGAGCCTTTGACAGCTCTGAAAAGCGATGTTTTAGGATGTTAGCAACCATTCAGTCATTGCTATTCCATTTTCTGAGGTATTTTTTCCATATAGATCTTTCAGAAATAACTATTAAGGAGGCAATTCCTATTGGGAGAGAAGTAGATCAAATTGGCTAAATACCCCCACTATCCATGAATACTGAAAGAACTATAGTTTTTACATGAAATGGGACAATTTACTACTAGCATAATCAGGCATAAATCACTGAATTCAGCAGAATTGTGTATGCTTTACTAGGACTGGTTAAAAATTTTAGTGAAAGTATTTTGGCAGAAAGTTGGTTTTTCCACCAAACCATTTTTGTGTGAAAAAGAATTGTTTCATGCTGACTATTTTTTGTCAAAAAACTAAATTCCTGAAAGCAAAAATAAGTTAGACAAAACACAAGATGTTTTGATTCAGATAGCCTCCCATGGTTTGCCATGAAAGTTATACCTGTAGCTTGGTCTCCTCGGCTGCTTCTAGACTGACATGATTATCTGCAAATGCTTTTAACGGAAAAGTTTTTCCGTTAAAAGCATTTGCGGAAAAGAGCGTCTAGATTGGCACGGATGCTTTTGCGCAAAAGCACTTTTTGCGGAAAAGCATCTGTGCCAATCTAGATGCGGTTTTGCAGAAGAAAGCCCCGATCGCCATTTTCGCCATCGGGGCTTTTTTGCCCAAAACAATTCTGAGTTGTCTACACGGGCCCTCTTGCGCAAAAGCATTTGCACAAGAGGGCTTTTTCCCGAGTGGGAGCGTCATTGTATTTGCGCAAGAACACTGACGATCATACATTAGATCGTCAGTGTTCTTGCGCAAATTCAAGCGGCCAGTGTAGACACAGCCCCAATGTCCCCATTCTCCTATATAAACTGGGCTTCTCAGCTGGACTTTATTTCCAATGATGTACCAAAGCTGGGGTCTCCACTGAGGCAGCCATTTCCCTTCACTATGTGGTGAGACTATGGTGTTATCAAAGGAGATATAATCCATCCATAGAACCCAGGCTATAGAGGTGAATGGTAGTATGAGAAACCAGCACTACAACTCTCATGGGACCCTGGCATAATTTTTTGATTGTTCTCGGTTTTTTTATTTTTTTGAAAGAAATTTTCAAATTTTTCCATGGAAGATTTAGACAAAAATATTTGTTTTAAAGTCCACATCCAACTATCTCTAAATCTCACACCAGCAAAGAATATGTCCCTGATATTTTGCTGAGCCAATTCTCCTGATATCTATTTATAAATGTAATTTCTTTAATTGTAAAAGTTAACATAATTTTGAATATATTTATATTTCTAACCCAATAAACACTGTAATAAGAAAAATTACAATTCTTATTTGACCCAAAATTCTGCATAATAAAATGCAAGAATAGTTGGCATATCCTATTACACACTTCTACATAACCTAAGTGAGAACAGGTGTGTAATGTTTTGTTTGGTTGATTTGAGCAGGATTTAGATAATTTTTCTTTATCATAATTTAGGTGCAGGTATTCAGCCCCAAGCCTCCTGATGTCTGTGTGCAAACCTGAATATGCACATACCTGTATGAGTACTTTGCAGGGGCAAACAATTATGTGTGCACTTTGAGGCACATTGTCAGCCAAGTAGCCAAAAAACCTGAGCATGTTTAGGCATAAGAAAAGAAGACTGAGGGGATACCTGAAAACATTCTTCAAACATGAATGGTAATTAGTTGTAATCTATGTCCAGTGAGGGTGGAGGCAGTGGACATGGATTGCAACTGATCACCATCTTTGTAAGGTCCCATCTCAAACCATGGTGGAGGAAGTACAGTCTGGGCAATTTCTTCATTTGCCCTGGGATCCCAAGTGCTATATACTAGTCTGCCCCTCAGCTTCTATAAATGAATTTACTGCCTCAGCAGTTAGGCGGCTTTTAGGGTAGCCTTTTGCACTGTTATGCTGAAAGAGTTCTAATACTTTCACCATCTAAATGTTTATGCTTTGGGGCATTTCTGGCTCCAACATTACTGAAAGACTAGATAAAGCAGCTGCTTTCCCATTGTTATGCCACATATGAATTCTATCATGAAGTTGTAGTTGGGCAGCCCTGAGGTCCAGCATTCCTCCAGTGCTCCCAGAGTGGCAGAGTTGATGTATGCCATGAGGTTATCTGTATAGAGAGTGATGTGAACAGCTGCCTGGTAGCCATTCTCAGTTATAGCTTTGCCCAGAGGCAGGAATTCTAGCTTGGAAGGGTTATAGCATTTGTCATTCTGCTCTGATAAATTCATTTCTCAGCTGGCATATTCAATATCATCATCTTCTGCACATCCTGGTCTTGGGAGAGGACAGTGCTCACTCCTTTGTTGCTAGTATCTGTATAAAGTTTGAAAAGACGGATGTGTTCCAGGTAGACTAATATTGGTGCTCCTACTACAGCAAACTTCAAGCACTCAGAGGCCTTCTGACATTCCTCAGTCAAATCCATGGGACTCCTGTTGGAAAACATGACCTTTAAGTTACCTAGGAATGGGGCATGTAAGGGTGGACTCAGCTTTGGCAAAGTCTTTTATAGTATCTAACAAATCCTAGGCAGATATAAGAAATGGTTGTCCACTTCTGAACAACTCAAACCTTTTCTGCATCAGGGACAAACCTATCTGCTGTCACATTATGGTTGAGGCATGCCACTTTCTCCTTCAACAGGTGGTACTTCAAAGATTCAGTCTTCATCCCAAATTAGTTTAGTTTGGTGAACACAACATCTAGATGTTTCATGTGACTTTCATAAAACTTTGACTACACAGTGATGTCATCCAAGTACAAAGGGGCAATCTTAAAATACTCATTTCCTAGGTAATGTTCTACCAGTCACTAGAACATCTCCATCTCATTGCCAAAGCCTGAATGGCATGCATGAAAATTCACAGAATGCCATGGTTGTGATAAATGCTATCGTCTCCTGGTCTTCTAGGGCTATTTATATCTCCAACATCAGCTAGTTGAGGAAGGGGATGTGCATCTTTATGTGCAAGTTGGTTGAGATTCCAATTGTCCACACAGAATTGGATTTCCCCATGCTTCCTCATGATGACCAGGATGAGGAGGGCTGCCCCGCTGCTGTAACTTTCTCTGATAATGTCTGTGTCCTTCATTTAATAAAGGATTTCATTCACTGGTTTGTACAAAGCAGTCAAAACTTTCCATAATGTATTCCATGCCTCAATGCAGGAGACAATGGGTGATTCAATGCTGGGTGTGGGTTGCATACACCCTGTTCCCTGGATCAGTTTTATTTTGGGTTCAAGCTACATTTCAGCCTGCCTCTCCCAGTAGAAGCATGCATGTTCTATCTTTCAGACCTCTGAGGGCTTCTCTTAACACTGTTCCTGTGTCATCCAGTTCACCCAGAGTCAATCTCCTGTACTCACATGGGTACGGCTGCTCTGGAACAGCATTTCCTTTCTCCAGTGAGAGAAGAGCAGATAGCAGCAGGCCAGGAGTAGTTCTGAGAGCAAAGGGGCCAACTATTCTGTTGGCAAATTCCCAACACACACTCCGTCATTGAGGGTTAGGCTGTCCCATTACAGTGACACATAATACAGGCTCCCATACTAGAATTTGTATTTGCAAAACTCAGTAGACTACTAGACAAATACAACATCTTTCTTTACTGTGTCTTCTTTATTAGTATGACACATGATAGTAATGATTATAGAATCATAGAATGCTAGAATTGGAAGGGACCTCGAGAGATGATCAAGTCCAGTCCCCTGCCCTCACAGCAGGACCAAGGACCATCTAGATAAGGCCTGGGCACAATACGGCCCATGGGCTGAATCCAGCCCACCAAGCCACTGGATCCAGCCCACGGAGGCAGCGGGGAGCCCCAGGCAGGCTCCCCAGCCTGCCCTGCACACCGGACAGAAACATGGCTGCAGGGCTCCATTTCTGTTTTAAAACTGGAGGGGAGGGAGGAAGTTTTGGGAGCTGCCCTGTCCCGCCCCCAGCACATTCCCATTGGCTGGTTTCTGGTAGAAACCAGCCAATGGGAGCTGCTTGTTAGACTAACAGGCAGCTAAGAAGAATCACACCCTCTCTCCTGGACTCAGTAATTCATGAAGCACATAGCCAGGCAGGCTGGTTCTCTGGGAAACATTTTAAGTCTGCAGGCAGGTAGGCTAGTTTGGCAGCTGACAAGTAAGTCTCTTGGCCACAGTCTGCTTCTGGCACCTGAGCCCTTTCCTGCCCCAACTCTCTGCCCCCCCCCCAACATACCCAAACCCTTTGACCCCCCTCTTACACCCATATGCCCTCCCAGATCTGGCACCCCAATCTCCTGCCCCAGATCACAATCTCCTCCTACCCTAAGTCACATCCCAAAACCCTGCACTCCAGTCCCCTGCCCTAGGTCACAACTGCCTGCTTCATCCCAACTCCCTCCCAGACTCCAGTCTCCCTCCTGCACCACGGTCCCTTACCCCAATCTCCCCTCTACACCCAACCTCCATTCCAGACATCTCCATTAATATCATGGAAGAGTACGGCCCTCAACCACATTCCAAAATCTTGGAGTGGCCCTCCCATCAAAAATTAATGCCCACCCCTGGTTTAGATCATCCCTGATAAATGTCTGTCCAACCTGCTCTTAAATATCTCCAGTGATGGAAATTCTACAACCTCCTCAGGCAATTTATTCCAGTGTTTAACCACCCTGACAGTTAGGGAGTTTTTCCTAATGTCCAACCTAAACCTCTCTTGCTGCAATTTAAGCCCATTGCTTCTTGTCCTATCATCAGAGGCCAAGGAGAACAATTTTTCTCCCTCCTCTTGTAACACCCTTTTAGATACTTGAAAACTGGTATCATGTCCCTTCTCAGTCTTCTCTTTTCTCAACTCAACAAGCCCAGTTCTTTCAGTCTTCCCTCATAGCTCATGTTTTCTAGACCTCTAATCATTTTTGTTGCTCTTCTCTGGAACTTCTCCAATTTCTCCACATCTTTCTTGAAATGTGGTGCCCAGAACTAGACACAATACTCCGACTGAGGCCTAATCAGTGTAGAGCAGAGTGGAAGAATTACTTCTTGGCTACGTCTACACTGCAGGTTTCTTGCACAAGAACTGTTTGATGCAAGAGTTCTTGTGCAAAAGGTCTTCCACAAGAGTGCGTCCACACTGCCATGTGCTTTTGTGGAAGAGATGTGCTTTTGCACAAGAGTGTCCATGGCAGTGTGGACACTCTCTTGCGCAAGAAAGCTCTGATGGCCATTTTAGCCATAGGGCTTTCTTGTGCAAGAAACCCGTTGCCTGTCTACACTGCCTTCTTGTGGAAGAGCTCTTGCACAAGAGGGCTTATTCCTCGTGGGGAGAGGAATAACTCTTGCGCAAGAAGCTCTGTTTTCTGACACTTTACTGTAAATTTACTAGCGCAAGAACACGCGTGCAGTGTAGACGCTCTGCAAGTTTTTGCGCAAAAAGCCTGCAGTGTAGACATAGCCCCTGTGTCTTGCTCGCAACACTCCTGTTAATGCATCCCAGAATCATGATAATTTATTTGTTGATGAATCTGAAATCTTAGGTTGCTTACATGCAAACATTAATTTCCAACTGTTTATATTTCATTTTTACAGAAATATTCTTACCCTGACCAATGCTTTCGATTTACCAGAAGGTAATGTAACCCAGAGTAACTTTGAAGAGATGCAGAAGTGGTATAACATGACTGATCCAGCGACTTTTGGAAGCCTTAAGTTTGAGACCTGCAACCTTGAAAGGCTCTTAAGTGATGTAAGTTGACACTATGGATGGAATCTGTAGAATTACTTCAGGATGAGAGGGTAACAACCCTTATATTTTCATTATAAAAGAGTTCTGCAACCTTTTCTAGAAGATGCTTTCAGATCTACTTCACTTACAGCATATTTTTGATAGAAGGAATGCCCTTGGACTAAGGAAGTGCTTTTTCTTGGCCTATGAAAATTCATTCAGATTTTTTTGAGATATAAACTGTTAAACATTGACATTTCCCTCCTCTCACTTTAATTCCTTAGGCAATTTTTGGCAGCCATCCAGAACAATAAGTAACCCCACAAATGTTCTAAGTCCAGGCTCTCTGTAATGTTTAAATTGTAGCAGCAACACCACACTGGAAAAGCCTAGGAGCTGCCCAAACAGCTATGGTGAGAAAAGAAGAAAGGCTGGATCCAAAACATGTCTCTCTCTGGGGCAAAATATGGGGTAGGAGTTCCCTCACTTCCCAGGGTGAGAAAAAGGAATTGTACCAAGTCCCCCACTCCAACCGAAGACCAAGCTATCTAGCCCACTCTGGGTTAAGCACCTTCTCCTGTTCCCAGCTAACCCTACAATTAGCTGCCCTACCTGCTAACCATGTAGTTAGTAGTGCTGCTATGCTAAAGTTTTAGGTTTCAAACCCTGCTGGTAACTGGGTGATGGGAAAGGATTGTTGCAGCTGCAGATAACAGAATTTTATTTTATCTTTCTTTTTTAGAAAAGTTATGAGAATACATATGAAAAAAATCTACATTGAGGCAATTGTTTAACTTGCAAAAGACACGTATTCAAAATTAGTTCATGTCAGATTTAGTTCTCAGGGCATCTTCATTTGCATCCTTTGTGTATATTCATAAGAATACTGCCTTTAATTACACGATCAAAAACTATATTTTCCACAGGATTTTCACATGCTATATTTGCCTTATTCAGTACACAGTCTAGATGCACAAAGTGGGAAAATCAAGATTGCTTTGGCATTTGTAAATCTGATATTTTTCTAGCTTTTCAGTGCTTGACTTTGCAAACTAAATAATATTTAACATATGTTTAAAAACTGGACACATTTTTACAACATTTTATTTGGGTTTATTGCCCATGAAATAGAAGCAGCATCAGAGCATAACTCAAACTGTCTTATTGAATTGCAATGTGTAATCTGCACTTATAGTTATAGTGAAGCTCTGTTTGGGATTGATGGTTCTCTGTGAAAAAATGAGTTCACAAAAAGGTACCACTAAAGACTGCATCCATATAAGTGAGCTCCTTGAGCTTGTTACAATTGGACACAACGCTTCTATCTGCACAGTGGCTTATTACCAAAGTCCTTTTCCACCAGAACCCCCAGTGATTTCAGTGAGCACTCTATTCGTAGCACAGTTGCAGGACAGTGATAAGGAGGAAACTATGGGGTGGAGGGGAATTAGCTATATAGTTTGATTTTATTTCCAAATTGGTAATTTCCATACCAGTAAAGTTATCTCAATAATCTACTTTATATATGCTACAGAAAACATAATGCTGAATTAGTGTTGATTCATGAAAATAAATAGAAAAATATTACTATGGTACAAAATAATGCATTACCATCCACAGTCTATATGAAAGTATTTTTAAATGCTGAATTGCATCAGTACTCCTAAGTTTTGAATCTGCTGTTATTTCTCTGCAGGGTGTTGAAGGAACTGGCTTGGCTTTTATAGTCTTCACTGAAGCTATCACCAAAATGCCTGCGTCACCTTTGTGGTCCATTCTCTTCTTTATCATGCTGTTCTGCTTAGGCTTGTCATCTATGTTTGGAAACATGGAAGGTGTTCTTGTACCTTTGCAAGATCTTAATATCATACCCAAAAAATGGCCTAAGGAACTTATCACAGGTAGGTACTGAAGAGCCATACAATGCCTATCATCTTTAAAGAAATTTGGAATTGTCTTCATTCTTAAAATTAGTTAGAAGTGAACAGTTAAGTATCTGACATTTCTTATTAATTTTTATACTTTACTCCAAGCCTAAAACATTTGTCTTTGCTTCTTATTTACAGGTTTGATTTGTGCAGGGTCTTACTTGCTTGCTTTTATTTTTGTGCTGAATTCTGGAAACTATTGGCTGGCATTATTTGACAGTTTTGCCGGATCCATTCCCTTGCTGATAATTGCTTTTTGCGAGATGTTTTCAGTCGTCTACATTTATGGAATAGACAGGTATGAAACAAACATAGGCTTACTGTTGTAGAAGCCATGCAGGAATGAATGAAGGCCATAGCTGCCAACTTACTATACCCCATGTCTGCTCTCTTAGGGAACTCATGGGAATTGAACAAACATCATTTAGCCTTCATAATATAATTTTTTTTAAAGCCTGTCTCAATGAACAAAGAAAAGTAGCTGCTAAGATTTAGTGGTTTTTTTATTTATACTGTAGGTTAAATCAGCTTTTCTGCCAACAGGTAATGGTAATCCATAACTGATAACTGACTACATATCTAAACCAAAAAAGATTTAATTTTCAGAAGGGATGCAAGAGAAATATTTATAAGATCTGAAGAAAAAACCGAATAGTTAGCAAATGTTCAAGAGCAGAATATTCTGCACATGAAATGTAGTAAAATGCAATAATTTGTTCATATGAATCTTAAGTATGGTGCTGCTGGCATGGGCCGTGGATGAAGGTAGAGCATGTGTTCTGTTCATATAATGGCCACCAATTCTGATGATGGATGCCTCCCTAAGAGGCTGGGAAGCCCATCTGAATGACTGCATGTTTCAGGGCAAATAACATCCTAGAGAAGTGGCCCTCTATGTCAATCTTTTGGCATTAAGGGCAGTCAGGAACTCTTGTGCATACTTTATTCCATTCATCAAGAACACTCACGTGACAGTCATGATGGAAAATATGATGTTTTACATAGATTGCCAGGGAGATTTCAGCTCTCATTCCCTCTACTCAGAATCACTCAAACTTTGGAATTAGTGTATCCTTCATAACATGCTCATCTCAGCTGTTGATCTGCCAGGCACACAGAATATGACAGCCAACAGTCTCAGAATTAAACTCAGAGGTGCTTTAGGACATATTTGCCCTTTGGGAAACCCTCATTATAGAGCAATTTACTACTTACTGGAACAAATAATGTCCTCACTATTCTCCAGGGCAGGCCTGGGGAAACATGGCCTCATTCTCCCATGGGACAGGGCCCTTTCATATGCCTTTCCCTCATTTTTTTATTATCTAAGGTCCTGTTAACAATACAAGACTAAGCAAGGGTTATTCTGATTATCCCCTCCTGGTCAAGTTCATTTTGGTTCCCTCTCTGGTCTCTCATCGGTCTACTCTCAAAATGACTCTCTCAAAACTACAGCCTGATCCTTTATCCCAACTTGTGGATCCTCTCTCTCCACACTTAACTCCTTCGTTTCAAGACTTAGGCTACGTCTAGACTACACATCTTTTTCGAAAGAGGCTTTTTCGAAAGATACTTTCGAAAAAGAGTGTCTGGACTACAATCAGTATTTTCAAAAAAGCAAGTCTTTTTTCGAAAGAGAACACCCAGGCAGTCTGGATGCTCTCTTTTGAAAAAGCACAGTTTGCATTACATAGTGCCTTTTTTCAAAAGAGCACTTTTGAAAAAAGGCGTTATTTCTCATAAAACGAGGTTTTCCGCGTCGACAAAACTGCCACATTCTTTCAATTTACTGTCAACAGAACATGGTGGCAGTCTAGATGCAGGTAAAGATTTTTCAAAAAAAGGCCACTTTTTTTGAAAAATGCCTGTAGTCTAGACACACCCTTAAAGGTAAAATGCTTTGACAAGGTGTTTCTACACAGCCAACATCAACCACTCTGTGCACTTACCAGAAAAAATGTAAATGATTCCAGATTTGATGGCATTCTAAAACATAGCTTTGATTTTAGACCAAATTTTAGACCTCAAAAAAAATCCAAACTCTCTCTCAACTCCTTTAAAATACATCTATCAATCATAATAGTCTTTCACTCTCCAATACTGGATACTCAGTGTTCATTCACCCACTGACACACAGGCTACGTCTAGACTGCATCCCTCTGTCGACAGAGGGATGCAAATCAAGCACGTCAAACTTGCTAATGAAGCCGGGATTTAAATATCCCGTGCCTCATTAGCATAAACATGGCCACTGCTTCCTTTCAAAGCCGAGTTTTTTTAAAAAAAAACCAGCATTCTAGACGCGGATCTGTCGAAAATAAAGCCTTTTTCAACAGATCCTGTAAACCTCATTTTTTGAGGAATACAGGATCTGTCGAAAAAGGCTTTATTTTCGACAGATCCGTGTCTAGACTGCCGTTTTTTGTGGGGGGTTTTCGAAAGACCTCCATTTAAAAAAAAAGTGGCAGCCACGTTTATGCTAATGAGGCAAGGGATATTTAAATCCTGGCTTCATTAGCAATTTCAACATGCTTGATTTGCATCCCTCTGTTAACAGAGGGATGCAGTCTAGTCGTAGCCACAGATTCCTTAAGGGCATTGGAAACCTGTTCCCACATGTGAGACCATCCGCTTCAACCTGCAATCTCAGTTCAATTCTCAGAACCTTGACTAGGTCCCTCAGTGGCTATTAGCAAGGGTGAGCAGGGATCCAACAACAAGTTCTTGCATGTCCCTCGCCTCTGTTTGTCAGAAATTGGGAATGGGAAACAGGATGAATCAATGATTGCCTGTTTGCATTCCCTCTGAAGCACCTGACATTGGCTGCTGTCAGAAGATAGGATTCTGAGCTAGATGAACCTTTGGTCTGACTCAATATGGCCATTCTGATGTTCTTACGTAAAACTCAGATGTATCTGCCCCTGCTAGAACCAACTAGACCCCACTTCCCTCCCAGACCTAAGATAGAACCCAGTTCTGATAGGGTCTCTCTCTCCATGGAGTTAGTTACCAAGAGTATATAGTAAAATTCTAAACCTTAAGTGACTTGCCACACAATACCAGAACATGTTATTAGAGCTGAGTGGGTCCAATATTTGTTTGTCTTTCTTTTCTGTAGGAATTAGATACAGGGCTCCTGTCTACTAACGGCTAAATTGTCTCCCAGAAAAGTTTTCAAGTGCCTACATAGCCCCTGGAATCCTGGTTAAAGTTGCTCTCCCAAAACAATATCTGAAATGGTGTTCCTCGTTACCTTATGCAGGAAATGAATTCACACCTTTTCTTACTTTTTGAAGGCACAATGCCATAATTTGATATCTTTGATCTTTTTGCTTTTCTTGATAATTACATGCAGTGTGAAATCAGAAGCAAGTCACCCGACAATGCATGTTTTTAAGAGTATTTTTCCTGACTTGCTTTTGGGAAATTTGATTAAAATGTATAGGATAATTATACCAATATTTGCCAGAATTGGAAAAATATTTCTGAATTTTCTTTTTACCAATTTATATTTTATGGTAGAAAATTTTATTGGAAAATTCTGAAAAATATAAGTAGGGCATTTTACTTTGTGCTTGGACAGTCTTTGAATGTGCTTTGCAAACCACTGGAGTGAAGTAATTTTCCTGAACTTGCTACTTTTGCTTTTAGGTTTAACAAGGATATCGAGTTCATGATTGGACACAAACCTAACATTTTCTGGCAGGCCACATGGAGAGTTATCAGTCCTCTCATTATGTTAGTTATCTTCTTCTTTTACTTTGTGGTGAAAGTCAACCAAAAACTGCTTTATAGTATTTGGGATCCTAATTACGTAAGTACAAAAGTTCAAAACACATCTTGAATTTATTATGCATTTGTCCTCCTTTCAGTGCCTGTACTAATTATATCCATCTTCCCCACAATGCTCATTCAAGTGTTTTCATGAATACTCTAAATGAAATATAAAAAAATTAAATGTTAAACCTCAGAGAAATGAACTTGCTATTTTAAATTCAGCTGTAAATGAATAAGAATTGCTAGATGGAGAAGTCTGAGCAATTTTACTCAAGAGAAGGAGAAGCCAGGGACAGCAAAATGAGTCTTACTATGCAACAGGATCAAGGCAGGAAAATTAGTCTTTTATAGGGTAGGGAATGCATACGAGTTTGAAATCTAGGGAGTAGTCACTCAACAAAAGATTCTGAGCCCATTTATAATCCATGAAATTCTGTAAAAACTGCAATGTGGTTTTGATGGATTTTCCTATAGTGCAACCTGGAACTGGGGTACTGCTGAGTCCATCTGGCTTATTAACCTGGGCTGCCTCTCCCATTGTGACAAGCTGCAAAGCTTTCTAAGTCCTGCACTTACACAGACATCCACAGGCAAGGACATACGCAGCTGACTTACATGAATGATTCTTTCAGCTATTTCATGAACTAACAATAGAGAGACTCCAGCCAATTCTTTCCAGATCCTTAGCCTTGTACCCTGAGCTGTACCCTCTTACCCTGATCAGAAGCCTAGCTAGTGTAAGTTTATAACCCAGTCTGTCTCTCCCTCAATGTAGAGAGAGTATGCACCACCTCTTGTTCCTGAGCAGAGTTTCCAAGTGTTTCGACCAAAACATACTGTGGTTCAGTAAAATATAAAACAGATTTATTAACTACAAAAGATAGGTATTGAGGACAAGATGGTTACCAAAGAAAGTAAAACTAAGTGCACAGTCTAAGTCCTATAAACTAAACAGGTTTTGAATCAAGCAGTGTCTTATCCTGATAGCACAAGCCAGTTACAGAGCTTCAGTACACAAGCTTGAATTCTCCCTTTACAGTCTTTGTCCTCCAGATATGTTTTCAGTTGTTGAATTGTGGGAAAAGAGCAGCCCAATGATGATGTCACTTCCCTCTTTTATAGCTTCTTCCAGCTTACTGGAAAGAGCCTTTATTATGACATAGGTCAAGCAGTTTCCATTGCTTCCATGCTTTCTCTGAGAAGTCTCCATTGTATACAGTTCCCAGGATAGTCCTTGTGAGAGTGAATTCCTTTAATGGGCCATCCAGCAGCATCTGGCTATTCCACAGTCATACTGGAAAGGCTAGTTGTGGGTGTTCCCGACCTACCACCATATTTCAATGACACACCATAGAGTAAAACATTATAACTTCACATCCAATGATAGCCTATACAACAGGATTTAACATTCAACAAATTAAGATTTTTAAAATGAAATGTCACACGGCATGATGCATACAAAATTTATAACTACATGATAGAGATGAATATGAGGGCTCCAGAATCAGAATCTATTGCTGTAGTCTCTAGGTCAGTCTTGTGTTTATATCACAAATATTTGCTCCCAGAAAAAGGGTTACAAGATACTGCATATGAAGAAATGAATGTTACCTGGACATCATCAGCCTTAGAATCAATGGAATCTAGTCTTCTTATGCTCTGCTATGTACCATTTTTATACTATATTTTATATAAAAAAGCTCAGCTCAGATTCAGCAAATGTCTTGCAATGAAGTTTCAATTTGTTGGTTTTGGTTGAACTGGCTGAGGTACACGTGCAGCCAACATGATGAGAAAGATAAAAAAATAATTAAAAATAATTCAGGAGTCCTGTGGCACCTTAAAGTCAGATGCCCCTGAAAAAGTGGTTTTCATCCACAAAAGCTTATGCCCAAATGAATCTGTTTGTTTTCAAGGTGCCACAAGACTCCTTGTTTTTTGGGGTTTTTTGTTTGTTTGTTTGCTTGGTATGGTTTTTTTTGTTTTTTTTTTTTGCAGAGACAAACTAACACAGCTACCCTTGAGACTTAAAAGTAGATATATCTCTGCCCCTCCCAACGTATTTCATTTTAACATCATTCCAGTGCATTTCCATCTCCCCCACTTCCATGCATTTAATTGCCTTTTCACTCATTCCCACCCCTGGGCTTAAGGCTTTAAGACTAATACCTAATATCATTGGACTTATGAACTGGAAGTGCTACAGAAGATATTTGGGGGGGTGTCAGGGAGCTGAAAGAGCCATGCACAAAGGCCATTTGTTGGGGTGATCCTTTAGGGTTGGCAGGTCTTCAGCAAATCTAAAACTTCACCCCAGACTGACCACCTAACTCCTTAGCTCCTTCCTACCCAACTCTCAGATCTGCCACTCTCAGCTATGAAACCTCCAAAACCTGACAACACTAGACTCAGACCATACACAAAACCCTCTATGTTCAGAAAAGCTACTGCAATAAAAATAGGTCAATAGAATTTGCAGTAACAAAAAAGTCTGTCATCTAGTGCATAGACCAGGTTACAATAATGAACTGCTATGGTCTTGCCCCAATTCTGCCACAATGACTTGATCTGTGAATTTGAATTACTCGACTGCTCCCTTTTCTCATTTTCCTTATCTAAAACACATTTACTGTGCCTAGCTTAGGGGATGTCTACTCTTCAGAGTTTTTTCAGAAAACAGCCGTTTTTCGGGAAAAAACTTCACGTACGTCCACACTGCAATCTCATTCTTTTGGAAAAAAAAATCAAAAGAAGAGAGGGGTTTTTCCAACATTGGTAAACCTCTTTCTATGAGGAAGAAGCCTTTTTCTGAAAGAGCTCTTTTGGAAAAAAGGCTTGTGGACGGGGAAGAAGGAGTTCTTTTGAACGAAGAGGAAAGAGAAAAAAGCACAGGTGCCCTGGTGGCCCCTCAGTCCATAGCAATCACAACTTACATTCAGTGTGGACGCCATCTTTCAAAAAGCATATTGCTTTTACAATGAGCGTTTGCTGTGTAGATGCTCTCTTTCGGAAGAAGTTTTTTCAGAAAATCTCTTCCAGAAAAGCTTCTTCCGAAAGAAGCCTGCAGTCTAGACATAGCCTTAGAGCAGTGTTGTGAGACTTACTTAGTCAATGGTGTGTAAAGTGCTTTTAAGATGTAAATGCTAAATAGTATTCTTGTGGTGCTCAGTTAAACTATAAAAACTATTTTAAAAATCTTTTTATATCTTTTAATGCATAAACTACAAATATTTCCTTTTCCTTTTATAGTTAAAATACTGGTATGTAAGAATGAATGCTATGATTCTGGGTTTTCTGTGTATTACTATTTAATATATATAGGCGTAACGGGCAAACAACCATACTAGTTTTAGGTTCAATACTGATAAATTTATGAACAGGCTTATATGTCAGGGTTGCTTGAATTATCAGGAGACTGGACTAAGTAACCAAGGAGAGTCCCTTCCAGGACTATATTCCTATGTTAAATCTTCTTGTATATTTTACCCACCACAAATCGTTGAATCTTGATTGCTTGTTTATTTTCACAGGCTGAGTTCCCCAAATCAGAGAAAGTTGGATATCCTAGCTGGGTGTATGCCATCATTGTAATCCTGGCTGGAGTGCCTTGTTTGGTCATCCCTATCTTTGCCATCTACACGGCCATCAGAAATTGTTGTCGAAAAAAAGATGGACATCAGGGCCTTTTCACCTCTGTTTCTGAGCCCTCCATGAATGGAGGCCTGAAGAATCATGCATAACAACATTTCAAAAAGATGGGAAAAAGACTCTTAGCGAAGGAAGGAAAAAACCAAAATGAAATCCATAGTTAGCTCCATTGACATAAATGGGCAAAGAGGTGAGGTTCCCAAGGAAACAATGAAACTAAGTGAACCTTACAGTAACTGATTTCAGTGTCTGTCTGTACAGGCAGGAGAACTAATGTGAACACTAATTTTAAGCTGACTCGAGTCTTGCACATTCAATTGTTTTTAAGCACACGTGCCACTGTGTTGCACAGGGTCACAAATATTTTTCCTCGGGCAATAGTTTTAAATATTTAATTATTAAAATATTTCCAAGTACAAAAATTATATCTTGATTTAGTTCTGCCACCTGGATACTTCCCTCACTTCCCTTTACTTTCTAGTTGTCAGCAGCTAGCTCTTTCCCTTGCTGACAACACAGGAGCGAGAATCCCCTAATGGAGTAGCAGCAGTTGCTGTTCTGGGAATGGCACAGTCTGCTTTTTTATCTCCTGTTTAACAGCCAGTGCAAGGAAAAATGGTCACTCATGCAGCCTTTCTCCATGATTTCCCTGATGGCAGGGAAACTGAGGGGGACCAGCTGGGATAAGACATTTACCTCCTCGTCTCACTGTCCAGGTGGATAGCTTTAGTACAATATTGTAATACTTGCTTATAGAGTCACAGGAATTTATTGGCCTGCAGGTACTAAATTCAGCACACACAAGCAGCACTGAACTTCCTCTTAAGCCTGTACTGGGCCAGCTACAATAAACAAGACCATAATATCATCTATTGATGGAGGTGCTGTTGAGACAAATCATTACAACTTGCCCCCTCCACTTAAATAAGGATTTAAAGCAGTAACTCCTAGGAATCCAGGTAGTCTGCCATCCACACAAGTTTCTGTGTAAGTCAGCCTCCTCTAGCTAGCCCTGAAGCTATTGCTCATAGTTGGATCTACATAATTAGCAAGAGGAAAGTGTACGTCCTCCAAGTTAGGCATAGCTGTTGTGGAGAGACTCTCCATTGAAGACTGAAGTGTGCTGAGGTCCTGAGAACATCCTGGCAATTCTTTCTCCACAAGTGGTCTCCCATTCTGAGGAACAGAAATCTACTGTGGTACCTCCAAGGCCTGTTCTACATCCCTCTGGGACACTTGATAGCATACTCAGTGTTTACTTGCCCTTTTCTTTCGATAAATCTGTTCACCAGGTCTCAATGGACTACAAAGGACAGATTATCCAGTGGGCCCCAACAGAAGCACTGGGTGGGACAGAAGAAGCCCTAGCGCCCCAGTCCTAATCCCTGGCAGAAGCCCCAGGCTGGCAGGCAAGGGAGGATAAGCCCCAATCTCCTGACACCAGTCCCTGGCATAAGCACCTGGGTGGGTGAGTGGAGTGAGAGAAGTACCAGCGGAAACCCCAACACCTTGATCCCAGCTATGGTCCTGGAGCCATGGCAAGGGGGTAGAGCTTTTCCAGACTTGGACTACAGTGGTGGGGGGGGGGGAATGGGGTGGGACTAGAGGTGAAACAGGGACAGGGCCATGGTGAAGAGACAAAGGGGTAGAGTCAGAGATGGAAGAGATGGAATAGGGGCGGGGTTACACGCAAAAGTGGCGGCGAGGGTCCCCCCTACTTGTTCTGGCCCAGGGCCCCAGCAAACCTTAGTCTGCCTTTGCAGAAAGGCTCTTCCTTTGGTTAGTGTCTTAAATGCTCCAAAAAAGGAGCAAGTCTGAGATTTTTTTTCCCCAGACTGCCTTTTCCAGTTGCATAACTACACCTTCTCTCCTTCCTGGAAGGAAACTTAATAGCCCTCTTCCCAGGCATCCTGTGTGTGGCATACTCACCTCTAGCTAATTTGCTCCCCTGGCATGCTGGCCTCAGATCACCGATACAAGACTCTGCCATCTCACACGTTATGTAGTTGCAGGAACAAGCAAAGTCCTGTTGCTTGAACATCAAGTCACAGGGAAGCATGGTTTGCAGAGTCCAGAATAATCTCATAGGGAGAGTACTAGCTAGCTGTGCCATTTTTGTTAGACTCAAAGCATGGAGTTTACTTTTGCCCAAGCCTGCTGATGGAGGGTAGGAAGACAAAGGGGGCGACTGTCCTGGGGCCCAGCAATTCAAAAGTACCCAGAGCCCTTTAAATTGCCACTGGATCTTTAAATTGCCCCTGGAGGGCCAGGCAGTACATTCTGGACACTGCATAGGGCTGGGGGGGCGGGGGGGAGGGAGGTACCAGCATGGCATACTACAGGCAGCACTGAGGGCTGGCTACCCCGTCCCACCCCTTCTGCCTAAAGCCCTGCCCCTTTTGGGAGGATGGAGCCGCGCCGCGCCCCGCGCCCCCCACCTTGTCCAGGGGTCCCCACCTCCCCAGCTCTCTCCACTTTCCCATGACTTGCAGATGGGCAACAATGGTCCTCACATGGTTCTCTGGAGTTATTGGCAAACCTCATGTTGTAGTCAGATTCCTTCCCCTGACCACTGGGGAATCCTTAACATCTGCAGCCACACACAGTCAAAAAAATCCTTACTCAGTTATGCCTCAGATGGCCTGCCATTTCATGATCATGAAGGCACTCCTGTACTGTTCTCTGCAACTTGGCTGGCAAGACAATCCTTTTACCTTCATGCACTTGCAATTTGGGAGCCAGATCCTGGTACTGTATTGAACCACCCCAGTCTTGGTCTCCTTTGGGAAATCTATTGGAGCACTGAACATAACTTGGGGCCTCAGAGTAGTAGCTGTGTTAGTCTATAACTTTAAAAGCAATGAGCAGTCCTGTTGCAATTTAGAGACTAACAAACATATTATATCATGAGCTTTTGTGGGTAAAACCCACTTCATCAGATGAGTTGGAGTGGAAATTACAGAATCCAGAGTACATGTAACAGCAAAAGCAACTGCCTGTCATTTGTAGGACCCACGTTAATGATACTAATTGAGTCACCCCACCTTCAACCTCAGCCTGGGCCAGTCCACGTAAGAAATCCACTTCCTTAACACTACAGTACAAATAAATGATGGTCACAAACACCACCCTATATTGGAAGCCTACTGACCGCTATTCTTATCTATGCCTCTAGCTTAATCCAGGACACATTACACCATCCATTATATACAACCAAGCCCTAAGATACAACCAGATCTTCTCCATTCTCACAGACAGAGACAAACATCTACAAGATCTTTATCAGGCATTCCTGAAACTTAAATACCCACCTGAGAAAGTGAGGAAACAGATTGTCAGAGCGAAACAAGTGCCCAGGAATCTACTTCTTCAAGACAGGCCCAATAAGGAAAATAACAGAACATCACTGATCATCACCTACAGCCTCCAGCTTAAATCCCTCCAGTGCATCATTAACAATCTACAACCAGTCTTGGAAAATGATCCCTCACACTCACAGACCTTGGGAAACAGGCCAAGCCTCACCTATAGACAGCTGCCCCTAACCTTAAGCAATTACTTACCAGCAGCCACACACCACACCTCAGATATACTCACTCGGGTACCTACCCCTGCAACAAACCCCATTGCCAATTCTGTCCACACATCTATACAAGTGACACCATGAAGGACCTAGCCATATAAACCACAACCTCAGGGGCCTTTACAACTGCATGTCCTCTAAGGTGATATATGCCATCAAGTGCGAGCAATGCCCCTTTGCCATGTATATTTGCCAAACCGGGCAGTCTCTTGTGTCCTTTGTTGCAATCAGATATCAGGAATGGTAACACACATAAACAGTAGGGGAACATTTTAACCTCCCTGGACATTCAATAATGGATTTAAAAGTAGCCATTCTTCTACAAAGGAATTTTACCATCCAATAACAGAGGAAGACTACTGAACTGGAATTCATTTACAAATTTGAAACTATCGACTGGGCTTGAATAAAGATATTAATTGGTTAATGCACAACAAAGACAATTTCCCCTGCCTTTGATATTTGCATTTACACATCAAAAGCTATAAATAGGACACATCGGGTCCTTTGACAGTTCTTGTCAGAGATCTTCAGAAGACCAGGCTGAATTTAGTCTTGCTGCTCTCACATAGATGAGAGCATCCACAATCAAATTTTGCTAAGTTTATGGTGAATTGTGAATGTACAGTTAGGCAGTTTGTGAATCCATTTCCACAGGTGTCCTGCTTGGACTGGGTGATGGGATGGATCACTTGTGAATCTCTTTTATTCGTTGTCTCTAAAGCACCTGGCATTGGCCACTGTCAAAAGACAGGATCCTTGCCCTTCTTTCTCCTATTTTAAAAAGGCCAGTTCTCCCCTCATAGCAGTTGTATAAATCTGTGCATAACTGTCTATAGGAATCACAATCCACATTGGCAAACTCCTAGTAAAAGACTTTGGCATCACCATCCAAAATCACTAGTGGGTACTGTGTTGTGCAGCTTTCTCTTCTATCAACTCATTCACAGCCACAGCTCAGTCTGTCGGCTGCTCACAGATTCCAGTCTCATCTGCGTGACCATAAATTATTGCGCAGGCAAAAGTCCTTTTGCCATTTTGAAGTTGCTGCCACTAGTAGGAATCACAGAGATTTACTGGGACACAAAAAAGTAGCAATTTCAGCACACAGAGTCACCACCCCAGGTCAAATACAACAACCGAAGACTTAAGGCTAAGATAAAGATACTGTAGCACTCATCGATGGAGGTGCCTACTACAAGAAATCATTAAAGTATTAAGCACCAGAACACTCAGGGCTCACACTGTACGCCCCTTTTATCTAACTTTCCCCTTTCTCCACATGCGTCACTCTACACAATTTTTAAAGAAAAGATCAAATTTGAACTAATCCATCCCCTGACTTTCCATCGTAACAAAGATAGCCCATTGCAAAAAAGTATGGCTATGCTTTAAAGCACTCAGATGAGATAGTGTGTGCCCAGAAATCACCCCCTCTGTGGCTACACTGATTTCACAACCAGAACAGACCATTGTGAACGTGTTGGGTAAGAGAATCTCAACCAGTTAGCTTGATGGAGTTGGTCCACGCTAAACTGGAAGAGCTTAGAATATGACATAGATGACATCAAAGAAAGCTCCTGACCTAGAATTTGCAATGAGATTGGCTGTGAATGCAGCTATTCTTTGGGTCCATCAGAAGACGACATGATTGTATTCTACATATTCAGTAAAGAAATAAAAGTACTAATGCATAGTTGTTGCAGTTTAATGAACACTACACTGTTCCACAGTAGGGGACCAAGATTCTTCATCTTAAGCCACTGCTGCTGCAATGCTTTGCCTAGTGCTTTTAAAATAAAATATGAGTAGGGGGTATTAATTCTGGATTCGGTAAAACCTGATGAGTTCTTGCACCACAAGAACTCTAATCCAGAGTTCTAAAGGATTAGATCAGTATCACAAGGCATAAGTGACTTAGGACCCTAAGTCTCGGTGAAAATTAATTGGCCTTAGGCCGTGAAGAAGGAAGAAGGGAGAGCAGAAAAATATGGACCTTGGACTTCAGAAAAGCAGACTTTGACTTCCTCAGGGAACTGATGGGCAGGATCAGGGGGGAAAAGTCTAGGCCCTGGTCTACACTAGGGAGTTATTTTGAAATATCTCCCCTTATTTCAAAATAACAAGGTGAGTGTCCACACTACCAAGCCTGATATTTTGAAATAAAGGACTTGTTATTTTGAAATAATAACTCCTGCTTGTGAAGAAGAATAATGCTTATTTCAAAATTATTATTTCTGGAATTATTTTAAAATAACTTATTTTGAAAAAATTCCCTAGTGCCCCAGGACAGTTGGCTGTATTCTAAAGAAGCCTTATTGAGGGAGCAGGAAAAAAAAATCCCAACGTGCAGAAAGCGTAGCAAATATGGCAGTCAGCCAGCTTGGCTTAACAGAGAAATCTATGGTGAGCTCAAAACCAAAAAGGAAGTCTACAAGAAGTGGACAGATCACTAGGGAGGAGTAAAAAAATATTGCTTGAGCATACATTAATGTCATTAGGAAGACCAAAGCACAACTGGAGTTGCAGCTATCAACAGAAGTGAAGAACAATAAGAGGGTTTTTACAGGTATGTTAGCAACAAGAACGTGGTCAGAGAAAGCAACCTAATGACAGATGATGTGGAAAAAGTTGAATTACTCAATGCTTTTCATGCCTTGGACTTCACAGATAAAGGCAGCTCCCAGACTACTGCACTGGACAGCACAGCATGGGGAGGAGGTGAGCAGGCCCTCAGTGGTAAAAAAACAAGTTAAGGACTATTTAGAAAAGCTGGACATGCACAAATCCATGGGACCGGATCTAATGCATCCGCGGGTGCAGAGGGAGTTGACTGATGTGATTGAAGAGCCATTGACCATTATCTTTGAAAACTCGAGGTGCTCAAAGGTGGACTTGGATGATTGGAAAAAGGCAAATGTAGTGCCCATCTTTTAAAAAGGGAAGAAAGAGAATCAAGGCAACTATAGACGAGTCAGCTTCACCTCAGTCCCTAGAAAAATCATGGAGCAGGCTCTCAAGGAATCCATTTTGAAACAGTAGGTGGAGAGGAAAGTGATCAGAAAGAGTCAACATGCATTCATCAAGGGCAAATCATGCCTCACCAATCTGATTGCCTTCTATGATAAGCTAATTGGCTCTGTGGAAATGGGGAAGTCGGTGGACATGATAGACCTTGACTTTTATAAAAGCTTTTGATATGGTCTCCCACAGTATTCTTGCCAGAAAGTTAAAGTAGTATGGCTTGGATAAATGAACTATAATGTGGATAGAAAGCTGGCTAGATTGTCATGTTCAATAGGTAGTGGTCAATGGCTTAATGTCTAGTTGGCAGATGGTATCAAACACAGTGCCCCAGGGATTGGTTCTGAGGCCAGTTCTGTTCAACATCTTCATTAACAATCTGGATGAGGGGATGGATTGCACTCTCTGCAAGTTCATAGATGACACTGTGCTGGGGGGAGAGGTAGATGTACTGGAGGGGAGGGATAGGGTCCAGAGTGACTTAGACAAATTGGAGGATTGGGCCAAAAGAAATCTGATTAAGTTCAAAAATGACAAAATACAGAGTCCTGCACTCAGGATGGAAGAATTCCATGCACTGCTACAGGCTAGGCACTGATTGGCTAAGTGTCAGTTCTGCAGAAAAGGACCTGGGTATTACAGTGGATGAGAAGCTGGATATGAATCGACAGTGGGCCTCTGTTGCCAAGAAAGGCTAACGACATATTGGAGTGTATTAGTAGGAGCATTGCCAGCAGATCAAGAGAAGTGATTATTCCCCTTTATTCAGCACTTGTGAGGCCACAAGTGTTGCATCCAATTTTGATCCCCCCGCCCACTACAGAAAGGATTTGGACAAATTGGAGAGAGTCCAGTGGAGGGCAAGGAAAATGATTAGTGGCCTGGGGCATATGACTCACAAGGAGAGGCTGAGGGAACTGGGTTTATTTAGTCTGCAGAGGAGAAGAGTGATGGATGGATGTGATAACAGCCTTCAACTACCTGAAGAGGGTTCCAAAGAGGATGGAGCTAAGATGTTCTCAGTTTTGGCAGATCCCAGAATAAGAAGCAATGGTTTCAAGTTGCAGTGGGGGAGGTCTAGTTTGGATATTAGGAAAAAAACTATTTCAACCAGGAGAAGGATGAAGCACTGGAATGGGTTACATGTCAAAGTGGTGTAACCTCCATCCTGTGATTTTTTTTAAGTCCAGGCTTGACAAAGCCCCATCTGGGATGAGTTAGTTGGAGTTGGTCCAGCTTCTAGTTGGACTAGATGACCTTCTGAAGTGTCTTCCAACCCTAGTCTTTTATGGTACCTAAATTTCTTTTGAAAATCTTTCTTTAGCTCCTAGATCAATTCAGACTGGAAAAGATTTGTAATTTTTAAATAATGAATGTAATTTAAATCCAGATTGAGGATATATTTCTAAAAGATATTCTTTTAGTTCAAACAGGAATTATTTGAATGAAGCAAGCATTATACAGAAGATTAGATGCAAAGATTACAATAATCCCTTGTGGCCTTATTATATAAGCATGGAGAATAGCAGGTGACTAGATCACATATATATACATGAGGAAGAGATTTCTGATAGTACCCAGCTCTTTAATATAACAGAAAAGGGCATAATAAGATCCAGAGCATGGAAGCTGAAGCTAGAGAAATTCAAAACAGAGAGCGAGTGCAAGTTTTGACAGTGTTGTGACACTTTCCCAGGATGTCCTGGACTGTGGGTCACCATGCAACCTTTCTGCCTCCAGTCAGGGGCTGGGGGAATCTTTTCTTGTGCTGGCTGTATGTCAGCTGCCTAATACTGCCAGCTCTTCAGCCATTGAAGCACTCTCCTTGGTGCTCTGCCAGTTTTTACTTTGTCTTGAAGTTAAACATTCAACACACCCTGGTCCCAGACACCTCAGGAGTGTTCCCCTTCTCTGCCAGAAGTGTCCAGCCCTTTTCTGGACCTTCACAGTAGTTACCAGGTTCACTATCCCTATGAGTATAACAATACACCAACCTGTGTGATTCAACTGAGTATCAGCTCCAGTAAGAACACAGCACTGTGATCTATTTTTGGCAAAAACCAATGTAAGCTTATTAGCAAAGGTAACAGTTTTAAAAGAAAGTGAGCAAGGGTAATGAGAACAGGTTATGAATAAAATGAGCATAACATGTTAGTTTTTACTAGACTAAAACTTAACTTTGACAAGCTACAATTCTTTGTCCAAGCAGTCTCTCACCTAAACTTTTTCTGCACACTTGATGGTTTTCAGTTAAACAAGATTCCAAAGTGTTTGCGAATCACTCCCTTTGGCCAAGGGAATTCCTCAGTGAAATGGATACAAAAATGCTTGTTTGCTTTTCCTTATATTTCCTAGAGGTTGTTGTTTTTGTTCTGAGTGAGGATGGACACCCCACCCACCCCTGGGTTCAGACTCCAGTGTGCTTTCCCCTGTTGAATGCACATTCATCCTCTTCCCCCACCCCTTTGAGTTCCTCTACAAATGGGGTTTTTACTGTGTTGGCTTGTAATACTTAATATAGACATGAACCTAACCTTCCTTTGTCTAGGAACAGCTTCTTTGTCAGCCATGGCTGGGACACAGATCCTAAAATTTTCTATACAGGTTCTTAAATATCACCTGTACATACATCACACGATGATTATAAATCAATATGACATAAGTTTCCATTACATATCTCACAGGACCCTTTATGAAAGCAGTGTCTTAAGTGTAGTGAGTTTGTCAGACCAGATAGGAGCTGTTGTTATAGAACAACAAATTTTGCCAATTGGCACTGAGGGGCTTTAGGTCACAAGTGACTGGTTCGTTGAAGCAACTTATCTAAGGATGTGGTAGATTTGCATCACTTAATGGCTTTAAATCAAGACAAGATGTGCTTGATGTAGAAAATACTGAGTGTTTTGGACTGTATTATAACCATTATTATGGTTATAATAATCCTTTCTGGTGTGAAAAAAATTATTAATTTGCTGCACCTTGGTACTAATATGTAACCCATTAAAGAACCTGTATTTACACAGTACAAGAAAGTCAGGAGAGTTTTCTAAAGAAAAATAGATGTTAGAAAATAATTAACTTCACATCAGTTTGCTTAATTGGGTTATTCTAATTTGTTTATATGTTGTTCTGAAGAAATTAAGGCAATTTTGCTAGAGTAAGGTTTGATGAGAAGAGGAATCATTCACTAGTACCAACAGGTATCTGACATCTATAAAAACCTATATATGCAACATTATCCTCTTTTTGAGTCACTTTGTTGAAACTTCCCTTGAATATTTCTTCCAAGGGTTTCTGTTTCAAAGAACAAGTCTATCAAGCAAGGCACATATTCCTTTTGATGGTCCAGAAGTCCAGTTTTAACATTGGGCAGTTGGGTGTAATGGGTCAAGACTCACAAGTGCGGTGCCTCCAGCCGGTCTGTCTGGGAATTAGCTTTTCAAGGCCCGGAGTGTTCCCTGTTGAGGGATCTCTCATCCTTAGTTACCTGTCTTCTTCTGCCCCTTGTCAGGCCCCATCTCCCCATGGTGTGCCTTTCCTCACAGTACTGCCCCATAGCAGTGCCCCTACTCTCTGGGGTCCCGTCCCCCCCAGGAACCTCAATCCCCTATACTCACTTTGCCTCAGTGACCCACTGCCAGTCATCATCTTGCCCCTGCCTCAGGGGCAAACTGCAATCTGAAATGGCTGCTCATCATGGGCAAAGGGGCGTGGACCAGCTGCCTTTGCCTACCCTGGTTGCCTCCCTACAGCCCAAGTATCCCTCAGGCTCCTGTATCAGGCCTGCAGCCTGGGAGTTGGGTACAGCCAGAACTTCCCAGCTTTTTCTTCCCTTCCCCAGCCCTGCTCTGTGTCAGGTGCCTCTCTCTAGCTTACCAGGCAGCCAGGTCCTCCTGCTCTACAGCTGGAGCAAGAGTGTGCATCTGAGCTTAGCAGCCCCAGCAGAGCCCTAATTGGCTGCTACCTGCCTCAGCTGATTGCTCCATAGCCCCAAATCCTCTTCCAGGGCTAGGTCTAACCCTTATTTCATCTGGAACAGGGTGACCACTCTGCAACACTGAGTAATAAAAAATCGCACCAATAATACTACGGGTAGTACAATGCCCGTATTACCCACAGATCACTAAGGCCTATGTTCCCAACAGGATGATGGCGCTGCACTTTTTCAGCATTGCAGCCCCTAGCTTTTAGCCATCCATGGAATGCTCATCCCCTAGTTAGGCACCCAGCATCCCCAGCCAATGTACGAAGAAAGCTCAGCATCTAAGAAGAGAATCTGCACACACCGACAAGCGGAGCTGGAAATCACCTCAGTTAGCTGCTAGAAAATGCCAAGGAGAGCGGTGTGGCTTAAGGCTCCTTTGTCAAAGATAGTCAGGCATCTCCTTCCTCTCAGGAGTCACAACCATGAACTCTCTCCTGGAATATGGTTCCTAAGCCAGGTTCATTTTTTATCACGAAGAATCACAAAGCAAGACCCATTCCATAATTCAGTGATTAGGGTATATGCCACAAAAAGGGAAGACTAGTTGTTGAAGTCTGCTCTGCCCAGTTTGGAACAGGGAGTTGAATTTGGATCCATTCTGTCCTGGTTCAGTGCCCTAACCACCAGACTATTAAACAGCTGACTCTCATCTCTTGGAGCTATCCTACTTTATATAAATAATTCGATTTTCACTGGAGCAGGGACATAAGGGTGGTGATGCTGATTATCACAATGCCTAAGTTTTAGGTGCATAGGAAATCACAGGAACAATGATTCACAAGCCTGTTCAGCACCTAGGGCTCCCTACAACATGAATGGGGAGAGTTAGGTGCCTCTGAATGCAATTAAAAAAAAACAGCCATGGAGCCAGTCGGAGATGCTGAAGACAGGCTTTGTCCTTAGGTGCCTATCTTCAAGGCTGGGGCTAAGTCCAGCCCGCATGGAGGCACCTATCTTTGCTTGGGATTCACAACTGGGACCCCCATCCCAGTGAATTGAATTAGAAGCCTGAGGCATATCATTTTTCTGTCACCTTACTCTGCACAAAACATTTAGAGGAGAAGGTGCTGCCCACACTGTTGCTTTTAGCCTAGTTACCTTACTTGGGAGGTGGGACCTCCCTTCTCTGCTCGAGCTGGAGTAAGGATTTGAACAATGGTCCTCAAACACATCTCAAGCAACTGAGCTAACCACTGAACTATGGGATAGTTCAAGAGTTACTATGCCAGCAAGAGAGAATGACTATGTCACATGGCGGTTAGGGGACCAGCCTGGGATTAGAGACCCAGGGTCCAGTCCCCCATAGCAATGACTTTTCAATTATTTATACACAATGGAACAGCTTCACCAGGAAGACTGAAGAAACCACACATCAGAATACCCCACTGGGCTAACTACCCACCAGATTTTGAATGGACAAGATAGAAACCCTTCCTGTGATATAGGCATGTGAATGCCTATCTTCCCTAGATCACTCAGTCTTAGGTGGGAGAAAGGCATCCATGTGCCTTGAGTGAGGCAGAAACTTAGATGCTAAGGAAACTTTCACAGCTGAAAGGTACCAAGTGAGTTTAGGCACCTACAGGGTTTGGTGGGAATTATGTTAATAGTAGTGGAGCCTAAAACTGGGATTTAGGTGGCTAAACCCAAGATTTAGGTGACTAAATCAAGAATTTAGGTACCTGTGTGAATCCTACCATTTGTCTCCCACTTCCCGGGGAGAGCCCTAATCACTGGGATATAGAGTCAATTGCTCCCTCTATGGCCCTACAAATGTTTGTTCATTTATACAGTGGAGCAACTTCAGCAAAAAAGCTTTCCCCTTTCTGTCAGATTGAATACTCAATAGCTCAGTGATTAGGCCACTCACTGGAGAAGTAGGAGACATGGGGCTGGCACATGAACCCAGGTCTCTCATATCTCATTTGAGTGTTGGGTTCTCTAGGGGACAGCTATGCCCTCATTAATTTTTGGAGAGGCACAATTTGGTAATGTTACTCATGTTTATTATTCATCTTCACAAATAGTGTACAGAGAGAGAAAAACAAAATAGCCACCGAACAGTTCATTAACTGACAAAAATACTGAATTTCATTTTTCCTTAAATGTATTTTACTCTTTCATTTTCTTCCAAAAGATGTCATCAGTCAACCCCTTTGAGTGATGGAAACAAAGTAAGCTTCCTACCGAGGCTGGGGGGTGAGATTTTCTGATTATAGTGGTTTAGGAAACCCTTTTAAAAATATTTTAATGTGATCTAAATGTAGCAAGATACTTTTTGGTTTTAGATGACAAAACTTTTGTGAAGTATCTGAGAAGCCAGACGTTTAATAGGACTCTACAAACAAAACAAACGATTTAACCCTGAGTTACCAATTAACAATATCTCTCTGTGTTCTACAAAAAACGGGCCAGGAAAGTAGTGCCACCTATATATTCATCATCCCCAGGTTTGGTTTTAAATTGCAAATCCTTATACTCATAAATTGTGCGATGTAAAGTATTGAAAGCTCCACCTCTTTTCCAAATATCTTCAGACTCTCCTTGTATAAAACTGATAGGAGAGGCAGGATCTGAATGATACAATACTTCTCCCTGCCACCAACCACTATTTGTTCAACAGCAGGGTAAAAGTGTCAAGAATACCACCCTTTGTTAAGATGTCAAATGCTCAGTCATTGGACGTTCCTGAAGATCTTCAAGAAGATGACAGACCGAAGTGGGACAATAAACTTCAGTATATTTTAAGCTGCATTGGATTTGCAGTAGGTCTGGGAAATGTGTGGAGATTTCCATACTTGTGTCAAATATATGGAGGAGGTAAGAGCAAGTTGGGATTTTTGTCACGAAATGAAACATACAGTACTAATTTACCTTTATATAGCCTTAACCTTTTCCATAAAAATAGAATAGCATTCTCAGTATGTGAAAGTAATATTTTAAAAAGATACTTGATTTAGGCTATCTACAAACTGGGAATGCTTTACAGTAACCATGAATTAGGAAAAATCAGAGTTAAAACTTCATGCAAACAATTTCTCATTATTATAATGGTGTCAGAACAGCAGATTTAAACTTGATTATATGAGCTGACCTGAATTAAAAGATGACATTTTGGAAAACTGTCTGGAAAGCCTTGATATAAGCCAGTTTCTGAAACTTTTGAAATCTTCCTTCCTCAATGAAAATGAAACCAATTGCTTTCTCTTTCTGTTATGGCATAGGTCATCAAAAGCCAACTCAATTAAAATTCTAAATTATAAGTAAAAGTAAATGTTAAGATCTATATTTAAAATACAATTATTTTAAGAAATGTTTGTTCACTATTGGATATCAAATGTCTGAATATAAGCTGACATGGGTAACTGTACTGATATAATATACTCATACTTCCGTGAGGCATTTGACTTTAGTATTGCACAATTAACACTATACAAAAAACATCAGTGTAGCCCATATTAAATATATTAATACCTGTTATATCTAAAAAAAAATTACTGTATGTGCATAATCATCATAAAATGAGGTGCTTTTAGTGGGGGGTCACACAGGGATTTAGTTTTGGCCCAATGTTATTCAATATCGCTCTCAATAATCTATGTAATATCGGTTCCTTTGGGTTGGTCATCATCATCATCAGTGAATTAAACCTGGGACTTAGTACATGAGTCCCTCTCACCTGAGCTAAAAGACTCAACAACCCTATGCTAAGCCTGTGATTTAGTCCCCACCAGAAGGGAATATTGTGCTACAGTGAAGAGGCATCATTTACAGTTAGTAAATGTATAAAATCTATGCCAATACAGTTTGCAGAGGACACAAAACAGTGTTAAATGAGCAATCAGGATTGTTTTGTAACTAAGTTTAGATGAATAATATGATTTTTTCATAGAGCTAAATAAAAGATCAGATATCTGGGAACCAAGAACGTAGGTCACACTTATAGAATAGGGGTACTTTGGAAACAAGTGACTTGGCATGGTGGATAACCAAATTAACATAAGCTCCCAGTGCAAAGTAGTGTTTAAAAGTGTAAACACTTGGAAGTATTAGCAGAGAAATATCCAGTCGAAGTAGGAAGTATAATTAAATTGAGCACTAGTGAGACCATTTTTGACAACTTCTTAGAAGTCAGCTGAAAAATTTGAAATTCAAAAATGAGCAACAAAAACTGTTTCACAGTCTGGAAACCTATCTTACAATGAGAGGCTTAAAAAGCTAAAATTAGCTCAAAGAGAAAGTTAAGAGGTGACATTGATTTCTAAGGAAATGCTAGTTGCAATGGCTAGCAGCTGAAACTAAACAAATTTAGATTTTTTTAAAAAAAATAAGGATAGTTAGCCATTAGAATAACACCTCAGGGACGCAGAGGATCCTCTGTGATTTTAAATTTGTAAATCAAGTCTAGATATCTTTCTAACAAAGACATGTTCTGGCTCAACCAAAAGTTATGGACTTGATCTCAGTGAAATTCTACAGCCTGTGTCATGCAGGAGGTCAAACTATGTATCCTAGAGGCATCTCAGCAATTACAGACTCATAAGCCTAAGTTTAGTACCAGGGAAAGGAGTTCAAACCATGGTAAAGAACAGAAATATCAGAAACATTGATGTACACAATACATTGGGGAAAAGTCAATATGGGTTTTGTAAGGGGAATTTTGCCTCACCGATCTATTAGAATTCTTAGAGGATATCAGTAAGCATGTGGACAAGGGTGATCCAGTGGATATATTGTACTTGGACTTTCAGAAAGTCTTTGCTTGTAGGCAAAGTAATCTGTCATGGGAAAAGAAGGAAAGTCCTCTCCTGGATCAATAACTGTTTAACAGGGAGAAAACAAAGGGTAGGAATAAATGGTCAGTTTTCACAATAGAGAGATGTAACTAGTGGGATCCCCCAAGGATCTGTCCTGAAACCAGTGCCGTTTAACATAATAAATGAACAGAAAAAAGGATTGGCAGTGAGGTGGCAAAAGATTTGCCTAGCAATGCAAAAATTACTTAAGATGATTAAGTCCAAAGCAAACTGTGAAGAGTTACAAAGGGGGATCTCACAAAAAATAGGTTGCTGAGCATCAAAATGGCAAATTAAATTCAATATTGATTAGTGCAAAGTAAAGCACATTGGAAAACATAACCAAACCATACATATAAAGTATTGGGGTCTAAATGAACTGTTATCACTCAAGGAAGAACTCTTAGGGTACATCTACACTACACACTTATTTCGAAATAAGCTATTCTGGAAAAAAATACTCCAAAATGGCTTATTTTGAAATAGCATGTCTACACTACAGGGAAGCCTCAAAATTAGTCTGAGGCAGGCTCCCCTATTGTGGATGTGCTACCCGATTTAGAGCCCCAGGAGGCACTGGGGAGTAATTACGTTTAAAGGCCTGGGGAGGAGCTATTTCAAAATAGCAGCAGTGGAGCAGCCACACTACAGCTCTTCCAAAATAGCTATTTCAGAATAGGCATTATTCCTTATGGAATGAGGTTTACAGAAGTCAGAATAAGCTGTCCGTTATTTCAAATTTATTTCAAAATCATAGAATTGCCGTGTAGATGCTCACATTGTTATTTCAGAATAATGGCCATTATTCTGAAATAACGCTGCTGTGTAGAAGCGCCCTTAGGGTCATTGTGGATATTTCTCTGAAAACATCAACTCCATGTACAGCAGCTGTCAAAAAAAGCAAAGAGAATGTTTGGAAACATTAGGAAAGGGATAAAATAGATAAATATCATAATGCCACTATAGAAATACATAGTAAGCCTACACCCTGAATATTGTGTGCAGTTCTGGTTGTCCCATAAAAAAACTATTTTAGAACTGGAGAAGGTACAGAGAAGGGCAACCACAGTGATTAGGGGTACAGAACAGCTTCCATGAAAGGAGAGATTTAAATGAGTGTGATTGTTCTGCTTAGTAAAAAAGATAACTAAGGCGGGATATGACAGACATCTGTAAAATTATTAATTCTGGGAAGAAAGTGAATAGAAAAACTGTATTTTGCCCTGCACAAAACACAAGAACCAGAGGACCTCGAATCAAATTAACAGGCAGTAGACTTTAAACTATCATAAGGAAGTATTTCTTCACACAACACACAGTCAATCTGTGGAACTTGTTGCCAGGCATTGCTAAGAAGGTCAAAAGTATAAGTGGGTTCAAAAAAGAATTAGATAAGTTGATGCAGAATAGGTCCATTAATAGCTATTGGCCAAGATGGTCAAGGACACAGTCCCATGATCTGGGTGTCCCTGGCCTCTGATTGCCAGAAGCTGGGGGTGGACAACAAGGGATGGATCCACTCAATAACTGCCCTGTCTTGTTCATTTCCTCTGAAGCATATGGCAAGTCCCACTACTGGAAGACAGGATACTGGCTAGATGGACCATTGGTGTGATACATTGTAGCCATCCTTAAGTCCTTAAAAATCTATGAACTTGGTTATTTTATTATTTAAAAATGAAACAGAATATTATTTTTCAAATGTGCAATAGCAGCGCTTAGCAATAACATTTAAAAATCATGAGTGTGGCAGTGATTGAGTATTTTTTCTCCAATAAAGCATCTCCTGCCATGTATCAGAGAGGTAGCCATGTTAGTCTGGATCTGCAAAAGCGATGAGGAGTCCTGTGGCACCTTATAAATAAACAGATTTATTGGAACATAAGCTTTCATGGGATGAAGTAGGTCTTTGCCCACAAAAGCTTATGCTCCAATAAATCTGTTAGGGTATGTCTACACTTGCCCCCTAGTTCGAACCAGGGAGGCAAATGAAGCATACCAAAGTTGCAAATCAAGCACGGGATTTAAATATCCCACACTTGATTAGCATATTCGCGGCTGGTTGCCATTTTAAAATGCCGGTCGCCCGATTTAACTTGCCGCGTGTAGACAAGGTAGTTCAATCGGAAACCCTTCCCTCGAATTAAGAGTTTTAAATCGGACTACTGCGTCTACACGCGGCAAGTTAAATCGGGCAACCGACATTTTAAAATGGCGACTGGCCGTGAATATGCTAATCAAGCGTGGGATATTTAAATCCCGCGCTTGATTTGCAACTTCGGTATGCTTCATTTGCCTTCCTGGTTCGAACTAGGAGGCAACTGTAGACATACCCTTTGTCTATAAGGTGCCACAGGACTCCTCTCCTGCCATGGGCTTTTTTTTGCCTCTGGCGTGGGTTTTTCTCTGATATGGGACTCAGACACCTACCTAACTTTGTTCCATCTCAGTTATGAGGAAAAAAAAATTATTCCAAACCCATCCATTTGTAGCCCCAACATGTATGATCAGTCAGAGTATACTGTCATCCTACAAAACTTCCTTTCCTTTCTTACATGCTTTGGTATACAGTGGAAAAGTATCATTCGCATCTGATGAAGTGGGTCAATGCCCACGAAGGCTTATGCGCCAATAAATCTGTCCGTCTATAAGGTGCCACAGGACTTCTCGTTGTTTATGCAGATTCAGACTGACACGGCTACCCCTCTGATACTTGTCTCCATTATTCTGAGATTTACAAACCAAGTTTTCATATTCCAAGCTGTGACGGGGCGGCCCCGCCCCACACTATAAATGAACCTGCGGGCAGGGCCCAGCTGGCTGAGAGGGTCCAGCTGGCATAGAGTGCCCCTCGCCCATGGCCTTGCCGGGCATGCTCACCGGTGGGCCACACTATAAAAGGCCCTGAGCCGGCTCACTTGGGGCTGATAGCCGAAGGGGAAGGGCCGAAAAGGCCAGCTCTTGACCCAGAGGAGTCCACACAGCCGGAACCAATGCCAGAGCCCCAGCCGCCACGCCAACCCTGGCCCCGGAGACCGTGGAGAGGTCCAACCACAGGGGAATGGCAGGGAGGTAGGAAGCAGCCCAGGGCAGGGAGTAATACAGCCCCGAGTTCTCAGCGGGTTGAGGGGAGGAACCCCTTGCTAAGCAGGCAGTGGACCGAGTCATTGCCAGTAGGGCCCTGGGCTGGGATCCCCCTATCCTCCCCCGCTGCTGTGCCCTGGAGGCCAGAAGGGCCTGCAGGCCTAAGGACTAGGCCAGAAGGCTGTATTTATCCCAAGAGGGGGGACTTCCAAAGACTGAACCTGAAGACTGTATTTACCCCAAGAGGGGGAACTTTCAAAGACTGAGCCAGAAGGCCGTATTTACCCCATGAGGGGGGATTTTCAAAGACTGTGCTGGAAGGCTGTATTTACCCCAAGTGGGGGAATGGGACTTTCAAAGACTAGGCCATGATGAGGTAGGTCCCGAGCAAGGGGCAGCACCCCTCGACACAAGCCTTGTGTATTTTGTTCATCACTAATTTAAACGTAATTAGGACAGCCATGAACAATAGGGGTACGTCTACATAGCAGACAGTTATTTCAAAATAATATCGAAATACTGTCAAGGTGGAGGACTTCTTACTCCGACTCCTGTAATCCTCATTGTACAAGGAGTAAGGGAAGCTGAGGAAGAGTGCTCTATTTTGAAATAAGTGCTGTGTAGAGGCTCCCAATTTCAATTTCAAAATAAGCTACACAATTGATGTAGCTGTATTTGTGTCTTATTTTGAGTTAAGCTCTGCTGTGTAGATGCACCCTAGCAAAAGAATTATAAACTTGAACAAATATAAGACAAGGCATATTGACAAAAATAATTGTCATAAGACAAAAGACCCTGAATTTACAGGATCTTTTCAGGAAAACACATTAAGATAGATACCTCAGCTGGGATTATGTCTTTTTTCACAAGGCCTTTGAGTGATCTGGGGATTAGAGGCCAGTAAACCTTATGTGTGTATCTGGTAAATTGATTCAAAACTTTAAAAATAGAGAACAAATGAGAGATTATGATATTGATATAATGTTTCTGCAAAGAGACATTGAATTTAACTACTGTTAAAATTCTCTGAATATATCAATTTAGTAGTAGATAAAGACGAATCAGTTAACATAATAATTTACCCTTTAAAAGGTATTTGACAAAGGTCCCTCAAAATAGGCTATCAAATAAATTAAATAATCATGAAATAAATTATAAAGGAGTGCACATATCTGGCTAAGACAGGAAACAAAGGGCTTGTTTGCACACTGTGGCAACATGTACTAGAGGTGTATGAATTCTAAAGCCCACCAATGTGTTGCACATTCATTGACCAGCTGATGCTCGCGCTCATTAACACTGAACCTGTTCTACATTAACTCAATGGTGAGAAATGCACAATAACGCACATTGAAAGGAAAAACACACCCCTTAGAAGATTCTAAAATTAACAGTATCAGCTCTGGAAAGGGAGCAGGACACCATTGTAGACAGTTTCATGTGCAGTTGTATCAAAAAAGGAAATATGATAACAAGGTTCATAAGCATGGAGAGCACTATGGGAAATACTACAATGCCATTACATAAATCAGTGGTACAATCAAACTCATCTTGAATACTATTTACAGAACCCTTTGCAAAAAAAGAAACTGTTGAACTGGAGAGGGATCAGAAAAGGGTGAGAAAAATCATTAGGGTCATGGACAAACTTTCATATGAAGAGTAATTGAAAAAGAGTGGATAAGGGGCATAACAAGTATATACAATAGTGAATGGCATGGAAGATAATAGATGCTGTTTGCTGTCCAATAACACAAGAACAGACAATGAATGAAATTAAGTGGTGACAAATCCAAAGATGACAAAAGGAAATACTTTTTCATATTGTGTGCAAGTAGGCTAATTGCATCATATGATTAAGGGCAAGAACTTAATAAGATTCAGAAAGGAATTAGAAATCGTATATGGTTAACAAGAATATCCTGAGTTAATAGTTAATGCTAACAAAATTTTGAAAGGGTTATAAAATCCTATTTTTCAGGGTTTATCAATCTCTAACTATTAGGGATTGCAATTAAACTTTCTTTGGGCATGCATGTTTTGTTAGTCTTTAAGGTGCTGCAAGACTATTTGTTGTTTTTTAAGTTTTTCTAGTTACAGACTAACTCGGCTACCCCTCTGAAGCTTTGGGAGTGCAATTATCCCACATCTGCCTACGGTGGGGTTTTTAGCACTTTCCTATGAAGCATTTGGTACTGGTTGGTCACTGTTGGAGGCAAGATATTGAACTGGATGGAACATTGGTCTGATCAAGACTGACAATTCTCAAGTGCTTATGTCCACCCTACACATAGCAGCAGTTAGAATAAAGAGGTAGAGTGAGAATGATATTTTAAAAAGCGATCTAGAAAGCTTGAGATGCTATGAAGGAAATGATAGGTCTTGGATTGCTCCGTGCTTACAGAATTACACCAGTGCAAAGTTGGAATAAAATGATATCATGATACAGCAATTTATATCCACTTTGCACTGTTATGAAGAATGACACAACGTTACAGCAGTGAAAAGGCTAAACCTTACTGAGCAGTAATCAGCACTCTGTATGTGAAGCCCCAGTTTGGTTACCTTAAGAGAGATAAAGTCATGAGACCAGATGACATGGTGTGGCCTTGTGCAGCACCTGGACTTGCCTTGCTGCTCCTTCTGAGGTGTACCTGGGGACTTTACAGGCACTGTGGCACATGGGTGTCTCCTTCCTGTTCTCCATGACCTTCGTCCCCTTTAGATTATGAGCCCTTCATACCCCCTGATAAGGGATTACACAAACTATGAATTTCTTGTGACTTCAGAAACTCCCAAAATGATTTATTCTGGAAATTAGAAAAAAAATGAGTAAATTTTGAAGACATAGTGAAAAAAAGATGACCATAAGGTTAATCAAGAAAAATAAATACTGTGGCTTGATTGATTTAAGTCTTGTTAATTTCAGGCTAGACAGTGACTTTGTGTGGGATTTTCCAAAGCACTCAGACAACTTAGTAACCAAGTCCCGTTGACTTGCAATGATTTAGGAGCACAAATTCCACGTAGGTACTTTTGGAAAAATCTCATCCTTCAGATACAGACCTGAGCAAAGGATGCACCAGGCCATGATAAGCACTCCAAAGCATTGTGCCTTAGAGCCAGTCTATACTGGGGATATCTGTGCCAATCTAGGTTCACCCCTGCAAGCCCCCATTGTAGCTGCAATGTACCAGTGTAGTATACTCTAATTTGAAACTGATATAGAGAGGCCCTAAGACACAATTCTCTGCAAGGCATAAACTACAATCCCACTATCACTTCAGGTTTGGAAATCAGAGGCTATATTTTCCCTTATCTCTAAGCACGCTACAAAACAAGAGATAAAAAGCAGGAATGTATTTTCGATTAATGTCAATTGCTTCCCATCAGACCTCTGAACCTTATTCATGGCAATTTGTGTTACTAAGTAACTTGGGTCTAACACGTTCAAGCTCAATACATTTGCAATCACAGTGAAAACCATAATATCTGCACTGAAACTTTTATCACCCTCTGTCGTTACTGATTATTTGGGTTTATTGCCTGTGTTAAGTAAGTTATTTACCTCTCTAGGAGGAATGGAAATGGATGGTGTTTGCCAGAGTTAATAGGCGGTGAAAAGACAGGCTCCCAGGCAACTGGGATTGTAAATAAATGATTTTTAAAGAGCCTATTATGTACTTGGCATTTACAACTGACATTCAAAAAAGGTTTTTTTTTAAAACAACAAATACATATAGTGATTTGGAAAATATGTAGGACTTGAAAAGAAGTAGCCCATCGAATAGCAACTTAGTGCAGTGTTTTATTCCTGATTATGGACTACTATGAGTATTCCTGCCTCAAGCAAAGATCCTCAATAAGAGATTTTACAGGTCATATCAACTATTACTATTGCACCTAAGCCCAGGCATTTGACCTTACTGGATGGATAAGAAACAAAACAGGCTGCCTTTCTTGTAAAGAGAAAGTTTTATTCTGCTTATTATCATCTACTAACTTCTTGAGAGTGCAAACCAGCCCATCATCCGGATCATTAATGAAGATGTTGAAAAAAAACACACCACAGGGCTGACCCTGCACTCCGCTTGATGCCAGCTACCAACTAGCTATCGAGTCATTGATCAGCGTCTGCTGAGCCAGACGACCTCACCAGCTTTCTATCCACCTTACAGTCCATTCGTCCAAGCCACACTCCTTTAAATTACTGCCAAGAATATTGTGGCATATCAAAAGCTTTGCTAAAGTCAAGGTTTCTCACAGCCACTGCTTTCCACATATCCATAGAGCCAGTTATCATAGAGGCAATCAGGTTTCTCAGTCTGAATCAGGAGGCCTTCCTTGTTGCACCCTTCTCCTTGGGCTTCCTGCTGATATCCCACTTCTGCATTTACTTCAGGGTTTAGATCACCATCCCCTGGCAAACCTACTTCAAAGCTCTCCTCACTAGGTCACCAAGCCTGCCTGCAAAGGTGCTCTTCCATCTCTTTGTTAGGTGGATCCCATCTCTTCCTAGAACAACATCCTGTGGTCAAAGAATCCAAAGCCCTCTCTCCCACAGCACCTGCACATCAAATATTTTTCTCTACAATTAAGTAGTCCCTACCTGGGCTTTTTTCTTTAAACAGGGAAGATGGACGAAAACACGACTGACACCTCAAACTCCTTTATCCTTCTTACCAGAGCAACCCACTGGCAAAAACATAACCAGCACCTATGATAAACCTGCTTGCAGGATCAGTCAGGTTTGTGTAGAGGAGAGTATTGTGTGTAGGACCCCGGTTGTGTTTGTTACAGAAGTTAGCAGGGGAATACTATTTGCAGGTACTGGAACATGCAGGTTTAAGCTGGCTCAAAGCCCTCTACCACTGGGCAGGAGACATTGGAAACAGCCCCCACTGAATACTGAGGGAAAATGAAATAAGAATGGGAGTGAGATAAACAGTGAAAAAACCAGGTATACAGAAGGGCACCTAGCAGATAGACATCTTTCCTTCACAGCACCCACTGCTCTGCAAAGGTGCTTGGGAGGGAGCAAACAGCACCCAGAGGACTTCTGCCCAGATACATAATTGGATAAAGGACCAGAAATGGACTATACAAACACAGAGCATCCCCCATCCAGCATCCTCCTCCTGGAGTGATGGATAGTTGTCTTGGCCAGTGCCGGGAAAAGGTTGACATAGGTCCTGTCACTTTGTGGGGCCATGGATGGGGTGTGCCAGGATCAGGAGATACAGGTAGAATTCCAGTCAGAACCTCAGTAAATGGTTCTGGGAAAGCTGTGAAAGGGACTGCAATATGATACACTCTGCATACATGTGCCCCAGGGCACCCCATTTTGGGACTGTTGTGAACCACACAAACTTCATGCTCATGGTTCATAGAGGAGCCACCAACTAATAACTCAGGCAGGCCATAAGACCAGAATGGAGCACAACCTGGCCCAGTGCCTCCTCAGCCTCCTTAGGTGGTGACAGGTACTTCCACTTCAAGGGACACATGAATGAGAAAGTGGATGGTGTGAAACACAAGCTCATGCAGGTGTTTTCTCCTGCCTGGTTTGGAGATGCATGAGTGTCCTGGCAAATGCAGTCTGCTTCCAAGGGCTTTCCCCTCAGTTCACCAACAGATGGCAGGGGAGTGCTCATTCAGACCACTGGTTTACATCTTTACAAGCTGAATAATGTTCTTCTAACAGTTTTTTTTTTTATAATATATCAGTTTTTTAAAAAAAGAAATATCTATCATGTGGACTTACACTGATACCAGTCTTGATCACTAGTAGGACTGGACCTTTTAGATCTACTGCCCAGACATATGTCATTTTCAAATTATTCCATTGGTTCAAATAGCAACCTACTACTGCTAGCTGGGTTTCTCAGATGTTTGCTGATAGCAAGGGAATTGAGACTTGGTTTCCATTCCAGTTTCTGGAGAGATGCGTATTTGAATGGACACAGCCACTTTTCTCTCTGACCCTCTTCTGTTTTTTTACACAAACCTCATCCTAGCTCATATCTGAGGCTCCCCAGCTTCCTCTTGGCATTCTCATACCAGTCCTTGTTCCCACACCAAGTAGTAAGTCCCGGTCAGGGGGAGCCTTCAGGCTCTCTGGGCCCTTGAGCAAGGAGGGAGGGGGGAACCAGCTCCACACCCTGAGAAAGAGAAGGGCCTAAGGCAGAAAGGCCAGGGCTGAGGCTAGCCTCCCGCAAAGCATGCCGGCAAGACACATTTCTCCCCAAAGCAGGAGACACATTTTTGCTGAAGCATTCCACAAATATTCATAGATTCCAAGCCTAGATAGGAACATTGTAGTCCTGTAGTGTGGGCTGCTGTAGAACCAGCAAGTGTCCCTGAACTAATTCCTGTTTGAACCAGAGCATTTCTAAAAAACAACTACTCTTGATGCCAGAGTTGCCAGTAATGAAGAATTCACCACAATCCTGGATAAATTTCCCCTCACACCTCAATTCCAGGCTGAATATGTCTAATTTCAACTTCCAACCATTGGATTTTGGCATACCTTTGCTAGACTGAAGTGCCCATTACCAAATATTTGTCCTCCGTGTAGGAATTTTTAGATTGTGCTCAAGTTACCCCTTAGCCTTCTCTTTGTGAAGCTAAATAAATAGATTAAGCTCACTAAATCTATTGCTGTAAGGTTTTCTAACCCTTTAATCATTCTCATAGCTTGTCTCTGAACTTTCCAAAGCCTCTGAGGCAGGCTTCTGGCATGGAAAATGTCCAACCAAGTGGCTGAAGTTGGCAGAATCATAAAATTGTTCTCCCTGCCTTTAATGTCATACAACATTTCCTCGCCCCTCCCTGTTTCCAGCCTCATGACATAGTAGTACTAGTGCACAGCGCCAAGCATGTTTCACATCTTAGATAGTGAAGGATGGGAGGAAGGAGAATAACTGAGTCCAAATCCGATCCTGTTTTCCATTGTGAAAATGTCTTCTTTCTCCCTGATGCAGTGTTACTGTTCTTCTTCCAGCTAGATTTTAAATGGATCTGATTCAGGCAGGTATGCTCTGAGCATGCATGCTTGTTCAGGCCCTGCAGGTGAGATACATCACTGTGAGGTTTACACATCCAGACGCCTAGAGAGAGACACCAATGCATGTGGCCAGCAGCAAAAACTTAGGCATGCAGGGATCTTTAATAGCAGAAATTTAGGCACAAGCTAAGTTCAGGTACCTACAGGATTCAGCAGCAGCTGAATAAGGTATTGTGAATATGAAGGTATTGTGAATATGAAGGACATGTGAATATGAAGGACATGCTGGACTTAGGTGCCTAAGTCCCTTTATCTTTTACTTTCTTTCCCTTACTTTGAAAAAGATCTAAATACGTGGGATGCAAGGTGACCTGGAGGGAGCGACTCAGGTGGGGCAAAGAAGTGAATGAGGGTCAGGCTTGATGTGAGGGAAATTGGGGCATGGGAAGAAAAGGCACTGGGTAGGAGGCGAATTTTTGCTGGGGAGGGTTTTTGCTGGGGAGGGAAGAAAAGAAGAATAAGCAGTGTTTGCTGGAAAGGGAGATGGAAAGTTGAAAGGAGAAATGGAGGGAACAATTGAGGATATTTAGAGCCTTATGATAAGCAAAAAGAACCTCTGTTGCTAATAGGTGTATGGGGGGGAGGCATGGCACTAAGAATCTTAGTCCTTCCTCTCAACTAAATTGCTGACTGAATAATCTGACCCTCTGCTTGTACAAGGGCTATAGCAGTTGGGCCACTATCTGATTGGGGCCTTGAATATTACTGTAATAAAATATAACAGGCAGCAATCAAGAATAATGTGTGTGAGATACAGAGGTTCCATGACTTATCTATGTTTATGTTCCCAGGGGCATTCTTGATCCCGTACTTCATAGCACTTGTCTTTGAAGGAATCCCATTGTTTCATCTGGAACTAGCCATTGGACAGAGCATGAGAAAAGGCAGCATTGGTGTCTGGAATAACATCTCGCCTTACCTTGGAGGAGTTGGTATGTTTTTCCATGTTCTTTGAAAACTAGTTGTTGATAACGACAACTGATTACAATGGGGTAACAAGAACCAGAATCAATATTGTCTAGGGGACTGATTAAATAACTGAAACAACTGCTTCAAACTCCAACCCAGAACAATACTGGGTCAAGGAAACTAAAGTTTGATCTTCCTGGATCACATTCTTCAGCTGTCCTTACCCATTTACAAGCACACAGGACTCCTCTCCGACATGAACCTCAAAACCGCAATGGACAGAGTTACATAAAATAAAATCAGTCTAGTGGGGATAAAGTAAATATTTTAAATATGTGTTAAAAATATTTCAAGGCCCATGTGCCGAAGAAAACCCTGCTTGACTCCCACTGGGCTCAACCCCACTTTGGTTCCCTTTCACTTTGGAAAAAAATAATGAATCAGGAATTAACCACAGAAATATCACCCCTTTATCAATAGAGAGACAAACCCTTAATTAAAAACAAGGGACCCTTTAAGGGCCTTACCAGGAGTCACACAAACCTCTTCCATTCTTCCACAAAAACAGAAAAAGAGGACAATGTACAAGTCCCCAGCATTGAAGCATGTAGAGGAATTACTTCTAACACAATTATGAGTCTGAACTGCCTAGCTCCAAAATGGGTACCTTTTGCAGGCCACTGGCATTTGGGTGTGGTACAAACTAACTTGGGTCACTGTAGCATCACCTGTGGCATCCATCCCGGTCATCTCCATGCTGGTCTGGACCCATACTAGGCTCTTCCTTCAATCTGGCTGTGACCAGGCCCCTGAGCTGATCTCCTAACCTTGTGCTGCTCAGACTGCATTTAGGCCATCTCCAGCTGGATTTACTAGCTGAAAACGTAAACCTCAACTTTATGTAGGCTGAGCTGTACTCTGCGACATGCCAGGGTACAAGCCAGAGTAATGAATAGCTATGCCCCTGCTGCCCTGTAACCCGGAGTGCCCTTTACAATGCCTTGCAGCTGCAGCCTTCAGCTGTTCACAAACAGCCTCTAACATGTAAGTCACTCCCAGCTTTGACTGTGTGTACTGCAGCCAGCCAACCACATCGTGGCTCTCACTAGCCTTGGTTATGCTGCTGGGTGACCCCAATACACGCCTCATGCCCAGAATCTTCCCTTTGAAATGCAGCCCTTGAATGGCACAGCTGTCTCCTGGACAGTACAAATAATATGCATAACATTTGTTACTCCAAGTGGAGTTACCCAAGCACTTCAACTTGAACACCTGGATTAGATAAAACAGTAAAACAACTTTATTAATTACAAAGAGAGTCCTTGGTGGAAGGCAGCTCTGGGCTCCTGGAAGGGGCGGGGCCTTGAGCTGAAGGGGCTGGGGGCCAGCTCCTACAGACAGCCATTCATGGCCTCTAATACTGTGGCTGTGCTGGCCTAAAGCCCCAGGCCTTTTTAAAAAATCATTGGGGGCCAGGGCAGCTGCCCCTTTTACTCTCTCTCCCCACCTGTCAGAGGGAAGCCGATGGGTGGCTGCCCTAGGGCCCACTTGCAGCTTTAAATATCAGTTGTGTACAGGCTGGTACTGGTGGCCAGTTCTTACCAGTATGCTGTACTGGCCTGTGCCAGCCCTCTTTCACCTGTGGCAAAGAGTCAATGAGGAAGGATATTCCCTACTGTTTTTTTCACCTGTTTGAACTTTGTCTTCCCATCCTGCTTGATGACTCTGTTCGCTGCTTTAATTTGCATTTAAGAAAGCACGCATTCCTTTGCTGAGGACAGACCTGTTGGCAACTTCCATGTAGGCAGGGCTATGGGGTTTGGAACATGTATTAGCACCACCATAGAAAGGAATCTTAACATACAACGTTGCCGCACACATTTTACAAGGACAATATTGACTAGCAAATTATGAGCTTGTAAATGGCACCTCACAAGACACGCCTTGTACAAAATTGGTACAGTAGTGGAGGGTGTGAACACAGGAGTCTATTCTGTCACCTACGCACAATGACAGACAGGAGCATATTAGGCTACTACCTGTAATGTGCAGACAGCAGCAGGATGCTTCAGAGGGATTCCTCTCTGCCTGCAGCACTAAACATGCACTCTGTAGGCATACATTTCTTCTCACTCACAGGGCAAGCCTTAGGCATACACAGGTGTGTAGGGCACCACTAAATTTGGGGCACCAGTGTGGTGGTGCCCTGTGCTGCGTATGCCAGCACCAGCTCTGGCAGCTTCATCCCTTGGCCACCACACCTGCATGGTCTGCGCCCAGCCCCCGCTCACCAGGTGGTGGCAAGTGGTGCAAGCACAGGCCAGAGGACTCTGGAGAAGCAGGGAGTGCCTACGCAGTTGGCAGGAAAGACGTTGTACTTATTTCCACTTAGTCTGTTTGTCTTTCTCCTTCTCCCAGGGGATGTGGAGAATTTGACAAAGGTTCTCATTGGGATGGTGGTACTTGCATTCCCTTCAGGCCATAGCGTATGAGGTGATGGAGCAATTGAGTTGCCCAGGCAAGAACATAACTCTGAAGATGACTGTTTTGGGGCCCATTTAGAAAGAAGTCTGGATGGTCTTCCCAAGGAGATGCTCTCATACTTCCCCAGCCTTCAGGGATCACTCAACGGAGATAAGGCCATTGCAGAGAAACTAAATGAATTATTTGATCAGTCTTCATGGATGAGGATGTGAAGGAGATTTCCCAACCTCAGCCATTCTTATTAAGTGACAAATATGAGGAACTGTCCCAAACTGAGTGTCATTAGAGGACTTTTATTCTAAAACCTCATCAGGACCAAATGGCATTCACCCAAGTATTCTGAAGCAACTCCATTGTGAAATTGCAGAACTACTCATTGTGGTATCTAACTTTTCATTTAAATCAGTTTCTGTATCAGTTGACTGAAGGATACTTAATGTGATACCAATTTTTTAAAAAGGCTCGGGAGGCAATCCTGGCAACTACAGGCCAGAAAGCCTAACTTAAGCATTAGGCAAATTGGTTAAATCTATAGTAAAGAACAGAATTGTCAGACAGATAGATGAATATGATTTGTTGGAGAAGAGTCAACATGATTTTTATAAACTGATATCATGCTTCACCAATCTACTAGAATTCTTTGAGGGGGTCAATAAGCATGTGGACAAGAGGGATCCAGTGGATATAGTCATTCACCAAAGCTCTCAAGCCAAGTATAGGATAAGAGGATAAGAGGAAAGGTCCTCTCATGGATTGGAAACTGGTTAAAAGATAGAAAGCCAAGAGTAGGAATAAGCAGTTAGTTTGACATATTCATAAACCTGGAAAATGGGGTACAGTGAGGTGGAAAATATGCAGAGGTTACAAAACTGCTCAAGACAGTTAAGTCCAAAGCAGCATGAAAAAAGTTACAAAACTGGGTGACTAGGTAACAACATGACAAATGAAATTCAATATTGATAAATGCAAAGTTATGCACATTGGAAAACAATCCCAACTATCCATAAAAAATGATGGGGTTAAATTAGCTATTATCCAAATAATAGCTTAGCGTCATTGTGGATAGCTCTCTAAAAGCATCCATTTAATGCACAGCAGCAGTCAAAAAAGCTAATAGGATGTTGGGAGTCATAAGAAAAGGGACAGAGAAGACAACAGAAAATATGTTACCTCTATAGAAATCCATGGTGTGCACACATCTTGAATATTGTGTGCTGATCTGGTTGTCTCATCTAAAAAACATTGGAATTAGAAAAGGAGAAGGACAACAAAAATATATGAAACAGCTTTCAGATAAGGAGAGATTAATAAAACTGGGACTTTTCAGTTTGGAAAAGAGATGACAAAGGGGGTAGGTATAATAGAGATCAATAAATCATAACTGGTGCAGAGAATGTCTATAAGGAAGTGTTATTTACTCCTTATAACACAAGAGCTCAGGGTCACCAAATGAAATTAAAGGCAGCAGATTTAAAAGAAATATTTTGCCACAATTCAAAGTCAACCCATAAACTCTTTGCCAGAGGAGACAAAGAAAGCGAAGACTCTAACAACTTCCAAAAAGAACTAGATAAATTAATGGAGGATAGGTCAATCACTCCATCTATTAGGCAGGATGGAGTCCCTAGCTTGTATTCCAGAAGCTAGGAATGGACAACAAGGAATGGCTCACCTGAGGATTGCCTGTTCAATTCATTCCTGGGGCACCTGGTACTAGCCGCTGTGTGAAGACAGGATACAGGGCTGGAGGGACCATTGGTCTAATTAAGGTATGGCTGTTCCAGGTTGCACAAGTCAGCTGACACTTGTGTAGAGCCCTACATTGTTGCTCCACCTTTGTCTGAGTCTTTTAATCCTCTTCCCCATTCCTTTTCTATGGCCCCCCTCCTGTTCCATAGTTGTAAGATGAAGCCATGTGTTCCTGCACCAGAAAACGGTCTCAGCCCCTCTCATCACTAAGGGCATGTCTACACAGCAGGGAAAAAGTCAAATTAAGCTACACAACTTGAGCTATGTGAATTTTGTGGCTTAAGTCAAAATCGCTTAATTCGGCTTTTGGCGCTGTCTGTCTACATAGCAGGAAGTCGAAGGAAGAGCACTCTTCCCTCGACTTCCCTTACTCCTCATGAAAGGAGGGTTACAGGAGTCAGAGTAAGAAGTTCTCCAGCTTGACATTATTTCAAAATAATGGCTTGCAATGTAGAGGAACTCTTTGTTATTTCAGAATAACATAAGTTATTCCGAAATAATGCTGCTGTGTAGTGTTGGGGAAATCTCGCTCCCCTGGGGTACAGAGTCCCCAGAAGGGTCCGAGGCTGGAGGTCAAAGCAGTGAGGCAGGAGAGAAATCTAGAAGGAAAACTTTATTATGCATGCATGCAGGCTGACAGCTACCAGAGTGAGAGCAGCAGCAGCCCTGAGAGACAGTTTTAGGGATCCTTTATACAGTATGTTCAGATAGTTTAGTTGTTGATTGTTTTCTTTAACATATCAACGTCTCAGCAGAAGTACTCTGAGAGGTTTCTGTTCACACCAGAAGTGCTAGAAGTAAGTTTTACAGTACAAAGGCACATGAGAACCTGAGTGAGGAGTCTACACTGCAACTTGTGACAAAGATAAGAGTTTACATGACAATTTGTGACAGACTAGGAGTCTCCATGAACTTGAGATAGGAGGCATTGTAAGGGTCTTGATTAGAGTTAAGATGATTTCTCTGTTACAGAGGGAGAGAGGCCTGGAAAACTTTTAACCCTTGCAGCAGTTTTCTTTTAGAGAGTTTTGATTTCCTGCACAGTCCCCCTTTAGACACAATTGGAGCTATTTGATTTTTCTCCCACAGTAGACACAGCCTAAGGGAACCTGAAGCTGGCAGGGGCCTGCACCTGTATCAAAAAAAGAAAAGTGAAGCTATCTGATGAATTCTTAGGTTACCACCATGTGTTATGGATATCTGTGGAAGTAGGGCCAAGGACCTGAGGTTTATGCCCTTGCTCTCTCCCTGAAGCAGTTGGAGCATGTCCATCTCTTCAGGATTCCTGCACAGAAGAGGATTCCATAGAATTGTTATGCTGTCACTTCCATCCACCCCTACATAAACACTTCATAGTCCTCTGCACAGAGGCAGCAGCAAACCGTACCTGGTTTCCCTGCTACTAATGTGAAATGCTGTCATGCATAAGAGCTGTGTTCTGACCTTCACCTTGCCCCTGCTCCTGAATGGCGCTTGTGGTCATCTGCATTTCCTCCAGACCCTTAATTTATTGCACAGCATCCCTTTTCTCCTCCAACCTCTTCATTTTTTATTTTTAAAGATATTTGTTATAATCCATCTCCTCACACAATCCTTTCTTTCCTTCACTACTACAGAATAGCGCCCAGAATTTGAAATGTGATTCTAGCATATTCACCCCCAGGGGAGGTTTCCTGTCTGGGCTGTTGAGTAATCATCATTTTGATGATATACAGGGGAGAAGACCAGCACAGCCTACCTAGGTTCTTTTTCAAAACCATCGAAGGGGGGGAAAAAAAGACAAAAACATTTACACAAACACAAATAAGAGATGATGGCAGAAGCGGCATAGGTTATTGGGTAAGGGAAATGAGTGTTGTAACAGCTTATTTAAATAATATGTTTAAACTGAGCTTTTGTTTATTCAATAGGCATTGGTTCACTGATGGTGTCATTCCTGGTGAGCTTGTATTATAACACCATTTTAGCATGGGTGATGTGGTATTTCGTTAACTCCTTCCAAGAGCCCCTTCCTTGGAGCATTTGCCCATTAAATGGAAACAGAACAGGTAATTCATATTTCAAGTCTTTTGTCATTATTGGTGTTAAGGGGATTACAAGTGTTACAAACTCTTTTTTTATTCCTATAAAATGGCATTAGGTCTTAGAGTGTACCGATTTTTTTAAAATAGCTCATTTTAAAATCTATTCGTTGAGAGACGGTGACTCAGCCCTATATGGTCCCACAATGATGGCGACTTTGCTCCCATTATCTCTTTGCAGACAAATAACATTCCCCCACATGACAGCTAAGGCAAGGGATGTAAAGTAAGTGTTTGCATTGGCTACTTCTGCCTCCCATTGAGCAAATGGACAGAAGGAGAGCCATGCAGTGCCCAGCATTGACAGGGGATCCCATGTAAGATCCTGTAATGAGTTACTTTCCCTCAAGGTTAAGGGGGAAGTAGAGAAGGAATTGGTATCTGAGACCAAATTCCTTCCTGGTGAGCACAACTACACACTTCCTCTTTCACAGAACTGAAATCTCCAAAAAATCCCAAAAATCAGGATACAGCATGGAACTGGAGTACCACTGTGCCCCCTTAGCTCTCCAGCCTGGGCTGTTTTTTCATTAGCAACAAGCAGCAGATCCCTCCAGGTGCTGTTATCATTTGGCACAACATGAGGAGCCCCACAATCAGCTATACTAGATGAAAACTCCCAGAGCCTCTCACAAATCACATAGAGAAAGACTCCCATAAACCTCCCAACTCCCCAGCCATGCATTCCCAGACTATTCCATCTTTCTTTCCCTCATCAGAAGCTTGACCAGTGTTAATTTATCACCCAATCCACCCTTCCCTCAGTGTAGAGAGGTCATACAGCGGCCTTTGTAACCTGAGCTGGTATTTCCCAAAACTGGGTTTTCCTACCTAAAAGATGTGCTCTTATTCAAGCAAGGATTGTTCTGAAGAAGTTCTAGGGCCTGTGTTATATAGGTCAAATGAGAGGATTATCACTGTAGTGTCTTATGTGCATAGGAGTTCTGAATCTATATTAGAGAGCCATTTAGCACCCTATTTGCTCTCCCTGAAGGTACTGTGCACTCACTCATCTCTTGATAAAGAACTCAAGCTATTTAGCTTAAGTCTCACTGTAACACATTTTATCCAGTCCTCCAATAACTCATGGGTCTTGCCAACATTCTCTCCAGTTTTTCAACATCCTTCTTAAAAAGTTAAAACTAAAATGTTAACACAGTATTTCAGTATCACTCTCTCCAATATTGTATAAGGAGGTGAAAAATCACCTCCCTATTGCTATTCACTACTTACCTGCTTATATATCCAAGGATCACATCCAAGATATCCATTTTGGCATAGCAACACCCTAAAATCTCATGTTGAAGGCAGTGTTCCCTCTCAGCTATGGGGCAGCACAGCTTCACAGGGCTTGATCAGCCTCCCCCAGTCAGTCAGCTCCATGCAAGGAGTCCTGAGCTTCTGACTGGGTGGGGCTGATTAATCACTTGTGAAGCTGTGCTGTGGGCAGCTTAGAAGGAACACTGATTGAGGGCTTTTCTTTTGTGACCCCTAATTCTCTCTCATCACACTGGCTAACAAGGAATCCTAAAAATCAGTTTTCTGAGGCATTCCAGTCATATCATTATCAGAAACACTGCATTCAGAGACAAGTGGGTCTTTACAAGAAATCTCATCAAATAAAAAGGCTCTTCTAATCCCAAAGGATCACACACACACACACACACACATACACAGGTCAATATACAACTCAGCTCTTACCCAACCATCACATTGTTGCCCATTCTTTCGTATCTAAAATCTAAAGGTTCATTTAAAAGGAAAAAAAGGGAGCATGAACAAATGCAAATGCATACAGTAATTCAGTTTTGCCCCAGCCAATGTGTGTCATATTTTTGGACCTGCCAGAAAAACCCACCTTTGTTCCACAGGACCAACCACTGGTAACAACTGTGTAGAAATACCAGTAGTTAGTGGAGCACCAATTGGATACTGCTGCCCTAACAAAGACTGCAGATTTGGAAACCGAATATAATCTCACACTTTATGTGCTGCTAAACATTGGTTTCAGATCTATGGCTCCGAGTATGGCTTTCACAAAGTGAATTGAATGTTGCCTTCAGCTGAGGAGTCCCTCAGTGTCAGGGAATCCACCAATGGCAGGATGACCAGCACTCCCTCCCCGCTTCACAGCCCTTAGCATAGATTTACTGGGAGGCATGGGCATAGCCTCCTCAGCTCTCTGTCAAGCCCTAGTTGCTGCATTATTCCCATGTGCAATTTAGAATAACTCAAGGCTGCTTAAAACTAGTCCCACTGACATTAGGATAAGGTGGCTGAAAAATGATGTAAAGCCTCCTTCTGTACACTATCTAGATAAGGATCACAGTCCTTGATCAGTTAGTCTTGACTAATATTTCAAGTTTCCAGAATAGCTGCCTGTCTTCACAAATAAAAAATGTTGCTTCATAATTACTGTTTCCACAGTGAATGGGAAATGAGATATTGTTTAGATCTCACACTTGCCAGTTTAGTAATAATCATACTTTTCTTTTTAGGGTACATCGAAGAATGCCATAAAAGTACTTCAGTAAATTATTTCTGGTACAGGAGAGCTTTAAACATAAGCTCCGATATCACTGACAGTGGCAACTTACAATGGTGGTTAGTTTTGTGTTTGGCTAGTTCTTGGGCAATTGTATATATTTGTATCATACGAGGAATTGAATCTACAGGAAAGGTGAGTAAATACAGAGAAGATGACCTAGACAGGTTAACTTGCTGCTCTTTCTCTCTTGTCCTTAAAGTACTGGATTTCATCTTTGTGGGAAATACAAAGACAAGGATGTTCTTTCAAACCCCTAATTCTCAGCGTAAAGTAAATATCCCCAAATATTCTTTAGGGAACATTTTTATGACAAACAAATTCTGTAATTGGTCATGCTGCTTCCTTAAACATGTCATATTTAGAATATGCTGCTTCAATAAATTGTGCTAGAATGAGATGTTGTAGGAACTAAAATAACCTCTGTAGACTTTGTGGTTTATTTCACTTTTCTTATTTCCATATTAGGCTATTTATGTAACAGCCACATTTCCTTATCTGGTCCTAACTATATTCCTTATTCGTGGGCTCACTCTACCAGGAGCCACTGAAGGCTTAGTTTACCTCTTCACACCTAATGTAAGTATCAGTGTTTGCAGTATTCAAACATATTTTCTAGTTATACTGATTTTCAAATATCACTTTTTCCAGCAACTTCCTATCCAGTACTTCATCTAAGCTCTTTTTCAGTTGAAGCATCTGAATACATCTTAGACACTGATAAGAGTGAAAGGAGAACTAAATCATGTTACAAAGCATTTTTCTATACTTTGATAAAGTATATACTTAGGTATAAGCATATTATGGAGCTGTCTTTAGAGATACCATAGTTCAGGTGAAGTTGAGTTTTGCACTTAAAAGACTGATTCACTCTCTTATGAATAATGTGCATCCTTCTGAAGATTACAGCATTTACTGAGTAAAAAAAATTCTGAGTTAAAAAAAATTGTATTTAGGAATTCAAGATTAATGGGAACCCCCCTCCATTATTCCTCACAATAGAAAGCTTCTTCAGTAGATCCTGAAAGAATCAGGATTTACTATGAAAAACTGCCACCCAATAAATCCACAGCCCTCAGTTAGGAGTCCAGGTTCTTCATGCATTGGGAGTTAGATGCCTAAGCAAGGGATTCTTAGGGATTCTGAACCTAGCAGACTGTGTAGGGAGCAATGTTCCCTCTAATTTTTCCATCCGTGTATAGAATTAATTTTGTTATGTGCACCAACATCGAGGGACTGTCCGTAGATGTGCACACCACCAGTAGAAACAAAAACACTTAAATTATATATATATATATATATATATATATATTATTACAAATTACCATACAGATAATTATTCCAGCCAGGACAAGTTAAACATTTTAGAACTAAAGCTTCAGAGGGGTAGCCGAGTTAGTCTGTACAGGATAAACTTAAAAAACAACGAATAGTCTGGTAGCACTTTAAAGACTAACAAAACATGTAGATGGCATCATGAGTTTTCATGGGCACAGCCCACTTCTTCAGATGACTGGCCGGTCATCTGAAGAAGTGGGCTGTGCCCATGAAAGCTCATGATGCCATCTACATGTTTTGTTAGTCTTTAAAGTGCTACCAGACTATTTTAGAACTAACTACTCAAGGAATTAAATTTAAGCATAAGAGAAATCAAATTATGAAATGCACAGACCAGTCAAAAAACTAAAGTAAAGGCACAGTGAAAGAATAAAATTAAAGAAAATATATGTGCAGGAAGTATCATGAGATAACAACAACAACAAAAGTATGTGTTGATTGGGGGAGAGAGAGAGAGTGTTTGTGTGAGAGAGAGTGAGAGTGAGTGAGTGAGTGAAGGGGGAGCATATAAGAGATACACATTGCCCCTTTAAGTCAATTGGCACTCACCACTTTGAAGGTTACTTGTTGAGAGACAGCAGCAGCCACCAGCAGCTCCATCCCATTCCTGAGCCCAGTCCTGTGCCCTCCGCCAGTCTGTGGAGATGGAGTATGTTGTCAGGGGGAGGGGGACACCCTAGCATCAATGCAACTCTCCCAACTCTGTGCAGAGAGAGGGAGGGTCCCAGGAGCAGCTGGCCAGGGGCTCCCAGGCAGAAGTCAGGGCAGCGCAGCAGCAGCGGGAGGACCACCTGAAATGTACAACACTTGATTGAATGGTGGACACCCAAGCAGCGTAGAGGGAACAGCGTAGAGGGTATGTCTACACTATGGGCTAAGGTTGAATTAAGCTACACAACTTCAGCTATGTCAATTGCGTAGCGTAAGTCAAAATAGCTTAATTCAGCTTTTGGTGCTGTCCACACAGCAGGAAGTTGAAGGAAGAACATCTTCCTTCAACTTCCCTTACTCTTGTGAAATGAGGTGTCGGAGTAAGAAGTCCTCCAGCTTGACATTATTTCAGAATAATGGCTTGCAGTGCAGACGCACATTTCTTTATTCCAAAATAATGCTGCTGTGTAGACGCACCCATAGGGAGCCACCTAAGCTAGCTAGAAGTATAATGCAGAGGAATAGTGTGCAGCTTAGGACCCAGATCCTCAAAGGTAGGTAAGTGCCTAAGTCCACTCAAGTGTGTCTTAGGTGCTTCACTGATGCAGAAAGTGGTGCCTGTCTGTGCTCAGGATTCTCAGCCATGAACCCACATACACACCAGCCAGTCCCCAAAATCCCAAAGACGGCTCATGCTGGCTACATTTTGTGTGGGGTAGGTATGCCCAGAGCGTGCCTGCTAAACCAGGCCTCACAGGCAAGACAGGAGAAAGCCTAGATTAAGAATTGCACGAGAGTGATGGTTCCTAGCAGCTCCTCCAGCTGCTGGAAGTGTTAGGATCTAGACAACTTTATGCATTCCCAGTGAGGGAAAACGTGGGATTAGGTACTGACAGGGTTAGGCGGCAGCTGAACAATGGTTTTGTGAATGTCAGTGGTGCCTGAACATTAGACATCAATCCCTAAATCCCTTTGTGTCCCAGAGTGTCTGGATTCTCACAGTACAGAGGGCTACCATTTTCCCTATCTGCAGTTATGGGTTCAGGCCCTTTGAGAAAAAATGGAAAGGGGGGCAGCAGTTTGTGAAAGGTAAAATGTTATTTATGAAAAATAAATGGCAAAAGTGACCATTAATCCTGCATTCATTCCAAAATCCACCCAGGCCATCAAATCTCCTGCACAGGTGGGCCAAGAGAGGCAATCTAGACAATCCAGGCATGTATGCAGCGTCCAAGGAAGTCCAAGAAGCAGAGGGAATTTGGAGGAGGTGCACACAGGGTAATGTGGGGAGCTGCAACAAGGAAAGGGACTTCAGAGGAGAGAAGGGAGGGTGAAGCAGGATTACATTTTGGCTATTTTCTTCTGCTCTGGCTAAGAAGCTAGTTGAAAACCAAGTTTAAAGGGTCCATATGCTTTGAGCTGCTCCATAATAGGGGTAAAGCAGCTACGGTGCACCACTACATATGACCATAAAAGTTAATTTTAAGAAAATGATTTAAAGTTAATACTTCACAGCTTCAAAACATTAAACTAGCACTGAGTTTCTTCAGTATTTCTGTATGGAATTGTATTTGAAAAACAAGGCCACATTCAGGCAAAAACTGTTCAGATGTTGGTAAGGCTGAGCGTATGTTTTAGCAATGTAAGATAAATTACATTACAGGGATGTTACAGCTATCTTAGAACTGAGCAGTATAAACGTCAATGGGCTTTGGATCAGGCCCTTAATTAATACAAAAGTATTTTAAATTCATATCAGCAGGGGAATATGGTAACTATGACACTTCTGTCTCTCTTACAGAGAAATAAGAATTCATCTTTATAAAATTGGATAAACTAGACTTAACAATCTGTTCAGATCAGTAGCTTGGAGGACAAAAACCTATTTAATTGACTTTCCTTTTCTTATTAGTGAAAATAACAACTATAAGAGCTTATACAGCAAGATACATCTAATTCTTAACATTTTCAAATTCTATTTATATAAAAATATATAAATACAGCATTGTAACAGGGTCCTCTCATGAGCACCCTTTACTCTAGACAGCTTGGAGGAGCTCTGTATTGTACAAGTTACATGATCTCTCTCATGTTAAAATGTTTAACTTTACTGGATGTTCTTTAACATCCTCAATAGCTATTGTTGGAATAAAAAATTTTATCATCATCATATGATATAACTAGATCATTCAGCCTTTTTCAGATACAGAATACATATATAGTTGCAAATTTTAATATCTTCATCCTGTAATGGCCTTATATCAGTGTTCTGATTCCTTTCACGATATACATTGCTTCCTGTTTATAATACAGGGATTTCATTAGCATCCCAGCGCAGTGGGAAGAGTAGCTACAACATCTCAATTCCATCCCCTATATGCCACCACATTCAGTTCAGTGTTTGTCAAGTCCTTGTTATGACCCAGTTCTGTGGCCAGGTTCTCAATAAATAGTCTCTGCCCTTCATGATAATAAAGAGTCAAAAGACCCATGGCTTAAGTGGTACTAGACAACACTAAGTCTCCCAGGTTTAGAGACTTCTTTTCAAGAGTCCTTGGTTGGAGAAGATAGAAGAACCCAGGCCCCACTCCACTCAGGCTTCTAACTCAGGGCCATTGTTTAGGGCAGCCAAAACCAATTGTTCTCTACCCCTAGCTGCTCCATGAGGTACTTCTTACCCTCTTCTTTTCTAAGGGTGTGTGTACACAGCACCCTAAACTCAAAATGAGATATGCAATTTGCATTATGCAAATTGCATATCCTAATACAAATCTATTTCAAAATAGGCTATTTTGAAGTTTGGCACATCTACACAGCACCAAATTTCGAAATAACACGCTATTCTGAGCCATTCCTTATCCCTCATACAACGAGGTTTACCGGGATGGAGAAATAGCACGCCCGTTATTTTGAAAAATATTTGAAATAAGACGCAGCTTGTGTAGACACTGGGTAGCTATTCTGGGGTACCTCTGGTATCCCGAAATAGCCATGCAGTGCAGACATACCGTAAAGGCTCCTCCATCTTCTTGCCCTGCTTCTCCCCCTTTGGAGAATTGGCTTCTCTAGCAGCTTTTCCACAGTCTACTGGAGAGATCATATCCCTGCAATTCTTCTGCCTCTCTGGCAGCTCCTTTTCTCCTCAGAAGTTCTCGATTTAACTGAGGTGCTTTCATAATGGGTTAGTGCTTCCCTTCCTAATTAACTACTTCCCAGTTATTCAGAGAGTTAACTATTCCCAGATAAGTATGAGCTGCCCCATTCCCCTCTGTGCCACCTGTCAGAACACCTCCTCCCCATCGGCATTGTTCTTAACCCGACTGTTCATGATTTCTTTTATTTCATTCTTCCATTAGCTTTCCTTTATCAATTGTTTGCATTTCCTAACTTCCAATTCATCTTCATTGTTGTAAATTTCACTCTTTTCTTAATTATCTCTTTACTTTTCATTGCTGCTTTCCTTTCCCTGAAATTAAGATGCTTTCTTAACTGATAAAGCTCTGTTATGTGATTGTGGCTATTTGATGCTGTTAATATTTTTAAATTCATGGATTCAAGAGGCAGGGAAAAATAAAATCACTTTTCTCAAAAAAAGCAATGAAGGTTAAATACAATTTTCATATACAAAGTCAGTGGCACTAGCAAGACAACAGTGAAGTAGCTTGATTTCACAGATACTCAGTTTCTACAGTGGTGAGCACCATATACATAAATAGAGAGGAAAAAGTATTCATCAAAGTTTAATAACTCCATGTACAACAGTCACTCAGAAAAACTGTTATACCATAAAATATAATATCTATACTGCCATACAGTTTTGAATTGAGATCTTAAAAATTAACATTTTAGAATCCCTACATAATGGGCCTTCAAATTATATGGCTTTACTGAAATATATTGGTATTCCCTTCCATTTTTTTAGCACACTTAAGTAGGACCCACAATTCATGAACCATGGAATGAACTATGAGAACAAAGTAAAAGACAACTGAACGTTTGAAAGCAAGTCTAATATGCACATCCCTTTCAATTGTTTCAGCTGAACATTCTTAAAAATCCTCGGGTATGGCTTGATGCAGCCACTCAGATATTTTTCTCTCTCTCTTTGGCTTTTGGAGGACTCATTGCATTCTCAAGCTACAACTCACGAAAGTAAGTATGGTTACAACTTCTACAGATTAGATTAACCATTTGTTGCATTTCATTGTTTTCTTCAAACTGTCAAAACCAGCATTAATTTGTGATATTTGTAAAGTATCTTATCAAACTTTGACCATCCAATGGCTCAACTATGTTCACACTATACATGTGTGTTTCATATAGATTAGAAGATGGAAAGAAAAAAATACTCATTTTAAACCTACAAAAAAAAAAAGAAGAAATTTTCCTAACTATCCCTATTTGCAAGAATATTGTGTATTTTATTTCTCTTAAAACTTGAGTATACATTTCATTTCAGGATTTACATTTTTTTGTGATTTTCCTGTGGGTAATACATATGGAGCAGACAGTCCACTATCTATGTTCATGAATTAAATTGTAGACTACTGACTAAAACTAATTATTTTGCCAATATATATGTTGAATAAACCCTATCATGTTATGCAAATCAGTTTGTATGTGTTCTCTTTCTAGAAATGACTGTGAGAAGGATGCTGTGACAATAGCAGTTGTAAACAGTATGACATCAATCTATGCCTCCATCCCAATTTTTTCTGTTTTGGGATTTAAGGCAATCACTGGTCATTGGGACTGCCTGGACAGGTAGGACACTTGGATTTTTCAGGTGCTACAGTGCAGCCTAAACAGATAACATGCTAGTGCAGAAGCAGATCCAGAGAACAATTTTTATTGAAAGGAGACAAATTACATATAACTAGGAAATCTAACAAACATGTTTATAGTATACACTCATTTAAAGGTCATTATCAATAATGATCAGAGGAGGTATCAATAACACACAAAACAAATACTAAAACACTTACTCATTATTATTCTTTGCTTATTTGTATTACAGTTGTGCCCGAAGGTCCCGGTCAGGGATCAGGGTTAACTGGTTGGGGGTGCTATTCAACTACATTGTAAAATAATATTTCTTGTCCCAAAGAACTCTGAGTCTAGGTCGATGACGAAACACAACAAGTGGCTCTGACAACAGGTGGAAGTGGAAGGGAGAAAGGAGAAAGCAGCAGTAATATGAGTGTGTTTTTATACTAGTATACTGTGTGTCTGCATAGACAGTCCGCAAGTGGGGTTTGTATTTGAAACTATAAGCCATACTGTAATAATAAGTTCCTCCAAATATTTTCCTCGTAATTATAACATTTAACGTTCTGCTATGAATGTTGTATAAAACTGAATAGAATTATTAATATTTTGAATTTATATTGTATCATAAATGTTGATGATAGTTAGGTGAATGCAAAATAGATGATGAATCCCTGAAAGAAGCTTCTGTAGCTCTTATCTAAACAGGTATCTGACCAAATTCTTGTACACTAAAGTAAAGTACATAAGTATGCTTTCTCTGTCAGAAACATTAACAGTATTATCAATGAATTTGATCTTCCGGACCAAAGCATCCTGCGGGACAACTATACAGCCTGGTTAGAGTTTCTGAACACAACCCATCCCAAAAAAATCGCTGGTCTCAAATTGAAAAATTGTGATCTTCAAGAATTTCTTGATCAGGTATCGTATTTGAATGCTACAAAATAACCTTTTTCCAAAAATGTTATGGACTGTGATACTTGTTGCTTTCCTAATGCAGTGGCTCTCAACCTTTTCAGACTACTGGACCCCCTTAAGAAGTCTGACTTGTCTTGCATAAGTTTCCCCTCATTTAAAAACTGAATGCTTCCTAAATCAGATTTCAAAATACAAAGGATCAAAGGACACTATTATTGAAACATTGTTTACTTTCTAATTTTTAACCATATAAATATAAAATAAGTAAACTGGAATATAAGTATTTTACTTACATTTCAGTGTATAGTATATACAGCAGTATAAACAAGCCCTGCTCTTTCCCAATCACTGCTGCTGCCCCACACCAAGCAATCCCTAAGATCACATGCCTTGGGGGATGGGATGTAAATGTGGGGAGAGGGCAGGGCAGTAGCATGAATGGGGGTGGATACAGGCATGCCCCCCACCCTGGACCGTCAGGTCTCCCGGACCAGATTGTGAATATGCTCCAGCCTACAGATGGCTTGTGGTCTGGGACTTTGAGACCCCTGCTCTAGACCTTGGAGTTTAGACCCCACATGAACAAGATCGGTATGTGCAGTATAATGCTATATATTTGAAAAATAAATCGTATTTCATTATCATGTGTGATGTTATCTGTTTGTGAATTCTGCAGAGTGCATCTGGAACTGGCCTGGCTTTTATTGTTTTCACTGAAGCAATTATTCTGATGCCTGGCTCACAGGGTTGGGCAGTCCTCTTTTTTATAATGTTGTTCAGCTTGGGTCTTTCATCTATGTTTGGAAACATTGAGGGAATTTTGACTCCCCTCTTGGAGGTTCATATTGTATCTAACTCTGTACCCAAGGAAGTTCTATCAGGTGAGCAGGTTGTTCATAATGATTTTATTTTTAGATGCTAGGCTCTTTATTAAGTTTTTCCAGGAAACATTTTATGGGGAATTAGAAAAACTTGCAAAACTGCCTCGCAGCCACTTCAAAATACAAATGAAGATACTACAGTTGTGAGTTCAGCACTTTATCAAGTCTCTTTATCCGAGGCTCAGTGTACAGATCAGATAGTATTATTAAGGCAGGAATTGCCTGATGGTAATACCGAGTCCTTCATATTTTTCCTTAGCTTGAGTCTTGAGAAAAATGGTTGCATTATTGTTAGTTTTCATATGTAGTTTCCTTTTGTAGACACAAGTAGAACAAGCATGTTTTCTGCCTTCACCTCTCTAATTGGAGCCAATTAGTGAAGCTGAATTGCTCTCCCAGAACTGTGCATTGGTTCTGTAGCAGGTTCAGTTTGACTTTCCTCATTGGAGTTTTAAAGGGATTTTAATCAGCGACTGGAAATGGATCCAAAGGGCAGAATGAAGGCTGCTTTCATAGCAAGCCAAGGCCTGTGGCAATTTAAAGTAATACCTCTGGGCTTGTGTAATGTCCTTCCTACCTCCTAGAGCAGTGTTTCTTAAACTTTTTAAGACCAAGGAACGCCCACACAATTTTTTTTATGAGGAACACAAAAGATTTTTTTGTTGAGCAAAAAAAAAAAAAAAAAGGGGGGGGGGTCAGGGGGAAAGTTATTGAGAAAAAAAAAGGGGGGGGGAAGAAGGTCGCCTGCTCTTTTAAGGGTGGCCATTTTGAACTCTGTTGTTCTCTGCAGCACACCTCTGACTGCCTCGCAGCACACCGGCATACCGCAGAACACTGTTTAAGAAACACTGTCCTAGAGCCTTATGGGGAGAATCTTGCACTCCATGTCACTTGCTCTCTCCCTCAGCCTATTACACTTGGATGCTAGGTCATGATAAAACCTTTGAGCAAGAACTGATATATCAATGAATGGTCTGCAATAAGCTTAAGGGTGCTGATCTGAAAATGAATCTGAAGGAATGTGTGCTATTAAATAAATTACTCTGGGCACAGAGTTGGTGAGGAGGGAATTTTTACTGCTAAAGAAAAATGAGGCGGTGCAGAACTGGACAAGTCTCTAGACAACTGTAGATTTACAGGTTTGCAAGCACTTGCCCTAACATTTCAGGTATAAGTGCTGCACAGTGGGTGAGAAGATCATTGGTTATGATTTGGCATTTGCACTACTAGAAAGTGCATTTGTGACCATCCTTGTCTTGGTACACCCACATTTCAAAACCTCTTTCATGTTTCCAGATAAAAACATTAAAATGGAACCGCTCCTTTTCTTTTCTTGCCCAGGACTCTTCCGTGGCTTCTAGTGAATGCACAGTGATCTCTTACCTTATGTATACACTTCACTAAAGGGACAAACAGATGCAGATGTTCAGTTCAGAGCACACAGCCCACCTTCCAGATTCAAGGGACTCAGAGTCTCCTTTGTATTTTGGGTTGCTTGTAGGCCAGTTCCACAGGAGAAACCGAGGCAGCTGAAGGCTGTTCTAAATTATGCTGTCAGCCATTTGCCCCAAAAGGTCTTCATTAGAGCCAAAGATTGCCAGAATGCAGGAAGCCCTAGCCACCCCTCTCACACTGGCCACAGGCAGCTGGGGGCTCTGAGAAAGAATTGGCCACACCTGCTCTATGCTCCAGAGGATCCTGCTGCACTTTATTGATTCTCCTGTGGCTAGTTACTCTAGCTTCATGACTGCATCGCCAGTATTTCTTAGCCAAAATGCCAGGGAAAATCTGACCTGTATTTTATTCCCCAAACAACTTAGTCCTCTGAATGTCATTGTTCCTCACGCTGAGCTAGTAAATTATAGCTTCATACCAAAGCTTGTTGGTCAAAATTATTAAAATGAGAGCAAAAATAGTCACCATATCTGAACAGGGTACCCATCATGTATTCTTTACTAACAACATTAACTTTTTTATTTAGGTGTAATATGCCTGGTCTCCTTTGTGACAGCTCTATGTTTTACCCTGAGGTCTGGTAGTTACTGGCTTGAAGTTTTTGACAGTTATGCAGGTTCCTTGCCTTTGCTAATCATCGCTTTCTTTGAAGTTACTGGGGTTGTCTATGTTTATGGAATTAAAAGGTAAACTGGGAACAAGTTGGATTTTTTTAGAGCTGTCAATTATCATCACAGTTAAGCAATTAACACAAAATAAATTAAGAAATTGAGTTGTGATTCATGGCAGTTTTAATCACACTTTTAAACAATACAATAACCAATTTACATTTATTTTTAAATATTTTGAAAAACAAACAAACAAGGAGTCCTGTGGCACATTAAAGACTAATAGATTTATTTGGGCAAGAGCTATCATGGGTAAAGAACACTCTGGCTACATCTACACTGTAGCCTTCTTGCAGAAAAGCTTATGCAAAGGAAGCTTGGTGTGAATATATCACCACACTTCATTTGCATAATTAATGAGCAGCCATTTTTGCGCGAGGCTTTTGCGCAAAAAAGAGCCATGTAGATGGCTCCTTTTTGCTCAAAAACCCCCTCTTGTGCAAGAGCCATTCCTCCTCAAACCTCTTGTGCAAAATGGCTGCTCATTAATTATGCAAATGAAGCACGGCGATATTCCACGCCGAGCTTAATTTGCATAAGCTTTTCCGCAGAAAGCTACAGTGTAGACATAGCCTTTGTCATATTTGTTCCTGATAATGGCCTCTTAACTGTAACTTAAAGGTTTTTGTTATTAATTAAAATCCAGGATAAGTAGTAAATTGGTGGAAGTTTATATGTCTTAATATGCTTCTCATTGAATTAGGGAAATTTACAGTTACCTTTAAAAAAAAATCAATAAAAACATAAAAAATTGTTCTATAAATCTAAAAATAATTGTAAACATTATTTGGCTTATAGGTTCAGTGATGATGTGAAATGGATGACAGGACGACAACCAAACTTCTACTGGCAGGTGTCATGGAGAATTATTAGCCCTCTGCTAATGCTTACAGTTTTTATTGCCTTTGTTACCCTTCAGACACAGAAGCAACCAAGCTATGGAGCCTGGAACCCTAAATATGTATGTTCTCTAATATTTTTAATTCACTTATTTTCTGTAACATGATATAATAGTCTTCTCCTCTCCCCTGATGGTTCAAAATTCAAGAACTCACCTGGCAGGTAGGAGATATGATCCAAGTCTTCTCTCTGCCTGACTCAGAGGAAGGATTTGAATCTACACCTCCTACTCCCCAGGTGAGAGCCTTAGTCACCAGGTCAAAAACAGCCAATTCGTCTTTCTTTTCGGCCAGTGGGTATTTATATGAAGTGGAACAGTTTTAACAGAAGCAACTGAGAGCAACCCAACATCAAAGAGTCAATAACCTCGGGGTTATGTTGTTCACTTTGGATGAGTGAGAAAGGAGTTCATGTTCCTACTTCAGCATAGATATTCAAATGCTGGCTCTTTCATATCCCAAGGCAAGTGCTGTAATGACTGATATATAGGTTATGAGGGAAACACACGAGGGGAAGCTAACTGAAATTTGCTGACAATTTCCAAGTATTTTTGGAACTAAACTAAATACTTCTTCTGAGATTTCACTTTGCTGGATGAACTGAAAATCAATTATTTGTCCAGCTCTACTCAAGTCTCATTTGTGCAAAAGTGGAGACCTGCACATTGCATTCTTTTAAAATACCTTTTCCACATACAATAAACAAACTGCAGAAATTAGGGAGAAAATAAAAAAGCAAAATAATAACTGAAAGTCAAAAGTCATCTCCAGCTGGCTTACCATCCTCCCAAAACACACAGTTAGTAACCTGCATTTGCTCAATGTGCAGTTACATCTTACTTGCTTTGTGTACATTTTCAGGATAAGGTCCCATAATCCAGGGCAGCAGTGGCTATGCAGGGTTCCTGGTATCACAATTGGTTCCAAGATTATTATAAAGAGTTTTATTTGACTCTTAGGGTACTCTGGTATCCTGAAATAGCTACCCCGTGTCTTTTGAACGCAACCGCTATTGCGAAATATAGCGGACCCGCTGTGTCGGCATCCCTGTAAACCTCATTTCATGAGGGATAAGGGATGTCTCAAAATAGTGTGTTATTTCAAAATTTAGTGCTGTGTAGATACACCAAATTTCAAAATAGCGTATTTCGAAATAAAGTCAAAATAAGATATGGAATTTGCATAGCACAAATTACGTATCTTATTTTGCGCTAAGAGTGCAGTGTAGACGCACCCTAAGAGTGCTATGTTCTTAGAAATTCTCACATACATTTTTCTAAACCATGTGAAGAACAGGTACAACAACAGTGTACCTGTTACCTAGTACTCTGTTTCTATTACTAGCATAATTGTTCAGTTTTTTTATTCTTATTTTTTCATATATGTAGGATAGAAGATTTATCTGGTGTTGCTTGGGTCCTTAACGCAAAAAACCCCACCTCACTGACGTAGCCCCTGACTGAGAAGCAGAAACACACTCCCCACTTTCCCCTCACACAACAGAGCCTAAGAGGGCCTGGGCCAGTAGATTTTGTGGGCCCCCCAGGCTCTGGAGTGGGAGAGGGTGCAAGAGTGAAGTAGGGATGTTGGGTGCAGGTGCAGGAGCAGGGTGGGGTCTGGGCAAGAGGTGGGTGCAGGAGCAGAGGGCCTGCAGGGGGAGTGGCATAGGGCTGGAGTGCTAGCACCAGCTCCCTGATGCTGGGGAGGGATCACCGAGTCTTGGGGGCTGCATCCAGGCAAGCCAGGGGCCAGATCCAGCCCCTGAGACATAGGTTCCCCACCCCTGCTTGAAATCATTGTTCTGGAGTGGGGCTGGGATAAAGGGTTCAGTGTGCAGGCTGCCCCAGGGAGAGAGGACAACCCTAATCCTCTTTCACCACAGCAGCTTGGGGCTAGGTGAGAAGTGCCATCGCATGCAGTCCATGGCCACTGCAGCTATAGTGGGCACAGGTGGGGGAAGGGTGCATGTCCCCCAGCTGGGGGACAGACAGACATACAAATAGACAAACTCTCTGAAATACATAGTAGGTCGCTGTCCCTTTCTCTACCCCTGTCCCCATCTCTGGCCCCTTGCTGCCCTTCCCCTCCCCCCCCCCCCCCACCGTGGTCATTTTGTAGTACAACTGTGTTTCTTACAAGAACACTCCCTTTCCATTTTATGAGAAACAAATGAATTCCAGGCAGATCCCATTGTCCTGGCACACCCAAACTCTGACCTTGCTTTAAGTTAGGTAAGAGGAAGCTACATATCAAATTTAGTAGTCCTAGCTCTTACCATTTAGGAGGAGTTCTTGACCAAATGGACTCTCAGACAGATGAAGAAATTGATAGAAACACATTTCTAAAACATATAGTAAGATTGATGCAGTTATTGATTTTATTTATTTTTATCTCCATAGGAAGGTTTTCCCGTGAAGGAGCAGAAAGACTATCCAGCTTGGATACTGGCAATCTGTGTGTTGTTGGTAGTCATCCCTTGTATATTCATACCTATGGTAGCATTCAATCATCTAATCAAAAGAGTGCTAGGAAGGAGAAAAAGGAAGGAATCAAACCCTGTGAACACACTTCCAATGGCACCTCAGGAAAATGATAATGCTTTTTATAATGGTCAAGAATATGTATTCACCCTAACTACATATCAACAAAAATAAATGTGATTTTTATTGTTAGACATTATCATCATAAGTATTTTTCTTCAAATTACTGGCTGTATCTCCTTATTCCCTAATATTTCTCCTTGTCTCAATTTCTAATAGGTCACTTTCTGCCCGTACACATAATTACAGTACTGACAATTAAAAGATAGCATTGAGATATTAGCACCCATATTTATCCATTTGGGTACAATACCCTATATTTTAACTGAAGAACTTTTTTTCAGAGAACTTTAAGAGGTCAGTACTGCAGGTTTTCCACAGTATACATGTCAAGTATTTCCTCTCATTTTCAAACAGCTGCACAGTTTTGGTTTCCAATTAAATCTTTTTCCTTCTACAAACCTCCTCTTGCTCCTTACATGCCACACAAGTTTGAGGCTGTTCCCTTGGCCTCTTTTACCCACTGTCATCTTCTTCTTCCCAGTCAGCCTTAATACTTGGTGCTCTTTGATAATTATCATGTGCCACGCTCCCTCCAACTCTTTCTTTACCTCTCTTATCAAAACTTATCTGTTCCTAAATGCTATCAGCAATAACAAACACCTACAGCTCAGTTCAGGGACTGCACTTACTTGTAGACTTCAAATGTAAACTTTTTGTGTTAAAGATTCTCTGTGCTGAACATATGCTAATTTTTGTAAGGCATTCTATGCAACTATACTATAGAAGATTAAATCTGTAGGAGTTCCAAGAAGCAAAATAAAATATTACCAATGAAAAATGAAACTATACTTAAATTAAACATGGATATGATGATCAAAGGGTTACTTAGTTTTATATTGCCTTGTGGTCTTGGCACACGACGTCGGGTTTTATAGATTCAAATGAAAACCATTTATTTGCTCTAGAAACATAGGCAAAGTACTTACAAGTCAGGTCATTGTATCATTAAATTCATTTCCTGTACCATACTCCTATCTTGAAGAAGTGTGGACACACTGCATTCTCTTAACTAATGTTGTAGGAGTTCTTAGGATTGTATTATTGCTTTATAGAATGAATCCAAAATAGCATTTTGTCTCAATTTCTGATCTTGTAAACTGACAGAGATGATGAATTTTGATACTTATGCTCCAACATAGTTAATAAATTTAGGCATGTGCTAAAGTATCTTACTAATGTGGAATTTTAGAAAGTATTAATTAAAAGGATAGCAATGAGTCTAAAATGGACTTTTATCAAGCATAAATCTATTCTGATCATAAGAAATTTTGTTAAATAGACATTATTAGAATCAGATCTGTCAATTTGCAAACACTATGCACACTTCTTTACAAAAGCACTCTATTGGCCTCTATTCAGAAGTGTTTGCCACTTCAGAGTGAAATCCCATAAAAGAAACATTAAATGACCCTACTGACAAACTGCAAGAAAGAAAGATCCGGTAACTTCACCTAGGGACACAGAAAGGTATTGCACCTTGATGGTGACTGTATATAATGATTTTTCCCAGTTGTAAAAATAATCTCCCAAATTAATTGAAGCATGAAGTATTTCCATCCACCATTTTCTCAAATGGAGTAGTATCACAGCTGTTCCATTCAGTAAGGTACATTTTTTCCATAGTCACTATTTCTATTTGATTTAGTCACTAAAGCCATGGCTTTTGTTATAATAGTAATGTCCAAAGCATAAAGATGAGATGAACAAGAATTCAATTTTTTAAATTATTTTTACAAACTCTCAACAGCCTTGAACTGTAATTTCACTAAGTGGGATTTGGGGGCAAAAACAAGTGAACATAAAAAAAATCAGAAGTAATGCACATAATTGTCTATTCTAAATTACATTTTCAAAGGTGGAAACCAAATGACCTACTATGAAGAACAAAAACCCATTAAAAAGATTTCATAAGATAAAATTTTTATCCAACAGCGAACAATATAAAGTTGGAAACTTTTGAATCTTAAAAGGGCAAAGGAATACAATACCATTCAATTTTTCTACAATCATAGATACGTGTGCTCTTACAGTACTATGTATGTAAAAATAGTCTATGAAAACCATTTATGCACACAATAGTCAAGTAAAGATACATTATGACACAGAATAGTAGAATTTATAAGGGTTTACAAGTAAATTGCAGCATGAACTCTTTCAATGACCATCTCGATCAGCAGTGTTTCATTAATATATTATTTTATAAGTTATCTAGTTAGCATCTAAAAAACCCAAATATCTGATTATTTATGGAAAACATTATCTATTGTGCATGGAAAACATTTACATATTCCTTTACTTGTCTGTTTATCAACATATTGGGAGGCAGTGACCATCAAAAAGATTTAGGGGTGTCAAAATAATTAATTATTTAAACACGAGTTTCCAGTGTGTCACTGTAGCCAAAAGGGCCAATGCAAGCCTCAGATACATAAAGAGGGGGATATTGGGTAAGAATAAAGAGTTTATTTTACCTCTGTATGTGGCATTGGTGCTACCACTGCTGGAATACTGTGTCCAGTTCTGGTGCCCACGATTCAAGAAACTGAAGAGGTTCAGAAAAAGATTAAAGAATTAGATAAGGCCTTATAGTAATACATGCAAGCAAGGAACTCAAACTATTTAGATTACCAAAGACAAGGGTAAAGGGTGATTTATCAGTCTATAAGTGCCAACACAGGGAACAAAATAATGGGCTCTACAGTCTAACATGTTCCAAATTGGAAACAGACAAATTCAAACTGGAAATAAGGTGTAAATTTTTGACTGTGAGGATATTTAACCATTGGAACAATTTACCAAGGGTTGTGGTGAATTCTGCATTACTGACAATTCTTAAATCAAGACTGACTTTTTTAAACGTGTTCTAGTTCAAATAGGAATTATTTGGGGGAAGTTCCATGGCCTGTGTTAAATAGGAAGTCAGACTAGATGATCACAGTGGTCCTTTCTGAGCTTGGAATCTATGAAAATTCCTACCAATAAAGTTGCCTAAAAGTATACCACTGTGCATGTGCCACAGAAATCCTGATGCCCAGCACTTACCTTACACCTAAGTTCCAGGACAATTCACAGACTAGGTTTTCCCAGGCCATTCTAGCCAGTGGGCCCTGATTCAATAGCTATTCTTAAAGGCTGACTAAAAGATGGTATGCCACACACAAACCTGGCTGGGGGAACTTCCCCTAGATAGCTTTTAGCCCACTGGTTAGAGCCAGGATGTGGACAAACAAGTTTAAATGACTCCTCTGCACTATGTGAGGCAGGGATTTGAACCCACTTTTCCAGAATGTGACCTAAGCACTGGGCTCTAGCTCTCACGAGGACTCCTATCGAATCTGTTCCTGTTGAATCTGTGTGTATAAATAATTAAATGGTCATTGGAATAATAATTTGAACCTGGGTCTTCCATATCCAAGATGAGTTCCCTACCGCTGGATTATAAAACAACTCTTGTTTGTTCTCTGGCCCCGGGGTGTTGTAAAGCTGAGTCTGAGGATCTAGCCGCAAATGTTGAATTTCATGCCGTTAGTTTGACATGACCTATTTTATGTAAAATCATATTTACTAGCATTAATCATGTTATCATCCTTTAATTCTTTACTGATGGTGTTCCATATCAATCTATGATTTTCCCCAGGACTGACATCAAGCTAACAGGCCTAGATGTCTCATTTCATCCCATTTGCCCTCAAGAAATATAGACCCAATACTAGCTTCTTTTTTTTTTTTTCAGTCCTTAGAACTTTTCTGGTATTCCAACATTTGTTAAAAATCAACTATAATGGTTTAGAGACCTTTTAATATTCCTGGGTGCAAGTTATTGAATCTTGCTAAATGTTTAACTATAATAGTTACTGTTTATCACCCTTCATAGTTACTGATAGACTAGAAAGTATTTAATTGTCAATGGAAGATGTGAATAGTCATTCTGCTTCTTTCAAAATACAGAATACAAATATTTATGGAATACTTCTGGTTTTACTACATCACAGAGAAGTTTGCCATCCTTTTCCAGTATAATACCTATTCATTGGGTGGAATTTCATTTGTTCCTGATATATACCTGAGAATTCCTTCTGATTGTATTTAGCCCTACTGGGCACAGACATTTCATTCATAACTTTAGCTTCCCTTACCTATCATCTGCATTTCCTTACCTCTGAATCTGCACTCCCTGCTATTTTATTTTTCACTTATTTATTTTTTATTGGCTGCTTTCACTTCCCCTCTTTATCAGAAGCCTTCTTCTGCGATTGAAGGTGGGGGTGAGTTGGAAATGTAATCTGTCATTTATCTTCATGCACTCCAACTGCCCTTCATTGTGGCAGGGACAGCTGTGTTGCCTAGCAAATGAATTACATCTATAATATTGCCACAGGTCTCCATGTGATATGAGGAGAAACGCATCTGCCCAGAAAAACTGACACATTATTTCCGTGCTCGGTTACATAGAGCTTTTGAAGAATAGGAACACAATTGTCTATTCTTGCTGTAGGGATTTCTAGCAGTCTGATAGCATACATGACAATGGCTATACACAATATAGCATCTTATTGATGAGCAGATTTCATCACAAAACCTGTTAAATTAAGACTATACACTATGTGCAGAAATAAGATACCACTTTCTACTATTCTCTAGCTGCAGCCTGTGCCTACCCTATTCTGGGGTCCTTTGTTTCTCTGTCCCAGCATGCAGCACTTCATAGAAAGAAAGAGCATACACGGCATGTGGCATCCTGATGTATTTGGAGAGCTTACATTGAAACATACTTTCCCTTAGTTAGATACCTTTCTACAATTGTTTGGCTGAACTAAGACACCGTTTAATTTAACTAAAAGAATAAAAAATATGATAGCTAACTTATCAAGCCTCCATGTTGCTTTAACACAATGTTAACATGTTTTGATCAGTCTCTTAAGGGATTTCAGCAGTATTCCTGATCTGCTGTATTGCAAATGCTACCCCCCTCTACCCTTTTATGCAAATCCTTTTGTAACACACTGCTCACTCTTAGTCAATAGCAGGCATTATTAAGTGAATTATTTTCAACTTGCATGCCTTCTGTTACTTCCCTGACAGATACTTGCATTCTCAGGTACTTTAAGCACATGTCCAAAACTGGTTGCCATCTACGTTTTTTTTTCTTTTTCTTTGAGATGATGAAGACTGAAGAAATTCTTTCCTTCAGATTGCAGTGGGATCTGCTCTATTGCTCTGACAGAATCTCTTGTAAAACATTCATGTAAGAGTACTCCATGAAGAGGTGCAGGAAAGGGGAATTGGGGACAGACACCAAAAGGAGTTGTATAGAGTAACCCAGTGTTTAGAGCACTGGTCAGCAACCTTTTCAAACCAAAGAGCCAAACTACATCAAAATTCAGAACAAGCGGTCAACAAAGAGACAGTATAAGAATGCCCATTTACATGACTGCAAATATACAACTTAATATTTGCTAATTGACATGATGATTAATAATAGCATAAATGAAACGTTATACTCAAGGACTTTATTTAAAGGGACTTCTTTTGCTGTGTCTTTTCACACATTTCTTTAAAGTTTGCATCATAACTGGTCAAATTCAAGTTTATTACATGCATTAAAGCTACATGAGTAATTACATGTTTTTAAATTTTTTAATTAATTTTTCATTTTAATTCAAAAAGTTGCAGGCATTTTGGGAATGACAAAAGAGTCATATCTGGTTCCATAATGAGCCATATTTGGCTTGAAAGCCATAGTTGTAGACCCCTGGTTTAGAATATCCAAAACCCATTGAGAGTAAGGTGATACAAGACCACACTTGCCCAAAAAAGGGAAGAGTGATTCCCAAAGTGGGGAGTTAGCTCTGAAACCATAAAAATAGTTTGCATTTCCTGATTGCCCCTCAAAAATTAATGCTTCTGAGGGGCGAGGGAGGGAGGAAGGGCGGCTGGGTTGCTGTGGAAAGCTATGGAAATGTTGTTTCTTCCCAGGTAATGCTGAGGACCTCTAGTGGAAAGAGGATGGTGAGAGCTGTCTTCATGCTAAGCACTTCTGCTCCCTTGAAAAGGAGTTTTTCCACCAGAGCCTGAAATTCTCTGGGGAAGCCAGACCTTGCAGCCATCGTGAGGTGTGAAAGGCAGTATCTGCTACATCCAATGCAGCCTGCAGATTAGCTTTAGCTATCCGCAGCCAGTCAGCAGCCAAGGACAGGAATTCCTTCCTGGAGTCTGATGGAAGGGAGCCACAGATGCTGTACTCCACTTAGGAGTGTTTAGAGAAGGGACTTTGCAAAACTGTCTGGAACACAGGGCTATATGCACTAGACGAGATACAGATTAGAATACTGCCAGACATAATAGCTCTGAGAAGTCTGAACATATCCATCTCAACTCCAAAAGGCTTCTATGTCTCTGCTGTGCCATATCAGTTTTCAATATATCATAACTATGCATGTAGATTTTAAAGCATTGTGGAAATTAAAAGCTCATATTGTAAGTGAGGGGCATACATAGGGGAATCTCTTGATCATATTACCCCAAACTTTCACCACAAACTCTACTCCAGCCCCTGTGATAATAGCCAGTTTTCAAGATATTCTGCCTAGGTATCCCTAGGAATCCTAAGTTCCTTAATTTTGGGGCCAGGCGGAAGAGATAGGGACTGCTGTATTGGAGGAACTTCTTGACCAAACCACCAAAATTTGCACCACTAACTCTGTCTCTGGCCCTCATGTGGCCCAGCAATAGGATTGTGCATGCCATTTTAATAGAGTTGAAAAGGTCTGCAAAAATTCCACCTTTTGGGTCAGAGTAAGATGTTTATGTGTTTGTTTTACCCACTGTTTGATTTATCTATATCAGTTTCTGGGAGATGATAATTCAGAGCTTTACATAGTACTTTTCATTACTAGATATTCAGACCATCTTTTTTCAAGGAACTACTGCTCTTTGAGCAATTAAATTTATAGGTATAACCCCTTGCTTTGTGTAGATTGTGCAAATGATTGTAGACAGCTGAAATGTACTTTCTATATGTATTTTTATAATAAATGTAAGTTACAGTTGAGTGAGGACATCCCTAGTTAACACAGCTTCAGACATATTAGCATGCATCTTAATAAGCATTAAAGGGATTCTCAGTCATCAATTTACTTAACACATTAGAAACACATACCCATTTTGCCCATCAGAACAGAACCATTGGATAAGATTCACTTCTTTGTAGAAGGGCAGCACAAGGTACCACTTCAGTTTTACTTTGAGGACTAAAGTGAGGCTCAATGGGACGTAAGTGGAGCACAGCCTTATATTCACCCTCTGAACAAGAGGGAATTTCATTAAGGAACTTAGGAGATTGATTAGTCCTTTTTCTTTATCCTATCTAACCAAGAAGTCCCATTTGTGTATGTGTGTGGGGGGAGGGGATATAAAACTACCTTATTTTTCAATTTATATACCTGATGATTTTAGCGGGTGCTCAGCACTAGTGAAAAAAATCAGGCCACTTCTTTATTATTTGTATCTTCATTGTGGCGAAGAGCCCAGTTATCAGCCCGGACCTCATTGTGATAAAAAAAAAAAAAAAAAAAGTACAAACAAACAAAAAAAAATGGTCTTACTGGACCTCATACCAATAAAATACACTTGCACTTTGTCGCTAATGCTCATGTTAGGACAAGATACCGTAATGTATGTGTCCATCGATTAAACATCAGCCGTGACAACATCATGTTGCAGATTATTGTAAAATTAGATACCAAGAAAAACAAACGCTTTCTAATTACCCAACAATTTAATTATTGCTAGTGCAATGTGAAATACAAAGAGATATAAAGGGAGTTTTATAGAAAGGAAGACTAAAGCAGAAGAGAAAGCTGTGACCATATGAAGAAAGCTCAGAAATAAATGCAGTCTTCATCATGAAGATGGGAATCACTTTAGTCATCAAGTCTCTGATTGGATACAGCCATTACAGCCAGATACAGTGGGCAGAAAATATATAACAGATACATCTAAGAAATCTAATACATTCTTCTGACTGTCTTGTTAAACCACTGCCAGATGAGAAACAGCTAGGGAAAATTTCTGATATAAAAGTTGTTGTGGACATATAATTTGCTTTAATAACAAAGTAACAGCTGGTCAGTAATTCTTTAAACACAACAATTATTACTTAACCTACAAAAGTTATAAAAGAACCTGATTTGACCAATTAATCCATGATGGCTTTGAAGTCTTTACAAAGAGCTGGCTCTGTCACTGTCTTCAGCAGCTGCATAGTAGCCTTTGGGATTTTCTGGAATAACTGCAATTCACCTACAAAGACATTGTAAAAGTAAACCAGTGTTTAGATAAATTAATAATCAAAATATATTCCAAAATGCTGATATGGTAGAATAACGTTAACAGTGACTTTCAGGAAACAAATATCTGTTATTACTTTGAAAATTATCATCCAACCACTAAAATGCTGGCAAGAAATGATGTTCTCATTCAATGGAGTTTAGGAAAACATTACTGAATAAATAAATTAGAAGTTAGAAAAATTCGAAAAAAGAAGGGCTGCCTCCGCGGGCTGGATCCAGTGGCTTGGCAGGCCGGATCCAGCCCGTGGGCCGTATTTTGCCCAGGCCGGACATAACTCAATCCCAAACCCTCTTCCCCATCCTGAGCCCATACCAACCTCCCAGACCTTGCACCCTAATCCCCTGCCCCAGGTCACAATCCTCTCCTGCTCAAGGTCCCTGTACCCCAATCCCATGTCCCAGGTCACAACTGCCTTCTTCACCCAAACCTCACAGGCCCTTCTGCACCTGAATCCCTTACCCCAAGGATGGGCAAGAAACCCTCCACAGGCCGGATCTAGCCCACAAAGTTGGTTGATCCAGCCCATGGCAGCCCTGCAATTCCCCCTTCCCCAGGCCAATCGAGACCTGAGGACGGTGAAGCTAGTGGTTCTCTCTAGGTGCTAGGTGGTGGGAGCAAAGACTTCATGCGCTCCCCTCACCCTTAGGCCAATCAGCGTCCATGGGCAGGGGAGTACAGGAATCCTCCTCGCCCTGTCCCTTCCACCTGAAGCCCCGCCCTTTCTGGGGTGGCCCACAACCACTTCAGAAATTTGTGAAGTGGCCCCCGCCTTCAAAAATTATTGCCCACTCCTGCCCTAAGAAACCAACTGGCAAAGGGTTCACTGTGCTGTAACAGCAACTCCAATCAGACCTGACAAACTCACTATACCTAACATATTGTTTAGGAGCTTCAGGGGATAGCCGAGTTAGTCTGTTACAGAAAAAAACAACAAAAGGTCTGGTAGCACTTTATAGACTAACAAAACATGTCGATAGTATCATGAGCTTTCGTGGGCACCCGACTTCTTCAGATGACCGGAGTTATGAGTAGGGGATATGAAAACTCGAAATAAATAAGAGAAGGGAAAGGGGGGGGGGGGAAGAGACTGATGCTCTATCTCCCACCCCCCTTCCTGTTTTTTCTTTAAGTATCTGGAGAATGGGTGCTAAACCTAAGCAGATAAAGATCAAAGTCAATAGACAGATTACTAAAACAGGAAGGATATCACTCAGAAAGTTGTTAGCGCCTTCAGTGATAGAGTCCCCACCAATTTAAATCATGATTGAATCATGATTGAGTCCATTAGCATGTGAATTTAATTTGTGTATGTATTGTAATTCCAGGCTTTCCCTGTTAATTTGGCTTGAGGAGCTGGCCTGTGACAAGACCGCCACCTGCAGATCTGTCAGATTATGGTTAGGCAAGCAGAAATGTTCTCCAACGGGCTTCTGAGTATTCCCTTTACGTATATCCGATTTGTGTCCATTGATTCCTTCCCGCAGAGAACGTCCAGTTTGACCAATATATATAGCAGAGGGGCACTGTTGGCATTTGATGGCGTAGGTCAAATTACTAGATGTGCAGTCAAATGACCCTTTAATTTTGTGGCTTATGTTGTTTGCTCTAGTGATGAATTCGTCAGTGTAGATATGTGGGCAGAGTTGGCATCTTTTTGGGTTGCAGGGCTGGGTTCCTGGAGGCTTATGATGTGGTTGTGTGGCATGGTTATCAGAAAGAATATGTTTCAGGTTAGGGGGTTGTCTGTAAGCAAGAATGGGTTTTTCTCCTAAGGCCTCTGAGAGTGAGGGATCATTTTCCAAGATGGGTTGTAGATTGTGTATAATGCATTGGAGTATAATATTGTTGTTACAGCACAGTGTTCATCTATAAGGTAGGTTGTGTAGAGTATCAAATGACAGCTAGTGACACACTGTTCATTAATATCACTGTGAAATGTATGTATTAACACTATATAAGGAGTCCATATCCAAACAAGGGAGAAACAGGTTTCTTCAACACCACATGGAAAGTCTGTCATATATAAATTAGGCACAGTGAGCCAAAAACAACAGGCACTATATTTGCATGTAAAGTTAACAGGCAAAACAGAGTGATGAGGAATACAAACTCAATATGGCGCCAGCATGCTGGCAAACAAACAGCAGGAATGCATTTCAAAGATCTATTGGACCATAATAGGGACAACACCCTATCCTCTGTATCACTGAGCAACACCCTTGGCAGGGAGGGTGATTTCATGATCATTCTGGGCCCTTGTTTTCCCAAATTCAGACAAATGAGAACAGCATTTCTTGCCAGCATCTTAGTGACTGAAAAGATGCAAGCTTTGCAAAAAATGTATAGGTGAGAGTCATTTTAGACAAAGGACTTTAGCCTGTTCAGTTTTAGTCAAAAGCTTTTTGTTTCATTTGTAACATTTCTGTTTCCATTATTCTTACTAAACACTCACTTGACTCTGAATTTCTGTTATTTGTTAAAAAACTTATATTCGTATTTACCAGACAGTTCTGTGCTGTTATAAAACACCTGACCCTGAGTTGTAACCTTCCAGTGGTGTGTACACTCTCTCTTTGAAGACAGCTGACTTGATAATTACTTTGAGTGTCCAGCGACAGGGCCTAGACACTAAAGGGGGGCCCCTGAGTCTGGGAACTGAGAAACATCAATTGATAATCTGCAAGGCAAAATAATGGCTGGTAAAGTTCTGAGAAGTCCGTTTTGGCCGCTGACAGTGAGTGACACATAGTTCAGCATCAGAATCTCTCTCCCTAGGTGAAGCAAGGGGATAACACATTGATCTATGGGCTCTCCACATCCAAAGAAAGTTTCACAATAATACACAGACCCTCTCTTGGGTGACAAACCAAATCAGTCATGTGACCACTTTCTGAAACTAGGTACCTAAATTAGTAAGAAGGCTAAATGCTTGTGTATGTGCTTCAAAGATTGTCACAGAGTTGCAGTGTGTATCCTTGTTATGTAACAGGTTCCATCAATACTGTTGTAAAGTAGCTTTGAAACTGAACAAGTTACTGTTGTTAATTATGAACGCAGGACACTGTATATATATCTACCATAGTTATGGTTTCATACAGCCTTTCAAAGTCTACTGACATAAAAAAAACCACATGTCCAAGACTCTTGAACTATACTTAATCTATACAATCTGTCATAAATATAGGTGCTTATGTCAGATATTTAGGAGTGATAAATAGATTCTGGGGCTACTGTAATTTGTGGGAAAATAGGTCATAAGGGCAGACTATTATAAATCTATTAGAAAGGAGACACTGGTGAAGTGGCATGTAAGCAATTTACCACATTATTTTTATGCTTTAGTTTTGGATTGTTATTTTTCCCCTTCTCCTGTGTTGGCAACACCATAGTAGGGATTCAGTGAAAATTCCAAAGTTACCCTCTCAAAATAGTGATTAAGTGTTTTGTTTTGTTTTTCAGTTCTGAAAACCCAAACAGTTATACTGACTAATTTTCTAGTTTATACCAAATCATACTCCATTGCTATTTTTGTCTTCTTATATCCTATCCTATTAGTTGCTGTCATTAAGGATTTTTAATAAAATTCTACAAAACTAATTTCAACTCTCTAGAATCCTTTTGTTTAGTTAAACAATCAAAATCAATAGACCGATGGTATTTGCAATCAATTAAGTAGTTGCTTAAACTAAGGTTTGCTTTGTACCCCATCTTTCTTGCAGCAGTCTAACTACTACAGTGTGACAGAAGCACCATGTGTTAGTGTAGGTTAAGAAGCATCTAATTTGCCATGGTCTTTCTGAAAGATTGTAGGAAGTGGATGTACCTTGGTTTGTTGGTGTTCTGGGACCTATGCCTGAACTGATCAGGTGAACCGCTGTACATTACAAAGTTTAAAACAAAAGCAAAACAAGAGAAAATGAGTAAAATAAAACAGAATTGAAGAGATCTGGAATCTTGCCAATGGCAATTATGCTAAGCATATAGAGTATAATTGGCACAATGATGTGTTTTTGTTAACTAGTGATTCTCAATGGCAATCTTTTGCCAAGTGTTTATGTTCTTGGAGGATGTTTTACGCATCTGCTGGGTATAATGTTTGGGGTAGTAAGCAGAGCATTTAAATCTCAGTTAACTTAACAGAGAATTTTTATACCAATATTTGGCTCGTATACATTGAGAAATTAATTTACATAAAACTTTAATAAGCATAACATAATGGAAATGACAGTTATTTAACCAGAGCAGGACAGCAGGCAATGGTGAAAAATTATACCGTTTTTGAATGCATGTGCATAAGTAGATTTGAATACACTGTCTATATGTCAAGTTTCACTTTGAGTGTTAATATATACTTACATATTTTTAGAGGCTTAAGAAGACACTTGTAGACAACTTTGTGCTTTGTCAGTTTGATAATGAAAGCATGATAGCAAAGCCATTCTGCTGCTTCAGAAGGAAATGGGCCAGAGGCACCTTTAGTACCTAAAGCAATCCCTGACATGAAACAAACACACAATTTTACTTAAAGTTGATTAGCATTCAAAGTTGAACAATGAATCCCCCTCTCTCCAATCACCTGACCATATAATCAGTTCAAATGTGAATGGATTTTTTTTTATAAAACTCATGAAGGAAAGAAAGTTGTGTCCCCATTTTACAGATGAGGTACTGAGGCATAGAGACATTCAACAACTTGACCCAAGTCACACAGGAAGTGTACAGCAAAACTGGGAACCAGTTAACCACAAGATGATTTCCCTCTCCATAATTCATAAATAAAAGTGCTGACTGGTGGGGATGGAAAATATTAAATAAATGAAAAATTTGTGTTATTTAGTAAGTGAACATTAACAAATTTAACATGTGATTATTACTCCTACTTCCCATCTTTTATGCCAGGTAAAAGGATCAAAATGGAATCTTCTTTCTTCTAAACTATCTGGGAGAGAATTCCTCTGGTACAGACAATGCAAAATTCAACTGTAAGGATGACTTCCAAGGACCTTCTCACAAGTGCTGGCATAGGGACAGGAGGGCTATGGCAGGGCAGGGCCACATACACGGCCGCCACAGATAGACACCCCAGAGAGGCTTCTATAACATATACGATGTCTAAGCAGGCTAGCAGCCCAGAATCAAGAGGGTGAAAAGACATGCTAAAATCAGTTTAACCCTCCCCTCCGCCCTCCTTCCCTCCCCACTCCCCCGGCTCCAGGCTGTAAGTTCTATATGCCATCTCTTAGGCACAAGACTGAATCCTTCACCCAATGTGCATGATTATGCTTTGATGTAACATGAGGACAAGTAATATAAAATAATACTTGACTAAAATGAACATGTAAAGAAATAATTTTTGAAAAATTACTAAATAGGAAGAAAACGGCAGGTGACATTTATTGGACTGACTAGACAATATGTCACTCAGGTTTCAAGAATCATTCTGTCTTCTATAGGCCACACAAACACAGTACAATAGAGCGAAAGATATGTTGGAAAAGTGTTCTTTATCTCGCAAAATACAGATTAAGAACTACTTCAAGACCAAGAAGGAGTTATATGAAAGAGTCAGGTATAGGTGATAAATCAGTGGTGGGCAACTTGTGGCCCATTAGGGTAATCTGCTGGTAGGCCATGAGACATTTTGCTGACACTGAACATCTGCAAACGCAGCCCCCTGCAGCTTCCAGTGGCCATGATTTGCAGTTCCTGGCCAATAGGAGCTGCAGGAGGCAGTGGCCAACATGTCCCATCACTTGCCAAAGCTCCCATTGGCTGGGAATGGCAAACCAGGACCAATGGGATCTGTGGGGAGCTGTGCCTATGGACAGTCCAGGAAAACAAAATATCTCACAGCCCACAAGCAGGTTACCCTGCTCACCGTACTTATAGAATCTCTTTAATTAGTTTCTGGATTTAATTTTCTTTTGTAATTTTCTTTTCTGTACATTCCCTTCTGTATATTATTTCTACACTACTACAGATGTATATGACTTTCTTATTTTATAGAAAGTTTAAAAAAAATGTCAGACCTATACCACACACAGAATGAGGTGCTGGTGGGTGAGGACCATCACAGAGACTGATCAGGATAAATTCCGCTTGTTATACATTCAGTCTGTTACCTCTTATATAGTCTGCATTTTAAACATGCAGAGTTAATATATTTAGATCTAGACAATGCTGAATGATGGCCAGAGATGTAGTCTGCAACAGAAAGCTAATGGAGAGATCTAAAAAGAGGAGGATGAGGATGTTGCAGGCATGGGGGGCTGCATAAGAAAAGGTGCACAATGCTTGTGGAAAGGAGGGAAGACATACCAGCTGAATTAGCAGGATATTTCTGTAAATAACAAGAGGGTAGCCAGCAGGAGGCAGGGACCGAGAAAGGGACAGCTATCTACTAAATATTTCAGAGAGATTGTCTGTTTGTGTGTCTGTGCGTCTGTCTGTTTCCCAGCTGCGGGACATGCACCCTTCCCGTTGGCTGTGCCCGCTGCAGCTGTAACAGCTATGGACAGGAGCTTCTGACTTGGACCCAAGTTGCTGAAGTGAGAGAGGGCTGGGGTTATCCTCTCTCTCCACAGCAGCCTGCACAATGAGCCCCTCATCCCCATCCCCATCCCAGAGCAATGATTTAAATGAAGAAATACCAAACTTGTTTGAGTTAAAGACCCGAGCAATACCACGTAAATCTTTTAGTACATAAATAAGTTACAATGATTTGGACATGTATCTGCCATATTTATTTGTTTTTCCTAAAGTCAGTTGAGCATTTTAGGAAAAACTGTCAGAGCAGCAACCAGCAAAAGTTAGTGGTTCTCATCTGAGACTACCAAAAACATTTCTGTGAGGACACTTGCTCAAGATTCAGCCTGGAACAGATCACTGGCAACCACAGGCAGGAATGAAAGAGTCTAAAAAATATGATATAGTTTTTAAAAAGTGTAACAGAGGCAGTGATAATAGTAATTATGAACACATCCAAAAACTTGCATTTACTTTGTGTAGCCAGGTAAGCAGATACGGAAGCAGGCTAGAAAGGAGTGTGCAGGGTTTGAGTGTGAGGCAGGGTGCAGGAGCAGGCTGGAGATGAGGATACAAGGGCTCTTGCAGGAGTGGGCTGAAGGTGAGGGAGTAGATGTGGGTGGGAGGCAGGTGCAGGTCTGGACAGGAGTGAGGGTGAAGGATCTGGAAAGGAGGGAGGGTAGAGCAGCAGGCTGGGGATGGGAAGTGCATGGTCTGGAAGGTAGGGTGCAGTAGCAGGTTAGGGGTAGAGTTGTGGGGTCTGGGAGCAATGTTCCCCCTAATTTTTTCCATCCATGTGCAGAATATATTTTATTAAGTGCATCAAGGCATGTGCAGATGTGCACCACTAATAGGAACACATGCTGTTGGAGAACTGTGGGAGACTGTGGGTGCTCTGCTGATCAGCTGGACAGCATAGGAATCTCTCCTGTGTAGCAGCCCAAGCGCTCAGCTTACAGGGAACACAGTCTGGGAGGGAGGGAGGGAGGGTGCAGAAGCATGCTGGAGGTGCAGGGTCTGGGTGGGAGTGGGTAGGGGATGGGGTTGCCTACCTGACACAGCTCCTGGTGGGGGACAGCTGTTTCCATGTGGCCCTGCATGCTTCAGGGAAGTGATGACTGCAGGCAAGCCCCGTGCTCCCACCAGCTGCTAGTCCTGGCCAATGGGAGCGATGGGGGAGGAAGAGCCTACAGGGAGCATTTAGGGTGGTAATTTCAGATGTAATTAAACTTACTGAAGTGTTGGAGAACAATGGGCTCTAACCTGCTGCCAATGGGTCAGCCAGTGGCTAACCTTCCTACAGGTTTGCAAGGGAAGAGGGGCGACACTAAACATCTCTATATTTACATTGTACACAGTACTGTCATAATCATTGTACAAAATATGCCTTGTGCAATATATATTGTTTGAAAACCAATAACTCACTGATCATTAATAATCTTGTGTGACATATGTTCCTGCTGCATATAAGAGTTATGGACATATTCTGGAATGATAATTAAAATGAGTTCAAGCCAAGCAAATCAGGGAGAGTTGATTAACATGTGTGCTTAGACAAGGAATGTGTATTTGATTCTCTGACCAGCCCAATCGTCAGGAAAAGACAACTGTCCATTTTAAAATATTAGGTGAACAAAGCCATTGAACTAACAAGTGGTGGGAGAAAGAGCATGGAGCTTCCTTCATCACCAGATTCCATGTTGCCTTCCTCACAGCTTGAATGAACTTTACTTTGAAGACGACTCCATTTCAAAGGTTTACTGGTCTATAAAGACAAGGGGCAGAACCTCAAGTGATAAGCAATGAAATCAAATGATTGTATATTATATGTATATGATATTACTGTATTACAAATGTATTGACATTTCAAAATGGCATTAATTACCTACAGGTCATTCACTTTCAGAAAAAAAATTTCTCTCAATACACTGCTGTCCAGGAAAAGGCTGGATGCTTTGGGGAATACAGTCTTGGGGAAATTCAGAACTACAAGCGTGTTGAGGTCATCTTGCTGGTTGCAACTAAGACTGGTAGAAGCCAAAGTGGTGCTGTAGACAGGCTGCTCACGTCAGAGCAGCTGAACAAGGACTGTCTAGCACTCAGGCCAGGTCAACAATAGACCCAGAAGCTCAGCTTAAGATACGCAACTCCAGCTACATAGATTATATAGCTGGAGTCGGCATACCTTGAGCCAAGCTTGCTACCGTCCCCACAGCAGAAGGCCGATGGGAGTAAATGCTCCGTCAGCTTTCCATACTCTTTGCAAGAACAGGAGTAATGGTGGGGGTGTACTCCGAGTTCAATCTCGAGAGTCTTATCTAGACTCACTAAATCAAATTCCAGAAGATCGATTGCAGCAGTGCCAATCTTCTGAGGAGTGAAGACAAGCCCTCAGGGTGTGACTTGCATACTGATAGGCTGGCTGTGAACCACAACAGCAAAACACTGTGAGGCACCCAGGGTTGTGGACAAGTGGTGAAGCAATCCCACACTGGCCTGGGACTTCACTCATAAATCCCATCACAGCTGTGTTTCAAAAATTCTTCTTTATTTCATGGAATTTGTAACCATTTAATACATCATACCTGCATTTTTGGTTTTCAAAATAGAATAGCAGCATGATGCACTACCAGAAATGATCCTCAGGAAGAAACAAGGGTTGTTTCTAACTTGCTGATTGAAAGGAAGCTGGAGAACACATGCATGGAACCTAATAATAAAAGAGCCTATTAAATTTTTAAAATCTCAACTGAGTGATAATAATAATAATAATAATTTAAAAAAAGCAAAACATTGATCAGCGACCATAGACACTACATAATTAGAAGTATAACAACTTCTTTACCAATATCAATATTATTGGACTATTGCAGATAATCTATCCACTTCCAACTAATGATCTGGATGATGGGATGGACTGCACCCTCAACAAGTTTGAGGATGACACTAAGATGGGTGCGAGGTAGATAAGCTGGAGGGTAGGGAAAGGGTCCAGAGTGATCTAGGCAATTGGAGGACTGGGCCCAAAGAAATCTGATGAGGTCTGACAAGGGCAGAGTCCTGCACGTAAGACAGAAGAATCCCATGCACTGTAACAAAGCAAGGGACCAATGGGCTATGATGCAGTTCTGTAGAAAGGGATTACAGTGGAGGAGAAGCTGGATATGAGTCAACAGTGTGTCCTTGTTGCCAAGAAGGCTAACAGCAAATTGGGCTGCATTAGGAGGAGCATTGCCAGCAGATCGAGGAAAGTGATTATTCCCTCCATTCGGCACTGGTGAGACGACAGGCCCCTCCCCACAGAAAGGCTATGAGCTAATTAGAGAGAGTCTAGAGAAGGGAAACAACAATTATTATAGGACTGGGGCACGTGACTTATGAGGAGAGGCTGAAAGAACTGGGTTTCTTTAGTCTGTAGAAAAAAAGAGTGAGGGGGATTGGATAGCAGCCTTCAACTACATGGGGGGTTCCAAAGAGGAGGGAGTCAGGCTATTTTCAGTGGCAGCAGATGACAGAACAAGGAGCAATGGGAGAGGTCTATGCTGGATATTAAGGAAAACTATTTCACAAGGAGGGTGGTGAAGCACTGGAAAGGGTTGCCTAGGGAGATGGTGCAATCTCCATCCCTAGATTCTTTTAAAGCCAGCTTTGACAAAGCCCTGGCTAGGATGATTTAGTTGGGGTTGGTCCTGCTTTGAACAGGGGGTTGGACTAGATGACCTCCCCAGGTCTCTTCCAACTCTAACCTTCTATGATTAGCTCATCTGAATTAGAGGGCAAGATCATCACGCTCCCATAATGCACTGTTTGCATGGAAAGGTTTCTACAGTCTTATAAGTAGCATGCTAGTTGGCCTATACCCTCCTCTCATTCCTAAGGTTTTGAGCCTTTCCACTCCTTTGTGATCTACTTTGCTCTGCCCTACATCCAATGCAGATGAGCAGAATGTGTTACACAAAGTTTAAAATCTTTTATTTTTCAGTTGGTTGTCAAGCACCCATCACTGCCATTCGTCCTTGACCAAAATGAAAACTTTTATCTGATGATTAGCAAATGTTCACAGGAAACAGCTGTACTTGTTCAGCAATAAAGTCATCACAAAATTATCAGCAGTTAAGAAACTGCAGTTAACGGAGGAGAATAATACCTTAATCAGGACTGCAAGAATACAGGTTAAAGTCCTGACAGTTTTGTACAAGACATGCAGTTCTCAGTGTAATCTAGTTAATGAATTATATGTTTTCTGGTCACTCTAATGGAGCAAAACAGTATTTCATCCCAGAATCCTTCTTCCTTATGTCACTTGGCAGATGCTTAAACATATTTTAAAACAAAACTGTTTCCTGAGTTATTTGGAAAAATGCTGTGTAACCTAAATACCCATTTCATATAATGGCACACCCTACATCTTACAACATTACATGGAATGGTATGTTTTAATACCTGTAAAAATAATGGTATGATGTGCTAAAAAAACCCTATCAGAGCAAACTTCTGTGGCATTACATTTCTCTAATCCACAGCTCCTTCCTGTGGCATGTAACAATACTGAAATTTTCTGAGTTATTGAAGAAGACGACATTGACATACCTGTAGGCCTGCAGCAAAAATATCTTATAAATGTTAATGAAAACTGTTTGAAGAGTGTTGATCTAAAATAAAACAAACAAAAACATAAATCTACACAAATCTACATTAGACTACTCCCAAAAATGTTATGTTTTGCTCAAGTCCAACAAACTGGGATTTGGCTACAGGGAAATAAGATTTTATTGCACCCTTCAAAAATTCCTGAAATCCCTTAGTAACACAATTTTCCTAGGCTCTCATTCTGCAAAGTGCTAAGCATCCTCACTTTCATTAACTTCAGAACCTTCAGGATATGCTCAGCTTTTCATACCATCAGATGTTTAGTATGAGAACTAAGTACACTACTTAGGAAACACTAAAGCAAAAAAATTAAAGTATTTAGTTTTTCAGTTCTCACCTGTAAATCAAGAAATAAACTATGACATTTCAGCTTCAAGACTGCAACAAGTTTGTATTTCATATTTTTCCCAGCTGTGCTGCTTGAATTGAAAGTGAGACTTGACCTGATAGAAGTACAGGCATAACTATGCAGACAAGAGAAAAAACAATACAGATTTAATATGATGATTTCCATAAATGAACCCCATAAATAGTAAGTAAAGTAAGTAAATGTAAGTACCATTGCTACTAGTATGTTTTCCTTTGATATACTTATAACTGCCCTTCCCATTACCTCTCTGGGCCTAACAGAGATCTATCCAGGTAGAGTTTGAGCTGCAAGGCTACGTCCCTTTGGGATTTGCCTTGATGACTCATTTTGCCTTTTTTGTTCCCCATATTTTCGTCCTTAAATTATCCTGAATATGTGTGTTCACCAGCTCCCACCCCAGTTTTCCCTTTCCAGTATAGGTTCTTTTATCCTCAGACTTTCAGCAGTGCCTCCTGAAGCCATTTCGTGGACTCTGACTAGCTTTTTCCTTTTTATTCTGTACCAGTTGTATTATTTACTGTTATTAAAGCAGCGGTCAGCATGCCACAAATTAAATGGGAAATCATCATCCATTGGAGATGTTTGCAATGGGTCCTGCAGGAATCTGTTATGTGCAGTAATACTCACTATCCTCATTAGCACTGAATTTACATTTTTTCTAGTTGTTTGTTGATGACGCAAGAATCAGCGGGAAGTAAAAAGGACAACAGGTCACTTAAAAAGGCCATGCATTTTAATATTACCTAGGATATACATCTAGGAGCAAAGAATGTAGGCCATACTTATAATATGCAGACCTGTGGATGTATAAAGAGGGAATTATCAAGTAGAAAATAGGAAGTTGTTTTATCTCTGTCTATGGCGTTAGCGTAGTGAAACTATTACTGGAATACTGTGAACAGTTCTGGAGTTGTAAAAATGTGAAAGAAAAATTGGTGAGAGTTCTAAAAATAGCTTGAGTGATTCAAGATCTGGAAACCTGCCTTTCAGCAAGAGACTTTAAAAGCTCCATCTATATAGCTTATCTAAAAGGAGATTAAGAGGTTATTTGATCACTGCCTACAAGTACCTACATGAGAATAAAATTTCCGATAGAGGACTCTTTCATCAAGCAGACAAAGGCCTGACAGGTCAAATAGCGAAAAATGAAACAAACAGATTCAGACTAGGCATAAGGTGCGAGTTTTGTAACAGCAAGGGTAATTAACCGTTGCAACGGGATAGTTCTCCATTGGTTGAAATCTTTAAATAAAAAAACTGGATGTCTTTCTAAAAGAAAGGCTTATACTGAATTAGAATATAAAATGGATTTAAAATTCCACTCCTCATTCAAAATCCTGGACCTAACATTCCCAGACCCACCATTAGGGATGTGTATTTTTGCAATACTAACCCTGTTTTTTTGCTAAATGTTGTGAACAAATCCTGCCTCATACCAGGCCCACCACCACCAATCTCAGAGCAGGTGGGTCCATAGTGTCAAGAGTTTCTTTGCTTGTACAGTGTTAAGAGCTCCATATAATGAGCTGCATAGCAAAATCCATTTGTTGAGCCCATCAACAAGCTTTGTTGATCCTACAAAATCTGAGAAAAAATGTTTCATCTTCTTGAGCACCATCTGCTGGCACCTTATTTATTTACATACAGATACAGAGCATTCTTGTAACAGATATAGCAAGTAAAGGATCTCCAAGAAAGTGCCCTGCCTTGGTCACATTTTCCCAAGCCACTTAAGCAATTCTCTCTCCAGTCACAGATGACAATCCTATTATCTTAGCAATCACTCTAGTTAGCAACCTTGATGTTATCTTTGATTACCCTCCATTTTTCTCTCCTTGAAACTAGATTCTCACCAAACCTTTGTCACTATGCTTTCTATAAATATTCTTGAACTCCACCATTCTTTTTCCATCCCTACTTTTAAAACACTGGTTCACAACCTTATTCCTTAGGCCTTCTCCTTATTCACAAGGTATAGTTTCCATGAATGTATTCTCTCCTTAAAGAAAAATTTAGGAGTGCCAACCAAGAACCAAAAAAAAAAAAAGTGCACACACATCCCTACCCCTACATGCATACAAAAAGGAAAAGTGGAAACAGAACCATTATGTTTTTCATACGATATTTAGTGATGAAAAGTGCCCAACTGACGAGCCCAGAAACCATCGTTTTCCCAGAGATCAGGTACACACATGGGAGGTATCACCGTAATTTTCCATGATACAATTCAATCAGTATGACTCAGCCCTAAAAGAATATCATTGAAGATCATAATATCTTCAGCCCCAATAATCCACAGGAAATTAATCAAATTCCATGTCCATTCAGTCGTTACTTCTTCCATTCAGAATGCCAGCAAGATGTCCAATAATACCATGTGACGTTATGAGGTTGTGGTGTTATACAAAGTTGTCCACTTCAAACTGAACAGCCTATCAAACGCACTTCTTGGAAACCACATAGCCGTCAGGTGGTAACTTATGGTCAGTGTGACCTGAATTGGATTTGACATGGTAAACTAGAGTGAAGTGAAGACAAAGGCCTCTTTTATTGTCCAAGATAATGTTCTCATGAATTGTATAGGAGGCAGAACTAATCAGACTCATTTTGTGGTGGACTCACCTTTTTCATTAGCAAAAAATATTTTGGTATATTTCAATGCATATTATTTATACTAGAAAGTTTAACCACTGTCTATTTACCTGGAGTAGTCACAGTAAACCTCAAGTGTCTGTATATCTAGTAACAATCCACACCATGGGATCACACTACAATGTGGTAACTGGTTAAACTTGGAACATCCTGGGATATCCTCATCAACTGGAAAATTCACCACAGTCTTCTTGGAGTTTATTAAAAAGCCATACTCAGGAATGCCTGATGCCAGAGTCCTACATTAGATATAAATGGTTAGCAAAAATATAACATGTGATGCAGCATATAAGTGACATTGTCTCATTAGCCAGACACTTATCAAAAGCAGTAACATTTTTGCACTTGCTACCTTACAGGAAACTACTGCAAATGTTGAGAAATAATTTGAATACAAGTGGAGAAATCTCTGAGAATAAGTACATAAGAGGTGTTACAAAAGCAAAGGTCACCAAACTCCTTAACTGAGTGAATGTGGTCAGAGATACCAAAAAATAGAAGGCGCTCCAAACAAAAGAAAACAATAAAGGTTAAGGAAATGATGAATGAAATGAAGAGTAATTCTTAGAGCAGAAAATGAGGCAAAAAGTAAGGATTATAAAAAATTACAATTAAATGTATATCAATGATAAACAATCTTAACTCTGACCTTATTCACACAACATATTTCATTCTAGCAGAAATATCAAGCTAATATATCTATTGATAATTTAGAGACAGGAATTGGTAGGGTGTGGTGAGGTAAATACATACTATTAAATTTAAACTCACTTCTGCCCCTTCCCAAAACAGAGAAAAAGAGTAAATGCCACCCCTTGAGAATACCAACTGATATGGTTTCCTACTATAAAAATCTACAAATGCAGCCCCACAGCTTCAATACAGTTAATACATCAGAATACTAACAACTAGAAGTTTTGAGTCAGAGTAAAATAAATAGAATTTAATATCAAATTAAATCTTACAAGGAACATTACATTGATTGTAGTACACTAGGCTGGAAAGATTAGTAAAGGGTAGAAGCCTTGGAATGGATAGTGTCACATAAATATATAATTTCAGCCTAACACCACTTTTGGGCTCAGGGGTGATTGTACGGATTTATGAAGTCTTACAATGCTTTAGTGATTAGAACTAGTCTAAACTTTTGGACTGAAACATTTTCCTATCAAAATCTGGTCTATGAACTGCTTACTAATGAACTTTCTGGAGATGGTCAGTAGCCATCATAAATGGTGTGTTTGATTCTCCTGCCCTCACTTGCTCTTCAGTTGCCTGTGATGTAACACTGAACATAGGGTTGCACATATTTTGTTGACTTATAACTAGAAATAAAGGGGTCAAAACTAACCATATTGCTGTTAGACAAAGGAATTTGGGGAATTTCCTCCAATGCTCCCCAATCTCATTTTCCACTACAAGGTTTAAATAAATTACCAAAATAATTTAAAGTGGTGTGATTATGTTGTATTATTTTGACAAATACAATATGCAGAATTTTATCTCTCCATATAAAAAAGTTTTCCTGACGTATGACAGAATGTTCCTGCCGAGCAACAGAATGATGTCATCACATCATTAGCATCAACAGGCTCTTGCATTGAAGTGAAAGCAGCCAGAGAGGGGGGTAAGTGAGCATAGTGAGCAGAGGCTACAACTCCTTAGTGATATTGTACTCAGAATTTGTAATATTTTGGTGCAGAATTCTCCACGGAGTAAAACAAGGAGTATTCACAGCACTTTAGTATGACTGACTTCACTTGTGCCTCAACCTGCACTTAGAGAGGGTCAAGTTAATCTCCTCTAATTGATACTGGACACCACCAAGGTTCAAACCCTTTGAAGAGTCTCATTGGCCACAAAGAGCAAGGTACAGCTGACTGCATTACAAATATTAAAATACACCTACAAGACTTTTTCCACTGGCTCTGCAACAAGACATTTGACATCAATCTAGCCCTCTTCCCTCTCAGGTTTTTGTGCTGCATTCATCTCCATGGTATCTGGGTGCTTCTGTTGGCACCCAACTGAAGAATATCTCTCCGAAGAATTCTAAAGAGCTGTTCTTTGAGTCCTTCCAAAAAAGTTTCCCATTGAACATTTTTGTTACCACCAGGGAGGACGGGAGTATCTTCATCCCAGGATTATTAAAATCAGAGAATGTTTAAGTGTTGATAGAACATGAGAATCACAGCTTTTAACCAAGAACAGAAGACAGCAGTCTGACTACTTAGTATGGACGTTTTATTAATGTACCCAGAATAGCTTTTAAAGACTGAGAGAAAATGGTCAAATAGACCAAGGGTTTTCAAACTCTGGGTCATGTCTTGTAAGGGTACATAAGAACATAAAGAACATAAGAATGGCCGTACTGGGTCAGATCAAAGGTCCATCTAGCCCAGTATCCTGTCTGCCGACAGTGGCCAGCACCAGGTGCCCCAGAGAGGGTGGACCGAAGACAATGATCAAGCGATTTGTCTCCTGCCATCCCTCTCCAGCCTCTGACAAACAGAGGCCAAGGACACCATTTTATCCCCTGGCTAATAGCCTTTTATGGACCTAACCTCCATGAAATTATCTAGCTTCTCTTTAAACTCTATTATAGTCCTAGCCTTCACAGCCTCCTCTGGCAAGGAGTTCCACAGGCTGACTACACGCTGTGTGAAGAAGAACTTTCTTTTATTAGTTTTAAACCTGCTACCCATTAATTTCATTTGGTGTCCTCTAGTTCTTCTATTTAGGGAACTAATAGATAACTTCTCTTTATCGGCCCTCTCCACACCACTCATGATTTTATATACCTCTATCATATCCCCCCTCAGTCTCCTCTTTTCTAAACTGAAAAGTCCCAGTCTCTTTAGCCTCTCCTCATATGGGACCCGTTCCAAACCCCTAATCATTTTAGTTGCCCTTTTCTGAACCCTTTCCAAGGCCAAAATATCTTTTTTGAGGTGAGGATACCACATCTGTACACAGTATTCAAGATGTGGGCGTACCATAGTTTTATACAGGGGCAGTAAGATATTCTGGGTCTTATTTTCTATCCCTTTCTTAATAATTCCTAGCATCCTATTTGCCTTTTTGACTGCTGCTGCACACTGTGTGGAAGTTTTCAGAGAAATGTCCACAATAACTCCAAGATCTCTTTCCTGATTTGTCATAGCCAAATTAGCCCCCATCATACTGTACGTATAATTGGGGTTATTTTTCCAAGGTGCATTACTTTACACTTATCCACATTAAATTTCATTTGCCATTTTGTTGCCCAATCACTCAGTTTGGTGAGATCTTCTTGGAGTTCCTCACAGTCTGCTTTTGTCTTGACTATCCTAAACAGTTTGGTATCATCTGCAAACTTTACCACCTCACTGCTTACCCCTTTCTCCAGATCATTTATGAATAAGTTGAACAGGATTGGTCCTGGGACCGACCCTTGGGGGACACCACTAGTTACCCCTCTCCATTCTGAAAATTTACCATTTATTCCTACCCTTTGGTTCCTGTCTTTTAAACAGTTCTCAATCCAAGAAAGGACCTTCCCTCTTATCCCATGGCCATGTAATTTACACAAGAGCCTTTGGTGAGGGACCTTGTCAAAGGCTTTCTGAAAATCTAAGTATACTATATCTACCGGATCCCCCTTGTCCGCATGTTTGTTAACCCCTTCAAAGAACTCTAATAGATTAGTAAGACAGGATTTCCCTTTACAGAAACCGTGTTGACTTTTGTCCAACAAATTATGTTCTTCTACATGCTTCACAATTTTATTCTTTACTGTTGTTTCGACTAATTTGCCCGGTACTGAAGTTAGACTTACCGGTCTGTAATTGCCCGGATCACCTCCAGAGCCCTTTTTAAATATTGGTGTCACGTTGGCTACCTTCTAGTCATTAGGTACGGAAGCCAATTTAAGGGATAGGTTACAAACCACAGATAATGGTTCAGCAATTTCCCATTTGAGTTCTTTTAGAACCCTTGAATGAATGCCATCCGGTCCCGGAGATTTAACAACATTAAGTTTTTCTATTTGTTCCAAAACCTCCTCTAATGACACTTCAATCCGGGACAGTTCCTCAGATTCATCACCCAGAAAGGACGGTGCAGATTTGGGAATCTCCCCAACGTCCTCAGCCATGAAGACTGAAGCAAAGAAATCATTTAGTTTCTCCTCAATGGCTTTTTCGTCCTTGGTTGCACCTTTTATAGTTCGATCGTCCAGGGGACCCACAGGTTTTTTAGCAGGCTTCCTGCTTCTAATGTACTTAAAAAACATTTTGTTATTTCTTTTTGAGTTTTTGGCTAGCTGTTCCTCAAAATCTTTTTTTTGCTTTTCTTATTACATTTTTACACTTGATTTGACAGTGTTTATGTTCCTTTCTATTTATCTCACTAGGATTGGACTTCCACTTCTTAAAGATGCCTTTTTGTCCCTCACTGCTTCTTTTACATGGTGGTTAAGCCACGGTGACACTTTTTTAGGTCTCTTGCTATGTTTTTTAATTTGGGGTATACATTTAAGTTGGGCCTCTATTATGGTGTCTTTAAAAAGTTTCCATGCAGCTTGCAGGGATTTCGCTCTAGTCACTGTGCCTTTTAATTTCTGTTTAACTAGCCTCCTCATTTTTGTGTAATTCCCCTTTTTGAAATTAAATGCCAGGGTGCTAGACTGCTGAGGTGTTCTACCCACCACAGGAATGTTGAATGTTATTATATTATGGTCACTATTCCCAAGCGGTCCTGTAACAGTTATTTCCTGGACCTGATCCTGCGCTCCACTCAGGACTAAATCGAGAATTGCCTCTCCCCTTGTGGGTTCCTGCACTAGCTGCTCCAAGAAGCAGTCATTTAGGCCATTGAGAAATTTTATCTCTGCTTCTCTTCCTGAGGTGACATGTACCCAGTCAATATGGGGATAATTAAAATCCCCCATTATGATAGAGTTCTTTATTCTGGTAGCCTCTCTAATCTCCCTCAGCATTTCAATGTCAGTATCGCTGTCCTGGTCAGGTGGTCGGTAATATATCCCTACTGCTAATTTCTTATTATTGGAGCATGGAATTACTATCCATAGTGATTCTATTGAACATGTTGATTCACTTAATATTTTTATTTCATTAGATTCTACATTATCTTTCACATACAGTGCCACTCCACCACCCACCCGGCCTGCTCTATCCTTTCGATATATTTTATATCCCGGTATGATTGTGTCCCACAGATTTTCCTCATTCCACCAGGTTTCAGTGATGCCTATTATGTCAATCTCCTCATTTAATACTAGGTACTCTAGTTCACCCATCTTATTAGTCAGACTCCTAGCATTTGTGTAGAAGCACTTTAAAAATTTGCCACTGCTTATTTGTCTGCCCTTTCCTGGTGCATTGGATTCCTTTGTATGCGGTTGTTTGTCTGCTCTGGCCCATGGTTTGCTCTCTCCCTTCCTCTCTTTCTGACTACAGCTTAGAGAATCTCTATCAATGGATTCTCCTCTAAGAGAAGTCTCCCTCCGATTTACGTGCATCTCCGCACCAATCGGCTTTCCCCCATCTCTTAGTTTAAAAACTGCTCTACAGCCTTTTTAATGTTTAGTGCCAGCAGTCTGGTTCCACCCTGGTTTAGGTGGAGCCCATCCTTCCTGTATAGGCTCCCCCTCTCCCAAAAGTGTCCCCAGTTCCTAATAAATCCAAACCCCTCTTCCCTACACCATCGTCTCATCCACACATTGAGACTCTGAAGCTCTGCCTGCCTACCCGGCCCTGCGCGTGGAACTGGAAGCATTTCCGAGAATGCCACCATAGAGGTCCTGGATTTCAGTCTCTTTCCTAGAAGCCTAAATTTGGCCTCCAGGACATCTCTCCTACCCTTCCCTACGTCATTGGTACCTACATGTACCACGACCACCGGCTCCTCCCCAGCACTACGCATAAGTCTATCTAGATGCCTCGAGAGATCCGCAACCTTCACACCAGGCAGACAAGTGACCATACGGTTCTCCCGGTCATCACAAACCCAACTATCTATGTTTCTAACGATCGAATCACCCACTACTAACACCTGCCTCTTCCTAACTGGCATTCCCTCCCCCTCAGAGGTATCCTCAGTGCGAGAGGATACCGCAACATCCTCTGGGAGGAGGGTCCCACCTACGGGATGGTTTCCCTCTGCTCCCATTGAATGCTCTGTTCGCTTGAGACTTTCATCCTCCTTAAGAGCACTGGGTCTCTCAGACTGGAGGTGGGACAGTACTACAATGTCCCGGAAAGTCTCATCAACATATCTCTCTACCTCCCTTAGCTCCTCCAGTTCAGCCACCCTGGCCTCCAAAGCCCGAACCTGGTCTCTGAGGGTCAGGAGCTCCTTGCAACAGGTGCACACATACGCCACCCGCCCACAGGGCAGGTAATCATACATGTTACACTCAACGCAATAAACAGGATAGCCCCCACTCTGCTGCTGGGCTTCTGTCTCCATTTTTATAATGAATAAGTTTAAGCAGAAACTGGGATTCTTTTTAAACCTCTGGAATATCGATTATTATAAAAGTTATGTTTTAAAGAAGGTCAGAAGTCCCTCGTGCCCTCTAACCTCCCCCTCTAAACTCCCTCTCCAAACTCCCTGTTAGCTGCTCCTGTTTACAAGCTCCCTGGTTGCTGAGTCACAGGCTTATATAGCTCTGGTAGCCCCTCCCCCTGACTGAGGCTCAGCCAATTAACAGAGGCTTCTAGATTTCAAACCTTTTAGAAGCTCCTTCAAACAAACCAACCAACCAAACACACAAACACAAGCTCAGCACACAGCAAATAACTCCCCCACACACAAACACACACTCCAGACAGCCACTTACCATAAGGGTCCCGTTTTTACTCCTCTTTTACCTGGAGAACTCCCTCTCCAAACTCCCTGTTAGCTGCTCAATAGTTGGCCATGAGATGCTTTGTTTCCCTAAGCATCTTCAGGTATGGCTGCCCGTAGCCCCCAGTGGCCGTGGTTCACAATTCCTGGCCAATGGGAGCTGCAGGAAGTGGTGGCTCAGACCACACTGCTTCCTGCAGCTCCCACTGGCCAGTAACAGTGTACCGTGGCCACTGAGAGCTGCAAGCAATCATGTCTGCAGACACTCAGGTAAACAAAGCATCTCGTGGGTCACTAGTGGTTTACCCGCATCAGGTCTGTGACCCAATTTTGAAAACCCCCGCAACAGAGCATGGGCAGCTGCTCTGGCCCAGTTCACCTTAACAACTGAGGCATGGAGCCCCATCAACATGAGCAGGTAAAAGGGGCTTCAAACTAGGAACAGTTGGGGTCACTATAGCTCGTAGCTGGACCAGACATATACTATTTTGATTCTAGGTGTCCAGATACTAAGAGATTATTGCCAGGCAAATGCAACAGGACACAGCAATATATCATGACACTCACAAGCGGAATTTTAAATATTTGCTTGGGAAAAAACCCTCCAAATTCATATTACATCAATTATTTTATCAATGCCTATTAATTAACAAACAAAACATATATTCTTTTATACAGGAGATAAAAGCAAAGACACTGTTCTAATTATTTTTATTTTAAACTTGGGTCTTTGACAACATACCTCAGAAAAGTTTTCGCTTGTATTAAGTGAGGTGTTACAAGCAAAAAGTCATCAATTAACCGTATCAGCACTCTGGAATTAAAAAAAAAAAGTTAAATTTATATTTAGTCTGAAAATATTCTTTTCTGCTATGTTGTTCCTAAAGTGACAGGATATGCACTAGTGTACTTAATATTTTGGTTTTGTTCACAAAATGAAAGAGAGCAATAGATTCCAAATAGCCTACAGAAAATGTCATTGAAAATTTTCCCCAACATTACAAAGACACACTAAGAACTTCTCTGTGCTTCACACACTGCAGAGACATAGCTACAGCTCTGCAGCTGTAGCATCACAGAGTAGACATTCTGGAAGGGTTTTTCCATCCTGCAGTAAATCCACCTTAAGAGACAGGCGCCAGGTCAATGGAAGAATTTCTTTTGTCAGTCTAGTGATGTCTACACAGGGGTTCAGGTCACCTTAACTATGACTCTCAGGAGTGTGGATTTTTCTCTCACTGGAGTGACGTTGCTAAGTGGCCTATGTTTTAGTTGCAAACCAGGCCTGAGTGTACAAACTTTCATTTTACATACACGAAGACTCTTAATTTTCTTATTTTGCCTATAGTGAACTTGGGAAGTAAAGCATATCTATACTGTAGTCTGCCATAAAGCAGGGTCACGTACAGGTACCTGGAATAGAATTTCATATATGGCCATAGCAACTTACTTCTCATGGCCACATAAAATCACAAGTTACAACTGACTGACCAATCTAGAGATGTTTACTTTCTTCTTGCCCATTCTACAACTTTCTGCAGACAGAGGAATTCAGATTTCCAAAGCTGTCAATCCAGTACTAAACTGCATCACTGCTAAGGCTGAAATTTTCTAATTCAGTAGAAATTTCACACCCACTATTTTCAGAGTATTTTTAAAATCTCAGCAAAAAGGCGCGTGGGGCTCTCTTAATTCCCAGTTCTCACTCCATCAGTACATAAATCTTTGACCACTCCTTGGAATTTTAATTACACACTTTCTAAGATTGGGGGTGGACCATGAGCCTGCTGTAGTTTACTATAGGAACTCACAAGCCTCCTAAGACCTACAGGATGTTTGTGGTCCTGATTAGCATATTAAGACCAGCAGGTGTTGATGTATGTGCATGTGATCGGGAGGGTAGCAAATCTCTTTACGTTTATGGGGGCAGGTACGTTAGAAAGCCCCAAATGAGCCTCCTATATTTCATACATGGGCAATGGGCTGCAAGCACCTTATGGGGGCTTCCCATGCCAGAGTACTCATAAGGCTTATGGGAAGAGATTGGGGGACCTCTCACAATCCTCCTAAACCTGAAGTGTTGATGGGTATCTGACAAGTCTCATAAGACTCAGAGAGTTGATGTACTTACCAAGGCAAAGCTGCCTTAAATCTGCAGCAACTTGAAGTGTGTATTACAAAAACTTCTTTCCAGCTAACCTCAAGACAGGAATGGGGGCAGAGAGCAAATTTCCCTCCAGCCCTGTTTGCTATTCACTAAGGAAATTCTGGCACAAAATGTCATTATGGTGGAGTTAATTAGCTCCACTCTGCCTGGAGAGTAAGACCTTCAGAAAATCAGAAACTTATATTGCTTGTCCACAATAAGCAGTTTCATTTTATCAGTGACCAAAAGAACTAAAATGCCTCAATACTAATGGTACAGCAGTTTCACCATTTTATGGATTGTTTCGGCTCAAAAAGGGTATGTCTACACTACGGCGTTATTTCAAAATAGTTATTTAAAAAAAAAACGCGTCTACACACAAAATGCATTTCGAAATAGCTTTTTGCTATTTTGAAATAGCGTGTCCACACTGATTGGATGCTGAATTGCATTTAAGGCCAGCCGGAACTGGTTCTGGCAGGGCATCAGGTCAGACATTACCTTGTGGCCAGGGCAACCAGCAGGGCACTCTGGGAAGGGCTGGAGGCCCCCTATTTCGAAATAAGTGTCTGGACAGCGCTTCTTTTGAAATAGCAATTTCGAAATTGGTGCTATTCCTCATGGAATGAGGTTTACCAATTTCGAAATAAGCCCTCTGCTATTTTGAATTAATTTTGAAATAATGGAATGGCTGTGTAGACGCTAGGACACTTATTTCGAAATAACGGCTATTATTTCAAAATAACTTTGCTGTGTAGACATACCCAAAGAGTGGCCAAAAGACTTTTACAAATTCCTGATTAGACAAATATTATATTTCAGGAAATTATTTCCATTCCTCTTTAAGGGCTTGGTCCTATGAGACACTAAGAATACTTAGGCTATGTCTACACTGCAGCAGCTTGTTGGAAGAGGAAATGCAAATAGAGCGCTCATTTACAAATCTCGCACTCTCATTTGCATATTCTCTTCCGATCCTTTTTGCGGAAGAGGTTTTTGCGATAAAAAGCCCTGTGTAGACGAGGTCATTTTTCGGAAAAACCCCATTTTGCGCAAGATCCTGTAAACCTCAGGGCCTAAAATTCCTTGGGGAGGCCAATTAATTGTCAGAGACAGGCCTAACATATTCTCTACATATGTGTCTCATATGCCTAGGTAATGAAATTAGAACTCTTACATGAAAACTGCAAAAATTAGCAGGCTGCCAAATCATCTTAATTAGTAACTTAACAATGTAGGAAAAATTATGAAACCAAATGTGTAGTGCTCATCTAGCATTTTGCATATGTAATAATGGAAAATGATAGGATAAAATCTCAGCACAGTGCAGGTAGTTTAGCTAGCTCTAAGGTAAATTTACAGGCTTTCAAAAGACTGAGTTTCCTAAAAGTTTAGTTGTACTGAACTTCCTGAATTGCTACAATTGTATACATTTAAACTCTAATTTTTTTGTAAGATAAATTCCCAACCCCTTTGTACCATATCTTGAAGGTGATGTGTAGTAGCGCCGCACAATTGCAGTGTGGTCAACCAGCCTAGTGAAGGACCTGGTATAAAGGGACAGGGTATTCAAGGATTCAGAAAAAAATATATTACTCTGAATTAGTGTGTTTGAACATTCAATCCCTATTGTGTTTTGTGCTAGTCAACATTTTTATGCAACTTTTTAGAGGAGAAAGGTTAAAATTCCTTTTGTGAAACACTCAAGACATTTTGCACAGAGTAACTACAATAACCATGAGGCTCACTTTGGGATCTAATGATGAAAACTGCCATGTAACAGCTTGGAGTTTATTATTATCATTGGCCATTAGATTTCACAATTCCTTGAGAAGTGAAAATTTTCTCCCAAAACAAGGGTCCTTTGTTGCTTTGAATTGGTGCTAACAATTAAAGAAGCATTGTAGATAAAGTGCTGGAAGAAGCTCAGAAAAAAGAATCTTTTTATAAAGTAAAAAAAAAGTTTAATTGGGATATCCTATTTTATAAAGCATGGGATTTGTTATGCCACTACCGCAAAGATTTTTCAGAATGTCTGAAATGAAATGTGTAAAGTAATAGCACTGTAGAAATAATAAACCAAAGTACAAAAATAGAAAAATATTACCCTACCCATCTTGCTGTATTCCATAAAATAATTTGTTTTCCATGTTTCCATAGCATAAACTGCAAAGCAGAGTTGATAAAATGGAGCCCTGAGGAATTCCACAACACTGTAAGTAGTACCTAGTAAATAAGAAATATATAAATTAGAACTGGCAATAGAAAACTTCAGCTAGCACCGAGAGGTTTATTTACAATGTTTATAATCAGACCAAAAGATAAGCAATGTAGCCAAGAAACATATATGCTTAATATTACACAACTGGAAGACTTAAAAACTTATTTTTTTTTCCTTTAAGATTTAGCTGTGATTCTTCTCAGAACACAAACATACGAAGTTACAAAGTTGGCACCAGGAATTAGTTCTTAGCACTTTTTTCCTTTGCCCAATTACTAATTAGTCTAGCGACATACACATTTTGAATCACTGATAGTTCTAAGTTTATAACTAACCTCAAAAGAGCTGTCTTCTATTTTCATATATTTTCAGATCCACCCTTCATCTAACCATTGTCTTCATGTATACCATCTTCTATAGCCACAACATTTATTTTTTCAAACAAAACAAGCTGTGACAATATGTAGAAGATATAGAGGAGGATAGAAACATTTATAAAACTATTGAGTAAATTCTGAACTCGAGCTAGACCCCTCAGAGCAACTGTAAACTAAGTTCAAATTAACAAGTTATTTGTTATTTTAGCCAAAGGCAGAATGATGCTGATAACACCACAGAAAGAACTTGCTTTATAATGTTCTTTAAGTCTACTAGACCCAGATCAACTTGAAGGGAATTTAGGGATGTGCATAGAAGTATTTAGCTGCTCTTGTAAAACATTTTACATTGCTGGAAAAGATCGTTATAATAACTATGACTCATCAATGCTTCTCTAGACATTCAATACTATACTAAAAAAAAAAAAAGAAGACAGTGATGCCTTGGTTGAATAAAATGCATTTTAGAACAGAAAACATCTTCATTCAGTTTAGAAAAACTCAAATTGCAAACAAACTGTAAGTATTATAAAATTTTAAAAACAAAATGTTGTGCTCTTCCTAAAATGTCTGAAAATGATAATAGTACCTTTGTGTAAAGAATATATATAAACAAAATTGCAATTTTCTATTCTTACCAATAAAATCATGATTTGCATACCAATACAAAACTCATTTAAAATTATGTAACTTCAATTATCTATTGAACAAGTTCATTGTCATTTTGTATGAAGACATTAAATTCATTCACTTCAATCAACTTCTGTCTCACAGTATCACCCTTCATGATTTCCTTGGTGATTTTTAGGAGTCCATAGGTGAGAGGGCCAGTGTTTATATCTGTGGTAAACCATTTGAGAGAAACATGTCAAATGGTAATTTTCTAGATTCCTTCAGCATATCATTATCTTGCAAGATCTTATTTTAATCTGCAAGAAATACTGCAGAAAGAGATCTAGAGGTCATAGTGGACCACAAGCTAAATATGAATCAACGGTGTTACACTGTTGCAAAAAAAAGCAAACATGGTTATGGGATGCATTAACAGGAGTGTTTAAGGAAGACATGAGAAGTCATTCTTCCGTTCTACTCTGCGCTGACTAGGCCTCAATTGGAGCATTGTGTGCAGTTCTGGGTACCACATTTCGGGAAGATGTAGAGAAATTGGAGAGGGTCCAGAGAAGAGCAACAAAAATGACCGAAGGTCTAGAGAACATGACCTATGAGGGAAGACTGAAAGAACTGGGCTTGTTTAGTTTGGAAACCAGAAGACAGAGAGGACAAGATAGTAACTTTCAAATATCTAAAAGGGTATCACAAGGAGGAGAGAGAAAAATTATTATCCTTAACCTCTGATGATAGGACAAGAAGCAATGGGCTTAAATTGCAACAAGCGAGGCTTAGGCTGTCAGAGTACTTAAGCACAAGCATAAATTGCCTAGGGAGGTTGTGGAATCACCATCACTGGAGATATTTAAGAACAGGTTAGACAAACAGCTATCAGGGATGATCTAGACAGTGCTTGGCCCTGCCATGAGGGCAGGGGACTGGACTTGATGATCTTTCCAGGTCCCTTCCAGTTCTACTGTTCTATGATTCTATGATCTTTGGACCACTCAAAATCTTCTTAATATTTTGTCCAGGAACAGTATCAGCCTAACCAGCTTGGAGATCATAGAATCATAGAACACTAGAACTGGAAAGGACCTTGAGAGGTCATCAAGTCCAGTCCCCTGCCCTCACCGCAGGACCAGGCTCTGTCTAGATCATCCCTGACAAGTGTCTGTCTAACCTGCTCTTAAATATCCCAGTATATCCCATTTAGTCTTGTTAAATACTGTCACAACTTATTTCCAGAACTCTGAATCCTCCCATGTACTCCATTTTCTTAAATGTTATCAGTGGCTCGTGACAGCTACTTTTTAAATCACCATGTTAACAGTGAACTTTAGACCAGAGAGAAAATAGTAGGCAGCTTGCAAGCACTTGCTTTGTGAACATGGTACGCATTTGCCACCTACTGGCTATAAGTAAATTCTGAGAAATTCTGATAACATAAATGAGAAACCTATAGTATTACAGCATCTTCATTACTAGTTTTATAGTTATGAGTATTTTTAATAAACATCACATTTACATTTTTCCCCAATTTCACCCTTCTAAACAAGCCCAACTGAAAATGGAGGAAAGTAATGTTTGCACAACAGTGACCTGAAACAAGACAAGTGTTGAGGTTGCTTTTTTCCTGGTCCGGCACCCTCAGGACCTGGTCCATCCCGGTTTGCTGGATCAGGCAGGGGGGAGGGAGTGTCCCCTGCCACTGGCCTCCCAGGACGCTTCCCTGCGGCTACCTCCGCTCAAGTGCACTACCACTCGGCTCCAGCCTGTAGGGCTTGGACTTGGGCTCCACCCCACAACCTCTGACTGGCTGGGGCTCCCCAGGGACAGAGCTCCCTAACCACCGCCACAGCCCTGCTTCTCCCCATGCTCAGCCGGGGCTCCCTAGAGATGGGGCTCGCTGGCTGCCCAGCTGCTGCTGTTCCGCCTGGCCAGAACTCTCTGGGGACAGAGCTCCCCAGCCACCACAGCCCCACTTTTCCCTCTCCCGGCTGGTGCTCCCTGGGAATGGGACTTGCTGCCCTGCTTCGGCCATGCCCTGGGGATGGGGCTCGCTGGCTGCCCTGCTGCTGCTCCACCTGGCCAGAGCTCTCCGGGGCTGGGGCTCGCCAGTTCCGCTGCTGTCCCATCCAGCCAGGGCTCCCCAGGAACAGGGCTCACAGCCGGTGCACACTCCTGGGCATCAGGGCGCTCTGGTCCAACAACATCCCAGGCCAGACCAGAGAGTCCCAGATTTAGGAGGTTCAACCGACAGCAACAGTGACTCTCGAAGACCTTATAAAACTTCTCTGGTCTCTTTCCTTTGCAATTTATTCAGTTATTTTTAGATGTGATTTCTGTACGTTTTTTTTTAAATATATATATATTCATTTAAGAGAAACAGAATTTATTATGTGAATAAATTTTTCAAGACCGTTCATGCGTTTATAGATCTTAACCTAAATTAAATGACAACTGCATTTCAAAGTCAGGTCACATAACGTAGCCTATCTGATGAAAGCTAGATTCTTAGCGCCAAATGAAAGATTTTCAGATGCCCGGATAGAATGGTAGAGACTGATGTTACTTTTCATAAATTCATTTACCTGCCCTCAATCTCCAAGATGTTGTTATGGATCATTTGCAGAAAAAAATCAAACAGGCTGGAGCTTGTCTCATTTAAAGAAAGGCTCTAAAGAAATATAAAAGATTTTATCCCAATATGGAAGAACAAGTTGGAAAGAAACATTTTTTACTTGAAGCATATTTTTATATCAGTTTAAAGCTATTAAAGTGTATTATAATTAAAATGTAAGATTCTATATTTAAAAATGCTACACATATACATCTGGAAAAAGCTCAGAATTCACAATTTCTCCAGTCACTTGAGGTGGGTGAACAGCTCCAGTGCTGGCCACTGACAAGCTTCAGCCCTACCCACAGAGAAAGGACAGCCCCAGCCACTGCAGGAGATCACTGCAATTCCAGCCACAGCCTCTCTGTGAGCAGGGACCATCCCAGCCACGGAGGCTGACAACACCTCATCCCATCAGGCCCCTGATGTTCCCAGGATTATGTGCATTGCCGGTGTTGCTCTAGAAGTAACATCACATTGGACTTAAAATGCTTGTATATTCAGAGCCTCTTTTACAATTTATTTATTTATTTGCATACTGCCAAAATTACCCTAAGAAATAAAAGCAAGAGAAAGGAAATGACATTTTTTAAGAGCTTAGATTTTAGCAAAAGTTTAACAGAATTCCCAGGAGAGTGAAAAGCCACTCAATATGCCCCTTTCTGAAGCAAAGATTAAAAAAGGTCACAAGAATCTATGAGGGAAAGTGCTAGGCAATCTAAAGAAAGGAGGCACTACCAGCTCCCATTCTAATATCTGAATTAAGAATTACCTTAATTGGATTTCTCTCTCATGTTTCATAATAGTTACCTGTTCAACCACTATGGCATTTTGTAGCAATGTACTCTCTTGCAGATGGGACACAAATAGTCTCATATGGGATATAAAATCCTTGAAAGTAGAAACCTGTACACGAGGAGTAAACAAATGGTAAAATTCAGCAAAAGATGTTTTTGTTAACAACAATCAATAGTCCTTGCAAGGTGGGGGAAAGTCCAAAGAAAACCCAGCACAGTAGCATTTAACTTCAAGAGGAAGTACACAAAAATAATGAAGCTAGTTAAATGGAAATTAAAAGGAACAGTCATAAGAGTGAAATGCCTGCAAAATGCATGGACACATTTAACAAACACTGTAACAGAGGCTCAAACTAAATGTATACCTCAAATTAAAAAAATAAATAAAAAAAAGGAACCAAAAATGCCACCATGGCTTATGAACAGTGTAAAAGAGGTGGCTAGAAAAACAAAAAGACATTGTTTGAAAACTGGAAGTCAAATCCTACTGAAGGAAAGAGAAAGGTGCATAAACTGTAGTGAATCAATAGTAAAAGTATAATTAGGTAGGCTAAAAAACATTGAAGAAAAAAATACTGTGAGTCTGTAACAGCAGGAAACCTGCCAAACTGTCAGTGGGACCATGAGATAATTGAGGTGCTAAAGGAGGCATCAAGATAGACAAGGCCATTGCAGAGAAGTTAAAGGAATTCTTTGTTTTGGGTTTCACTGCAAGAGATGTAAAGCAGATTCCATATCTGAGCCATTCGTTTTCAGGTGACAAATTTGAAGAATTAACCCAGATGGATGTGTCAAGAAAAAAGATTTTGGAGCAAAGTGATAAATTAAACAGTAACCAGTTACCAGGACCAGATGCCAGTTCTGAAGGAACTCAAATATGAAATTGCAGATCTCCTGTGTTACGTAACCTAAGCTTAAATCAGCCTCTGCATTGACAGTTACAGGCAGGTAAGCCTAATGTCAGCATCAGATAAACTGGTTGAAACTATGGTAAAGAACAGAATTATTAGACACAGATTTGTTCAGGAAGAGTCAACGTAGTTTTTGTAAAGGGAAATCATGCCTCACCAATATATTAGAACTCTTTGAGGGTGTCAATGAATATATGGACCAGGCTGATCCAGATACTATATTATAGGTTGAACCTCTTTAGTCCAGCACCCTTGGGAGATGACCAACTGAACCAGAAAATTTGCTGAATCACAGGAGGTCAATATTATGAATAGGTCTCTTTATTTTTATTTCACTGGGTGAATAAACGGAACTACACTTGCAATGCTGCTTAATAATGTATGGCTGTACTGATATACCCTATAAAAGCCTATGCCTAGCCAAGGCTGATCAGCTTTCTTCATAACAAAGTGTTCATGTTGTTAAACAATTTTATTGTATTGGCACAAGAAAATAAATAGATAAAGCATAAAAAACAGGTTTATGCTGAGAAGCATTACCAGCACTTCCTCTGCTTGCTAAGCTCTGAGAAGACATTTAGGGGTAATACAGAATTCTGTGGTATTATTTAGCTCTGAGAGCCAGGACTAGTGGCTTTAAACAAAATTTAGGGGGCCGTGAGAAACTTGACCACACCCACAATAAGCGGACATCCATCTAAATAAAATCATGCCGGACCACGGATGTTGCCAGATCAGAGAGTGCCAGACTAGAGAGGTTCAACCTGTAGATATATTTGAAATTTCAGAAAGCCTTTCACAAGGTCCCTTACCAAAGGCTCAGAAGCAAAGTTATCTGTCATGGGATAAGAGGGCAGGTCCTGTCATGGATCAGTAATTGATTAAAAGATTGGAAATAAAAGAGTAGACTAAATGGTCAGTTTTTATACTGGAAAGATGTAAATAGCAGAGTCCTCCTGAGGATCCATACCAATACCAATGCTGTTGAACCTATTCATAAACAATTTGCAAAAAGGGGTAAACAGTGAGGTGACAAAGTCTACAGAGGATATAAAATTACTCAAGATAGTTAGTCCAAAGCTGCCTGCAAAAGGATCTCACAAATCTGGTTCACTGGGCAATAAAATGGCATATGAAATTCAGTGTTGGAAAACATAGTACCAACTATATATACATATAAAATGATGGGATCTAAATTAGATGTTAGCATATTAGAAAGAAATCTTGGGATTCTTCATGGCTAGTTCTCTGAAAACATCCGCTCAATGTGCTGCAGAAGAAAAAACCTAACAATGTTAGGAACCATTAGAAAAGGGACAGATTACAAAACAGAAAATAACAATGTCATTATATAATTCCATGGTACACTCAACACCTTGCATACTGCATGCAGTTTCCATCACCCCATCTAAAAAAGGATATGTTAGAACTGAACAAGGTATAATGAATGAAAACAAAAATGATGAAAGGTTTGAAACAGTTTCCATATAAAGAAAGATTAAAAAGACTGGGGTTGTTCAATTTAGAAAAGTGATAAGTAAGGGGGATATAACTGCTGTCTATAAAAATCATGAATGGGATGGAAAAAATAAATATGGGAGTGTTCTTTGCCCCTTGAAATAACACAAAAACCAGGAGTCACCCCGTGAAATTAATAGTCAGCATGTTTAAAACTAACAAAATAAAGTGCTTCTTTACACCACACAATGCAGAGTCAACCCGTGGAATTTATTGCAAGGGAATGTTGAGAAGGCCAAAAGTATAGCTGGGTTCAAAACAGAATTAGATGAGTTCATGGAGAGTAGGCTCAACAATGGCTTTTAGCCAAGATGGTCAGGGACATAACCCCATGCTCTAGGTATCCCTAACACTTACAGCCAGAAACTGGGACTAGTTGACATGCAATGGATCATTTGATAATTGCCCTGTTCTGTTCATCCCCTTTACAGCATCCAGAACTACTGACTGCCAGAAGACAGGATACTGAGCTAAATGGACCATTGGTCTGACCCAGCATGGCCACTCTTGTGTTCAGTAGGCCTAATTCTGTTGTGCTATATTCCAGCCCATTAACTTAACGGTCATTAAAATGGAATGGAGTCAGCCCAGATATGGTTTTCATATCACAAAGCAGACAGTTTAAAGCACAGCACAAGTATTGAGTTACCACAATCTTGCATCATACTGTGACAAGGTATAGGGGAAAAAACAGCGACCTTGTAAAGAAGTAACACGGATTTCCCTTACTACTTGCCCTCACAGCTGCTCAGGGGAAGGGACATAATAACTGTTGGGAAGGCCTGGGCAATGGACCTTGTCTCCTCCAGCAAGTTTCCAATATGAAGTGTGGATGTGCGTGTGTTAGAATTGAGTGCAAGTATGTGCTTTTTTTTTAAATAAGAATATCCATGTATGCGATAACTGGATAGTTAAGCTAAGGGCTGGCAATTAAAAAAAGAATGAAATGAATATGTTCCAAAGCGGAACGTTGATAATAACAAGAAATTAGCCACTCATACATGTCTTCTGTAGTATTTTCTGATTTGTCCATTCATGTTAATCTTGATCACTGCATAGCGCCGTATGCAATAGACTGTTTTTTTCTCAGGATCCAGGATTTGTGAGATGACATCCACAAGTTTATCATGAGGAATAGCATCATAAGCCCCAGTCACATCAGCCTGAAATAGAAAAAAAAAAAAAAAAAAAGACTCAGTCACATACTATGCGACTGTAAGTACCCTTATACGCATACAAACAAAGCTAAGGTAAAAAAGACAAAAACAGGGAAGCCAACAGCTGCACCAGACTGCTGTGTGGAAGGGGGGGACTTGGCTCTTCACTTCCCCAGGCAGCTGTAAGAGCCACCTGGAGCATGCTATGTGACACTCCAACAGTGATTTATAAGGCCCCAAGTGCCACAGATGCTGCCATGGCAGTGGCCAGAGCCCTGGGTCCCTTTGAATCACCAGGCCTCAGGGCAGTTGTCTTCTTAGTGACCCCCCCCATCCCCCGCTCACCCCAGCAAACCTGGACAAAAATGTTCAGAAAATATTAGGTTGCGCAGGGCTGTAACAGGCCTGTTGTGCCATTTAGTCCATTCCCTTATTCTGACAAGTGGGGATGCCCAAAACATCCGCTTTAACTAAGTTTAAGCTGTTATTATAAGGGGAATGATAGTGATCGCTATATTTAGGTTGCTTAACAACTTCTATATTGTGTGTGCATAAAAAGCAGAATTATGGTTTCAAACGAAACCTTAACTCTAACATTTCTGAACTTTCCAGTGCTTGGCTGTGCATTCTAAATAACTTTACTGTAATCATGTTTGTATGGGTTGTTACAAATGTCTATCCATTTCAAAGGTAAGCTTTTAAGGCTCTTCTACTAGCCATGAGCTGGGTGTGCAATTGATTTTCAGCAACATCTGATGTTTTTAATGCAACCCAGGGAGCAGCTTTCACTGGATTTTTCTGTTTTCTTAATGCTGATTTTTTCCCAGTGAGAGGAGTGCTTCATTTCTTTTCTAGAATACATGAATCAGGCAGTAGTCAAACTATTCAGATTATTTGTACTGGTTTAATAATTTCTAGTACTTTTTGTGTAGGTGTGTATTTGTGTGGATTTTATTTTCTTCAAAATATAAGTTCAGAATTTGGGAAAACTTGCCAGACAGGTGTTTGATTAGAAGAGTATCTCTGTAAACAAAATGCTAATGTGAAAGCTGAGTGGGCTGAGTGAAAGTTATAGATGGGTGAAGTTCAGAAGCACCATTCTGGTGGGAAGGCCAACCTGCTTAGCTTCATCTTCTGAACTTGACCCTTCCTCAGAGACTGGTTTGGGAGGGGAGGGAAGTGCTGTCCCTAACTGTTAAATCTTGTGGATAAATGTGCAGCTTCTCCCATCTGCCTACCTTCCTTTTCCTGGAAGGTGTGACACCCAAGCTCACCCATTAGCCTCATGTCTGCTACAACTGTAACCCAGTGTGTGTCTTTGTTTCTCTTCTAGTGCCTGGTCCACTTAAGAGATTAAATAACTAAGGCTACGTGTACACTGCAGGCTTCTTGTGCATGAATGGCCATTCTTGCGCAAAAACTTGCGGAGCGTCTACACTGCAAGCGTGTTCTTGCACAAATAAATTTACAGTAAAGCGTTGGAACAGAGGGCTTCTTGCGCAAGAAGGCAGAGTGGATGGGCAACAGGGGTTTCTTGCGCAAGAAATCCCTATGGCTAAAATGGCCATCCGAGCTTTCTTGCGCAAGAGCGCATCCACACTGCCATGGATGCTCTTGCGCAAAACCACATCTCTTGCACAAAAGCACATGGCAGTGTGGACGCGCTCTTGAGCAAAACAGTTCTTGAGCAAGAAGCCTGCAGTGCAGATGTAGCCTAGGAGAGTCACTACTTCAGTTTAAGTGGAGAAGGCTCATGCTTTTAGTACTGAAGGGGTTATTGTCAGCTACTTTGGTAACCCAAAGTGAGGGTTATATCCCAATGATCTAGTGAGATTAGGGGCTCATCTCTTCCTTCCTAACCTCAATTTTCAGGCATCCTCTCTTGTGAATACTTTCTTTGTTTGCCTCTGGTGCTTCTCACTGATTTCCCAAGCAACATCCCTACTGTACAAAAAGTTTTGAATAGCAGAAGTGAAACTGACCCAACAACAAACTTTATTTGGCAGTGTTTGGTGCACAGCAACTGTCTGAAAATTCAGGGTGACCTTGGATAGGTCAGCTTCGTGGTCAGAGACAGCTCAAAGAAAAGAGCAGCCCCCCATACAATAAAAAAGATTCATTGTTTCACACAAAAGTTCAGTATGAGCAATGGAGAGAAAAAATAATAGAAACATACCTTCACATAGTAGAAACAAGGTATTCCATCATTTGATTCAAGAACCTCAGAAACAAACTTTCTCCATACTTTATATATATCATCTTTCCCAAACACTGAGGATCCCAGGAGATGGGGGTTTTCAGTTCGTTCATAATTCAGAACACTAAATAGATTTTTAAGTTGAGTGTTGAAATAATCAGCCTATGGGAAATTAAAAGACAAACTCAGAATGATATATTTCATCTTCAATATGTAGATTTTACTTACGGGCAAAAAATGAGCACTCAGTGCCCTAATAATTACTGAAATCACACTGAGTTAACAACAGGCAAGTAGACAAAGTTGAGTCACATCTATACTATCCTTTCTCTAGTGAACTGGATATAAACAGCTTCCATAATGCTTTAATGATCATAGTCACAGACTGCCTTAAAACATGGTCTTTTATAAAAACACATTTCACAGCAGTGCAACGTATAGATCAAACATACCCAAAATCCTTTCATAGTCTCTTGCAACTGTATTCAGAAAGTCAATGGATTTAAAGATATGCTCTGCCTCTTGCCCATAGCATAAATTACCTTGTCTGCAATGTGCAATCTAGCAAAATACCAATTCCAGTCTACCCACCATGAAGCTATGTCACAGCTGAAGTTCTCTAGTTCACTGAAGCAGCAGTATGTTGATGAGCTCCTGCAATCTTTGCTGCTTTGTTCCTTCTGCATCTGTTCTTTTCTAGCACTAGTTTACTAGACTGCAGGGCTGTTACTAGCAGGTAAGGCTTGAGTATCAGATACTGACTGACTACAGAGCTTACTTCTCTGAGAGATATATACCAGATGTGTTCGCTATAAGATTCTTTATTGGACTGCCTGGTTAACTTAAATATTTTACATGTGACACCAGCTAGTAGCTGGGCAGCATAATACAGGCTGGCATTCTGGTACAGGATGGACCTCCCCAGCCCAGCACCCACAAGATTGAAGGGATTTGCCAGACCAGAGGACGTCCCTCCCCACATGCCCCGTGCTGTCCTGCTGCCCCCAGCTAGGGCTCCAGCCTACCCCTGTTGCTGCCTGCCCAGCCGTGGCTGCCAGTGGGGTCAGAGCTCCACAGCGGGGGACAGAGCTCTCTGGCTGCCACCGGGGCCGGACCTCGGCGGCCAGGACCAGAGCTCCACTGCTGCCGCTGCCATCCCAAGGTCCATAGCAGCCAGGGCTGCAGTTCTTTGGTTGCTGCTGCCAGTCCCCTGCTACCGCCTGGCTACAGGGGCTAGAGCTCCCTGCAGCGCCGCCCGCCCCGGCTCCCAGCTGAGTCTCCGCTCCTCCACTGCTGCTCCTGCACCATGGCCTGATCTCCCTATACCTGGTCTCTGTGGTCCAGGAACATCCGTGATCCAGTTGCCAGACCAGAGTCCCGGTTAAGGGAGGTACAACTTGCGCATACGAATACTCCATTCTAACACACACACATACACATTTACTTCAAAGGTTTTGAACAGGTTTGTTAAAAAAAGATAAAGTTGGTTGAAAATATCCATAATATTTTTGATCAACTTGAGAGCCAAACATTTAAAAATTCAAAATGTCCTCCTGCAATTTGGTCTGCTACTGTACCAGCTAAGTCCTGTAGTGAACGGTCAGAAAACAAGTTGGATGACAGATCTAATGCACTTTGAAGAACATAATTGAAAATCTTACAGACCCATATAGGACTTTTGAAAAGACTGTCAACTTTCCCAAAGGATTCAGATCTATTAAGAGACCTTCACAGAACTTTAAAAATCTGTTTCTTTTCTTGTTTTGTAAACAGAGTAGGCAACTGGGGGGAAAAGTGTCCTGATTCAAATAAAAAGATCACTGTGACCTATTTTATTTGTGCCTTTATTTAATAAACTAGGGAAAAAAATAGCATAAAAAGCTACATCAAACGAAAGTTAGGGTTGCAAAGCTAAGCACTGAAGAGTTTGAAACTTTGCCTGGCCAATGCTAATTCGACCTACTTGTGCTTATGCAATGAGTATTTAATTATACAATCACATACTATTTTTTTCACAGGACTCCTGACTCTTTCACTGCACAGGATGAACCTGCTGTACGGACAAATCAGGCTTGTGTAGTGAATGAGGCTGGTGTCTGTAGGGCCCTGGGATTTTCAGGAAAAGAAAGAATGGTCTTGTGGTTTAGGAATGAACACCCTGGAGAAACTAATATTATCCCTTCATCTGCGGAAAGAATTCCTGTATGCTGCTGGGCAAGTCACTTAATTGTCTTCATAAATGACCATTAACTGTATCACTCATTTCACAGGGTGCCCAATTTGAGACACAAAGCACCAAATTTGCAGAAACCCTGAGCATTCATGACAGCAATTGAAGTCAATTGTAGTTGTATTTAGAATATATAAAGTATGAAAAAAAATATTCTGAAGATTAGGCTTTAGGCATCTGAATTCAGAAATCCCAAATTACTTCAACAATTTAGGTCTTGATATTGTTCTGTGCCTTAGTTCCCCCATCTATAAACTGGGAATAGTACAGCCTCATTTTACCTAGGTGTTGTAAATATTTGCTAAACACTAATTCTATGGTGAAAGCATCACAGAAAAAAACATGAGGAATTTATTAATTCAGAGTTTTCACTGTAGAGTTTGGATTGTTTGCACTAAATAGAGGATGGGACCATATACTGGATAATTAGTATTAAAATAAATAAACTGTCCATTCAAAGTGTATTTTTGAGAATGCGCTTTTTGCAGTGTGTGATCTTGTAATTAAGACTGCCATACGCCATATGCATATAGGGGTGCCAGGCCAACCTTAGTTTTGGCAGTTCCTGATTTTTGAGCGCCTGAATTTGCAATCTTATTTTAAAATTTATTATTTTGATATATAATAATTAGGGCTATCAAGTGACTAAAAATTAATCACAATCAATAATCATGATTTTAAATAATAATAAAATACAATTTAAATACTTGTGGGTATTTTCTACATTTCCAAATATATTGATTTAAATTACAACTCAGAATACAAAGTGTACTGTGCTCATTTTATATTTATTTTTATTACAAATATTTGCACTGTAAAAAACAAAAACAGTATTTTTCAACACTAATAGTATTTTTATTAGCACGGTAGTGCAATCTTTCTGTCATGAAAGTTGAACTTACAAATATAGCATTATGTATATAAAAGGATCATTCAAAAATAAAACAATGTAAAACTTCTGAGCCTATAAGTCCACTCAGTACTCCTTGTTCAGTTAATCACTCAGATTGGTTGAACAAGTTTGTTTACATTTACAGGAGATACTACTGCCCACTTCTTGGTTACAATGTCACTTCAAAGTGAGAACAGGCATTCCCATGGCACTGTTGGAGCCAGCATTACAAGATATGCTAAAGATTCATATGTCCCTTCATGCTTCAACCCCCATTCCAGATGTGCTGATGATGGATTCTGCTCAGTAATGAGCCAATGCAATGGGGACCAATGAACGTTCCCTTTCATCATCTGAGTGAGATGCCACTGGCATATAACTTTCTTTTTTGGTGTTTTGGGTTTTGTAGTTTCTGCATCTATGTGTTGTTCTTTTGGGACTTCTGAAAACAAGGGCCTCACTTAATCTTTTTCATATGTTGGAGGCACTTGATACTCTTAAACATCAGGCTGAGTGCTGTAGCTATCTTTAGAAATCTCACATTGTTACCTTCTTTGCATTCTGTCAAACCTGCAGTGAAAGAGTTCTTAAAATGAAAAACATGTGCTGGGTCATCATCTAAGACTGCTATAGCATGAAATATATAGCAGAAACTGGGTAAAACAGAGCAGAAGACATACAATTCTCCACCAACGAGTTCAGTTACAAACGTAATTAGCACTTTTAAAAATGAGAATCATCAGCATGGAAACATGTCCTCCGGAATGGTGACTGAAGCATGAAGGGGAATATGAAGGTTTAGTATATCTGGCATGTAAATAATTTGCAACACCAGCTACAAAAGTGCCATGTGAATGCCTGTTCTCATTTTAAGTGATATTATAAATAAGGATAAACTTAAAAAACAACAAATGGTCTGGTATCACTTTATAGACTAACAAAACATGTAGATGGTATCATGAACTTTTGTGGGTACAGCCCACTTCTTCAGATGCTCATAATATCATCTATATGTTTTGTTAGTCTATAAAGTGCTACCAGACCATTTGTTGTTTTTTAAGTTTATCCTGTACAGACTAACTCGGCTACCCCCTGAAGATTATAAATAAGAAGCGGATCAGCATTATCTCCCATAAACAAACTTATTTGTCTTCTCAATTGGCTAAACAAGAAGTACAACTGAATGGACTTATAGGCTTAAGTATTATACTGTTTTGTTGAGTGCAATTAAATAACAAAAAAAAAAAAATCTACATTTGTAATTTGCACTTTCACTCTAAAAGTACTTGTATAACATGAGCTGAAAATTTTCTTTTATTATTTTTACAGTGCAAATATTTGTAATTAATAATAATATATAAAGTGAGAACTTTGTATTCTGTGTTGTAACTTAAATCAATATATTTGAAAATGTAGAAAACATCCACAAATATTTAAATGGTATTCTATTATTAACACAAAATTTATCGTAATTATTTTTTCTAATCGTATGGTAGCCCTAACATACACCTATGCACAACCCCCTTTGGTATTAGTTGCAAGGTGACAAAAATGAACATAAACAAATTCAGAATATAGTGACCTTCTTGTCTCTACTTTTCCTGCTCATTATTTTTGCTCCAACAACACTGTCGACTTTTACTATAGGTCGCAATCCATTTGGTTTAGGGATGAACCTAAGTTTCGATGCCATAGGAACATATTTCTTCTGCTGTATTTCTTCAATCTCCTCTGCAGATAATGCACGAAGATGCACTTTAGCAAAATGGTTTCTAAAATAAAAACATAAATTAAGTTTAAAGGGACTTAAATGCAGTGAGTTACACATGTTTTGTCTTCAGGGCAAAGTTTTCCATTTCAGAAAATAATCACAGACATTCCACGGAAACCACCTTAACAATGAGTAATCCAAGAAACCAGATTATGATAAAACCATTATTCAGAACCAAAAATGTGTATCATTTTTTAAATTAATTGTATTATTTAATTTTGTAAAATAATGCAAAAATAAAATTTACATTTCTGCTGGTGGCTACCCAAATTAGCAGCAATAAAGTATGAGATCCAAATTTAATGTAACAGATTAAAATGAAACTATTACCTCCAACGCAAGTAGTGAAATATATTTGGAAAGCCTGGAATATTTCTACTCAAATAGGAAGCTAGATTTTTCATCTTCTGCAAGATGACAAGCTGTAAACAAGGTTCAGATTTAGAAAGGGCTTTTTGAAGAGCAACAAAAGATTAAAGTCATCCATCTTTCTATAAAAGGACCATTCTTTCAATCCAATGGTCATTATTATTTATTTTTGTCCCTTGCCCACTTGTCAGTGAAATTCTGGGCTCCATTTCAAAATTTGTCAGTTTATGAAGACAAAATTCAGCAACAAAATTAAACAGAATCAGCCCAATGGCCAAATCCCAGCGCTTGTGTAGTCTATATATAGGAAGCCATAGGAGGCAGAGGTGACCAAAAAGAAAACCTATACTTCCCCTCAACCTGCTACTCTATCCCACCCAGTTTGTGGAGGGATTCACAGGGTGCAGATTCCCATTCAAGTAAATGGGTTTGTGTGCAGGAATCCTTCTATATGGATCACATTGCAGGATGGGGACTTAAACCTCTGGTGTTTGTTTTATATTTTCTGCAAATAAAGCTTCCTGATCTTAACAACTTTGGTACAGATTTTCTTTTTTAAACATCAAGCTGAAAACAGTGTTAGTGTTTATTAAAGTAATGTTCAATATTTCATGTTATTTAGTTACTTTAGGCACCATTAATCAAATAGAACACAAATTAGGGATGTTAGCGACTAGTTGACTATTCGATGAGCAAAAGCTTATTGGATAGTCGACTAGTCCCTCGACTAGTCCCTTCTTCCCCCTCCACCTCCCCACTTCTTGCTGCCTCTATCAGCCTTTTTACATTTAAGGCTGGTGCACAGCGTGGGGGAGAGGGGAGTCCTGTGTGAGCCGGGAACCAGCTGGCCCAGCTCGTGCCCGGTCCCTCCGCTGCACTTCAGCCTTTTAAATGTATTAACAGCCTGCCTTACATTTAAAAGGCAGAGCCACAGCAAGGTTAGCTCCAGGGGCCGGGAGCTCCCCGCTTATCAACTAATCGATGGAAAATCCATCGACTAGTCGATTAGTTGATTAAACTAAATTTAACATCTCTACAACAAATTACTATTTTATAATGTATTCAGTGTAAAAGGTTTTGTGTTTGTACACATTAAGGTTGCTAGTTTGAATCCAAGATATTATATGCCAATCAAGGTTCCATTATTATTATATAATATTTATAATATGCTGTGTCCAGAAGGTGCAATAACTGTGAACCTGTTATGATAACTGGGCCTACAGGTTGGACCTCCCTTGTCCGGCACCCTCAGGACCTGACCTGTCCCGAATGAGGGAATTTGCCGGATATAGGGAGGTCCCCTGCAACTGGCTTCCCAGGGTGCTTCCCCTCGCTGCAGTTGGCTCCGCTCAAGCCCCACTGCCACTGGGCTTCTGCAGGGCTTGGACTTGGGCTCCGGCTTGCTGGAGTTCCCCAGGATGGAGCTTCCCAGCCATCGCGGCCCTGCTTCTCTCCCATTCTACCAAGGATTCTCGCCTGAGACCAGACTTGCCTATCCTGCTGCTGCCCCGCCGGCCGGGGCTCCCCTTAGACAGGGCTTGCCAGCTACCTCACTTTTGCCATTCACCAGTCTTGCTGCTGCTCTGCTCAGCGAGGGCTCCCTGGGGACAGAGCTCCTCAACCTCTATGGCCCTGCTTCTCCCCTGCCCAACCGGCAATCCCCGCCAGGGACAGGGTTCACCTGTCCCGCTGCTGCTGCTGGGGATAGAGCTCCCCAGCTATGTGACCACACTTCTTCCGCACCCAATCAGGGCTCCCCAGGGATGGGGGTCTCACTCCAGGGCACCGGGCTCTCTGATCCAGCAACATCCGTAGTCCTATTGGACCATGGATGCTGATGGACCAGAGAATCCCAGACTTCAGAGGTTCAACCTGTATCAGGGTACAGCCTGCTTAGGAAGGACACCCAGGGAAAAATGGGAGGAAATATTGCCTTACATATTAAAAATGTATACACGTGGAGTGAGGAAATAGCAGAAAGACTTGTTGAGATCTCTCAGTAAGGATAAACGGGGTAAAAAATGAAGGGCGATGTCATGATTGGGGTCTACTACAGACCAACTAACCAGAAAGAAAAGGTGGACGAGGCTTTTTTTAAACAACAAAATCATCCAAAGCACAAGACTGACAGTGATGGGGCACTCCAACTACCTAGACATCTGTTGGGAAAAAAAATATAGCAGGGCACACATTATTCAACAAGTTATTGGAATGTACTGGAGACAAATTTTATTTCAGAAGGTGGAGAAAGCTACTACAAGGGAGACTGTTCTAGATTTGATTTTGACAAATAGGGAGGAACTGGTTGAGAATTTGAAAGGGTAAGGCAGCTTGGGTGAAAGTGATTATGAAATGACGGTCCATGAATCTAAGAAATGGTAGGAGGGAGAACAGCGAAATAAAGGCAGTGTATTTCAAGGAGGCAGACTTTAGCAAACTCACTGAGTTGGTAGTAAGATCCCATGAGAAACAAGTATAATGGGGGAAAAAGTTCAAGTGTGGGCAGTTTTTCAGAGAGAGATTATGATAGGCACAAAAGCAAACTATTCCACTGCAGAGGAAAAATAGGAAGTATTACAAGAGAGCACTCTGGCTTAGCCAGGAGATCTTCAATGAGCTTCTTTTTTTTTTTTTTTTTTTTTAAAGAGTACTACAAAAAGTCTAACTTGGTCACATTATAAAGGACTAGAAGACTTACCCAGCATTGCTTGGGTCCTTTAACCCAAATAAGTTTTGTCTTCATTTAAACAGTTGGGCTGGGGCAGGGCTGGGGTGAGGGGTTCAGTGTGCAGGCTACCCCAGGGAGAGAGGACAACCCCAGTCCTTTCTCACTGCAGCAGCTTGGGGATAGATGAAAAGTGTCTGCCCATGGCTGTTGCAGCTGCAGCAGGGACAGCCAGGGAAGGGGTTCATGTCCCCCGGCTGGGGGACAGACATACAAACAGACAAACTCTCTGAAATATATAGTAGATATCGGTCTCCTTTTCCACACCTGTTCCCTTCTGGCCCAATGAGGTTATAGCTGTCCCTGCCCCCATCTCTTCCCAAACGTACTATGGGACTTAGCCAATACACAATGTAACTTATTTTTACGTTTTGAAGTGAATTTGTTTGAGTTACTCACAAGAAAGAGACTTTTGTTCTAACAGAAACAGACTAAATAATTCTCTCATCCTCACTCCCAACTTGGAGAACTCAAAAATGGCTGAAGAGATTTATACCAATATCCTCACACAAGAGACCCTTTTGAGCTGACAAAGCATGAAAATTTTAATCTCAAGCGAGTTTTAAGAAATTTAGTCAATGTAAATGGAATGAAGGGGCAATTATTAAGGCAAAGTTGTAACCTTAATTAATGCAAAATGTAAGTTTTCCGTATTTCCTAAATGGTAGACTTTTATTGTAAGTACCTAATTCCGATGTTCTGTAACTTTCTCCAAATTCGTTTTCGATAGAAGAAAAGCATCTTCTTCTGGAACAGAGTCTCAGTGACGTAGAAAAATGACCTGAGCAGCTGTACAATATAGGTATCCATCAGCCAGTATAGGAACTTGGCCAAAATTTCCTCACGATAATGGTGTTCCAAAGCAGGAACAAAATGATCACCTACAACAAGCAAACTTCAATTATATTGAGAATCTTCCATTTACATTTCTAAAAGCCAACACACACACACAAACACATACTTTTCTCTTAGACTGAGGTTGGAAAAGGGAGGTACGAAAACTGTCAACCACTACTTACAATAGCTGGCCCCCAAGCAGCCTAAACCCACGTTTTCTAATTACCCAGACTGTAAGTTTGGCACATATTACATATAAAAAAATAGTTTGTAGTTACAAAACAGTACACAGAATATCAATGCAAGTGTCGAAATATACCTTTTAGATCAGTGATCAACTTGGTGGCCCAGAGGAGAAATAATTATGTCTGACTTACTTTCTCTACTCTCCATGGCTTGGCATGCAGAGAAGGCTCTTGAATACACAGTGGCAAGATATTGTGAGGTAAAAGATGAACTGGTCCCAAATTATTGCAAAGCAGAAAGATGTGATCTCATGGACTGTTTTATAAGCAAATGATAAAAATTTTGAACCTGAGCCATTGGGGTTAATTGAGGAAAAGAGCAATACTTATACTTCCAAATGAACTACACAGATTAATTGCAGTGGTGTAATTTGTTTAAATTTAATTTAAAAAATTAAAAAAAAACTTAATTGCTGTAGTATGGATTTCAGTTGCAGTTATCTTTGTTTTGCCAAACATCCTACTTAAAGTATTCTGATAGTCCAAAAAAGTGATGCCACCTCAGATCTCTGGAAAATTCAAACTGATTTTTTTTTGTAGTCATGCAATGGAAGCAAAACAAATACTGCCCTACAATGCAAGGTTTATGGAGCTCTGCTAGACATATTTTCAAATTAAACGCAAAATCAGCATGAAATACAACATAATAACCGGAGAACTAAAATAAACTAAGTGAAAAGGTTAATATTCCTATGGAAATGTAACTTGGATTTTATTTCATATGGGGGGTAATTTTGAATCCAATCAAACAGCTACATTTCCAAACAAGATACTTCATAAGAGATTTATAGTTTAAATTCATTTAAAATGGGGATACAAGCCTTTCCTTGTCCCGACCTTTTATATAGCTAGCTTGAAAGCTCTTTAGGGCACGGAAGTCTCTCTTACATGTATATACAGCACCTTGCACAAAAGGGCCTCAATCTTGATGGAAGTCTTCCATAAATCAAATAAAATAGTGTTTTCTGGTAAAGGTCATTTAACACCACCAAAAAACCCACACTGAATGTTATAAAAACTCTGAAAGTGAAGTTCTAGCATCCAGACAATAAAATATGCATAATAAAGTAACTCATTTTGAAGTTATCTTGTCAACATATAGTTAATTTTCTATATATTGGACAACAGATGTCAATCTCTCGCTATTATTGAATCAGTATTTAGAAGAGAGATACAGGACCAGTAAAAAAGATGCTGCTACTCATGGAGGCAAAATGTCCCAATCCACTAACGTATGCCTAGATGTTAAACATTTGCTTTAGAACTCTGCTGGATCAGGGCCAAACCCCAAGATCTTACGGGTGTTTTTAGGGGGGAGTATTCCCTGAAATACAGTGAGTCAAAAATATATTAGCTAAAATATAAGAATTTTGGACTAAAAATTAGTACCCATATATTTTGCAAATGAATTTTCTGATACACTCAGAATTACTGGATAAAATATGTTATAGTTGGACATAGCATAACAAGTATCAAAAGGTCTGGTGTTCACCAAATTGTAAAGGATCAAAAATAAGGTTTATAGTTGAATTTTTTTTCTTCTTATTTCATATATGACAGAGAAATCTGCTTAACATTTAATACTGAATTATAACTGAGAAGAGGTATCTAAGAATATCCAACAGATCCTACAAAAGAACTGATTAAATTTTCTATAATTATATCACAAGGCCCAATATCCCTCACTTTAGGTCCTTCCATAGGATGGGCTGCTAAATAGGTTGAAATCTTAGGCTATGTCTACACTATATACCACTGACAGTATCATTTAGTATACACATGCCACAGTAAAAAGCACATCACTACCACTTTACATTGCAGTATGAAAGGCTCCAATAGGAGGCCAAGGGTCATTGTGCTACTAAAAATAGCTGTGTAGAAAGGAGGTCATGACTTCGGCAAGTAGAGAACCACTTGGGGTATGTATTCAAGTACGCGTATCCTTCAAGCATGTCTTTACTCACCTCAGCTGTACTTCACAGCCTATACTGTTATTGAGACCCATGCTGGGGGGCTATACATGCATGCACACTACATGCTGCTGAAAGAAGCACATAGCATGCAATCATCCTTAATATTGCATATACTTATCACCTGTGAGGGAGGAGAAGTGCTCTTATCCTCATTTTACAGATGGGGAACTGACACACAGAACAACTAAATAACTTGCCCAGAGTCACACAGGAAATCTGAAGCAGAACAGGGACTTGAACTCTAATCTCATAAGCTATAGCAGGGCTACTCAACACCCGCATGCGGCCTGCGACCTGTTTGTTTGCAGCCCGCAGTGCAGTTTGGGTTTATGCAGGGCTCAATATGTGGCCCGGGGTGGGAGCCAAAACAAAAAAAGGAGACAATATAATGGTCTTCTGTTGATATGTGTTTTAGTAGTTAAATTCCGAGACTGTCATTGCTCATTAAAAGTGCTATCATATGGGTGGAAATCGGGTAAATGTTGCATTTTATTAATATCAGCAGAACTGACTTAAATGGGGCCTGAGTGTTGTGTAGTCTTGCCTTAATCTTTGTATTCATGCCCCTCGGTGTGACAGATGCTATTTGCATATATTTGCATTTATATTTGCATGTAGATGCAACCACACTTCAGTTGCGGCCCTCGGCATGTGCTAGGAGTATCATTGTGGCTCACGGGGCTTCCAAAGTGGAGTAGTCCTGAGCTTAGAGCCTTAACCTCCGGACCATCCCATTGCCTTCCCACAGAACAGGCTGTGGAGTCCTAATGATTCACAGGGATCCTGGCGCAATCAGCAGATGGCCTCCCAGTCTCTAATGGCTTCCATGCTGATGACAGATCCTAGACCTAGTGACTGTCCTAGATGCTCTTTTCCTTAAATAGGAAATCCACCTATAGCTAGGGGTGGCCCATGAGCCTAGGCAGACTAGGCGGTCGCCTAGGGCGCCGCCGGCCCGGGCGCCCGATGATGATGTCACGGGGTGCCCATGCGCCCCGTGATTACATCACGGCCATTGATGGCCGTGCAGGCGGGGGCGCCGATCGCGCCTTCTGCCTGGGGCACCAACTGGCGCAGCCGGCCTCGGGCCGCTCCTGCCTATAGCAGGGGGATTCATAGTAGTAACAGAGACTATGGGCATCCCCATTCACTGCCCTCTTTGCCTGCCTTCTGCATAGGTCCCAGCATGCAGAAAGCACCCACCTTTGTGTGAGGGTGAGGAAGATGTTGCTTTGATGAATGCCAACCCATTCCCCATAAGAGAGACAGACCCATGGGTAGGAGATCCCCTCTGCATACAGAGAGCAACATCTGGTCCAAAGTAAGGTCTGAGAATTACACACGCCTCTTAACATCTTTGTTAATGTCTCACTTTATCTGATATAATTTCTCAAGTTTTAAATTATTCAGCACAATAAGTTTCTAACAGGTTTATCGGATACTGAGACACTTATCTGAATTACTACATTGCTTGAGATTTTTGGAGTTTTTTTCTTCAAGCTGCTGTTTCTAATTCATATTATTCTATGAGAATCATGGCTTTCATTAAATTTGAGAAATCATTGTGAAGAAAAGCTTGAAAACATGAAGCAGATGCACCCTAAAAGCACAGAAACCAGAACACAAATAAGAAAAACCCAGAGTCTATTTTTTTAAATTCTTGTAATATTTAATCCAATATTGTGACTTTTTTGGAGCTTGACTCATGATTTTTAAATGTTTGGGATTGATAATACTATATTTACAACATGAAGTTTTAGATAAATGGGCACCAATTATCCACATTAGTTCCACCAGTACTTCTGCATTCACAAGGAAATGGCTAGCTTCTTCAAAATCAAGTACTATAGTAATGTGAGACATAAGTTTCTGATTCAGGAAAACACATAAGCACATGTATAAGTCTGAACAAGTGAGTAATCTCATTGACTGAAGTGCTCAATATACCCATTAAGTTCAGTAATTTCCATTATGAAAGTGCTTACTCAGGGCCGTAGATAGGAGAAAATAGATTAAAATAGGAAAAACAAAAACCATTTTCCCCTGACTTAACTTCCTTAAGGAGGATCTGTATGCAATGTTTGAAATGTAAAGTTCACCCATTTGCTAAATATTTGTCGGGGGTGGGGTGGGGGAGGGACGACTGGCAGTAAGACAGGCTTGTACTGTTTGGACTTCATATTTGTTTCTAAATTGTGCACTGCCATACAAGACTGGATCATCTAGTTTAATATCCTGCCTCTGACACTGACTAGTACCTGATACTTAAGAGAAAGGGGCAAGAAATAGTCTTGGAATAGCATCCCTTTCCACAAAGGAAGTTTTCCCCAAACCAACGCCCCATCCCCAAAACAGCTTAGTGTAAAACTTGTATCCTGCAGGATACAGGTCTCTTGCTGAAGGTTTTGATTTTTTGGGGGGGGAGGGATGTTTATAGTGATAAACTTTTGGATTCATTTATATATTTTAATAACAAATTCCATGGTTTAATTCTGCATTTTATAGAAGGGTATTTCTTTTCTTGTTTTACATTTGTTGCCTTTCAGTTTCAGTGCACCGCTTACAATTCATGGGCAATTGTTGCTAGCTGCCCTTCTCTACACTATCTGTTATTTTCTGTGACTATATCATGTCCCATCTCTAAGAAAAACAATCACTATTCAGTTTTCTCTGGACACCTTTTACATATTTCGTTTTGAGTTCAGGTGACGAAAACCAACAAAGAATTCAATGTGAGTGTCATGTCATTCAATATGCATTATTTCACATTCTAATCAAAATGCAGTGAAGAAGTTTAAGAAATCATCATCAGCCAAAGACATGGAAAATGTGAGTTTACATAGTGAAAGTTTCAAGCATATAAAAACAGGGAGTTATAAAGGAAACTGTGTAGCTTTAGCTATGATAAGCACTATTTGGGGCCAGTTGGTATACCAACCAACCACATTAATCTTTCTACTCCAAACATTCAAGTCCTCACTTGGGTTAAATCTGAATATTGGTTTGCTGTCTCCACTGTATAGTGCCTCACTTTAATATTATAAATAGTACCTTTGGTCACACGAAGCCATGTACAGTCATTCACTCTCATCTTCCACATCAATTCCTGCAAAGAAAACCTGGCAAATTTACCCAAGGAGATGAAGGTTTTCACATTTTTAAAAAAGCGGCATTTGTTATGGCTAGAACCCCACAGCTCTGCAGGTACCACCAGGTCTAAACATTCCCGCACAAAAACATACACCTGCCAGTGGCTGCTGTGCTGTCGGAGAAGTTCCTTCATGCCAAGATCACAGAGGCCTTTGGCATTTTGTCTTTCATTTTCTGTGTGCCCTAACACAGATTTTTCAGGGCTGCTTAAGATACTTAAATGAGCTAAAGTTCTTTCTGGAAGCAAACACGATCCATTTGGAACACCACTGCAACCACCTTCTCTGCTATTGTTTGTCAAACATACAGGATGCTCTTTCCCAACTTGACCTTCTGCTTCCCTATAAATCTGTGTTCTGTCACTTGTAGCTGACTGACATGCTGTTTCAGTTTTGCTTGAATTTGTCTCAGAAATCAAAACAGGACAATTCTTTTTTAAAAGTACCCAATAGGGACACTTTGCATGATTCTTTAACAATTTTTGAAATACATCTCTCATCTGCCAGTAACGCTTGGGCAATCTTTTCTTTCTCCAGGTGTAACTTGGTTGATTTTTATTGCATTTTGGTGCCAACATTTTGCTGTTTAAGAATATTGTTTCTACAAGCCGTTGTCCTCCTGCTTTGCAGCCCTTTAAGCGATTCAATAAAAATGATTTAGGGAAACATTCTTGAAAGCTCCTGGAAGAATACAAGAGACATTTCCTCCCAATGTATACTCTGGAACGTGACATTTTATTGGACAGTTTAACTATATCATCTGAAGGGCACTTAATTCCTCTATATTTTAAAAATGTGTCTTCCATTTTTTTCATTTGTACAGAACCAACCTGAAATGTACAGATGTCTAGCTCTGCTCCCTGTCTGCTGGTATTTCTTTTAGTCTCAGTGCTAGACTTACAAAGTTTATTACACTGAACATGCAGCCTTAAATTCTCATCATCTGCCACAGACTTTTCCTTACTGTCTTGAGCTTCCTGGACTAAAGAAAGTGCACCAAGTGTCTCTGCTCCACCCTCATTTGCTTGAGATATGGACTTAATTTCAATACAATTATTTACAGAAAACGATTCTACACATGAAAGAGACTGTGTATCATAAATGAAATCTTGAGTGGACTTATTTTTATCTACATTAGGACCCAGGCTCCAAGCATCCCTTTCTAGCTCTTCTTCCCCCAGGTTCATCTTCATCCTCTTAGTTGTAATTTCAAACTGCTCCCTATCAAGCTTCCTTTTTGGTGTGACTGTAGCAATTGGATGTAGGTTAGGTCCTCTCTCATTTTCCAGGTGTCCAGGAACCATAATGACCAGTCTGTTTGTTTTAGAATTTTGCCCAAGAGCTCCCTTAGCTGTGGCAGACTGCTCAGAATCAGATACAAAGCCTGGTGTTTTATTACTCCGTGGACTTTTAGTGCTCAAGATAGTCATTTCTGTTCTTTTTTTCCATTTCCACCTGTTTGTCTTCGATAAGCTTCTTTTATGAAACTGAAATTTCTTTTGTACATAGTCATACAAAGTATTATGCCTACTTTTTGAATACCTTTGTTTAACAAACACTGGGGCAGCTACTGCATTACTTGAAATAAGCTCATACACAGGCTGCCCACAGATCTGATAGCAGCAACTAGGTGGCACTAGCATAAAGATTGCACAGTGTTCCAATAAATACATCATAACATCATCTCCTATCCTGCTCAGCAACGTTTCCCAGAGGGCACTGATGCGAAGAGTTTCTGTTGCTGTGTTAGGTAGATAGCTGCATATATTTGAAGACATAACCTGCAAATAGGAACTGTTTTCGTCCAATAACGCATACCCAAATGCAAGGACATTCTTCTTCTTTTTTTCACAAAGTCTTTGAATTACTCTTACGATTACTTCATTCTCATTAGATAACTGAAAAGAGAGAGAAAAAAAGTTAATTTTACATCAAATCGTCTTCTAAATAACAGATGTACCTTTTTATTAATAAAGTGCATGCAAGAGCATACAAAACCCCAGACTCCAGTTTTAGATTAAGACTCTTAGGGTACATCTACACTGCACGCTTATTTTGAAATAAGCTATTCCAGAATAGTTACTCCAAAACAGCTTATTTCGAAATAGCACGTCTACACTGCGGGGAAGCCTCAAAATTCGTCTGAGACAGGCTTCCCTAATGTAGATGTGCTATCTCAATTTAGAGCCCCAGGAGGCACTGGGGAGGAATAACTTAGCCCTCACCAGGTCCATGCTAGCAGTGGTGCGTCTACACACGCCTTATTTCAAAATAGCTATTTTGGAATAGGAATTATTCCTCGTAGAATGAGGTTTACAGATTTCGGAAAAAGCCATCCGTTATTTCAAAATTATTTTGAAATAACTGAATGGCTGTGTAGACGCTCACACTGTTATTTTGAAACCTCTAGGCCAGAGGCTCTCTCTTACTACTTGTCTGCACAGCACCTAACACAACAGGGTCCCAATCTTGGTTGGGGCCTTCGAGTTCTACTGTAAAATTAACAACAATAAAATGTCAGCTCATGATTTTACAAACTGGTCAATAAGCTTATAGCTGGAGTCCCATTTCAATAATATTAAAATAATTGTGAACAGTAGCTTTGAGAGAGAAATCCAGTGTTTTTCTTCTACAAGATGAAAAAATACTTTGCAGTTTACATAAAAGAGCAGAACAAAATTGTTTTCTTTTATATTTTCCTAAATGTGAAAACTCTGTGATGGATGGACCAGAGACTACCCTTTTCTAGACATTCCAGCTATTCTGTTAATTAAATGTCTTTGTGAACAGGGGCAGATAACAGGGAGTTTTGAGAGGGAGTTCTCCGGGTGAAGGAGGAGTGAATACGGGACCCTTAGGTAAGTGGCGGTGTATAGTGTGTGTTTGTGTTTGGGGGTTACTTGCTAGTTGCCTGAAAGAAACTGTGTGCTGAGCTTGTGTTTGTCTGTCTGTCTGTTTGGAGATTCAAGGGCTGAGCTGTTTGAAGGACCATGTGCTGTGGCCGGCAGTTGGAAGCTGTGAGCTCCTTGACAAGGATTTGAAATCTAGAACCCTCTGTTCATTGGTCGAGCCTTAGCCAGGGGGCGAGGCTGTCAGGAAGGCCAGGGCTTTATAAAGCCTGTGAGTAAGTGACCAGGAAGCTTTGCGAACAGGGGCAGCTAAAGGAGCTTTGAGAGGCAGTTGGAAGGAGATGAGGTACACATGATATTCTTTAAAACTAAACTAAAAACAAAACTTCCCAATTTAAATAAAAACCCTATCAATAACCTAGATGGCTGCAGGATAGAATGCAGGCAGAAGCCCAGCAGCAGAGTGGGGGCTATCCTGTTTATTGCATTCAACGTAGCATGTATGATTACCCGCCCTGTGGGCAGGTGGCGTATGTGTGCATTTGGTGCAAGGAGCTCCTGGCCCTCAGAGACCACGTACAGGCTTTGGAGGTCAGGGTGGCTGAACTGGAGGAGCTGAGGGAGGCAGAGAGGTACGTAGATGAGGCTTTCCGGGATATTGTAGAACTGTCCCACCTCCGGTCAGACAGCCCCTGTGCTGTTAAGGAGGATGAAAGGCTCAGGGAAGGAGAACAGTCAACTGGAGCAGAGGGAAATGATCCCATAGTTGGGACCTTCCTTCCAGAAGATGTTATGATATCCTCTGACACTGAGGATACATCTCCGGGGGAGGGAATTCCAGTCATTAGGAAAATGCAGGTGTTAGTAACTGCGGATTCGATCATTAGAAACATAGATAGCTGGGTTTGTGATGACTGGGAGAACTGTATGGTGACTTGCCTGACTGGTGCGAAGGTTGCGGATCTCTCAAGACGTCTAGATAGACTTATGTGTAGTGCTGGGGAGGAGCTGGTGGTTGTGGTACATGTAGGTACCAATGACATAGGGAAGGGTAGGAGAGAGGTTCTGGAGGCCAAATTTAGGCTGCTAGGAAAGACTGAAATCCAGGACTTCACGGCTGAGGACGTGCATCGTCCTTTGTGGGTGATGAATCTGAGGAACTGTCCCGGATTGAAGTGTCATTAGAGGAGGTTTTGGAACAAATAGAAAAACTTAATGTTAACAAATCTCCGGGACCGGATGGCATTCATCCAAGGGTTCTAAAAGAACTCAAATGGGAAATTGCTGAACTATTATCTGTGGTTTGTCACCTATCCCTTAAATCGGCTTCCGTACCTAATGACTGGAAGGTAGCCAACGTGACACCAATATTTAAAAAGGGCTCTAGAGGCGATCCGGGCAATTACAGACTGGTAAGTCTAACTTCAGTACCGGGCAAATTAGTCGAAACAATAGTAAAGAATAAAATTGTGAAGCACGTAGAAGAACATAATTTGTTGGACAAAAGTCAACACGGTTTCTGTAAAGGGAAATCCTGTCTTACTAATCTATTAGAGTTCTTTGAAGGGGTTAACAAACATGCGGACAAGGGGGATCCGGTAGATATAGAAGGCATCACAGGGTTAAAAAGCTTGAGGATATGTCTACACAGCAACGTTATTTAGGAATAACTGATGTTACTTCAAAATAACAAAATGCGAGTCGACTCAGCAAGCTATTATTTTGAAATAATGTCGAGATAAAGGACTTCTTACTCTGACTCCTGTAACCCTCATTTTACAAGGAGTAAAGGAAGTAAAGGAAGAGTGTTCTTCCTTCGACTTCCTGCTGCGTAGACAGCACTAAAAGCCAAATTAAGCTATTTTGACTTTAGCTACGCAATTGACGTAGCTGAAGTTGCGTATCTGAATTTGACTTTTGCCCTGCAGTGTTGACATGCCCTAGGGTACCCCAGAGGAAGAAACTGTCTTCCAGGACTCTCAAAGGGTTTTTGCATTTGGGTGGTTGCAGTGTACCACCCAAAGCCAGGGAACGTTTGGGGACGTGTTAAAAAACAAAAACAAACAAACAAAAACCACAGAAGCCTCTAGTGGCAGGGTATTTTTAAGATTTCTTGTGGGTCCCCACCTTCTGCACTCAAAGTGCCAGAGTGGGAAACCGCATTGACATGGTGGCAGAGGTGGAATAATTTTGAACCAGGAGCACAGAACTCAATTTTAAAAGGATGCTTTTTTTTTTTCCTTTTGACTATTTGAAAGTTGGGGTATTTTTTTTTCTTTTACTGCCTGAGGGGAAAAAAGGCTCACAGAAGGTTCAACCTGCAAAGCCAGTGATCCCAAACCAATTTTTTTTTTTTATAGCTGTCAGGGCAACTGAATAGCTAAGCTACAGGAGGGCCGGAAGATAGCCCAGTGCACATATTTGCAGTCGGGCAGAGTAGCCCAGGAGCAACCAATCTCGACAAAGCAGCCAAACCAGATCAGGGCCAGATGTTCACCTCCACGGCAGAGCTGCACAGTGAATATGAAGGATGGATGTCGTTGAAGGGCCAGAGGGGAGTAATCTCAAAGGGCGAGGAACAGATGGTGGCGGTCATGTTCCTCCCATATCACAGAACCTGTTTCAATTCAAATCTCTCACTCTCTTCCCATTGGCTCTCCTGGCTCCCTGACAACACTTCCTGGAGATCCACTGTCTTTGGGTTTAACCCTTTACAGGCAATTTAATTAATAGAATGGCTGGTATGTCTAGAAAAGATCTCCTGTGGGTACCCCTTCCACCCATCACAAGCTCTAATTAAACAAATTACGGTTTCCTTTTCAATGTTTAGATCCAGGGTGGGGAACCTCCAGCATGCTAGCCAGATGTGGCCCGCCAGGCACTTTGTTTATGTGAGTGTCTGCAGGCATGGCCACTCGCAGCTCCCAGTGGCCACAGTTCACTGTTCCTGTCCAACAGGAGCTGCGGGAAGTGGTGTAACCCACACACCTAGTGTGGTTACTGAGCAATGCAAGTGCTACCTAGACCACAGCAACAGTTAAGATCAAGAGACCTCTACAGCACAGGCTGGGAGACAGCTGGCTTTTAGCTCAGAAGGTAGAGGCTCCTATACACCGCTTCTGAGATCCTAGGTTCAAATCTGCCCAGTGGCGGTTACAGTGGCACAGCTTCCTGAAGCTCCCATTGGCTGGGAATATCAAACTACAGCCACTGGGAGTTGCGAGCAGCCATGCCTGTGGACACTCAGGAAAACAATGCATTTGGTGGCCCACCAAGCTAACCCTGGTGACTTGCGTCGGACCCGCAGGCCAGATGTTCCCCATCCCTGGTTTCGATGGCAGCAGAGAGGCTGCACTTCCCAAAACTGGGTCACTTTGGCCTGGCAACATCCGTGGTTCAGTGCCAGAGAGCCCTGGGGCTTGGAGGCTCGTGGCAGTGGAGCTCAGGCTGGCAGGGCTCGGGGGCCCAGAGAGCCCAGCCAGGCTAGAGGCAGGGGCCAGCCAGGCTAGAGGCAGGGGGGCAGCCAGGGTGGAAACAGAACCTGCAGTAGGGAGGGGCCAGCAGCCCAGCTGGGCTAGAGAGGGCGGGGGCGGGCTGGCCAGGGCAGAAGTGGAGCCAGCGGCAGTGGGGAGTGATGGGGCTGATGGCAGGCAACCTCTCCTGGTCCAGCAAATTTCCCTCATTTGGGACCAGGGAGGGCCAACCTGAACAAGGAAAATAGAAAGGCATGGAACCTTATAAATGTAATCTTATATTTAACCCCCACTCTCATCTAGCTGCAGCCTAGGGGCCTGGTAACACGTGCTCATCCATCACCATCAGAGGAGGGAAGAACCACCCCGCTGCAGGGCTTGTGGCAGGAGAACCTAAGATTCAGCCTGATTCCCCCCCCCCCCAGGGCCAAGCGATTAGCTAGCCCCACACGTAAAAGTAAACATCCGAGTGACTGCTGTCTTACAAGAAAATGTGTAGGCTCTAACTCGCACGCAAACCCAGGCGCGGGAGACAAGCGAGAAGAAAGCGCAGAGACAGAAGAGCGAGCATAGGCAGCCCCCGCGCGGGGCACTTCAGCCTCGCTCTTTCCAAGAGAAGAGGAGAAAAGGCAGCGGAGAGCCCCTTCCTGCTCTGGAACTAGCCTCTGCTCTGCAAACGCAAGTTCAGTCCACAGCCAGGGGCAAGACGCCAGGAACTATTCGTGCCGCCGCAGCATAAGGCTTGCGATGGAGGCAGCAAGTGCCCCCCCCCCCATGAGGCACCGCCAGCCCTACAGCTCGCCCCCGCCGCCGCCGCAAGTACCTGCTGGAAGGAGACAGGCTGGGGGATGGCTCTGGCTCCCCGGGGGACGCACACCACGCACTGGGCCACGAACGCCTGGTACGGCTCGGAGTCTCCCTGCTGCAGCAGCTCAGCTTGGCCAGGCCCGCAGGTTGCCGCCTCCCGGAGCCTCTGCACGAACCGCTCGAGCCCCAACACTTCGGCGTAGCAGCCCTCCAGCATGGCCAGCACGGCACGGAACGGCCCGGCGCCCGCCATGCTTCTGGAGCCGGGCAGAGCAGCAGCACCGACCTCGCCTTTCCCAGCGGCGCTAATGGCTCCGAGAGGCTCGCGTTCCGCGCCTCGCCCGCTGCTGCTGCTGCTGCTGCTGCACCTCGCGCGTTCCCCGGGCCGAGAGCAGCTGCGGGCGCGGCGCGCTCCCCCGGGCCCGGGTCCAACAGGAAACCCCAGGTGCCCTTGGCTCCCGTACGTGCTCGCACTGCGCGCAAGGCCTGCACGAGCCCCCATGGAAGGGCCGCCCTTACCCCGCGCGCCTGAGCCCCCCCGCCCCCAGGAGCTGGAACGGGAGGGGAGGGGAGGGGGGATGCCATGCGGGAGTTCAGGTGGAGGGCGGTCTAGGGGCCGGGCTGGAGGAAGATGCTGCTTGTGAGACAGTAAACTGCTCCCACAAGCTCTTTGTCTCGCAGTAACAGGTAGGGTTGCAGCACTTTGCAGGCTAGGAAAACATGTAGATGGTATCATGAGCTTTTCGTGGGCACAACCCACTTCTGCAGATGAAAGAATTGGGTCATGCCCACGAAAGCTCAGGGTACCATCTACATGTGGGGTTAGTCTTGTGGCACCTGCGAGACTGTTTAAGTTTTTCCAGTTACAGACCAACTCAGCTACCCCTCTGAAGCTTTTCAACTTCCCTGCAGGTTCATGTAAACCAGGAAGTTCCGAAATAGTCGTGTTATCCCACAGCCACACTGCCAGGTTTGGTTAGCCCATGTTAGGTCAATGTACAGCCACCAGCTTTTGTGTAAGGCTTGCGCACGTGCCTACTTGGGCATTTGTGGCTGTCACACACAAATGATTGCCTCAGTGGTGCAGCATCACAGGTAAGTAGCTCATTGTGCCTCAGGCAGCCATCTGGCTCCGTGCCTTATGCTATGCTTGTGATTTACCGAGGGATTGCTGAAAGTCATGTTCACACAGGGCCATTAACTCCCACCGTCCAGTGCACCACAGCACTCTTGCAGAAACAGGGACCCTGTACTGCACAGTTCTCAAGTTTTGCTAATGCAGGATCATGATGCATGATTCTCCTTATTTGCAGAACTTGAACAAGTACTATTACAACCTAAGGTTACCACATGTCTAGGTTTTCCTAGACCCCTTGATTGCCTCTTAAAAAATGTGCCTGAACAAAGGGCAGAGGATCTAAAAAGAAGACACTAAGGCTGTGTCTACACTGGCGCGTTCTTGCGCAAAAACATGCTGCCTGTCTACACTGGCCACGCGTTCTTGCGCCAGTAAACTGACGTTGTACTGTAGAAAGATCAGGGCTTCTTCCACGACAACTCTGACGCTCCCTCTCAGGAAGAAGCCCTCTTGCGCAAGAGCTCTTGCAGAAGAGGCCAGTGTAGACAGGCAACATGAATTTCTTGAGCAAGAAGCCCCTTTGGTTAAAATGGCCATCAGAGCTTTCTTGCGGAAAAGAGCGTCCACACTGCCATGGATGCTCTTGCGCAAAAGCACATCTCTTGCACAAAAGCACATGCCAGTGTAGACGTGCTCTTGTGGAAGACTTTTTGTGCAAGAACTCTTCCGCAAAACAGTTCTTGCGCAAGAAGCTGCCAGTGTAGACGTAGCCTAAGAGGGGGTTTTGCAGAGTAGACACTGCAGCTCAGAAAGAGCCCATTCTGTGCCCCCATTGGTCCATTCCCAATCAGGCCTGCACTGATGCACTAATTGACAGCATTATCCAGGTCCTAGGGTTTCACTAGCTACTTTCCTACAAAGAACAATATTGACCTCCCACACCACATGTAATAATATCTCTGTGGTGGGAAAAATACCTCAGCAGCCCAACACTAGCATTTAATTTTAGAAAGGGGAACTACACAAAACCAAGGAGGTTAAACAGAAATTAAAAGGTACAGTTATAAAAGTAAAATCTCTGCAAGCTGCATGGAAACTTTTAAAAGACACCATAACAGAGGCCCAACTTAAAAGTATAACCCAAATTAAAAAACATAGTAAGGCTATGTCTACACCACGAGTTTTGCTGAAAAAGGCAATTCAAATGAAGTGTGGATTAGCATTTTCTCGTGCTTCATTTGCATAATCTGATCCATTTTTGCGCAAGGAGTTTTTGTGCAAAAACAAGCAGTGTGGACATTTCCTTTTTGCGCAAGATCCTTATACCTCCTTTTTTGAGGCACAAGGATCTTGTGTAAAAAGGGGGTTTTCACAAAGGAAATATCCACTCTGCTTGCTTTTGTGCAAAAAACCCTTGTGCAAAAACGGATTAGAAAAGATTATGCAAATGAAACATGAGAAAATGATAATCTGCGCTTCATTTGCATTGCCTCTTTCGGCAACTCATAGTGTAGACATAGCCTCAGAGAACCAAAAACGTGTTGCTGTGGCTTAATAACCCAGTAAAAGAAGCAGTGAGATAGAGAGACATCTTTTATAAAGTGGAAGTCAAATCCTAGTGGGAAAAATAGAAAGGAGCATAAACTTTGTCAAATTAAGTGTAAAAATATAATAAGAAAAGCCAAAACGGAGTTTGAAGAACAGCTAGCTAAAAACTAATAGTAAAATGTTTTTTAAGTACATCAGAAGCAGGAAGCCTGCTTAACAACCCGTGGAGTCCCTGGAAGATCAAGATGCTAAAGTAATTGTGGAGAAGCTAAATGAATTCTTTAATTCAGTCTTCACGACTGAGGATATTGGGGAGATCCCCAAACCTAAGCCATTCTTTTTAGATGACAAATCAGGAATTTTCCCAGATTGAGGTGTCATTAGAGAAGGTTTTGGAAAAAATCTGATAAACAGTAACAAGTCACCGGGACCAAATGGCATTCACCCACAAGTTCTGAAAACTCAAATGAGAAATTGCAGAACTATTAACTGTGGTTTGTAACCTATCCTTCTGAACCTAATGATTGGAAGATAGCTAACGTGACACCAATATTTAAAAAGGGCTCTAGAGGTGATCCTGGCAAAGTCTAATGTCAGTACCAGACAAATTAGTTGAAACTATAGTAAAAAATAAAATTGTCAGACACGTGGATTAACATAATTTGTTGGGGGAAAGTCAACATGGTTTCTGTGAAGGGAAATCATGCCTTATTAATCTACTAGAATTCTTTGAGAGGGTCAACACACATGTGGACAAAGGGGATCCAGTAGATATAGTGTACTTAGATTTCCAGAAAGCCTTTGACAAGATACCTCAGCCTCACCAAAGGCTCTTAAGTAAAATAAGTTGTCATGGGATAAGAGGGAAGGTCCTTTCACGGACTGGTAATTGGTTAAAAGACAAGAAACAAAGGGTAGGAATAAATGGTAAGATTTCAGAGTGGAGAGCGGTAACTAATGGGGGCCCCCAAGGGTCTGTCCTGGGACCAATCCTATTCAATTTATTTATAAATGATCTAGAGAAAGGGGTAAACAGTGAGGTGACAAAATTTGCAGATGATAACAAACTGCTCAAGATAGTTAAGACCAAAGCAGACTGTGAAGAGCTTCAAAAAGATCTCACCAAACTAAGTGATTGGGCAACAAAATGGCAAATGCAATTAAATGTTGATAAATGTAAAATAATGCACACTGGAAAAAATAATCCCAGCTATACATATAATATGATGGGGACTAATTTAGCTGCAATTACTCAAGAGAGAAATCTTGGAGTCATTGTGGATAGTTCCCTGAAAACATACACTCAGTGTGCAGTGGCAGTCATAAAAGCAACTAGAATGTTAGGAAGCATTAAAAAAGAGAGAGAATAAGAGAGAGAACATCTTATTGCTTCTATATAAAACCATGATACACCCACATCTTGAATACTGAGTACAGATGTGGTCGCCTCATCTCAAAAGATATATTGGCATTGGAAAAGGTTCAGAAAAGGGCAACAAAAATGATTAGGGGTTTGAATCTCTATGTGAAGAGAGATTAAAAATACTTGGACTTTTCAGCTTAGAAAAGAGGTGACTAAGGGGGGATATGATAGAGGTCTATAAAATCATTACTGGTATAGAAGTAGTGAGTCAGGAAAAGTTATTTACTTATTCCCACAATGAAAGAACTAGGGGTCACCAAATGAAATTAATAGGCAGCAGGTTTAAAACAAACAAAAGGAAGTTTCTCTTTACTCGGTGCACAATCAATCTGTGGAACTCCTTGCCAGAGGATGTGGTGAAGACTAGGATTTTAACAGGGTTCAAAAAAGAGCTAGATAGATTCATGGAGGTTAGGTCCATCAATGGACATATTAGCCAGGATGGGTAGGAACAGTGTCCCTAGCCTCTGTTTATCTGGAAATGGATGACAGGAGAGTGATTACGTGATGATGACCTGATTTTACCACACGAGAGCTTTGAAGAAAGAGAAAAGAAACTGGAATCTCTGATAGCTGACCCTCAGTCTTAGGCATCCATACATAGATAGGGTTGCCAGATAGTTTTACAAAAAACACCAAACATGGCAGGAAAAAAACTGGTTGAACAAACAAACAAACAAAAAAGAGAGAACCAAAAAAACACCAAAAAAAAAAAAAGGACCAAAAATATGAGTCACGGGCCCTTTAAATTCCCACACTCCCCCGCTCCCACCACAGACGCGGCGGGGGAAAAATGTCCCAAGCAGCCTTCAATCCGAGAAAAACAGAAAATACCGGATATTTTACATGTCTGGTATTTTCAGTTTTTTTTTTTTTTAAACCAGACAGAAGCCACAAATACCGACCAGACACCTGGCAACCCTATACATAGACCTCCTATTACCTTCCAGGAAACAAGAATCAATTCATCGCCTTAAAAAAGGTGATTTTATTAAACAAAACAAAAAGATATACTTGATTCCCTGGGATGCTTACATGAAGGGAAAGGAGTCCAGGAGAGCTGGCAGTATTTTAAAGAAGCCTTATTAAAGGCACAGGAAGAAACCATCCTGATGCACAGTAAGAAAAGCAAATATGGTAGGCGACCAGATTGGCTTACCGGGGACATCCTTAGTGAGCTTAAACACAAAAAGGAAGCTTACAAGAAGTGGAAACTTGAACAGATGACTAGGGAGGGGGAGGCAAAAGTACAATTGGAATTGCAGCTAGCAAGGGATTTGAAGGGTAAGAAGAAAGGCTTCTCCAGGCATGTTAGCAATAAGAGGGTGATCAGAGAGGGCATGGGGCCCTTACTGGATGAGGGAGGTAACCAAGTGACAAATGATGTGGGAAAAGCTCAAGTACTCAATGCTTTCTTTGCATCTGTCTTCACAGATAAGGTCAGCTCCCAGAGAAATGCACTAGGCAACGCAGTATGGGAAGGAGGTGGACAGCCCTTGGTGGGGAAAGAACGGGTTAGGAACTATTTAGAAAAGCTAAACATACACAAATCCATGGGTCCAGACTTAATGCATCTGAGGGTACCGAGGGAGTTGGCAAATGTCATTGCACAGCCTTTGGCCATTATCTTTGAAAACTTGTGGAAATCGGGAGAGATCGTGGATGATTGAAAAAAAAAAAGGCAAATGTAGTGCCCATCTTTAAAAAAGGGAAGAAGGACAATCCAGGGAACTATAAACCAGTCAGCCTTACCTCAGTCCCCAGAAAAATCATGGAAGGGATCCTCATGGAATCCATTTTTGAAGCACTTGAAAGAGGGGAAGTGATCAGGAATAGTCAACATGGATTCACCAAGGGCAAGTCATGCCTGACCAATCTGATTAGCTTCTATGAGGTGGTAACTGGCTCTGTGGATATGGGAAAGTCAGTGGATGTGATATACCTTGACTTTAGCAAAGCTGTTGATAGTCTCCCACAATATTCTTGCCAGCAAGTTAAGGGAATGTGGATTGGATAAATGGACTAAGATGGATAGAACGCTGGCTAGACTGTTGGGCCTAACAGGTAGTGATTAATGGCTCGATGTCAGGTTGGCGGTCAGTTTCTAGTGGAGTGTCCCAAGGATCAGTTCTAGGGCCGGTTTTGTTCAACATTTTTATTAATGACCTGGATGAGGAAATAGATTGCACCCTCAGCAAGTTTGCGGATGATACTAAGCTCGGGGGAGAGGTAGATACTCTGGAGGGCAGGAATAGGGTCCAGAGTGACCTAGAGAGATTAGAGGATTGAGCCAAAAAGAAATCTGATGAGGTTCAACAAGGACAAGTGTAGAGTCCTGCACTTGGGGCAGAAAGATCCCAAGCATTGTTACAGGCTGGGGACCGACTGGCTACATAGCAGTTCTTTAGAAAAGGACCTGGGGATTACAGTGGATGAGAAGCTGGATATGAGTCAACAGTGTGCCCTTGTAACCAAGAAGGCTAACGACATATTAGGTTGCATTAGGAGGAGCATTGCCAGCAGATCTAGAGAAGTGATTATTCCCCTTTATTCAGCTCTGGTGAGGCCACATCTCGAGTAGTGTGTCCAGTTCTGGGGCCCCCACTATAGAAAGGATGTGGATGCATTGGAGAGGGTCCAGCGGAGGGTGACCAAAATGATTAGGGAGCTGGATCACATGACCTGAGAGGAGAGACTGAGGGATTTGGGTTTGTTTAGTCTGCAGAAGAGAAGAGTGAAGGAGGATCTGATAGCAGCCTTCAACTTCCTGAAGGGAGGTTCCAAAGATGGAGAAAGGCTGTTCACAGTAGTGACGGATGGCAGAACAAGGAGCAATGGTCTCAAGTTATAGTGGGGGCGGTCTAGGTTGGGTATTAGGAAAAACTATTTTACTAGGAGGATGGTGATGTACGGGAATGGGTTACCTAGGAAGGTGGTGGAATCTCCATCCCTAGAGGTTTTTAAGTTTTGGCTTGACAAAGCCCTGGTTGAGTTGATTCAGTTGGGATTGGTCCTGCCTTGGGCAGGGGCCTGGACTTGATGACCTCCTGAGGTCTCTTCCAGCTCTATGATTCTATAAAGCAAAAACCTACTTGGCTGCTAGGTGTTTTAAAGCAACTGAGAGAAGAACAATTTAAAAATAGAAAATTCCATCTCTGGGATAGAGCTTAAAGTACAGTTTGGGGTGGGGGCGGGAGAGGCCCACAGGGACTTAGCAGAGATAAGTTTAACCATACAACAAAAAAGGGAAATAATCTGATTGCATCTAAATGGACTTTTCCCTATATACTCACAGATCCATGCTTCGAGATCCCATTCATTTCCATGCCCAGTATTCTTTGTAGGCATGGTAGTTCTGCCTGGTTCAATTCATATTGTTACCCCAGCTCCCAGGTTAAACCTCTCACAAAAAAGACTAGCCAGCAGGTATTCATTTCATTTCAGATCTCAACACCTTCCCCCATTGGCTCTCCTGGCTCCCCACCAACACCTCCTAGCTATCTGAGTTTAACTCTTTGGTTACTGTATGCTGGGATGTTCAGAAAAGGCCAGCACTTGTCCTATCCATCACAATTTTTAAAATGATTTTAATTATGGAAGTTCTAAATGTATCCCTTAAAATCCAACAGAAACCATAGGATTCATCATATACTAAAATGGTGGTTTCTTGACTCAATCCTGTGTGTTGTGAGAACACCACATTATCATGAATACAATGATATTTATAAAACTGCATTTTAAAAGTATTTTGCACTTCTGTAATCTTTTCTGGAACACACTGAAATTCTGTCCAATTATGTCAGACTTTCAGGAGGGAAGATGGAGTCCATTTCAAACCGAGTGGACTAGAGGAATCACTGTTTCATGATTTTGTAAGAATTTTTTCAGTACAATAAAAGCTTTTAAAATGTAGTCAGTTCTTCTTTCATCTGTCTTTATGTAACATATGCAGTAACTCAGTTTTCTAATAAATCAGAATTCAAATAGTTCATCCCATACATGTTTTATTTTGTAAATGGAATGCAGAAAACAAATCACTGATTCAAAGCCTCACTGCTTTACAACATCAAATGTTCTAACCTTACATCCAGCATGACCATTGTTGTATGGAAAATTATTCATCTCTTATATCACCAGAAGATACGGAAAGTTATGAAGGATAATTGACAGTACATAAAGATGTAAACGTAATTTTCAAACAATTACTCACAAAAAAGGAATGTTGAATACAAATACAAAATACCTGAATGCAGAAATTAGACATTCAGAGGCCACTTCAGGAACATTAATGACTCGAATTCATTTAAAAATGACACCAAAAGGACCAATGTATAAGTTACTATATCAGGATAACTAGACATTTACGACTATGAAATAGGAGTCCTAGAGTAGTCTGCATAGAAATGCAGAACTACAGCTAGCAAAATGAGAAAAACAATCATGGTTGACTCAACCTCAATCCTACAAGATCTTACACATGTTAACTTTACACTGCTTCACGAGTGTAAAAGGATTTAAGTATAAATGAGAATCAGGGCCTTGAGACTAATTATAAAGTGGGCATTAGATTAAAATAATGTCCATTTTAGGACTGCTTTACACTGTCAGAATGGTGTAAAGGAGCCTCAATGCAAGTTAAATTAAGATCCAATGACTTTAGTAGGACTACTCACAGTGTCAAATTAAGCACATGCTTTGTCTTTGCAGGACTTTGTGCTTTCAAACCACTGCAAACACTGGGATTTGATAAAAGCTACTGCATAAGACAAGCTATTATTAGAGCAGTGTTTTCTTCACTTGCATTATTTACATTTTTAATTAGTGTCATACTGAACTAAAAAAAAATGTTGAGAGAGTCCAGCAAAAATATGCAGTAAATTAAAAGATGAAAATTGGTCAGCAATGTTTTTATTTTCCCCCATATAAGATCTCTAGAAGTAAATCAATTTAATTTTAAAATAAAGAACTTAATTTAACTAAGTGGAACTAGGATTTATCCTTTAATGCGTATTCTGGTACTCAAATCTTTTGTTAATTAACATGAGGAAAGCAACATGTATTTTCAAAGTTACTCAATGCAGTTTAACTATAGTGCTCTCTAGATGCAAGTTACTATTTCATAAAACCATGTAACGGGGTTCTAAATGCATACTGTTCTGCCATTTGAATATATTTTTGCATACAATTTGCAAGAAGTGCTGCATTTCAGTGATAAATACAACATCTAAACTGACAACATGATAAGAATTTAGTCTGATACTCTGCACTTTAAACAATATTTTTGTGACTGGAAAATTTTCTGAGCATCTATAAGTTCAGGCAATCCCCTTCAGATTAGCTGAATGCAGTATGTGTTACACATACCTAATTTATAATATCAATCAAGAGGACTAGGAAACTTGCCTCTGAAAGCAAATGAGAGCTGGCACAATAGTTCACAATGGTGTCTATCGTGCAAACATGTACGGCTGCAAGACTGTATAAGAGAATGTATTTTCCTAGTGCACCATAATGGCTTGTATCAATCATATAAATACCCATTTTGGTACGGAATAAAGGGGTTCTAGGCTAGCAATGCAGGAAGAGTTTATGCAACTTTAGATATGTACTAAAAATGGTCACAGAATATTAACTGCTGCACACGCTCATCAGCTTTTTACAGTAAAAAGCTATGCCATTTAAAAATAAATTAAGATTTAAAGTCATATTACAGGCTAAAAGCCTGACAATATTTTAAAAAGTTTTAACCGTTTGGGTTACTATCCTCTTCTTTCCAGGAAGAACATTTTAAGCCAGAGGACTCTTATTTCAATGTCCCATATAGCTTCTGTCAGTTTAACCCCCCATGAATTTGAGCCCTTCCATGTCCAGTGTCAACCTAGAATGGCGTTGTGTGAGGCAGTTTAAAATCTAATGTTCCAGAAGTTATACCTTAAACTAAACACTGGTTCAGCAGTGAAGCTCTATCCTGCTGTAACTATCACAGCCTACCTGCACTTTTTATGGCCTAGAAGTCCTTTATCAATAAAGGTACCACATGACCAGTTAATTGAGCGGTCTCAAAACACATACTAACACATTCATTATAACAATAAAGAAATTAATGTTTAAATTTTCATGTAAGAGGCATTTAAATATGTTTAACTATTCTTTAAGTGACATCCTGCAGAAACATTGGCAGACTTCTTCATGAAAACACGGTTTTGGCAACGTAGAAGATGTATTGTCCATGGAGTTCTGTCATAAGCTTTAAAAAAATACTCTTATTAAATAATCAAATCTTTTTTCTTCCTTAAAACCAAACAATACACAGAGCCAGTAGCTGTCCAGAAATAATCTTCTACTGTTTAACTATTCTCTGTGGGGTTTTCTTTTCGGCTTTTCTTCATAAGATTCTCCATATTCATTCACTCTGCTCTTATCCACAGGATATAGCCTTACAGATAAAACACAAATTAGTTACATGGTAAAAGATAGCATACACCAGTGCTTAATATGCCAGTACTTGATACCTTATTCATCATTTGCTTTACCTCCCTAATGTCAGTCTAATGCCATGGAACATTAAAAAAGGTCCCAAGTAGAATCATATCCACTCTTCACATACAATGAAACTTTAAAGGTCCACCTATCTGATGTGTGGGTAACTGAGCAATGGACATACCATGTGCCATTAAAGCTCAGTTGCCAGGGGAAGAGGATCTCCAGTACTCTATCACTCCCCCTGTATTCCACAAGGCTATGGATAGACTAGTACATCTCTGCTGCAAGTCTAAACTTCTTACCCTCTGTTTCCTTTTCCATTCCACTTCCCAGTGACTAACTCCAAAATTTGCTTCTACTCCTTAATTTTCCATCCAACAAGAAACTGATATGAACTCTACTGCCACAGATTTCTGCATAGATGCAGCAGTGAAAAATTAAGAAGTGTTGGAGCTGTCTACAGACTCGGGAATGCTAATTTTCCAATTTTACTGGCTAGATATTTTTGTTTGAAGAAAGCAAGGTTAGATTTTGTTAGAAATGGTGGTATAGATTCCTCCCTCATCAAGGTGAGCTCTCTCTTGGCCAAGTTGAGGAATTTTTCAAGCCTAGACAAAAAGGTAAGAGAATCCTTTACGTAAACAAGGATAAGTAGTCAGGCTGGTGATCAACTTATGTTTAATTCTCAAACATGAGTAAGTAACTCCTAAGAGGGCCTGTATGAATAAGAAGAGTATACCTTGGGACTATCAGATTCACAAACACAATACATGGTACACACTGAAATCTTAACATGAGCCCCAAAGTTTTTTTTTCCTCTCTCCTGCATCTTATTAGTATTGATATAGCTGCTTGGATCTGTAGGTGACAGACACTAATGAAAATGGAAAAAAGAGAAGAAGGGATGGAGAGAAAACATACCATCTTTGGTAAAGGTAGACGAGGAACACCACATCATCCCTAAAACATGCCAGCCTATGAGATGTTGGCATAGTGATGATAAAAGCAAAGATATCATCAATGAAGGTGTTGAATGCCTGTAAATACAGGAAATATTTTCAGCAAAGATATCAAGTATGGTTCAGTTAATGGCACATTAACTCTGTGGTTAGGTGGTCAGTTTCAAACATCATACCAGGAGTTGGGCGATTACCCATGTCCTAGAGCAGAGTGCACTATATAAAAACTAATAGGTAAACCTAAAAAAAGAGCCAGAACTTTGAATGGGAGAAGTTACAGCCAGGATAAAAACCAAAAATGGATCTGCCTGCTCTGGTATCTGCACTTAACTGGTGACTATGCGTGTCAGACTGGGGGGCTGTCTGTAGGTGAGAACTGGCCTGTCTCCCAAGGTCTGAGAGAGTGAGGGATCTTTTAGCTAGGGGCTGTAGGTGATAACCATTGGTGTTATTTTTCTTGCTGAGCCTGTCCTGTAGTAAGTGACTTCTTGGAGACAGGCCATTCCTCCCCTACAGACAACCTCTCAACCTGAAGCATCCCCAGCAGCCACACAATGCACCATAGGAACACCAACCCAGGAATCCATCCCTGCAACAAACCATGTTGCCAACTTTGCCCACATTATCTATACAAGCGACACTATCACAGGACCAAAGCACGTGAGCCACAATATCAGGGGCTCATCCACCTGTACATCCACTAACATGGCATATGCCATCAAGTGCCAGCAATGCTCCTCCGCCATGTATTTTGCCCAAACTGGACAGTCTCTACACCAAAGAATAAATGGCCACAAATCAGACATCAAGAAAGGTAATGTACAAAAACTAGTAGAACAACACTTTTGGGGTATGTCTACACAGCAAAGTTATTTTGGGATACCAGAGATATCCCCGAATAGCTACCTCACGTCTTTTGAACACGTCCGCTATTTCGAAATAGAGCGGATGCACTATTTCACCATCCCTGTAAACCTCATTCTACCAGGAGTAAGGCATGGCTCCAAATAGCGCCAAATGACAAAATTTTGAAATAGACTTGAAATAAGCTACACAATTTGCGTATCTTATTTCGAGTTTCGGGTGCTGTGTAGATGCACCTTTAGTCTCCCTAGATGCTCAATAGCGAATTTAAAGGAAAAAAACCAACAAAAAAACCCCTTCAAAACTAGACTATAAAGAGAAACAGCAGAGCTGCAATTCATTTGCAAAGTTACTATGATCAGACTAAGACTGAGTAAGAATTTATAATGGTTCTCTCAGTACAAAGGTAATTTCCCCTCTCCTGGAATTCACAGTAGGTAGGCAAAAAATTAAAACAACAACCACGTAACTGTTAAAAATCCTAGTGGTTACATGCACTGGGAGTGGGGCTGACAGCTGGTACACACTGGGAATTGGCTTATACTAGTATAAGCCAGCTCCCGACGTGCACTGGCTCCTGGCCCCTCTCCCAGGGAGCTGACCGTGCTGTGGGTTCTGCAGTAATAAGCTTTATACTGCATAGCCTGCAGTACGGGGGCAGCAACTATCTCCCAGAGCGAGGGGCTGGGAGCCAGTGTGTGCCCACGAAGATTTTACTGTAACAGAAAGCGATGAGTGGATGCTTATTACATAAGTATTTAAACAGTTAAACTCCTAATACACATCTCTCCATCAGCAGCTGTGCATGAGCCACATTCACCCTGACTCTATTGGCCTTGTAAACACTGGTCCTCCACTGGATAAACAACTGCCTTCTTTTGATACACTAGTGGATATATATACTCCTGCCTCTAATTCCCACTCCAATGCATCTGACAAAGTGTTTTTTACCCACTAAAGCTTATGCCACATAAATCTGTTAGTCTTTAAGGTGCCACAGGACACCTCATTGTTTTTGCAGATACAGACTAACACAGCTACCCCCCAGATTTATAAACATGTAATTTTGAAATCTTTATAAAACTCTCAAATCAAAATGTATTTTCCCTGGCCTGCCAAAAAAGAGTTTGTCCATCCAAATCATTCTCTCTCTGCCAATTTTACATTGTCAATCTGCTCCCATTTAGGCATTAACTCTCAAAAAAACCCCTTAAGTTTTTAAAAGTAATAGCAAAAAAAATTTCTTTGGTGATTTCTTTTCACTGCTTTTGTTAAGAGCCAAAATGGATTCTAAACAAAACTCCCCCGCAAGGAAATACCAAGCCTGAACATTTTCAGCTAAGAAGTTAATGTCTGAGAGAGTTGTAAGCAACTAGAAAAGAATATTTACTGTGAAAGCAAGAAGCTTTTGCTATAGATGACTGACATGTATGGTATCTGTTAATAGTTTTGTAGTTTTTCATATTGGTTTTAAAAACAACTGTAGTATGGTCATAAACAACTTTTATAGCATATGCATGTGTGCATCTACAGAGCTCTAGTCAAAAGGCTCTAACATTGATAACATGGCCTGTTATGACAAGTAGCTGAAATATATAAAGTTTATTCTCAATTTTTGAAACACACCACAAATTTCTCATACCACAGCAATCATGATCCATAAGAACTGATGAGTACAATACGGCAAGTCTAATTTTATTCTTTATATGGCCTAGGTAATCTTTTCCCATGATCCGACATAATGTAGCCAAAAAATCCATCTTCTCAAGAGGAGTGCTTGAAGTTTATAATTATTTTTGCTTTCTTATTTGGACTTTGTGTGCATGTGCCTGTTAACAGTATGAAGATTAGCATTTTGATGCTGCATCCTGAACTCTGTTGCAGGTTCATTTAGACTAAAATGGCAGTTTTAAAGAATTAAGTAGGAAAATAAATAAATCTGAAATGTACCATTTCACATTTTCACAAAATAGCTTAATTTACATTGTTTAATGTGAACACTGATTTTGGAACACAGTATTGCTATAATGTGGGAAATTCCTTAACACTGTAGATTACATGGGATCTTGACTTTTTCTAAGAACTGTCTATCAGTTTGCAACATATTTAGCAATCAATGGAAATGTCTATTACTGTTTTATTGAATACACATTTTAAACTATTTTACTAATATGAAAAGTTGCTGACAGTCAAAACAAGTCATGCCATCAAAACTAGAAAGCTAAAATAATTTGCATTATGGGAAACCCACAATTCAAAAACTGAAGATGAACTCAATTGTCTTAAAAGATAAAAAATACTGCACAAAAATTAAATGTATGTTGCGTAAAACTGGCAGTTTAAAGCATACAAATTCACATTTAAGCTACATATTGTTGTCCTGCTTCTCAAGTAAAAAATGATTGCTAACTTGGTAGCACAAATTTTTGAATTACAGTTTTACTTACTTTATACGTGAATGCCTTCCACGGTAAATGTGCAACTGATTTCATCTACAGGAAAAGAAACACATAATTTGTAACAAAACTGGGAATAAATTCTAGATACTGAAAGCCAAATACCCCATTTTAAACATACCTTATAATTCACAAACAGCTGGGGCAACATAAATAGGAATCCAAAAGCATATACTCCTGAGGACAAAACGTGAACATATTTTAAGACAATTGCCACAAAGAGCAAGTACGTACATACACCTAACAAGTTTATACACTTTCAGTTTGAAAAACATCAGTTTTCGCTTTTCATGTGCACAAGTCTCCTTCACATGAAGAGTACAGCTACACTGAAGCCGGGAGTATGCTTCCCAAGTTGGACAGACAGCTATATATTAGCTCTGTTCTAGCTAATGTGCTCAAAATAGCACTAGCTTTGAGCAGAGCCAGTGTGTATCGGTTTCCCCTAGTTGGGAAGCACACTCCCAGCTATAGTGTACTGTAGACATATCCTAAAGTAGTGGTTCTCAAACTGTGGTCTGGGGACCACCAATGGTAGACAAGCTCCACTCAGGTGGTCCGCTCTAAGGCAGGGGTGGGCAATATTTTTCGGGGGTGGGGAGGGGTGGGGTCACTTCACAAATTTTAGTATGTGGTTGCAGGCTGGGCCCTGGAAGGGGTGGGACCTCAGGCAAAAAAGGGGAGGTTCCCTCTAGCCACCACATGCCCCTGGCAGGGGGAAGACCCTTTGCATGCTCTCCTGGCCCCAGGCCAATTGGGGCTTGGGGGCAGGGAAGCATGCAAAGTCTCTTGCTCCCCAGCCCTGCTCTGCTAGGGGCGTGCAGCGCTTAGAGGGAACCGCCAGCTGTTTTGAACCGGCCAGTCGGCGGTTCCCTCTAGGTGCCGTGCACCCCTGGCGGAGGAGGAGACTTCAAGCGCTCTCATGCCCCAGGTCCCAACTTGATGGGCCAGATACCCACCTTGGTGAGGTGGGAGAAATCGGACACAAGTGAGGGGACAGTGGAGTGAGAAGAGGGGGTGGGGGAATTTGGGACCTGTGAGGCGGTGGCAGCCAGAGAAAGAGGCAACTTTCCCCAGCTCTAGGGGTGATACTGCTGGGAAGAGATGACCTGCATTCCCAGTCTGAGCTCTGTGGCAGGGGAAGAGACCCTACAGATATTAAAATACGAGTTGAGTGCTTTTATTTGTAGAACAATAAAATGTTAGTTACATGTGTTGTTGTTGTGTGTGTGTTGTGTTTTTTTTGTTTTTTTTTTTTTTTTTTTTTTTTACACACAGTGCTTTTATCCAAAGTGCTTTACAATAGTTAGCTAACAGTATAAATGACATGTGGAAAGATGATTAAATCTGCCAAGACCCTCCGCAATTTTCAAGTGGTCCACAAAAAAAGAAGTTGGAGAACCCCTGTACTAAAGCAAGGTGCACAAATGCAAGATTCACTTGTAATTGCCTCACTCTGTGGTTTACTCTAATAGACTATGTTCTATTATACCACTATTTTAAAGTATTTTTTCTTCCCTTTTGCTCCTCTGTTTGACCTCTATTATTTTGAGATGCACTGCCAAATCACAACTCCTCCTTATCACAGTGTAACAAAAATCTGCCTTAATTTGTATTTTGAAATGTCACCTGTAAAATTTAGAAAAAAGGCAATATTAAAAAAAGGAACAAACTCAGGTTACTAAATCCACATTTAGGCACCTAAATAAATGACCTGATTGTTTTTTTTGAACGCTGAACACTCAACACCACTTGCGGACGTCAGCTCAGTTTTAGATTTTCAAAATTCCTGGCCTTAATAGGATAAATATATGTATAGTATCAGAGGAAAATAGAGAGATACTTACCATTGACAAAACTATTAATCAACCAAGAATACCAGCTAAAAAGAAGAGAAAATATAATTATTTTCCCTTTTTCTCCCCCCAACCAAAATGCAACACTAAACTCATGAAAAACTCAGAGAAGATCTTCTAGACAATGTTTTAACATGGGAAGAGAATCAAGTTGAAGACTTCAAAAACACCACTTTTAAAAACCAAAGTGACACTTCCTTTACATTTCATTAACCACTAATTTGATAAGATTTCATTTCAGAGGGGGGATTATTCTGTATTTTGAAGTGTTTTACTGTGACACGTAGTGCTTCAAGTATGCCCTGCATGAGTCAGGAGCTATATCAAAGTCAAATTTTCAGGATTTTGAAAAATTCATTAATTCAAATTGGCTTTAAAGGAATGCTATTGTACAATGAAAATGCAGTAAAGGACCACAAAAACAAAGGATAAATGTGTATTCATGGGGACTGGAACAGGAGACACTGTAGGGATTATTAGGTTGCAGATAAATACAAAATTGCAAATATTAATGAAAACAGAAAGAATCTTACAGTAGAGAAACTGGAAACATGGGCAGTGAATAAAGTGATATTCAATGGGGAAAAATATAAGCTAGCAAAAACAGATGCTCAATGGAATGAGCACAGAGCTAGAAATAAGTAATGTTATAGGTGATGAAAAGCAGATCAAGACTTGAGTTTGCAGTGTAAGGCTGTGTCTAGACTACATCCCTCTGTTGGCAGAGGGATGTAAATGAAGCACTTCGAAAGTGCAAATGAAGCTGGGATTTAAATATCCTGCGCTTCATTTGCATAATCACGTAATGGCTCTCTTTCAAACAAGCGCCATTTTGAAAGTAAAACTGCGGTCTAGGTTTACAGGATCTTTCGAAAAAGTGCTCTGTTTCTGAAAGAACCGTGTCTAGACTGGGTCATAGATCTACTTTAGGAAAGTCACTAGCAGGCCTGCACTGCTTTGTTTACTTAAAGGGTCCATTACCATGAAGCCTCGCAGCTCCCATTGGCTCCAGTTCACTGTTTCCAGCCAAGGAGAGTTGTGGGAAACAGCAGCCCAGGCCACACCACTTCCTGTGGCCCCCTTTGGCTGGAAAAGATGAACCAGAGCCAATGGGAGCTGTGAGGCTCCGTGGCAACGGGTCTATTAGGTAAACGAAGTGGTGCAGACCTGCAACCCACCTTTTGAGAAACACTGATATATACAGTGATACTGAGAGAGAGAGAGAGAGAGTATGTTTTGTTCTCTTACATTAAGCTCAAACTTCACATTGTCCTTTTTACTGCTTTATTAGGCTGTGTCTAGACTTACATCCCTCTGTTGGCAGAGGGATGTAAATGAAGCACTTCGAAAGCGCAAATGAAGCGGGGATTTAAATATCCCACGCTTCATTTGCATAATCATGTAATGGCGCTCTTTTGAGCAAGTGCCATTTCAAAAGTAAAACCGCAGTCTAGACACGGTTCTTTCAGAAACAGAGCACTTTTTCGAAAGATCCTGTAAACCTAGACCGCAGTTTTACTTTCAAAATGGCGCTTGTTTGAAAGAGAGCCATTACGTGATTATGCAAATGAAGCGTGGGATATTTAAATCCCCGCTTCATTTGCGCTTTCGAAGTGCTTCATTTACATCCCTCTGCCAACAGAGGGATGTAAGTCTAGACACAGCCTAATAAAGCAGTAAAAAGGACAATGTGAAGTTTGAGCTTAATGTAAGAGAACAAAACATACTCTCTCTCTCTCTCTCAGTATCACTGTATATATCAGTGTTTCTCAAAAGGTGGGTTGCAGGTCTGCACCACTTCGTTTACCTAATAGACCCGTTGCCACGGAGCCTCACAGCTCCCATTGGCTCTGGTTCATCTTTTCCAGCCAAAGGGGGCCACAGGAAGTGGTGTGGCCTGGGCTGCTGTTTCCCACAACTCTCCTTGGCTGGAAACAGTGAACTGGAGCCAATGGGAGCTGCGAGGCTTCATGGTAATGGACCCTTTAAGTAAACAAAGCAGTGCAGGCCTGCTAGTGACTTTCCTAAAGTAGATCTATGACCCACTTTCAGAAACACTGGTATAAATAATAGTAAGCTCCACTAGGTTAGTAGAAATCCATTTACAATGAAACTTTGTCCTTCGTGAGGTGTAATCAATTATTCTATAAACACAAAATGATTTACGTTTAATGGATAAACCATTATTAAAACTACAGGGCTGTGTCTAGACTGGCCAGTTTTTCCGCAAAAGCAGCCGCTTTTGCGCAAAAACTTGCCAGCTGTCTACACTGGCTGCTTGAATTTGCGCAAGAGCACTGACGTTCTAATGTAAGAAATCAGTGCTTCTTGCGCAAATATTTTGACGCTCCCGTTCGGGCAAAAGTCCTTTTGCGCAAAAGGGCCAGTGTAGACAGCTTAGTTTTGTTTTGCGCAAAAAAGCCCCGATGGCTAAAATGGCGATCGGGGCTTTCTTGCACAAAAGCGCGTCTAGATTGGCCACGGACGCTTTTGCGCAAAAAGTGCTTTTGCGCAAAAGCGTCCGTGCCCAATCTAGACGCTCTCTTGCGCAAATACTTTTAACGGAAAACTTTTCCGTTAAAAGCATTTGTGCAAATTCATGCCAGTCTAGACGCAGCCCAGCTGTTCTGTGGCACTTCCTTGGTGATGCAGTTTTGACAAGTTATGTCTTTTGTAATTTATTGTTCTAGGAAACTGCAAACATTGTTATTTTTCAACATTTAATAATTATTTAAATAACTGCCCAGTAAGTAAGGAGATCCAAAAATTCTTCTCAGAAGCCTGAACATTTTTTTCTTTATTTTCCCAACTGAGATAGGAGCCCCACTGTGCTAGGTGCTATACAAAAACATATTAAAGTCCCTAATGCTAAGACGTTTACAATCCAAATAGGAAAGACAAAGGACATAGCATTCCCAACTTTACAGGTGGGGAACTGAGGTGCAGATTGTGACAGAAGACTAATTGAGCTCAAGTCTAAGTTCCAGTCCAGTGCCTTAAAATCACAAAGTTACCTTTCCTCTTAAGCATATTCTACAGTGTAGTGACATCAGTGCAGATTGCTAATTTACGTAGTGACTAAATGGTGTTTACACTGGGGCAACTTAATCTGGTAAGATTATTCCACTGTATTAGAGTAAGATTCACGTGATATGAGTTAGAAAAGCAAACAACCAAGTTTCTCTAAAACTGGGGTTCATCCAGAACTTAGCACATAAGTGTGGACTGACACACTGTATTTGTCTTTATAGCAGTGCTCTTATGGCTCCTTCTCATCAATAAGGGATGAAGTGGAAGTTAATTTCTTGTTACTGAGAATGAGGTAGTATACTTGCATCCAATATCACAAACCCCACAACAGAGAATAGGGCTGTAAAGTGAACATCTCTAAAGCTAAGCTTCAAACAGAGATTGTCAGACAGCAATGTTCAAATACTACCAACCTGACTGATCCAATATGCCTTAGGGCAAAAGACTTCTGCAACCCCATTATCACACATCAGTTAACATAAAAAAGGGTAATTAAATTTAAATGGCTGATTACCTTTTAATTAACTATTTTATAACAATGTATAACCTTACCTTTTGTATTTCACATTCAGAAGTGAATAAGCTGCTCCTCCAATACACAGGGGATACAGTAGATAGGACAAATATTTCATAGCCTGATGACAAAAAGAATTTTTTTTCAGTTAGCATTATCTTATCAGTTTATATTTCAGAGAATTTTTCAAGGGAGTTAGTTGAACTTACAGTATCTGCAGGTTGTTTATTTGCATGCAAAATAACTTACATACCTGTACTTGTGAATTCTAAAGATAGACATCTCAGTTGATTCCCTCATTTGAGGGTGTTCCCAATGCAAGTTTCAGACCATTAGGCACCTGGGGAGTGGGTGGGAGGTAGCAGACCAGAAACACAGGGTGAGGAAGACAGTGCCTAAGGTGCCATTTCAAAGTACCATGGTCAGCTCCATCAAGCCAACAAAGGAAAAGCTTCCTGATATATTCCAATTAACATAATAGTTAAAATTCAGAAATGTCACTGCCCCTGAAGTTCTGTGAGGATGGGAATATGGGATATCCCACTGAGATGTATATCTTCAGAAAGTTTCTTAATTGCAAGTCTGCCTCTCAAAATGTAACAGCTTCACCTTAGACTGTGCTCCTAGTGCAAGATAGATAAGAATTCTCCTAAGTCTAAAAGTTTTTGGCCCTTTGATAAATGCCAGTGGATGTATTTCATATATAGATTAATTGCCAATGTCTTAGTACCCTCTAGAATGAAGCAAATTTTCTCTAATATATTTCTGCCATATATGAAGGCTGCAGTCAAGCTTTTAGTCTCAAGACTATAATTTGATTGCACATCTATTTACTTCCTCTCTGGAAGCTGGATGGTTAAAATTGGTAATTACATATCTTAACCTACCAAATTTTAAAAATACACGGTGAAAAGGAATCTAATCTAATATCTTCAAAGCAGCAAAAATACAGATAAGTATTTTTACTTTCTGTAAAGAAATACCATCTCAAATGGATTCCTAATCTTAGTGGAGCCCAGGGTCTACCACTTGGAAATGCCTCATGCAGCCTGGGGCCAGCTGAGGACTGGACTCCCAGCTGGCTGCAGGGTTGCATGCGGCGTTTCCAAGAGGCAGTGCTGCATGGAGCCCTGGGGCTGTTGCTACACTTTAAAGGTGGAGGTGTCCTTATCGACTAATCGAATAGTCAATGCAAATTGCATTGACTATTAGATTAGTCAGTTAATCTAAATTTAACATCCCATACCATAGATGTTGCCTCTCTTGAGCTGAGACCTTCTCTCCTGATTTGGGTTTAAGTCTCAAAAAACCCATTATATCCCCAGAAAAGCCAGACTACCTAAATGGCCAGCCCCTGGATATTGCTCTCTCTCCAATGCTCATGCATGACATTGTTTCTACCAGTGATCACACAACTCTTTCTTCATAGAGTACATTTATTTTAAGGACAAAAAAAGTACACAGAGGAAACAGTTAAAAAGTCCTGACATGCTTATTTAATATACCAGGACTCTGGTATATCTAATAGGGCCTTAGTAAGACAAAGTTGTCCAAAGTTTCAGGAAGAATTGGGGTCCTCCTACAATCCATAATACGGTCTACTGAATAAAAGAAAGACAGCCTCCCCAAACTCAGCTTTGATATTTCAAAAAGCGATTTTCCTAGTCTTTGGAAAACCCAATTTGAACCATATATGTAAACCAGCATGGAGTTTTATATGTCACTGAAGGTTATTACAATCCGTAGGGACTTTAGTTATCACTCCCTCTATTTTTAGTTCTTGGAGGAGCTGTGGTAACCTTCCCCATATGTAACTGAATACAATAATAAATAAAACATCAATAAACTTAATACAATATGGTTCCCAAAGACACTTGTGTGGTTGCAATATCTATCACAGGAGCCTCAAAATACCAAAGATGAGCATTAAAAATAGGTTAGGGTTCAACTAATACCCTCCTATATTACCCATATAGAATAAACATGCAAAGGACATTAAGAACCATCAGTTAAATGTGACTTTTTGTATTTTTTTAAAAAAAACAAAAGTATCATTGATACCAGAGGAACACCATCTCCTAGAGAATGAATGACAACACCAACAAGTGCACCAATTCATCTCCTGCGCACAGATGTTACAGAGTAAATCAAGAATCTCTTGAACTTATTCAAGGATGCAAGTCAGTGTTTCTGAGCAGGAAGCAAAATAGCAGATCTCAACTTTGCACTACATATGCACACCCCGCAGAAGAACTCAGAGGGGGAAGTACTCTGAGATTACCTGTTGTGTTCCCTCCTTCTGGGGCACCTGGCATTGGCCATTGTCAGCAGACAGGATACTGAGCTAAATGGACTTTTGGTCTGACCCAGTATGGCCGTTCTGATGTTTGGAAGTCTTGAGATTCAGAAATAATACACCAAATAGGAAAAAAAAGTCTCTGGGACAAACCTTGGCTAAGGAAAGTGAGAGTATGAGGTAATTTGGCATCTGGAACAGAGCCTACAAATACTGTTTCAAGAAACTTGACTTTCAGCACACTTAACATTATTGAAGTCGTAAGATTAATTATATAAATTAAATAATCAAAGCTATAATCTGGAACAAAATCTCACTTCTCTAGCATGTCAAAAGAACAGAGGAAAGATGGAACACCTGCCAGTTAGCATATACAAACGTTAACTGATTTTAGCCAGTTAAGTCCTATCAGACAACTGAAGAAAATATTGGTTTCCAACAGAATATGTTTTAGAAAAAGCCAGTACCACCTGCATGCAAGATCTAGAAAAATTTGTGCAATTCACTAGACTCAGGAGTTTACTTCACCTGAACTCTGTTGCCAAGACACAAAACATTTTGAATCAGGAAGTTACTCATCCATACAGTAACAGGAGTTTGAGGTATGTAGTGTATACATACATTCCACTTTTGGTGTGCATGTGCCTCATGCACACAAGGCTGAGATTTTTGCTCAGTAGTACTTGTATAGTGCACACATTCCCCAGCCAGCTGTATTTCTATGGTGCACATGCACCCTAATGCTCCTTTCAGTGCACAGTAACAGCATATAAGGACTGAACGCAATCATCACCACCAGGTTCCCTCAACTGCAAAATCTGAGATAACAGACTCTAAGGTGCAGGATATGGAGGGCGGGTTACGGAATGTGCATGTGAACACAAATCTCGGAGCACTCTACTGCATAAGTGGTAATTATCTTCCCATTCTTCTTTGGGAAATTGTCCACTGCTCTAGTAACTCCTAAATAGCCCACCATGACACTAAACATAGGGACTTAAAGAGTCTAGCAGGAGAGTACATCCTTCTCCAACACAGCATCTAACTGAGATGCTTCTTAAGTGACTAGTACTTGTAAATGTATGGACCAAACCCCACGTGGCCACCTTACATATGTCCAAGATAGCTTCAAAAACTTCCCTGAATGTTTCTACTTGTGCTGTAGCAAAATAAACCTTTAACACAGGAGACAGATCTTTTTTCACTACGTTATAGTAAAAACTCATACAGTTTGAAATCCATTTTGACAGGTGGATTATTTTAAAACTATATACCACAACCACAAGTTTTTGTAGAACAAAGGGACATGACTTTTTAAAAATCACTGATAACCTTTAAATAAAGAAATACACTACAGCTCAGCCACAAGTTATTGGGCTACATGAAGGAACTACTAGCTGAAAGTCTATGGTATGCATTGTGCAGAAGCTTAGACTAGGCTGTGATGGTCCCCGCTAGCCTAAAAAAACCCATGAATTTCGTGGACTCTGAAAATAATAATTGTATTTGTCTGTCTGTTTTTGTAAGGAAGATTCTCGCTAATATTTGATCTACTTATCCACAATTTTTACTGTCCAGCAGAAGACTGAAATTTTTCCAAACGGCAGATTGCACCAAATCTCACTACATATTTGATTAAATAACCAACATATCAACAATATTACCGGTTTGTGTCTTACCTGGGTATCATATTCCTCAGTTCTCTTTTCAGATTCATCATATGCACCAAACTGTTATTAGATTTGAGAGAGACAAGTAATCATAATTGGTATTCAAGCAAAACAGAAGGGGAAAATACAGCACTTGGCTTGTTAGCAAAACTAACCAGGACTAGCATACAATTCAAAGGAAAATCAAATGATATTAGGTCTAACTGCAACCTAAAACAAGGAATATGACAACTAACAACAGAATTTTAGAAGCTGAAAAAAATAAAAAGGTGTAATATATAAAGCACTATCCTCAGGTGAGAAATTGGCTCTGGAATTTCTCTACTAAATACTACATGAAGCATCAAAAGACAACTCATTTTTCAATAGCTTCAGATGGGTAGCCAAGTTAGTCTGTAACAAGAAAAACTTAAAAAACAACAAATAGTCTGGTAGCACTTTAAAGACTAACAAAACATGTAGATGGTATCATGAGTTTCTGTGGGCACAGCCCACTTCTTCAGATGACTGGAGTGTAGAAGTGGGCTATGCCCACGAAAGCTCATGATACCATCTACATGTTTTCTTAGTCTTTAAAGTGCTACCAGACTATTTGTTGTTTTAAGTTTTTTCATTTGTCAATACCATTCTTAACAGAAGAAGGCTACAAAGGTTCAAGAGACAGTATCTATTAGAGTCCATGGATATACTGCAGCTGGATAAAGTTTCACTGATTCAAGCTAAGCTCAAAAAGATGAAAAACTTCGTTCAAATCTATAAATGCTTAAAAAGCATATAGCACTTACAGCCAGAAGTCTGATGCAGACAGAAAATTGAGTCCTTCAGCCACTGACTGTACAATTGTTTATAAAGAAACTGGTTAACTCAAACTACACTTAAAGACCTAATTATGATCTTTAAGGTACATAATTAGGTAACTCTATAAAACAAATTACTTCATATTCAGGAGGTTTGACATAAAGGTCCTTAAAGCATCATCGCACCCTGGTCTTATTTTAATGGCCAATAATCATTTGGGACCAAAATAATTACCAATTACAAGTTAAACATCTCCACTCTCACTTTTCAGTTAAGGTGTGAGCTTGCCTATATTGGAGATCCATGAATGATGTCCCCCAGAGAAGCAAGAGAATCCCAGAGTTATATTCCTGATAGTGTTTATGTATAACACTAGCAAGAAGAAAGTTTTGATAAAATACACCTTTCAGGTCTTCTTTATATTTCATAAAGAAAGATGACCAAGACCACAGAATAAAACATCATTTGCTGGTCAAATTCAACACAATGAACATTGTTTGTGAAACCAAAACATTCCCCCCACTCCCTCCCAACCAATGGCATTTTCCAGCAGGACACATCTACTGCCAGCTCCACAGAAAGGATGGCTTGCTAGGTGAAAGAACTGTGAAAAACTTCAGGGTTTAATTTAAAAAAAAAAAAAACCACCACCATTCAGTGAGTTTTCCAAGTTTCTTCCCTTCCCCCCCCATCCTTTTCCTGATGTTGTCCCCCTCAACTTTTCTAGAAGTCTGGAGAATGTATAAAATGGCAGGAGGGCTCACTACTTTCTCCCAGAGTTGCTTCTTAAGACAAGTTCTGCCTGCAGGGTCCAGCTGGGAAAGGACTTACAGATACTGCACCTAGAAGCAGCAATGGTCATCACTGACTGAAAAGGATCAGGTGCAGATCATTTTTGGAGCCTGGTACCCTGGGCATAATCTAAATCCTATGGTGGAGAAGCTAAATGGTTCACTGAGGTGGGGATTATACCTATTTCCAATTATACCTTTTACTTTAAAATTACTAACAATAAGTACACTACTGTAAAAAAATGATAAAAATTGAAGTGCTTGCAGTGCTGAAGAAAGAGACGACAGAAGGAAGGGCTCCAGATACTGGAAACAGAGAATCAGTCCATGCAGCGTTAAGAGAGAACTAGAGAAGCTATTGAGCCGCACTGCTCGATATACCTGTGCTGTGTGAGAAGAGCAAGGGTACTGCATAGAGTAATTGACACCACTTGAATTCTCTCGTGTCAGGCACACCCCCCAGAGGGACTCAGAGGGGTAAGAACTCTGAGAATTATCTATTTTACAGACAATGACTTAATCTTCTTGTATTCTTAGTTCAGTAGTAAATAGCATTTCAATTCTCCAGCAGTAATACAGGAAGACTGAACTGTGATTCTGTAGCTACTTCTGCAACTTTATAAAATAATATACAAATGGATCAGCAGAGCAGCATTTGTATACTTCATTATATTTTACTTCTACATATTTTGTTTATTTGCATTTTATTTTAAAGTAAACTGTTTGCTAACCTCGGAGGGAGCAAAAAGCTCAATAGCTCTAGTCATTATTAAAGAGCAAAGGTACTGCACCTGGATTGCTGGTTTCATGTCTCTCCATTTAATTGTCATTTTCAGGGCTTTCTTCACTTTCCAGAGCTGTGATTTAAGTTACAAATATACAATGTTTATAAATCAAGAAAGAAGAACTTATTAATCACAACAACGAGTATCCAAATCTAATTCTTAGACTTGAAGAGGTTACTTACCTGTAACTGGAGATTCTTTAAGATGCGGTCCCTGTTTGCATTCCAAATGTAGGTGCACATGCGTGCCATGCGCTGGAGCTGAAAGATTTCTGCCACAATGATCATCAACCTACATGAGCCACATGCTCCAGGCAAGGTTATATGAAGCAGTGTGGGGTGATGCCTTCTCCAGTCACTCTGAAATCTGACTAGCGCAGCACACAGCAGAGGGGATGGAAAGCAGATAGTAGAATACAAATATGGACCACACATCTTGAAGAACCTTCAGTTACAGGTAAATAACTGCCACTTCTTCAAGTGATAGTCCCTATGTGTATTCCAAACGTGGATGAGTATCAAACAGTGATCAGCATGGAGGGGGGTGTGAGGATGCAAGAGGTACTGCAGTCTGAAGGACAGCATGGCCCATGGCTGCATTTGCCATCGCCCCCCAGTTGAGTGTAATGGCGGTGAAGGTATGCACAGAACACTTGCTCAGCGGATGTTATGCCAGGAAACGTCTGCTAGAGACACAGATGTGGGCACCTGCGCCGGTGTTCAGTGCGCTGTAGTTGTGCGTAGTGGCAGGGCCTTGGACAGCACATTTTATGTATGGATGCATCCAGACACTCACTTTGAGATGCGCTGCAAGGGCAGGGATTGGCACTTGGATCTGTCCACAGTGGCCACAAAGGGATGTGGGACAGGCATAAATGGGGTGGGTTCCAGCAAGAGGGAATGCCAGCACATGACAGATGCACAGGAAATAGAGAGAGCTGTCTGCAGGAGTGGTGTGAGACTTAGGACAGACGAACAGAAAGTGAAACTCCATCTCTGGGGAAGAAGCACAAGGAAACCTTGTCTTTACGGTAAGACTGTATGGGGGTGGGGAGACATCATGATCACCAGTTTGCTGACCCACCAAGAAGAAGTGATAGTCATGAGAAGTTTCATGGAGAGGGAACATATGGACAGAGGTTCAAATGGGTGTTTGGTGAGAGTAGAAAGGACACTACTGAGGTGCCGGGGCAGCAGGGGGGAGGCTTGCACATTGGCAGGCCCTCGAAGCAAGCAAGCAGTGGTGGGGTGAACATAAGAACATAAGAACGGCCGTACCGGGTCAGACCAAAGGTCCATCTAGCCCAGTATCCTGTCTGCCGACAGTGGCCAGCACCAGGTGCCCCAGAGGGGGTGGACCGAAGACAATGATCAAGCGCTTTGTCTCCTGCCATCCCTCTCCAGCCTCTGTCAAACAGAGGCCAAGGACACCATTTTATCCCCTGGCTAATAGCCTTTTATGGACCTAACCTCCATGAAATTATCTAGCTTCTCTTTAAACTCTGTTATAGTCCTAGCCTTCACAGCCTCCTCTGGCAAGGAGTTCCACATGCTGACTACACGCTGTGTGAAGAAGAACTTTCTTTTATTAGTTTTAAACCTGCTACCCATTAATTTCATTTGGTGTCCTCTAGTTCTTCTATTTAGGGAACTAATAAATAACTTTTCTTTATCGGCCCTCTCCATACCACTCATGATTTTATACACCTCTATCATATCCCCCCTCAGTCTCCTCTTTTCTAAACTGAAAAGTCCCAGTCGCTTTAACCTCTCCTCATATGGGACCCGTTCCAAACCCCTAATCAATTTAGTTGCCCTTTTCTGAACCCTTTCCAAGGCCAAAATATCTTTTTTGAGGTGAGGAGACCACATCTGTACACAGTATTCAAGATGTGGGCGTACCATAGTTTTATACAGGGGCAGTAAGATATTCCGGGTCTTATTTTCTATCCCTTTCTTAATAATACCTAGCATCCTATTTGCCTTTTTGACCGCCGCTGCACACTGTGTGGAAGTTTTCAGAGAACTGTCCACGATAACTCCAAGATCTCTTTCCTGATTTGTCGTAGCCAAATTAGCCCCCATCATACTGTACGTATAGTTGGGGTTATTTTTCCCAATGTGCATTACTTTACACTTATCCACATTAAATTTCATTTGCCATTTTGTTGCCCAATCACTCAGTTTGGTGAGATCTTCTTGGAGTCCCTTACAGTCTGCTTCTGTCTTGACTATCCTAAACAGTTTGGTATCATCCGCAAACTTTACCACCTCACTGCTTACCCCTTTCTCCAGATCATTTATGAATAAGTTGAACAGGATTGGTCCTAGGACTGACCCTTGGGGGACACCACTAGGTGGGTAAATACTGGCTAGTCAGAGAGGGAAGGAAGGCTCTCAGTGCTGCTAGGTGGACCTGGACAGAGATGAGGTTAACCTCTGAGGTCTTAAGTTCCAGGAAGTAGTCCAGGAGGGTAGGGATGGAGATGGTCACAAAAGGGAGATGAGCCCATGAGGTGAAATATTTCCATTTTACCATGCAGTGGACTCTTGTGGAGGTCTGCCTACTGTGTGCAAGGATGTGCTGCACCAACGGTGAACAAGTGTTGTCTGTACAGAAGCCCAAACCAAAAACCAGGCTGTGAGGCAAAGGGAGCCATGACTGGGATAGCTGCCTTGGTCCTGTCTGAGGTGATCCGTAATTGTGTTGAGAAAAGGATGTTGAGAAACCCAAACTAGAAGGGCCAGAATGGGCTATCAGTATGACTGTGGCAGAGTCCTGGCAGATCTTGTGGAGGATCTGGGGAAAGAGTAAGAAGCCTTCCCTGCTCTGGCTCGAGTCAAGCCCTTGCACTTCTTGAAAGAAATAGACAGAAATTGTGGTTGTCTCATATGGTGATAAGTGGGTGGTGCCCCCAAAAGTGCCCACTCGTGATTGAGACACCAGGTCCTGCTGACCACATCAGCCGGGGAATTGTGCGCGCCCCGAAGGTGCACTGCATGGACAATAACATGGTGACTGAGACACGGGTTCCAGAGGCAGATGGACTCCATTTCCTCAGGTTCTGGTGACAGGGTCTGGGCTGAAGGGTATAATGCTTGAGAAGATGGGTAGGACTTGTGTCAGGCCCTACATTGGCAAGCATGTGTGGGAGCCTGAGCACCTCCTAGAGGCAGGACAGAAAGACATGTCCATCTTGTAGGAGGTGCTGGAGTCCGATGAAACCTCTAGGAGAAGTGGAGCCATTGGTATTGGTGGACTAAAACGCAAAGGCCTGAAACACCCCTGTTGGAGCAGCAGCAGCATGTCTGCTAGAGCAAGAGGTTCGTGTGCAGTGGCGAACAAGGAAAGAGCAGTTTTTGAGATGTGCTAATAATAGAACAGACTCACTTAGGCCTGAGGTCTCGGGAATGTCCATGTAAGATGCTGAGGAGCAAGGTAGTGTACCTAGTGGTGAAAGGACTGACGTTTGCTGAGATTTCCAGATAGGTAGCTGGTGGGGCAATTGGGTTCTCCTCCTTCCTTACCCTCAGAGCAAGGAAGCTCAGCTGGTGGTGCAGCAGGGTCTGGATTTGACATCTCAACCAGCCTGGTGCAGGTCAGGGAGGGAGTGCTGTACTTGGAGACAGCCCATAAAGGGGACTGGCACCGATGTCCATGCGAGTGCTTCCAGATCTCAAGCTTGGACTTCTTCCAGACCACCAGTGCTGCTGGATCTGGGGCATGGGCCATATTAGGAGCACTGGCTACTAGCGAAGGGTGCTGTGCTGACAGTGCCACCACTCTGGGATCAGACTGCCTCTGGGATCAGACTGCACACATGGACTGAGTATGTTTTCGGAGAGGAATTTGTGGAGGAGAAGTTGGTGGGCTTTAGAGTCTGTAGAGGGAAGGAGCAACAGATATAGCAGCAAAATCAGTCTCCCCAAGACAGTAAAAAGAGCATTGGTGCTTCTTGTTCACTGAGAACGAGTGAGGGAACAGAGTTTTTGAATCCTGGAACACAGGCATAGTCCCTGGGGGGGGACCCAGAGAACTAACTGCCCACTACAGTAAGTAGTATGCACTAAAGAGAAAAACAAAAGGCTAGCTATGAAGGAATTAAAGGGCTTTGTTAACCAAAATCACAACTGCAGAGGAAGAGGGTTCCAACCTTGACCACATGATGGTAAGAAGCAACTAAGGGGGCATTGCTCCACACAGCTTCATATAACTTTGCCTGGATCATGTGGTCATGGACAATGTTCATGTGGGTCCATGGACACGGCTACAGAAATTTTCTGGCTTTGGCACGTAGCGCACATGCGCACCCACACCCACATTTGGAATACATATAGCAGGAGTGGCCAAACTTACTGACCATCCGAGCTGCTCATGACAATCTTCAGAAGTTTGAGAGTCAAGGTGCATGTGCCAGGGCTTGGGCCTTCAGCCTCATGGGAGGTACCTGCTGGCACTCAGGCCTTGAGCTTCACTTCTAGAGAAGCCCCAAGCGCCAGAAGGTGCACCCCACACTCCATGGCGCAGAAGCCAGAGGTGACATGGGGTCACATGCCTGTTTCCCCCCCTCCGCCCCCCTCAATTTTTGCCAGGGTTCACTGGCCCTGTTTAATATTATGGTGCCACCAGGCTCTCCCCCTGAGCTAAAGCAGCAGCCCTTCCCAGCTCTTTGTCACTGCCTCTCCATGAGGAGCGGACATCTGGTAACATCTGGGAGATGCAGGGAGGGGCCAATGAGGGTAAGTGTGGGGGGAGTGTAACAAGCCGCTGGGACAGCAAACTTTTAAACTGAACACCCCAGTTTCAGCAGTCTGTCAGAAGTCCCTAGTCCCATCACCTTGCCAGAAGGCAGAAGCCTCGAGCCTCCCCTCTCAGGCTGGTAGGCAGTGAAAAGGAGGGGTGCGGGAGGACTCTGAGCTGCACTTTAACTGCAAAAGAGCTGCAGTTTGGTCAGCCCTGGCATACAGGGACCATCGCATGAAAAGAGTATCTTAGTCCTTCAGTAGTCCTCCTAAAGTCAATGACTCAATTTAATTACTTTGATCAATGAGTTACTCGGTGTGACTAAAGGTATCAGAATTTAAGAGAAAAGAGCAAATAAACCCTGAGGCATCCATCACCTTTTTTCTGTAGCTTTCAAAGTGATAAAAACCTCAAGTAAACCTGTAAATATGTATTGTGAAAGTCATTTCCCAGTTTGGGTTACATGCTACATTTTTGTCATTATATTAATTGAAAGCTCTTTCAGCAAATGTTCACACGATACCTTCATAAAAATGTACCAAGAGCTGTCCAGTTTAAAAAATGCCATCACTTCCTATGAAAAACAATGGGACAGACTACATGCTGCCTCTTAGACAACATTGTCGGTGCCTTCCATTGTTCCTCAATAGAAGGGAAGACAAGCTCCTTTAGGCAAGATGCTGGCCTCATCATGCTACCAGGAGACAGAGGATCATTGTGAAGAGCAGGAGAACTGAGGTAGTAGCTGTAAGCCTTGCTGGAGACCTAGGCATGACTACGAAAAGGAACCAATGTAGGCCGCCTTAGAATAGCAAGCACTAGGTATTAGTTAACAAGCACTAGGTGTTAGCTAACAAATGAATTCCAAAAGTAGATGGTACACAGACTCCTTATAAGACAAAGAGAGACCAACAGGATAATGGATGAAGATGTTAACTAGTAATATGTGGAGCACAATAATGTCTGAATCAATGTATATAAGGAGAAATCACAAGAGGGGCAGCTTTGTTTTGGAAAAGGGGACATTATGTTGACTAAGTCAATACCTTATCATGGGCATACATGTTAATTAACCTGTAGCTTGGTATGCAAGGTGTAACAATACTTTGCTGACAATAAAACTGGCTGAGCCTTCGCCACAGAACCAAGCCAGTGGTCCTCCTTTAGGAATAAAATTGAAATCTACTGAATCATCAAGCTGTAAACTACACTGGTACAGCTAATACCAGGGTGGACAATGATATCTGATGGGGGGCCATTCCAAGATTTTGGTAAGTGGCTGCACTTTTCTGTGGAGGGGATGTGAGGTCTGGGACAGAGAGGTTGGGTGCAAAAGGGAGCTCAGAATAAAGATGCAGGAGAGGGTGTGGGGGTCTGAGAGGGAGTTTGGGTGAAGGAGGGGGTTATGACCTGAGGCAGAGGATTGGACTACAAGGTCTGGGAGGAGGCAGGGGTGCAGGAATGGACTTTAACCTGGGGGAAGAGTGTATGAGGTGGTCTGGGAGGAAGTTCTGACCTGGGGAAGGGAATTGGGGTGCAGGGTCTGGGAGGGGATATGGGTGCAGGAGAGAATTCTGGCCTGGGGGAAGAATGTTGAAGGGGGTGCAGGGTCCAGGAGGGAGCTGTGATCTGGGATGGGGGAGGGGTTGCAGAGAGTTTGGGTGGTGACCTGGGACAGGAGGGGGTGATGACTTGGGGCAGGGAGTTGGGGAGCTGTAGGAGAGCCTGGATGGCCATGCCTTGACAAATAATAATGTCTGCCTATTGACCACAGTGCAGATCTCTAACAAAGCAAACCCAGGACAGTCTCAAGTCTGGTGCACGTAAGCACAGCTGAGGGAAGCTTTGAGAGGCAGAAATGTTTTGCATATTATGCAGATTAAGCAGTACAGCAAGACCATGTCAAGAACACATGACAATCAACCTTGTACTGGTACTTCTATTTCTGATAAGCAAAAATTTCAGATACAGCCATAAAAATGTTAATTATGCACATAGTTTTTGCAACATCCTGAGTAGCAGGATCTACCCAAAATAAGGGTATTGGGCATTGTATGTATCTTACACAATACGTAATCAATTGGTCAATATTATTAGAACGACCAACTCTCGCTTGGCTATAAAATGGGCTTAGTAAGAAGAGCAGGATTGACCAACAGGTCCTGCTCGTTGTAACTAGAGGTAAATAGACCCTTCACGCCGGCTACAGCAGTGCATGGTGTCCCGAGGCATGGGAATCAAAGGGACCACGACCTCCTGCCTGGTACTGTAGGTAGCATACGGGTAAAGTGTAAGTGAACTAGGCTTAATTACTGTATTATAATAAATTTTCTATTAATTGCTTTTACATTGTTCTGTGCTGTATTAATTGCTTTAAAATTTATAATATTTAAGGTTTAAATTGTATAGTAATTGTTTTTAAGGCTTGTAAAATTTAAACTATATTAACTGCTTAAAGCTTACAATAAATAAGTGGTTAAGTCTCTCTGGAGTGTCCTGGTTTTCCTCGGCTCTAAAATCGAACCACACAACAGGAGCAGAAGGGGGTGGAGTGCCAGAGGCAGGCTCTGGTTGAGAAAGTCACTTACTTTAGGCAGCTCCCAGTCAGCAGCCAAATGGGGACCACAAGGCAGCCCCCCTGCCTGCTGTAGCCCCCCAGACTGCTCAAAATGGCTGGAGGCTCTCTCTAAGTGCCAGGGCGAGGAGTGGAGGTAGAGGAAAGAGTGGTGGGGAGACTTCTCATGCTGCCTCCACCCCCAGGCCAATCAATCATCACAGCTCCCATTGGCCATCAACCAATGGGACATGTGATCATGGACCCGGGGGCAGGGCCAGCACGAGAAGTCTCTCCCCTCACCCACCAGGGCACGCAGTACCTAGAGGGAGCCGCCAGCCATTTTAAACAGTCTCAAGCTGCAGCAGCAGAGAGCCTGCCTTGGAGTCTCAGCGGGCAGATTGCATCAGAAGACTTGACAGGCCACATCTGACCAGTGTGCAATCTCTTTCCTGCCCCTGAGCTAATATCAGAGCCCCATGAACAGCACTGGAACAGCACAGACTAACCAGGATTAATAATTACGTGGCCATCTTAAATAATGACAACCTGTGACCTCAGTCCCATTCAGAACAGCCAAAAGATGGAAAGAAAATCACAGAATTCCTTCTATGAATGAGAATATTATTCTCATAGCCTTTGCTGAAGAAAGTTTTCAGTTATGAAAAGTAATGGAGAACATGACTATACACATCTCTGGCAATCTTGTGCAAAGAGTCGTTTTTAAAGTTTGCACAAAATTATCAGAATAATCTTAAATCAATGCCTTAGCTGAGTGCACTCAGAACTAGAACTAGCAAAGACACAGTTTCTATCCTGTGAACATATTTGAATTTGAATTTTTTTCCCTATTCTGAATAAGGGCAAAAGTCAAACTACATTTTTTACTGGACAAAAATTTTGAAATATGGTCCCTAGGATTCCTGGCTCTCCACATGGCAAACTGACTTGAATTCATCTCTCTTTGCCAGGCAGGCAAACCAGCATACTCATCGCATGGCGTGCCTTGTTGTGGAATATTATAACAATATTAACCCAGACAGAAAGCTGTTGAGTCAGAAAAGTTTAAGTAGCTCTAATGGGAGTAAATGACAGTCAGGACCCAATCCTAAATTCTTAAAGGACCCATTTTTAAACCAATTACTACTCTTACTTGAAATTCTGAACTAGCTTTCTGAGAATGTTCATGAGTACATGTGGTAATTTTGGAAAATACAGACACGTCCATATAACGAAGTTAAGCCTTTAACAGCTCAGCAAACAATAAAAAGGTGTACCATGAGCTACCTAGTTAATGTCTGTTAGAACCCTAACTTGTGTGTGATTTTTTTTTTTTGGCAACTTCAAAGGACTTCAAATAAAAAGCTCACCTTTGAAAATCTTGTACTTCTAATTAGGAGTAATATTCCAAGATTACAGGAACTGCAACATTGGTAAATTTTTTCCCCCAATTTGTTTACTTTGTGCATTTTATATCACTTGATATATAGCCAATTTTACTGTTTACCCTTTATGGTTACAGTTCCTTGAAGAGAACAAGTTGAACAGAAGTTATTCAGGATAAGTTATTTAAACTGTGTTCTACCTAAATCGGAACTGTTTTAAATCAATCCACTTAAAAATTTAAGCTGACACCAACTATTTTTTCCTATACAGATACACACATTATTATATATAAATGAACAGTTTAACATCATCCCAATAGGACTCGAGATGCAAATAGCAATGTCAGCAATAAACCTATATTCAGATAGAAGTAAACTTCAGAGCTTTATGAACTCACCTCAATTACTGCACCAACACCTGCTGGAATTAGCACCAATAAACTTGTTTGTTCATCCAAAAGGAAAAGAAATATTACCACGGTACTGAAGCATCGCCAAAGCACTGGATAAGAAAATATAAATGAATGTTATTCCTTAACATCAAAATTATACTAAGTGATACTCGATGAAACAATGTTACAGTTGAACTACAGTAAGATAAAGATAAGACTGCATATGAAGTGCTTCTCCAGATAAAACTACTTGCAAGACTACAGATAATAATAGGAAAAGTAAGGTCAAAACAGAATTATGATTTTAAATATCAAGAATTTGTTGAGAACTAACAACCTAATCAATGATATTCAGAGTAACCAAAGGAAAAAAAAATTGAGTGAAATATTCTCTCAACTGAGAGAGAAAAATCAACAATGTACTTGAAATAATAAAATTATTTCTATAATGGAATACTGGTAGTAAGCCAACAATGTACCAGTAGTACTTTAAATTGCTAAATATATGTTTGTGATTATTGTTAAGAAGAAAATCTCAGACAATAAAACTTTCGACTATGAAAATTTCAAAACTAAGCCTATGGAAACTGCCATGAAGTCTTTGAAAAAAATGCATTTGATGGTATTTGATAAAGTAAGACAGTTAGCACATATGCAATTTTTCAGGTTCTACAAAACTTTGCAATTATATATAGTACCATTACCTGCCCCATGATTTTTATATTAGAGAGGAGGGGAAAAGCATAAGAAAGAACAAGAACTGGACACTAAAAATGCTACGCAAACAGATATAAGTGTTTTTCAAAATTATTTGGGTACTAAATTGGAAATGCAATCCCATGTAATTGCTAAACACAGCACAGATATTCCTTTATTTTCATGTCCTCCAATTCTAATTTCCTCCAAATAATGTAACTGTAAGTCGTACTTAAAACACACTTTTAAACTCCCAACCACTCTGCTCATGTACAGAGATGCTGGAATTAAGAAAACACTTTGAAAACTGCATTACTTTAATACCAAGAAACCAAAACTATCCAGGGTCACTCAAAATCCTTCTACTTTGGCTTTATGTACTTATGAGGCAGCAATTAGCAAATATGCTGACATTAACCCTAGAACCTCATTATGTCATTATTGTGAATGTGTAAGTATTACTGAAAACTCAAGGGCAATAAACTGTGTGCACATGTCAAAGGACACTTCATTATAACCAAGAATAAAATATTAAAAAATGACAATGTACATTTATAAATATGGCAATTTAAACTTCTCATAACAACCAGCCCTACCACCTCATCTCTATCATTTAACTTTACATAAAAAATAGGGAGGTTTCTCCAATTAAGCTTCTGAGGTAATGTCTTAGTTGCCTTGTGGTCACACATTTTCCTATTTAGGAAAAAAATCATGATCAGGGGTGTGGAGCAATGTACCCAATAAAAATTGAGCTCAAAAGCAGGGTAAACATTGACACTGTGCCTTATGCATCAAAATTAGAACCTGCCTGTCTACAATTTTCTGCTAAATAACTGAACAGTATAATTAAATCGCAGTATCCTTTTGCATGATGATCGTACAAAAATTGTTCAGATGCTACATCTCCTAAAGTATGCTAAATATCCATGTATTCTAATATATCAAATAGTAAAAAACAAGATCTATATAAAGCCATTTTACCTCATATATGCCATACCTGCTTTTGTAGACATTCCAGTCATGCTCTTCTTTTTCTTCCAGAAGCTGATGTCGTTTTTGAATGCAAGGAAATCGAAAAGAAGCTGCAAATATGAAGATTCGCATCATTAATTTGACTGAAATCTGTACTATTTCAGGCGCATCAACTAAGTTAATTAAAACATACTTAATGTCAAGTCTATACTTAATGTACTGGTAAGTTGATGATTTCATTAAGTAAAAGTGAGATGGGAAATAGCTGTCATCCCACCCCCCCAGCTTTATGAAAATGGGCTTATGAATATGAATACACAATTTGAAAATCATTAATGCAAAATAGGTCATGTAACAATTTTCAAGATCAGCTGAATCTGTATATCTTAAGTGTGAATCTAGTTTTCATTCTAAATATGCTAATGAGGGCCACTTAGTGATACTTTAGGAACTTAATGGTTAGTACCCAAACCAACGACACATGAACGGTTTTATTTTTTCAGTAAGCCCAAACTATGGTTGGTCCTAGACAGATATATGACCATGCCACCTGGTAATGGGATTCATCTTCAAACAGGTACTTTTCCATGGGAATGGTGAGTGCTAAACAAAGGGTTCCTGTCCTGGGGAAAGTATATTTAAGGAAGGGAAAGCAATCAGTCCTTTGTCTTCAACTGGCCTTTGAAACTGCCTCGCCCACCCTAAGAGGACTCTAAAGAACTCTGAAAAGCAGTACACCAGGCCAGAGTAAAGATCAACTCTCACTTGAAGTGTTCTAACAAAGAACAACTGTTTAGAATAAGAATTTGCACGTAACAAGTTGCTTAGTGGATTAAAACTAGCTAAGCATTTTTTGTTCATTTCAATTTAGTAACTTTGATCAGCTGTTTTCACTTGCAATAGGAAAGTGAATGGTTAACCAGTTAGCATCACTCTTACTGGGTGATGCGTACTGGTTACGGTTAACTGGTGGGGCTGGAGCAGCCCCCAAAACACTGCAGGCAGGAAGCTGTTCCAGCCCTGCAAAGTATGCTGTGGGCAGGGGCTGCTCCAACCCAGCCGGAGCAGTCCCTGTCTGTGGCACGCCCAGCCTGGTGCATCATGGGCGCCACAGTCGCGATGGGTGGAAGGAGCCTCTCCAGACGGTTTGTTTAATTGGATAAGCAGTTAAACATAAACGTTTAACTGGTTAATTAATTAAATTGGGATTTTACATCCCTAACTTGCAACCACTTAAATCCCACTTTTTTTATTAAGTATAAACACTTTTGTTTATTATCAAGCCTAGTGTAAATAACTGTTACCGAGCCGGGGGGAGGAGGGGGAGCCGCCACTGTGCATGTCTCCCTTTTGCTGATAAAGGGGGTTAACTTCCTCTTTTACCCAGGGGAAGATGGATTTATTTGGTGTTTTGGTTCCCTTTGGGGGTTGAGCCTTTATAAGCTGAGTACTCGAGAACTGAGCTGGTTCAGTGTCTACTGCTCTGCAGGGGGCAATAACCCCAACTCTGTGCCTTGGCTGGGGGAGACCAGAGCTTCTGGCCCAGCAGAACATAATGGTGAGGAGCCCCAGAGGGCAGGAAGGTGGGCTCAGTGGCTTGATCATTACACTGGGTGATAATCCAAAGGGGGTTTATGTGATCCAACTCATCACAATAGTCCATACACAAAAAGGAAAAGCAAATGAATTGAACCCTATTGCTAAGACCCAACTTCCACAAAATATTGCAAGGAGGAGCCAACTATGGAATCCATGGACTAAGAACTACAAACTTTCATGTTACAGGAAGACAAAGGGAGTCAGGAATCTCATGCACTGTATGAATTCTGCAGGTCAAGTAGCTCATGTGAAACACTAAGAAACTTGCAGCTTATGAATTCTTCAGGACTGCAAGAACTAAAAAACTGGGGATCTAGCAAAATTCCCAAACCTCATATTACAAACTAGGGATATAATAGTGTAAATGGTTAACCAATGAGCCTTCACAGTTACACGCAACACCCCCGTCTCTATATCAGAGGCAGCAGCACAGGAGAGGAGAAGGGCACGTGGGAGCTTATGCTCGCGGGGAGTTCAACTTTTAACAAGGCTCCCCACAAGCACCAACTCCGGTCTGTCCCCCAACCCCCGCCCTTTTGTGTAAACATGCACCAAAAAAACTCCGCACCAAAAACGCATTTTAACTTCCCTACTACAAATACAAGAATTGCTATACTGGATCAGACCTGAAGCCCATCTGCTTCAGTATCCCATCTTTGACCATCCAATACCAGCTGTTTGAGAGGAAAACCATAAAACCTTGTAACAGGGTAAAGATGATATAATGTATTTCCCATACTCTCTCATCCTGATCTCTTAGAAATGGCCTTAACTACTAAAGTGTAAGATTTAATATACCTTCCAAAGTTGTTAAGCATTTTCTATTATCACTCCATTTACACTTGTGAGCCATATAAGCATCTAATCCCTTTATGAATCTTGGTAATTTTTCAGCATCAATAACTTTTATAGGTCCAACTGTAGATGCAGCCCACAGAAGTTTTTCTATTGGCTTTACACCACCATCTCCCAAGCGCTCTTCTAGGGACATTGCTGAGTCAACACTGGGGGTTTGTCCAGCACATTTATGTTGGCAAGTAAGTACTTTTTATTCACACTCCTGACTGACGTAGCTATGCTGAAATAGATTTTCTCTCAATTTAAAAATTAACATTTTACCATGTATTGCCTAATTCATGCATAAAAAACTTTCCTCATGAAGACAAGGCTAAAATTTCAAGTGCACTAAAAGGCTGGATTAATAATGTTTAGGATTTGAGCAATTAGGACAGGAATTAACACTTGAGTGAGTTTTTAATAGCATCTACTAGTAGCTGAAAACCCATGCTGTTGCAAATGGCTTTCCATGAAAATAAAAAAAGGCCGAGAGCTAAATAAACTGCGTAACTGACTATAAACCCCAACAATTGAACCTGATATTATTCTAAACAAGAAGCGCTAAACAATGCTTATGGCTGTTTCCATCACTTGATATGGAATATTCTCTGCACCCAAGTGATGTCTGTGGTTATTACATGCACTGATTGTGTTGCGCATGGAGAATTGTGTGGACTTGTGGAGGTGGCAAATGAGCAACTGTCCTGCAGTGAGGGGCACTGTGTATTTAGGATTATTATGTGCTGCAGCATGGGTGTGGCAATCAGGCCAAGTAAATCACCATCTGCGCAGAGTCCATCATACAACCAATGGTAAAATGCTTTTATGTACCAAAATGGAATGTAATGACTTTGTTAAACTGACCGCTAATAGAAGTATTTTAAGCATAGTTTCCTGTGAGGTGTGTACGTGTGCGCCCTTTCAGGAGGAAATGAAGGGACACACATCTAATTAATGGAGCCTCCCAGCCATGACTTTGGCTCTACTAATTAGGTGCCTCTTGTACCCTGAAGAAAATGTGGAAGTTGAGCTGAGTGGGGAAGGGACGCATGGAATACACGGGTGGGTGAGAATCAGAGGATAAGGTGAAGTTGGGACTAAGTTTGGGGAAATATGAGCGTCAGCACTCAAAGTGCCTCTACTTTCATTAACTGTTTACTTATACTTAAGTTTATACTGCTTAAAAAGCAACAAATGATCCACTTACATGGAATGCTGCTACAAAGAATGTCAAAGCCAGAAAGTACAGGTTAGTATCCACAAAAATTCCTTTTACTTCATCTGCGTCCTTTTCTGAAAAGCCTGGAAGAAAGAGTAGGGAAATATACAAGGAGTACAGAAAAAAAAATTAGCATTACAGCTATTAGAATAGTAGATTCAAGTACAAATGGAACCCTTCTTATGTGGCACGTTTTGGCAACTTACTATAATAAAAATTGGATGCTGGCAAAAATCTTTGTTTCATATTTTATCTAAAACATTTTGATTAATAATTTATAAGGCACTGATCCTAACAAGTCCCTAAATTTGTTTTTTATTTGTTTCTCCATATTGTTTGTCTAGTCTTTAGGGAAAGAGAAAGCTTAGGAACTAACATTCTATACCCCCTAACTAACATCACAGAAACTGGACAAGCAATGGAACAGGGTTAACTCCTAATAAACACTGTTCCACAAAGAGTGATCTAAATGGGTGTACAGAAGCAACATACATACTTTTGCCATGGGGACAGTAAGTCAGTGTTGATGATGGTGGATAAAGGAAACCATAAAACGAATAGTGGAGAACGCGGAGCTACAGCAAAGCAATAATTAACATCATATGTACGAGGGAACAGTGCGTGTTTTTAGATTCTTTGTTTGAAAGCGGCGAGGAGTCCTGTGGCACCTTATAGACTAACAGAAGTGTTGGAGCATAAGCTTTCGTGGGCAAAGACCCACTTCATCAGATGCATGTAGTGGAAATTTCCAGAGGCAGGTATAAATATGCAGGCCAGAATCAGGCTAGAGATAACGAGGTGAATCCAATCAGGGAGGATGAGGCCCACTTCTAGTAGCTGATCTGGAGGTATGAATACCAAGCTTTTTGTAGTTAGCTAGCCATTCACAGTCTTTGTTTAATCCTGAGTTGATGGTGTCAAACTTGAAGATGAACTGTAGCTCAGCGGTTTCTCTTTGAAGTCTGGTCTTGAAGTTTTTTTGCTGCAGGATGGCTACCTTTAGATCTGCAACTGTGTGTCCAGGGAGACTGAAGTGTTCTCCTACAGGTTTTTGTATATTGCCATTCCTAATATCTGATTTGTGTCCATTTATTCTTTTACATAGGGACTGTCCAGTTTGGCCGATATATAAAGCAGATGGGCATTGTTGGCACATTATGGCGTATATTACGTTAGTAGATGTGCAGGAGAATGAACCAGTGACGGTGTGGTTGATCTGGTTAGGTCCTGTGATGGTGTTGCTGGTGTATATATGTGGGCAGAGTTGGCACCGAGGTTTGCTGCAAGGATTGGTTCCTGAGTTAGAGTTATTATGGTGCGGTGTATAGTTGCTGGTGAGAATATGCTTCAGGTTGGCGGGTTGTCTGTGGGAGAGGACTGGCCTGCCTCCCAAGGCCTGTGAAAGTGAGGGATCATTGTCCAGGGTTGTAGATCACTGATGATGCGCTGGAGAGGTTTTAGCTGAGGACTGTAGGTGATGGCCAGTGGTGTTCTGTTGGTTTCTTTCTTGAGCTTGTCCCGTAGCAGGAGGCTTCTGGGTACACGTCTAGCTCTGTTAATCTGTCTCCTCACTTCCTCGTGTGGGTATCGTAGTTTCCAGAATGCTTGTTGAAGATCTTGTAGGTGTAGGTCTCTGTCGGAGGGGTTGGAGCATATGCGGTTGTACCTCAGTGCTTGGCTGTAGACAATGGATCGTGTGGTGTGTCCGGGATGGAAGGTGGAGGCATGCAGGTAAGCATAGCAGTCGGTAGGCTTCTGGTATAGGGTGGTGTTTATGTGACCGTCACTTATTTGCACTGTGGTGTCCAGGAAATGGACCTCCCATGTAGACTGGTCCATGCTGAGGTTGATGGTGGGGTGGAAGCTGTTGAAATCGTGGTGAAATTCTTCCAGAGTCTCCTTCCCATGGGTCCAGATGATGAAGATGTCATCGATGTAGCATAGGTAGAGAAGGGGCATAAGTGGACGAGAGCTGAGGAAGCATTGTTCCAGGTCAGCCATAAAAATGTTGGCGTATTGTGGGGCCATGCAAGTGCCCATAGCAGTGCCACTGGTCTGGAGGTATATATTGTCACCAAATCTGAAATAGTTGTGTGTGAGGATAAAGTCACAGAACTCAGCCACCAGTTGTGCTGTGGCATCATCAGGAATACTGTTCCTGATAGCTTGTATTCCATCTACGTGTGGGATGTTTGTGTTGAGAGCCTCTACATCCATGGTGGCTAGGATGGTGTTTTCTGGAAGATCACCAATGCATTGTAGTTTTCTCAGGAAATCAGCAGTGTCACGGAGGTAACTGGGAGTGCTGGTGGCGCAGGGTCTTTGACACTCCCAGTTACCACCCCCGTGCCAGCAGGTGCTGCCAGAAATGTGGCTGTACTATCCCCACCCAGGCTATATGACGTAGCAAGAAAGGTACCTGCATGGAAGCTCTAGCTGAAAGGATCAATAATCAGGCACAAGGGGCTCTGGTGAGCCAAGTGGCTCTTCATTTAAAAAATAATGAAGAAAAACTGTAAAGTGTTCAGAGAAAAGCCACAAGAATGATCAAGAATCTGAGAAACAGGGCTTACCGAGATTTAAAGACAGTCAATTGATCTACCATATTCAAAAAAAAATAAGGGATGACAGTATATAAATACTAACACAGGGATAAGACATTGATACTAAAAGGTTCTTTAATGGAAAAGAAAAAGGCATAAGAGGCCCAATAGCAAGAAGCTAAAGTCAACAAAGTTCAAAATGAAAATAAGATGCACATTTTTAACTATGAGGATACTCAACATATTACAAAACTTGAGGGGGTAGCTGAGTTAGTCTATAAAGTGCTACCAGACCATTTGTTGTTTTTTAAGTTTATATTGTACAGACTAACAGAACATGTAGATGGTATCATGAGCTTTCCTGGGCATAGCCCACTTCTTCAGATGACTGTGCCCAGGAAAGCTCATGATACCATCTACATGTTCTGTTAGTCTATAAAGTGCTACCAGATTACAAAGGTTTGCAGTAAGTTCTCTATCACTCAGAATCTTTAAATCAAGACAATGTCTTTAGAAAGATTAAACTACACATTGAGCAAGATACAGGAATTATTCGGTGAAAGTCTCTGCTATAGTGTTATACAGGTTAGAGTAGATTACATTATTTCTTTTTGAGCTTAATCCACATCTTTCCTTTACTCTGTATTTTCAGGAAAGGAGTTCTCTTATTAAATAGAATTTAAAGTTTCCAGTATAAGAGATGCTTAATGAACAAATTTTCTTTTAAAATAACATAATTCAGAATATTGTGCAAGGAAATTCCTGCATCTTCCTTCCCTGTTAAAAGTTAATTATTAAATGGGAAAGAGCCATCACATCTTCAAGACAAACGTATGGGATTTAAAAATGTTTCATACACATTTGTCCCCCACATGTCCAGGCTGGGGCCCTGCTGGCCTGTCGCAGGCGTGGCCCTAGCTGCCACCCTCACAGGGCCAGCCCAACATCCAATCAGGCGTGGTTGGCCATCCAACTGGTTACCCAGTAAACACAGTGCTTACTGGGTAACCAGTTAACCTTTTATATCCCTACACTGGGCATCAGTGAAATACTCCAGAATTTTGTATCTTGAGGTCTCTGAACTACAAAGAATGTATATCAGATGTTGATTCAGCTTTTTCTTTTGGATGCTGTGTTATTTTTAAGACATAGAAAAAAATCTCAGGAAGAATTCACTCCTCCACTGTTGGCCTTTTATGCTGCTACTATAATGCAGAAGACTTTTTATAGCCCAGATCTGGCTTGGGAAAGTCCCTTCTGCTGCAGGCTTTGTACAAGGCAATTTATGCTGCTTGTTATGCCTCTGCCACAAGCCACAGCATAGGCAGCATGAAGAGGCACAGCACTTCCACCCATATGCAGCTGGGGGCATGCTACCTCGGAATATATAGTTCCTAAAGTTGGTTGGCCGCACTGTTTAAGCAAAGTAGAAAAATGACTGGTCAACAAAATACACCACGGAAAGGCAGAGTCAAGGAACAGAGAAGACATTCTTGGCCTGCCAATGACCAATGAGCCAGTCTATCTGGGGGAGTTAAATGTTCGATTTCTAAAATTTTCACTCATTCTGGGTATCCAACTTAAATTCAAATTGCTAAGGATGTTAAGTCCTAGATATGCAACTTCAAATAAAGTCAACTGGAGAATGGAGGTCTTTCTTAAGATTAAGATTTAGATCTATGTAACTTACATCTAAGTTAATTACTTGAAAATTGAGGCACTCTGAACTAAAGTAGGTTATAAAAGTATAAATCACCTCCCACCGTTTATCAGTCTGTTAGCAATAGCGTATTTCTTTTTGTATACTCCATTATATTCACTCAGCTAAAAATAAAGTGCCATCTTTATTTACGATTTTATTTTTAAAAGTATACTCCAAATAGTGACTTATTTTTAAAAGTAACACTTATGGAATTTCGCGTGCAAAACCCCCTTATAGTGGAAGGATCACTGCTCCGTCACAATATTAGCTTTGGCTGCTGGTTGTAGCGCTTAATTTTAACCACAACTTACTATATGTACAAACATAAGATTATGTGTATAACGAAAACCTACAGAAGGATTTGCCTGACAGTGTGTCAAATAAGACAAAAGAACAGCACCATTTTACAGAACTGGTTAATACTTAATGTATGCATTAGAAGTTAAGAACCTGATCTTCTGCTATAAAGAAGTCAACATACCAAACTGCTGTAGGGAAAACACTGCATCTTGCATGTGAATCCAAAATCGGAGCTTTCCAAGAGATATTTTATCATATGACACTGTGAGAGGTAGCTCTGTCGTTGAACGGTTTATTATCTGCATTTAGACAGAAAGTAGTCTTAACAACAAAGTTAATATACACACACAGCAGCCACTATAAGGTAATTTTGAACTTTAGATTTTCCTCTAAAAAAATGAAAATGGATTAAAGCTATATGATAGATTATTACGGTTTTTTTTTTTGTTAGACACAAATTCATATAATGCAATGGAAACAGAACATTTTGGGGATATTTTATTTTCATAAAAGAAAATCAATAAAGCAGCATTTTTAGGACCATGTGTTAATATGTATTAAATAAATACAGGTGTGCAGAACAGGCACAAAAATGGGAGGACATGCTTTTTTTCTAAATTAATATTCTCTAAGAAGGCTCTTTAGTCACTGATTACCACTGTCATGGCTTCCAGATAAAGAGAACAGCAGAGTCTGAGCCTAATGTACGGGCAATATATTCTGTGTCCAGGGTAATCACACCAAGAAATCAGAGAAAGTGAATGCAAAGTACTGGGCTGTGGTACATAAAGGTGCTAAAAGTTATTTTTTTAAAGAAACTGAAGTCCCAAGAATTTGTTAATGCGGAGTTAAGTTTGCCAACAGCTGCCTCATGTCTTTCTAGAAATATAAACACTGGTCAAAGCCACAGCATCTATGGAATTGGAAATGCCACATAATCAAAGAATGCAGAGATGTTCATGAACAGCATACATGACCTGGTTAATGAGGGAAAGTTAGTGGTGTTACAGGAAAATGATAATGGCTCTTGAAAGAATGTGCAAAGCCAGCAGATGTAAGGGCCTTATATCCTGTCTCTAAGGAAGATGCAAGCTTGTTTTGCTAGGCTGAGAACATGGAAATAAAAAAAGACTGAACAGCTTTTAAAGGGGACTCTCCCTGAAGCAAGGAAGAGAAACAGCTTGTGATTTAAAGGAATGGGACTACTCCAGTCAGACCCCAGAGGTCTCGGCTGATCTGTAAATCTGCCTAGATCCTCAGCTGGAATATGGTTAGATAGTAGGCAAAGCAGACAGATGCTCTTAAATGGTTTTTTCCCCTAAATTAATCTTCTCTAAGAAGGCTCTTTAGTCACTGATTACCACTGTCATGGCTTCCAGATAAAGAGAGCAGCAGTCTGAGCCTAAGTCAGACCTACTAAGGCAGGGACAATAAAAAAACCCAGCAGCCTGCAGGGTTAGTCCCTGACGGCCACCACTGCTGTGTTTACCTGCACCTCTGCAGGTATCTCGCAGTTCTGGCTGGCCGCAAATCACCATTTGCGGCCAATGCAATCTGAGATCCTCCGATACCTGGGGAAGTGCAGGTAAACATGAAGGTGGAGGCCCACTAGGAACTAACCCTATGGACCAGATCCAGCCCGCAGGCTGGAATTTGCCAACCTCTGCACTAAGGAAACCATACTTAGTACCAGGTGACTGCTACTAAGGGCCTAGTCTGAGAATAGAAGGATCATATAATTCCACCCTAAACCAGAGGTATCAGCTGCAGGCTGGAGACCTATTGGAGGTGCTCAAAGAAACCAGGAGATGCAACTAGCCTAGTAACCAGCATGTATCTTAGTGTGTTTTTCTGGGTTAGCCAATCCCCACATTCTGAAAGAGCACCCTTAATTCTGCATTAATGAACTTTTGGGGCACGTTATCAACATCTAATCTGAAGATTTTAGATAAGCAACGTTAGTTGTGTTGTTAACCATGAATTTCTGAGAGGTGGACAGCTATACAAGGACAATACCTTAATTACAGCATTTCTAGAGATTTCTATAAAACTGTACTTCAAAATTTAGTGAAAAGATATGTTGTTACTTACCATTAAATCTTTCACTCTGTTGCTTAGTTGATCAATAAACAATATTGGAAGGTAATGCACAGTCTTCCCCAGTTGAATCCTATGATGTTCAAACATGGATGTTCTTATTATATTACTCCACAAAGAATTTTTTCTCTAATCATGTTAATGCACAAACATAATTTCTGGAATCAACTATATATAGTTTCAAACATATTTAACTTCAATTTGTGCCATGAAAAATTTCATTCAGGACTTCTTTATCCTATATGAGTAGTATATTTGGTATAAGAGAAAATTTGTCCTTTTCAATTCACTTATTGTAGTTTCAACTTAAAGATTAGCAATACAGAAAGACAAGTGACGAATTCCAGATACACATGCAATATAAAGAACAGAAAATGAAACAGAACCTGGATAAAACCATCATTTGAAGTTGGTAATGAGGTATTTGTTGAAACTACAAGATGCAGAAGTGACAGCAGAAATTATAATATCTGCATCCTAGTAATAAGAACTAGGGATTACCGACATCTGAAATGTATTCGTAAAAATAAGTTAGTCTATGACACCAGTGCAACGTTAAGAGTTTTTCACAGCACTCCTCACCACAAAATGAGAGCATCTCACAAATGGATCAGGACGGATCAGATGGAGCAGGTAATACCTTTTACTGGACCCACTTCTATCGGTGAAAGAGACATGGTTTTGAGCTACACAGATCTCTTCTTTTGATCTGAAGAACTCTGTGTAGTTAAATAAATAGCCCAGGGTCAGCAGTCAGGGTCGGAGGACCTATAAGGGGAAGGGGAGATGCACAGATACGCCCACCAACTCCCGGAGCCCTGCCAGAGGGGGGTACCCACTGGCCCACTAGAAGTATCTGAGGACTGGTAAATTGAGTTTGAGACTCCTGTTCTATTCTTTCTTGTAACCAAACAACAGAAGGCTTATGTAATTGTTCACAAGTCCTGTGTGATTTTACAGAAGCAGTGGCTTAAGGGAAAACTGGGATCCTCTACTCCCAAAGGTACAGTGCATTTTGGATGTGTATGTGTAGCCAGTGTGGAGGCTGGAATTCTTTAAAGGAACTCAGAGGCTGGAGTGCATGCATTGTTAACCTGCAAGGCACATAAGGCTGACACTGCTCACAGGATTGTGCTTGAGTGGCTGAAAGGGTGGCGACGGCAATAGGGAAGGACACACCACCACCATAGGCAAGACTATTTTAGTTAGTAGCTTGGGGTAACAAAGTGACTCTCAGACCTGATTACCTTTGAGAACCACCATAACTGTCTAATCTGTGCACTGAATGAACTGGGTTTCATGGGAAATTGGATATGACCATGCATTTGAAGATTATCACATAAGTGCAAGAGGGCCACAATTAAAATTTGGTGCAATCTTGGGTCAGAGTAAGGGCTGCTACTATTTAAATATTGCTCTCTGTGGCTGCTGAAGTTTCAGTCTGATGTTAAAATACCCATTTCCCAACAATGAGTCCTGTGATTTTAACTGTACAACTTTTACTAAGAGGCTATATAAAGGAGAAGGAGCCATTCAGACTACGGGACTAATAAGTCTAACAAAATATAATTGTTAGCATACATTTTCATGTATCGGTGAACATCAGCAGGGAGAGAGGCTCCATCGAAAACAAAATCTTCCACCATGACATTTAGAGTTAACCTTGACCTCCAATGCGAGACAGGTTCATCTAAGGCATTGGTCTGTTTCTTTTCTGCTTCAATTTGCTAGTAAATAAAAAGGAAACAAGCACAATGCTGCACATATTAAATGCAATTAGAAAAAAAAACACGTCACACAAATCCTGGATTACAATTAGCAACAACAGAAACATGAATACATTGAAAATTAGCACTATTACAGCTTGAACCAGAAATCGTATCAATTTTTTTTCCTAACTCTAATGGAATAAATCTATGCCCATTGGTATTTGAAAAACATATATGCTTAGAAAAGAAGAAATATTGTACTTTTTGGATTCAAGACTTACACTGTTAAAAATCTAAAGCCAGTTCAGGAAAAAGCTAACTTCAAAAAAAATTCCAACCAAAAATCAATAAATCGTTAAAAAACGTATTGCTTTCTGGCCTGACTCAAAGTTTAACATACCGTTGCCACGCATCAGTTTTTGAACATAAAGACCTTGATTATCTTTTATGTTCTAAGTTTCTGAGCTTTTTCAAAAACTCTCTCTTCAGGAAATGACTTTAATCACAAAAACAACAAGGAGCTCTGTGGCACCTTAGAGACTAACTGATTTATGGGCATTTATTATGCCCTAATAAATCAGTTAGTCTCTAAGGGCTTAACTAGACTACGCTAGAGTGTCAAAAGAGGATCTCACTTTGAAAGTAGTTTAGACATGGCTTTTTCAGCAACCATCCCCCCCCATTTGTCAAAAAGCCGCTCTTCCTCAAAAAAAGAGGTTTACATGGCTTTTCGACAAGGGGGGGGAGAAGGTCTGCTGAAAAAGCTGCATCTAAACTCCGCTTTTGAAAGTGAGATCGGAAGATATGCAAATTCCCTCTTTCGACACTCTAACGTAGTCCAGATAAGCCCTAACGTGCCACAAGGAATCTGTTGCTTTTGCATATATAGACTAACATTACCCCTCTGAGACTTTGCACAAATGCATTTTTAAGTCCATCATGAAACACACCGTGCTCACAAATATGCCTGTCCTTTTTCCTTAAGAATGATAACAATTCAGGCTGTTGAACATGGGCAGTGGGCACAATAGGCCAGGGAAGACCACGCCTCCTCAAACAGAATGTAGCGCACCTTCCTTTTCAGGCAAGCTGGACACTGCCTTTCAGTTCTGTCACTAAAAGGGCACTTGGACCGTGGCCCAACCTAGGGATTTTAAATTTAGATTAATTAACTAATTGAATAGCTGATTTCCATCGACTATTTGATTAGTCCATAAGGGCACCTCCGCCTTTGAACTGTAGCAAGAGCCCTGTACAGTTCTGAGATCTTGCTACAGTTCAGAAGTGGAATCCCAGCAGGGACCGTGGGGCCAGCAGGCGAGTCCCTGCCAGCCCTACTCTCCCTGCGGCACCTGAGCCTTTGAAATGTTCAAGAGCCCCAGAGGGGAATCCCCAGCTGGCCCTGTGCTCCCTGTGGTGCCTCAGCCTTTGAAATGTTCAAGAGGTCTGCTGGGGCTCTTGTACATTTCAAAAGCAGAATTGCAGCAGAACCAGCGCGAAAAGAGACTGCTTCAGTCCCCGCTCGTGCCATTTCCCGCTGTGCCTCTACCTCTCCTGCCCCCTGTGGAGACAGTGCTGGGGGAAACTGGATTTTAAGCCAGCTCCCCCAAGCATCTGCTCCTGCTCCCTCCCTTGAGGCCTCTCTCTGACAGAGGCAGAAAGAGAAGGAAGTGACAAATTGCATCACTAGTTGACTATCCAATAAGCTTATGCTTATCGGTTAGTCGACTAGTTGCTTACATCCCTAGCCCCACCCATACTGCTCCTTTTCCTGCCCCCAGTCCACTCCTTCACCCAAGATTCCTCCCTTGCTCCCCCTCATGTCTTTCCACCCCTGGGGGGCATGGAGGAGAGAAGGATAGGTCTCTGAGGGAGGGTGAGAAGATGTGCAAGTGGTAGGAGGACTACCCTGGTGAAAAAAAGGTGAAGAGGTGCTAGTAGCAGCTTGAGGAACCTTGGGAGAGAGTATAGTCCTGTGCAGGTATAAATCCACATTTGTGGAGCTGCAGGGCTCCACAAGAATCACAGCAATGAAGGCAGCAGCATAATAGGCCCTCACTCTCAGGAACCAGTGCTACATCTCTTCCCACTAGGGTGGGCATCAGGCTCACTGGCAGCTGTCCCTGGTTGCACAAATCTATAAATGTGGCTCACACCTCCAACAAAGGAGTCCGTTCCACACAGCAATCTGCATCTTCTGTCCAGAGGCATGCAAACTGCTTATATACACTACCTCGACCAGAAGAACTGCTGGTGAGCCAGGTACCCTCCACAGTAGGCAAGGATGGGTGTGGTACAACCATGCTGGAGGCACTAATTCATGGGAGCAGTAGCCCGACATGCTGCTACTTTTGCCACTGAAGATCACGGTAGAACCCTGGAGTTCCATGGATACGAATTTATATTTGGAGATACAAATTTTGCATCACCAAGGGGCTCTAGTGAAGAGGTGCAAGCTGCAGACAGCCTTGGATGAGGGAGCAGAGCAGAAGTGGGCCTTATGGCAGAGCGTGGGCACAGATTTAAGGGAGAAGGCAAGGTTCAGGGCGGAGCAGAGGGTGTGGTCCCTCCACTTCTAGGGAACGTCTGGAGCTCCTGTTCTGCCTCTTCTAATGTGGGAGTCATATGCTGCCTAAGTGTCTGGGACAGTTTCCAAGTGAGCAACAGCCAAATCTCAGCTTTTGATTATTTATTTTTGCTTCACTAGCAACGAGAGTACATGATATGTTCAAATAGCTTAAAAGTATCAGTAAGAAAAGTTACAGCTGTTTTGTGGATTTCAACAGTAAAATATTTTTCAAAATTCTAGTGATGTTCTCCTGCGATGAAGCTAGCACTGTTCACAACATCATGGGGACCAATTTGCCTAACGTGGGTTTGTACACAATTAGAACAGCCCATATTCACTGCTACACCAGCTACAGTCAGGCCACCCAGTTCTAACAAATAAATTCAGCCTTAATCTCCAAAACTTCTGAAGCTATATTTATTTCCTATATGATGTCACCAAAAGTACCAGACTCCATGTCTTCCATATTAAAGAGAATGTTATTTCCAATGGTGCACAAACCTGATTTACACCAATTTGTTCATAGTTCTGCCTGAAAACAAAGTAATAAATCTAGTTTTCTGAGAGACTTCCTTACAGATCTTATAAGTGCCTCTCTAACATTTCAGTTCAGTTCAATTTAAGATCAAAAGGCTCTTTACAGCCGGAAAGCTGCAAAGTATTCAAAAATTTAAAATTCAAATAATTAATTGTTACTGATCATATACTCAGGATTAAACTGATCATATACTCAGGATTAAACTAAGTGTCAAACATCTGAAGCTACTACAAAATATGGTGTAGGTTTGCCAGCAAATTAAACTCACTTGCCCATACAGAGATCTCCCTCTTAAAAATCAGACATGATATACAGAAACAGCTGTTTTAAATGTACAAGTATTTTCAATGTTGCTGTAGTGCAGAGCTTACTTTAGCTTAGCCTGAAAATTAAACTGTTGCTTTCTGGCAAAAATAACTGCCTTTGGACTACCTGACCGTAACTGAGCCACCAAGATCCAACCTCGCCTCTTCCTACAGATTTGTAACCGGAGCACTGACATTCAACCTAAGCCAGTGATTCTCAAACTTTTCACTTCGGCAGACCCTTATTCGCAGTCAAATTCACAGCCCCCCCTTACCTTTACTATAAAAAAAATAAATAAATCCTATTATAACACTAAGCTCAAACAACTATGAACACTGTCACTCTTTCAAAAACATAGTTCATCATGAAAGCTAAGGCTTTCAGACTAATAAAATTTTCAAAATCTTACAATCCCTAATTCTTTTTTATGGCAGTCCATCTTCCAGAAGTCAAGCTGATTGACAATATCCAAAGGTCTGACCTAGATAGCTGATAACAACTAGATCCATGCTCCTCCCTTCTGAATACCACTATTGCTCTGATCCAGCCCCCCACCCCCAACCCATTCCTGACAGACCTAAATATTTTCTAGTTCTTACATATTACCCCCATCTGCCCTTACTAATTTTAAAAAGTTCATTTCATATTTTTTTCTTTAAGAAACCTGCTTTATGGCTATTATACTGTCACGATAATGAACATTTTCGGATGTTCTTTTGATGCATTTTTACCACAAAGGAAAAAAGCCTACCTGGGTCGTGGATTCTCCAGTGAGAAGATTAATTTCTTCTGGTTTAGGGACCATGTATGTGGTCAGAGGACTTACTATATGCACCTGTTTGCCATCGTGCCAAGGTAAAATGCCAGCATGATGAAGAAATATGTACGCATACAATGTGCCATTATTTCGAGTTTTCTTTGGTACAGAGACATTGACAGTTCTAAAACAGAAGATAAATACATTATACAATGTATAAATAGAGTGGTGTCAATTATAAACCCAGAATGTTTATTACTTTTAAATGCTAATTAGAACTTGCTTTAAAAATGTTTCAAAAGGGTGAACCCCAAACACAATATCATGATGTAACAAACTACCAGATGATCTGCAGCAAAATATGTTCAATATAAATTGCTAACTCTGCTGTTGCCAAGTACTTTGTGACAATGAAATTGCTCTTCAGGCATGGTAAGTTACAAGCACAGAACCACAGAAAGAATGTAGCAAGAAACAGCATATTTTCATTTTTATTAGCTGTGAATGTTTTGTTTTTTCTTTGACACACTGGTAAAAAAAAAAAAATATATACTCCCCATTACTTACACTGAATGGCTTAAAGCTTCACACAACATGATCATTATAAAACATGACAGCAAATTATGAACTAATTTGAGGTTCTAAAAATTTAGTTTATTGTCCAGTTAGTGTCTCACTTTTTTAGATTCCTCAAGAATGATTTTTAAGTATTTCTCTAATTTTGTCAGTGTCAGACAATGAAACTTTCATCTCAGAGTAACAGTAATATCAGTTTGTTTAAATGGAGAAAAATATTTTTCGTCTATCTGTATTTCTGTTAATTCTGCCACAGACTAGCCCTGCCCTGAACACTTCCATAGACACAGAAGCAGGTTACATCACAGTAAACATATTCACTACTCACCTGAGCTGAAGTGTAATATGACCAGTTACAGGTCTTCCAATTAGTGGAATTACAAGAAAAAAAAAAAGTATGAAACCCTAGCAGAATCTGAGCAAAATGGCAAGCTGTTTGGGGGTTTTGTTTTATTTTTTTTATGTGAAATAGGTTTACTTGAAATTGATGATTTGAAGTGGAATATAGACATAGTTCTAGAAAATTTAAATATAAAACATTCTTTATTGTGAAACTACAACTTAGAAAAGTAGAATTTGTTACATACCTGTACTCAAAACCAAAACAATGTAGAACTTTAAAGCCTACTCAGTTCTATTTCTAGTTCAGCCAATCACCAAGACAAAAAAGTTTATTTAGAATTATGGGAAATAATGCTGTGCACTTGTTATTCACAATCTCACCTGAAAGTGAGAACAGGCCTTCGCAGGGCACTTTTGTAACTGGCAAGGTATTCAAGTGCCAGGCAAGCTAAACATTTATACAACCCTCATGCTTTAGAGGATGTTCCAGACAACGTGCTTCCATGCTGATGATCTTCATTAAAAAATTAATGCTTTAAATTAAATTTGTGACTGAACTCCTTAAGGGAGAATTATATGTCTTCTGCTCTGTTTTACCATCATTCTACCATATATTTCTTGTTATAGCAGTTTCACATGGTGACCCATCACAGGTTGTTTGTTTTAAGAACACTTTCACTGATGATTTGACAAAAATGCAGCAAATATACCAATGTGAGATTTCTAAGATTGAAAAGTATGTTGCAAAATCTGAGACAAAGCGTGGAGCATGCTTTCAGAAGTTTTTAAAGAGCAACGCTACAATGCAGAAACTACAGAACCCAATTAAAAAAAAAAATCAACTTCCGCTGATGACATCTCAGATGATGAAAATGAACACGAATCATTGTCTTGGATCATTATCAAGCAGAACCCAACATTAGCATGGACGCATGTACTCAGGAATGGTGTTTGAAGCATGCAAGGATGTATGAATCGTCAGTGCATCTGGCCCCTAAATATCTTGCAATGTCAGCTACAACAGTGCAATGTGAATGTTTGTTCTCACTTTCAGGTGTCACTGTAAACAAGAAGTGGGCAACATTATCTCCTGTAAATGTAAACAAACTTGTCTTAGTGACTGGCTGAACAAGAGGTAGGACTGAGTAGATCCATAGACTAAAGTTTTATATTGCTTTATTTTTGAATGCAGTTATTTTTTGTACATAATTCTGCATTTGTAAGGTCAACTGTCATGATAGAGATTGCTCTGTCGTACTCAGAATGGGAGAACTGAAAAATACTATTTATTTTTCAGTGAAAATATTCATAATAAAAAATAAGTGTGAGCACTATATACTTTGTATTCTGCGTTGTAATTGAAATCAATACATTTGAAAATGTAGAAAACCAAAAATATTTCATTGTTTAACACTGCAATTTTTCTTTAATCACTTGACAACCCTACTAAAAACATAGCTTGAAACATCAGCTATTACAAAATGTCTCCTTACACATAAAATGAGCAAAATGCTACACAAGTTATGGAAGGACCTGGAATTCCATGTTAATTTTAGTCACTATTCAGATTATTAGAACAATACTTTAAAGGCGGGGTTGTCAACAGGCAGTGTCATGGCCCCCATGCTTTAGGAAACTGGCTTATGGATATCAAAATGCATAACTCAAAGATGCTTTAGGCAAAATGAATCATGTGACTTTTTAAAGTTACAATCTGCTAAATGTGCATATTCTATTTCTGTGCATGTATCATTCTTGCATGCAAAGCTAAAAATATGAAGTGTGGATCTGTTTATAGTTCTTAAATGTGCCAATGAGAGCCATTAGTCATATTCTGGAGACATAATGGCCCAATGTTCAAGACAATGATCTGTAAATGGTTTTGTTTTTCTTGTAAGCCCAAATTGTGGTTGGTTCTACAAAGACATGGGGCCAGGCTACCTGATGCTGGAACCCATTTTGGATGTATTAGTTTTCCAAACAAGGGGAAAAAGTACAAACTGACCACAAAAAAAAAAATCTCACCTTGGGCAAAAAAGATATAAATGAAAGAACCAAACAATAGATGGTGGTTACCAGAAGCCAAAAGACCCCCACATACCATCAAGATGCCTAGTAGAAACATCTAAGAGTAAACAGGGGGAAGGCTTGAGTCCAAGCTAGGAGGCTGTCTAGCTTGTGAAAGACATGTTTAGAACAACTGTTAGGTTAAGAATTTGCACCTAACAAGTTTCTTAGTGTATTAGGATTAGCTTGTGTGTTTTGTTTATTTTGTTTTAACTTACTTTGTCTGTTTTCACTTGCAATCACTTAAATACTATTTTATATACTTAATAAAAACAATTTTGTTTATTATCAAGCTCAGTGTAAATAACTGTTACACAGGGGAGCAACCACTGTGCATATCTCTTTCATTAAAAAAAAGAGGGCTGACCTGATGAGCTTTCTCTATCTAAAACTTTTACATAGACTAAGACGGATTTATTGGGGGTTTTGGTCCTCTTTGGGGCAGCATTCCTGGGTGCTGTTGATGGCCATATAGCTGTACCCTCCTGGAGAAGAGCTAATTTGGCATCTGTGTTGCTCTGCTATGGGGCTGTTACCCCCAGCTCCATGCCTTGGCTGGGGGAGACCTGAGTTTCTGGGTAGTGGAGCACCCCAGAAGGCAGGCAGGCGGGTGGGCTCAGTGGCATGACCAGCACACGGGTGATAGTCCCAAGCGGACCAATGTGATCAAACCTGTCACAAGCAAACCATAGGACAAAGGCGGAAAGCCAGGCACTTTTGAATGTATCCTGAAAATGTATTATCTTCTCTGGACTCTAGATCTTGACGAGCCCTTGAATAAGACATTTGGACCTTGACAAAAATGTAATTGACTAACCCTCTTTTATGGCATCTTGATTATATTGCTGAAGACTGTTTTAAATACTGGCAGCACAACTGAAACTATCCGAGTAACCTAAATATTTGATGCATTATATAACACTGAATCTACATAGTAAAGTTTTACAAACTTTAACGTTCCTTTAACTAGAGATCCAGAACAGGGAACTAGGATCCAAGGTTCCCAGGTTGTAATAAAGGCAAAACACAAACAACTATATGAAGCCCATCAGTGGTGCTACAGTGGATTATATTTCTTCCTAATAACTATATTTTATAATCTCTAAATGAATTAGAGATGTACAAAGGATTATAAAATATTAAGATAATAGAACATGAAAAACTAGTATGCAGTGGAAAATATGAGTTTCAAACTGCCATTGATATGTTGTTTGAAGTACAGGTATTTCCAGTACAATCAAGAATAAAGCAGCATTTCATTCTCAACTTTAGACTAAATTTACAATAAGATCTAATATTTTGACTGACTTAAAATTAAAACTTTATTTAAAAGAAAATAATAGTAAATAAAAGCCTGAATTTCTATATACGTAATTGCATTAGCTTTGATGGTGGAAAAACCACTATCAAACAAGAGTTGACAACAACAAATCACTATTTCAACATGAAAATACTGTGATACATGGTAGATCTACCTTAATTCACTGGCACTAACATACATCACATAACTATTACCTATTTGATACAATGCTTTTGTAGGAAAGGTAAAGTAGTTTATAATACTACCTTACCTTTCAAATCTGGACTCAATATCAAAATCTTCCACATTCAAAATCAGATCTATATTATTCTCAGCACCAATGTTTGATCTTGTGGCAGTGTATACACTTAACTGAAATAAAAGAGATAAAACAATCAGAGCATGGACAAAACTGTTTGTATCATGCTACCAAGGTCATGTTCCACATCTCTAACAAAACTGTTCTAAGTTCTCTCATCTTGGGTGGCATAATCATTGTATCAGGTAACAGAGAAAAGATACATAATCCATAGCGAATACTAAATTATAAAACATTACAAATAAAAATACATATGACTTGACTGCATCACTGATCACTACAGGAATAATACCAGAATACTCAACAGAATATTTGTGGGGAAAAGAGGAAAGAAATGGGACTACACACCTTACAATACTATATTAGTTTTCATCAATTGCTTTCAAAACACTTTTACGAAGGATGTCAATATCATTAGCTACATTTTACTGAGGGGGACACTGAGTTGCCAAGTGGTGAAGTAACTTGTTCAAGGTCACCCATCAAGTCAATGGCAGAGTGAGATAGAGAACACAGGGCTCCTGAGTTCACTAGTCCAGTGCTCAAGTCACAGTGATTCGCCCCCTCATACTCCACACGGATTGCACAAGGAATGAATGAGGACTTTGTAATGAATGAGGTTATCATCAATACAGTCTGTCTCACTGAAAGCTAGACAAATTCTGTCTAGAAATAAGGTGTACGCTTTTAATGGTGAGAGTAACCAACCACTGGGACAATTTATAAGTGATTGTGATACAGTCTCCATCACTGACAATTTTTAAATCAAAATTGGATTTCTAAAAGCTACACCCAGGGAATTATGTCAGGGAAGTACTACGGCCCATGTTACATACATCAGACTAAACAATCACAATGGTCCCTTATGGCCATGGTATCTCTGCATCTATTTGTTAAAGAATTTGAAAGACTAATAGCCAATAAAGGATGGTCCCAGATTTAGGCAACTGGATTCTATACCCTCCTCTGCCACAGAACTCCTATGCAATACAGAGCAAGTTATTTAACCAAATTTAGCTACTCATTGCGTGCTCCTCATTTCTGAGTGCCCAACTTGAACCACAGAATGACAAATTTGCAGAAATAATCAACTGTAATGGTGCTTTGAATATATAAATACTAGAAGGTTTTACCCAGCGTTACTCAGGTCCTTAATGCAATTGATTTTTTTTCTTCAATTAAATCACTGCTCTGGGATGGGCCTGGGGATAAGGGGTATGCAGTATGCAGGCTGCCCCAGGGAGAGAAAACAATCTCAGTCCTCTCTCACTGCAGCACCTTGGGGCCAGATGACAAGTGCCTTTTCATTGCTGCTGCAGCTTGGGTAGGCACAGCTAGGGGAGGAGGTGCATATCCCCTGGCTTGAGGACAAACACAGAAAAAAAAATCTTGAAGGGATGCACACACACTTACAAACTCTCTCGAACGTACAGTAGACAATAAAAGCGTTAATTATGCTGAAAATTCAAGACCCCTGTGTCTCAGTTGAGAAACTCCAAATCAGCAGATAGATTGGATTGTCAGGGTTCCACTTTAATTGAGACAAGGGCCAGATCAGATAATAAAAACATCCAAAAAGCAAAGAATGGGCTGTGGGGCTCTGGCTGTCATCCTCTGGTGATGGGGCTTCCACTGACAACAAGAGAGGTAGCTGCTTGCTATCAGCCTTAAATAACTGGTGGGATACCTGGTATACCAGTAGGCCCCAGTGCCTGGTAAAAAAGTCCCAGCCTGCAATCTCCTGCTCACAGGCATGTTTGGAGCAGTGCAGCCAAGGATGACACATTGCATCACTTTCTTTCCTGACAGCCAAAGTGCCTTACACTTATTTGCAACCACGAAATAATGGCATTTTCCTGCGGGCAAGCAAAGGCACTGCCAGTTAGTAGAATTTATTATGCCACCTCCTCGTTATAATATTCTGACGCGCTCGTCCTGCGCTCAGAGCAATAAAGAAAAGCCGATAAGGACTCTGATAACTGGGCCTTCAGCATAAGATTCCACCTGCGAGAGGCGAGAGCCCTGAAGCTGCTCGCACCGAGGCGCCCACCCCAAGCGAGCCCAGGGCTGCAGGGCCAGGCCACGGCGGGCTGCGCCAAGCACCAGCCCACTAGCTGCGGCCAGCAGGGCAGAGACCCGGGCGCAGGCGAGGGGGCCGGAGGCCGCAGCGCGCCCCCGAGTCTCACCTGCAGCTTGGGGCGGCGGGCCAGGTAGGGCCAGATGCAGCCCCCCGCGCGCTCCGCCTGGGGCAGGGCCTGGGCGGGGCAGGGCCGCGTGCAGACGATCCCGTACATCACCCAGCACGTGTGCGCCACGTACACCGCGAACACCCCCACCACCAGGCTGGTGAACGAGCTGCGGCTCAGCATGGCCCCGCCGCCGCCGCCGCCCCCCGCGCCGCCGCGGGGCCGGTCACCCGGGCTGCTCCCGGCCACAACACGCCCGCATCCTCGACCCCGCCCAGTCCCCGCGCGACTTCCGGAAGATACCGGAAGCACGTGACCGACCTCGCCTCCCCTCTCCTCTCCTCTTCCCCCCGAGAGGCCCCTGGGAAAGGTGACGGTTTCCTGCTGACGGAGGAGGGGCAGGAGAAGCCCCGCCCCTTCCGGCGTCGGTCCCACAACTGCTGCGGACGCGCTTCTGCTCCTCTCCTCTCCTCGCCCCGCCCCGCCCCGCGCCCCGGCGAGCTGTTCCCTGGAGGGCTGCGCGTTCTGCTCCGTGGGTAGCGGAAGCAGCGCAGCCCTCTAGGGAGCCTCCCACACAGTTGTTTGGAGCTGAAACGAAAGACAGACGGATGTAGCACTTGAAAGACTAACAAGATGGTTTATAGGTGATGAGCTTTCGTGGGCCAGACCCACTTCCTCAGAGCAGTATGTGGAAGAAAATCGGCACAACCATATATACCGAAGTGATACAGTCAAAAAAAATGAACGCATGTGAAATTGACAAATCAAATTTTAGAACAGAGGGGGGTGAGGGTGGAAGGTTAGTTTCTGTGAGGTAAGGACATAGGGGTGATAATAGGGGAAGTTTCTGTGAGGTAATGACATTAGGGGTGATAATTGGGGAAGCTATCTTTGTAATGGGTGAGATAATTAGAGTCTTTGTTTAAACCCATACATAAAGTGTCAAATTTAAGCATGAATGACAGTTCTGAAGCTTCACGTTGAAGTCTGGAGATAAAGTCTCTTTGAAGCAGTATGCATGTTTTAAGGTCATTGAGGGAGTGACCAGTCTGGCTGAAATGGCAAGCAACAGCTTTCTCTCTGTGAGAGAGTCTTATGTCTGTTTTGTGTGCATTGATTCTTTGGCGAAGTGTCTGAGACGTTTGTCCAACGTACACAGCAGACGGACACTTTAGGCACATGATGGCATAAATTATAGTTCTGGATGAACAGGAATATGTGTTCTTGATCTTGTAACTGGCATGGTTAGGTCCAACAATGGTGTCAGCAGAGTGAATATGTGGACAAAGCTGGCACCGGGGTTTGTTACAAGGGAAAGTTCCAGGGTTGGTATTAGTGTGATATGTCCCGTGGTTGTTGGTAAGAATCATCCTGGGGTTAGGTGGTTGTCTATAGGACACTATGGGTCTGTCTCCCAGAGCCTCTCGGACTGTAGTATCCTGTTCCAGTATAGGTTGTAGCTTGTTGATAATGCGGTGGACGCGTTTAAGTTGGGGTGATGACAAGTGGTGTTCTATTGTTGGTTTTCCTGGGGCTGTCTTGAAGTAGATGGTTTCTGGGTTTTTGTCTGGCTCTTTCTAGAGACTGCTCCGGGTAGCGGGGTGCTGAGGCTGGCAGTTACTGACACACCGGACTGAGAGACACTGCTGCTAGGAGACATTGCTACCCAGTGTAGCACAACCCTAGGCTGCCTCTAACTACCAGTTTTCTGGGCAAAAAATATGCTAATGAGGGACTCATTTGCATATTTTCTGCCAATTGGTTTTTTGTACAAAAACATGCGGTGTGGCCGTTTTCTTTTTGTGCAAAACCACCTTTTCCCACAAGATCCTTATGCCCCAAAAAAGGAGGGATACCAATCTTGCTGGAAAAGGGGCTTTTGCGCAAAAAGAAAATGTCCACACTGCTTGTTTCTGCGCAAAAATGAAGTGGCAGAAAATATGCAAATGAGATGACTCATGCAAATGAGCCTCTCATTAGCATATTTATTGCCGCAAAAACTCGTAGTGTAGACATAGCCCTACAGGGAGTAGTTACATGCCTATAAAGCAGTGGTTCTTAACAATGGGGTAATTACCGCCGGAGGGGTAATTCGGCATATTTCAGGGGTAATGAGCTGGTCAGCTACACTCACATCTGATAGAGGAATAGCAGCACAGAAAAATATTTATTAATTCTTAAATTGAACTAACACAAAGTAACAGCAACATCAGTAAATTGTTTAGTTTACTTTATTGAACAATATTTTATTATTGTTCCGTCCGCAGTGATGTGGTACGAGTCATGCCGTAACATAACTTGATCTCACTTGCAAAGACATGTTCAATCCTGTTACTGTTCATCTCTTATAAAACCATTGGCAAACCCAATGGAAGATCATTTTCGATTCAGCCTTGGTAGTGAAATTATATATATACACTTTTCCTGTAGGATGACAGAGTGACATCATCATCTCACTCTGCATCCCACCACCCACCTCTGCCCTCAGCTATGCAGCCTCCCCCTCACTTCTCCACTAGGCCAGGCCTGGCCATGGTACATCTTCTGGCGGTAGTGTCTGTTGTTCCAGAATCCCGGATCCACTCCCTTTGGCCAGTTGCCCCTACCATCCGCAGACTAGCGGCCCCTGAGGTGGGGCTCCAGGATTTCAGTTGATAGAGTCAGCTGGTCAGTTTGTGAAGACGAATGAAGCTGTTCTTGAAGCATCCTATCATATTGCTCTCTGAATTGCCAAATGTAAAAAGCCTCATACAGTCGGAAAGGATTTCAACAAAACATGAAACAGTAAGGCTTGTTCTTGGAGAGCAACATGCAAAAAAGGTGGATCAGGTATCATTTTAAAATTGCACCATGAAAGGGCACATTTCTGAGATGAGCAAAAATATTTTGGATCAAGTAGTTGCAGAGATGAAAGGTAGTCCCTACTTTGCACTTCAGTTGAACGAATCAACAGATGTCGCCTCCTCTGAACAATTACTTTTATAGGCTCGGTACATAAAAGGTGGCTTTGTGAAGGAGGAATTCCTGTTCTCTGAATCATTGACCACTACTGCACGTGGAGATATGTTCAGAACATTGCAGAATTTCGTCGTTGATAAGGGTTAACAATGGACAAAATAAGTTGGTATGTGCACTGATGGAGTACCATCAACGATGGGAATCCATTCTGGGTTTAAGGCTCACATAAAGCAGGTTGCCCTTCATGCTACATTCACCCTCTGCATACTTCATAGATATGCTATGGCTGTGAACACACTAGCACCAAATCTTAGCAAAGTGTTCTGTGCAGTGGTTAAAATTGTTAATCATATTTGAGATAATACTTTAAACATTCTGGAATTTGTGGCACTATGTGAAGAGGCTGGAGCTGAATTTAGTGCACTTTTGTTTCACACAGAAGTTTGCTGGTTATCATGCGGAAAAGTCTTAAACCAAGTGTTGCAACTAAGGGTACATCTACACTGCACGGCTATTTCGGGATACCAGAGGTATCCCAAAATAGCTACCCCACATCTACACAAGCCGCCCATTATTTCAAAATATTTTTTGAAATAACATGTGTGCTATTTCGCCATCCCAGTGAGCCTTGTTGCACGAAGGATGAGGGATGGCTCAAAATAGCGTATTAATTCGAAATTTGGCGATGTGTAGACGTGCCAAATTTCAAAATAGATTCAAAATAGGATACACCATTTGCATAGCGCAAATTGCGTATCTTATTTCGAGTTTAGGGTGCTGTGTATTCACACTCTAAGAGAAGAAATATCAGTGTTCTTTGAAAGATTTCTAAAGAGCAAGAATTGTTTGGGAAAATAATGGACCAAACATTCATTCTAAAATTGGCATTACCTTACAGATTTTTCTTACTGAAATTCATCAGCTAAACCTCTCACTACAAGGAAATATGGTAAATATTCTCACAGCTCAAGACAAGGTTGCTAGCTTCCTCAGTAAGTTCCAGCTTTATCTACGTAGGGTTGAAGCTGGTGATGTACCCATGTGGTTAGAATTGGCAACTGTGCTTGAAGCAGCCAAACAGAAATGTTCATTTGCTGATGATCTCATAGGACACTTACTATCACTACATACCACTGTGAGATCGGCTTTTCTACAATGGTCAATATTAAAAGGAAGGCAAGGAATAGATTGGATCTTGGTAGTGTACATTAGCTTGACAAAACCTTGTATCTCTAGTCTAAACTAGTCAAGCAGAAGCAGTATCAACCTTCACACTGAGAAAATCAGAGAAATGGTATTTGTGATGTTTTAATTTTCTGAATAACAAACCTAATATAAGTTTAAAATACAATAGGTGTTCAATTGTGTTCAACATAATGTATGAGAAAACAAAATACAATAAAAATAATTAATCAATTTTTTTTGTCTATTGCCATTTAAAAAGGAGTAGGGGTAATTTTGGTTTATTGGTTAAGTTTAAGGGGTAACAGTGCCAAAGAGATTAAGAACCACTGGTCTAGGGGCTGTAGCTTTCCTTATGGACACCTTGAGCCACAGGATCTTTGATGTGTCTTTTTACTTACTGTAACACTTGCAGTGAAATCCTCTGCCTTACTGGGACTGCATTGCTCGTGGGTATTCAGTACGGCACTGTTGTCATGTAAGCAAAGTCTTGCTTATCCTTAGAGAAGACATGATGTTTCTCTAGTGCTGCCCACAAACGGCCAACCATTATGTATGGATATATATGGATTGGAACTGGTAGCGTTCTTTCCTGTGTCACTGGCAAACGGATAAACTGGGCTTCTTTTCCACCTTTTCCATCAGCAGTCATCTACGCCTTCCAGGGCCACCCTCTTTCAGGTCAATCTCTGGAACTCTAGTTCAAGGGCACATCTTTATGGCCTTTGCACTAGAGTTTAGCAGCCTTAGTGGCACTTTGCCTTTGGGGGCATTTGTGAATACATTTACAATCATGAACCAAGTAGGGAGACTGGCTCCAAATGTCTGCTGTACAAGTTATCTGTACCTATGAGCATCTATCAATATTCTTACTCCAAGGGTTATAACTACCTTCTGCCTTTCTGCCACCTTAACATAGCCAATGTGTCCAGTGGGATCCATAAAAGAACCCTACTTCTTCACTTGGACCAGTACCTGCTTCAGTACGGCCTCCATTTAATATTTTTTATTGCAAATATTTGCATATAGAACTATAGTGAAGGTTTGAGAGGGGTAGCTGAGTTCTAAATGTCAATTTTTTTTGTTACATAATTGCACTCAAAGAAAACAATGTAATATTTAGAGCCTATGAGTCCACTCAGTCCTACTTCTTGTTCGCCTATCACAAACAATTTTGTTTATATTTATGGGAGATAATGCGGCTTGCTACAATAGTGCCATGCAAACATCTTTTCATATTTTCAGGTAACACTGTACACAAGAAGCAGGCAGCATTATCTCCTTCAAATTGTAACCAAACTTGTTTGTCTGAGCAACTTTAAAATTGTATATTGTTTTATTTTTGAAGGCAGGTTTTTTTTAAACAATTCTATATTTATAAGTTGTTTTCATGGTAAAAAAAAGATCACACTGTAACATTTGTATTAGATGAATTGAAAAACGCTTTTTTTTTTTTTTTTTTTACAGTGCAGTTATTTGTAATCAAAATAAATATAAAGTGAATACTGTAAGCTTTGTATTCTGTGTTCTAAATTAAATCAATATATTTTAAAAGGTAGAAAACATCCAACATATTTAAATAAGTGGTGGTCTATTGTTGTTTAACAGCACAATTGTGTGCTAAACTGATCAATATTTTTTAAATGCTTCATAGCCCTACTAAATTTCATGTTCCCCTCCTTGTTTCCATTGAGGATTTACACCAGTAAAGTATTTTGATTGCTGAATAAGGATTTAACTTTACCAAGTAATTAACATTTATATCCTTTCTTATTTATGTGACCATTGTTGTTAAAACAAAAATGTAAAGCAAAAAGCAAACACTTTGTTGTGTGTATGTGTGGGGTTTTTTTTAATTTGGCTTCACAATGAAAATTCAATTTACAGCAAAACAGTCAGAAGGAAAATGTCCCACTGAGCAAAATGAGCAGTGATTCCATAATGCACGTTAACATTCAGAAGGAGCCCCTAGTATCATTCATAAATCCTGCAGTCAATTCTCTTTTAGTAAACCAGCATACCATTCAAAGCTTGGCTTAAACTCATGTTATTACATTGATGCTTAGCTCAGTTCAGTTTATAGCACTTCATAGTCAATATCAAAGACAACATTTTCAATTCACTGGACGATTTGAACAAGAGAAAAATATTAGCTCAAGCTGAGGTATTTCCTTTATGAAATTACTTACTGAACATCACTGGTATTAAGAGGTATCACTAGACCAAGACTGTTTAAAAACTTGAGAAAATATACAAAAAACAACTCCAGTTTTTCAAATATGCTGTTTTCCATGCGTTTTTATAAAAACTATATAACATTTTTTAGGACTGAAACTACACTTCGTTTGGAAAAGGGTTAACATTAGTCAGAGTATCTCCACTATCCAAACAATACATTTGATTATTTTTCTTTCCTTATTAAAAAAAATTATGAAATACAATTCATTTCAGTTCAAAGATAATGGTTTATATACATATACCATAGAAACCTGCTAGTAGGGACATTTAAAGCAGGAAAAAACATCAACATTATGCTGCTTTTAGTCATTATAACTATATATTGTTTTATGCATTATATTTAAGGGAGTCAATAACAAAAGCTTGTGGTCAAGAGTGTGTCTGTATTTAAATAGAGGGTTTGATCTAGCAGTACTGAAGTTTATGAGAGTTTTATGCCATTGATTTCAACTGGAGGTAGAATGGGCTCCTAATACCCTATTAAGTGCCTTCCTACACAACTAGAATTCCTCAATAAGAACAGAGAAATTGCCATATTGGTACTGTTCATTGGTCCTATTAGAATGTATTCTGTTTATGGCAATAATCTATACTGGAAGCATGATTAGCCAAAAAAAAGTTCTCTCCTGATTTAAATGTTTGTTTAATAAACTAACAATATAGTATGTCATAATACATAACTCTATGTTGATGCCAGTTTAATAGTAATTCGAGATTTTAAAACATTAAATATTTTTCTGAAATATTTGCAACTTGTTTGAAATATGTGCAACTTTTATTTCTAGTTTAAAAAAAAAAGAAGATAAACCAGTGTCAGTGATCAAAGAAGTCTCAAACACCCAAAGGGATATTAGGAATTACAAAATGGTTCAGAAAATGATGCCACTGAGTAGAAGACTGTTGCAACACTGAAGTGAAATAGCACATAATACAAAATTACTGATTTACATGATGCTCTCAATACCCCTAAAAAGTTATTACAGAAAGCAGTAAAATTATAATGTAAACAAGTCACTAGGCAAATTACTACGCAGACAAGCAGTGTCAGCAACTTAGCTTGTTTGTCTACCTAGATACAGTCGCTAATTGGCTCAAGTGTAACTTCAAGGAATTTTATTCTACCTTTTTTTAAAAAAGTTTCGGTTTTTTATTATTTAAAAACTGATTTTCTGGTTAGAAAAGTACAGTCACAACACTGACTTGCTTTAACCTCCCCTCCAAAATATATGAAATACTTAGTTTACAATAAAAGACAACATATGACAAAAATACATACTTAGAGCATACAAGATCTTTATAGTTTATTTCTTCAGCTTTGAAATACAAAATTATTTTCATGCTAGTGACAAAAAACATGTATTTGGGATTTCCCATATAAATTCACAGATTTAGAAATGCTCCAGAAGTCAGATGAATTACATTTTCAGTACCAAGGAAACATGAAAACTATTACAGCTTCACCTTTCTCCAGCATTTTCAAGAAAAAAACTACTTACTACATTGTCAGCTCTTGGAGTAATGGGCTCTCACTACCTAGGGTGATAATGTAAAAAGATCAGTAACTATTACAAAACACACACTACTCAGATTTTGTAGCTCATGTGTAGGTGCCCTATCAAGTTCAAGGTCCATTTTGGTCAATTTCATGATAATGGGATTTTAAAAATCATAAAATTTCACTTCAGCTATTTAAATCTGAAATTTCATGGTGTTTAATTGTAGGGGTCCTGATCAATAAAGAGTTGTGATGAGGTGGTAAGGTAATTGTGGGGGAGGGTGACTGCAATCCTGCTACCCTTATTTCTGTGCTACTGTTGGCAGTGGCTCTGCCTTCAGAGTGGGGCAGCTGGAGAGCCCAGCTCTGAGAGCAGAACCACTGCCAGCAGCAGTGCAGAAGATGGCATGGTATGGTATTGCCACCTTTACTTCTCAGCCACTGCCTGCAGAGCTGGGCTCTCAGTGAGCAGCTGCCACTATCCAGCCACCCAGCTTTGAAGGCAATGCGGAAGTAAGGGTGGCATTACCTTGACCCTCTGTAAAATAATCTTGCAATCCTCTTGCAACTCCCTTTTGGATCAGGAACCCTAATTTGAGAAATGCTGGTCTCTCCTATGAAATCTGTTTAGTATAGGGTGGTACTGGATAGATATGCTTCACTTTCAACTTCTTAGGAGTTTTTCCTTTTTCCTTTCAGGGGAAGGAAGAAAAAAGCCACATGGAAAAGCCAGATCTGGCCATAATGACACATGATCAAGATTTTCATAAACAGCTTAAATTAAGCTCCTAAATCCATAGTTAGGCACCTAAAATAAGTGGTTTGAAAGACAAAGGCACTCAGTCCAATGGGAACTGCAATTTTGAAAATCAGGCCATTTATCTGTGTCTAAATATGAATATAGCATCCCAACTTTAGATTCTAAAATCTTGGTTCATGTGCTCATCACCTCCAGGCTAACTACTGAAACATATTATACCTGACTGTCATTCTCAAAATGGTAGAATGGGACCTAAATACCTTTAAAAAATCTGGGCCCTAAAGCAAATCATCCCTGAACTCTGCAACTTACATTGACTCCACCATAATTTCTGATTACATTCAAAGCCTGTATCGTGATCTTTAAAGCCATGAATGGATCGGATCCGTCCTACTACATCAGTAGCTGCCTTTCTATCCACAACCTGCCAAGACAGCTGTAGTTTTTTAAGCTGACGAAACCAACAAAATATAGGCAAAGTACAAGGAAGTGGAAAAAGCATGTCATCAGCTGAGAGGAGTTATTTTTAATGGAATGAGCTACCAGAGCTTGAGAGTCAAAGTCTGATTAATTTTAGAGCATGCCACAAGATCCAACTGTTTGTTAAACCTTCCATACCATAATTGAAATGTTTGCAAAAAACAAACCTTTGTTAAAAATACCATTACATACTGTAATTCTCTACTGAAAATGGAAACATAGGTAAGTAGATAAGGAGAGCTACAAAGTAATTGCTGTGTTCAAAATTGCTTTTGAGACCTTCATAGTTCTTTTCAGAACATTAGATCTAAATCTAATATGTATTGTATGTTCTTATAGTCATGACAGATCAGAAGAAGAAGAAAAAGAAAATCAAGTGAGCAGTAAGTTACTTGGGACAAAATTTTAAAATATTTTTATTTCCATGGTATGGGGCAAAAATAGTGTTTCAATGGTGGAAATATTTAGTATTTGGTATAATAAAATCACAGTAATTAACATAAAACTAATGCTGCACTTAATATAACAGTATAATTCGTGAAAATCCTTTTAATGATGGGAGTACCAAAGATCCAGTACAGATTCTGCCTCAAACAGAGATCATTTGACTTTCTTGATTAAGGCAACCTTTACATTTATTGTTTGGAATATTTACTAGAACTACTTCAAGCAAACATTAAAATGAAACCATTTTTCTTCAGAAGCATATCTATTATACACTATTATGAAGTGAACAATATACAAACTTATTTATGTGTATTTTTGACCAACTCTGGAGATGAATCAGTTTACAAATGTGATATAAACTAAATATGAACTGAGGTCTTCCTTTGCCCCTACAAGCAAAACCATTAGTTTTATTTATTTCTCTTGATGCTTATTTTGGCTCCTGAGAGTTTCTTATCACCTAGTTATTTCCCCATAGAAATAATGTCGTGGCTTACTGATACAGAATTTCAGAATGGGATTAGTAACATGGCAGTGACACAAGGCTGTACTCCCTTTAAGCACAGAGACACAAAATTCTGATTATAACATACATTGAAAATGTTGAGGCAATTTCTGATTTCATTTACAAACTGATATCTCAAACAGGCATGTCAAGAATTTCTTGCAACATTTTTTTTAAAACTGGAAGAACAAATATTTGCTGAAGCCAATATAGACTAAGTACATAAAATAATTTGGCTGAATCCCCCAAGATAGTAATGTAACGTTCCCATCTTTGCATGTGTATATATCCCTGCCAAACTGATGTTTCCATTTCATGCATCTAATGAAGTGGGTTCCAGCCCACAAAAACTTCTGCATAAATAAATGTTAGTCTTTAAGGTGCCACGGGACTTCTTGTTTTTGCTGAAACAGACTAATATAGCAATCCCTCTGAAACATAATTTTAGTTGCTCAAGGTGCATAATTATTCAGTTTCTAAAGTGATGAACGCAATAGAGCGAGAAGACAGAGATAAAGAAGGCAGCTAAGGAACTGGAAAGAATTGGGGCCATTCCTATGTAGAATGATAACATGTTTACTTAAAACAAATAAAAGGAAATTGTCAGATAAAAACTTAACCAGCAGTTCTGACCAAAAAAGTTACCATTTAAATGAAGCCCTAATATTTAGGGTCCTTGGAAAGATCCCAAGTTAAGATTCCATTAAAAAAAAAAAAAAGCAGTGAAATACCTCTTTAAAGTCATGCAGCCAATAAACTTAACCAATCATCAAAAGAGGAAATGTAGACACAAAACTATTTCCAGTGAGATGATATATAATCAGTGAAACCAACAATTAAAAGCATCTCTTACTAAATTACTCCACTTTTAATCTTGCAGGACCAGATTCCATCAACTTTACAATGAGTAGTAGTTATCTCTGTATGTAATCCCAATATTAGTGAAGTATTAGTCAAAATAATTAAGGGTGATAGAATCTGGTCTCCAGTGATTACATAAGGTGCTATTTAAAGATAAACTGGATCTGTTTAGATCACTGACTTTAGGATGACAAACTATATATAGTTCACACTGTTCCTTGAAGTTAATATATAAGCAATTATATGAGATTAGCCACTGACCTCATCTACTAACAGATACAAAGGACTAGAGTCACAAAGGTACTTTGGCATCTAAACCTGATTTCAGTGCCTATGCCTGGGTTTAGGAACCTAAATTTCAGTTTTAGGCTCTACTGCAATTCACAAAACACTCACAAAATTCTAGAAGCCTAAACTCACTCAAGGTCTAAATTTTCAGGGTAAAAGTTTTCTCCCTGCCTAAGTTTCTGTCTCTGGTCATAAGCACTGCTGCCTCCCTCTAGGGGCGCATCTACACAGCAGTGTTATTTTGGAATAATTTGACATTATTCCAAAATAATATAGTGTGAGTCTACACTACAAGCCTTTATTTTGAAATAATGTCGAGCTGGACGACTTCTTACTGACTCATGGGAACCCTCATTTCACAAGGAGTAAGGGAAGTCAAAGGAAGAGTGTTCTCCCTTCAACTTCCTGCAGTGTAGAGAGTGCCTAAAGCCAGGTTAAGCTATATTGACTTAGGCTACGCAATTGACATAGCTCAAGTTGCGTAGCTTTATTCAACTTCAGCTCTGCTGTTTAGACATAGCGTAGGCGTCCAGATGCCCATCTCTTGCCTAAGCCCCAGAGTAAGCCACAAAATGTGGAAGATAAAGGTTCATGTGCCTAACTTGTATGCAAGGCCTGATCTCCTAGGTGTACTCAGACGCTGCTTAGTGAATCGGGTCCCATTCAAAATCAGGCTTGTGGAGGTACACACACAACTCTTATCTCAGTGGTTAGAGCACTCATCTGGGAAGCCCAGGTTTCCTTTCCCACTTTGCTAGAGGGGGAGAAAGGATCTGAACAAGGCTCCCTCTTCCATCAGAGGAGATTTAACATCTGAGCTATGAGAGGGTCTAATGCAGGAATCCTGCAATTTCTCCTGGAAAAGTTCTTCCTCTATGTATAAATAACAGTCACTAGGGCTGGCAGACTGGATCCTGGCTCTCCTACCTCCTAAATGGTTTCCCTACCCAGCAGTCTGGCCCATTAAGGGTATGTCTACACAGCACCGTTATTTCGGAATAACTGATGTTATTTTGAAATAACAAAGTGCGCATCTACACAGTAAGTCATTATTTTGAAATAATATCAAGCTCGAGGACTTCTTACTCTGACTCCTGTAACACTCATTTCATATGGAGTAAGGGAAATTGAAGGAAAAGTGTTCTTCCTTTGACTTTCTGCTGTGTAGACAGCGCCAAAAGCCGAATTAAGTTATTTTGACTTAAGCTATGGAATTGACATAGCTGAAGTTACATATTTTAATTCAACTTTTGCACTGCAGTGTAGATGTGCCCTAAGTATTTATCCTGTAGGGAATAACTTCACCAGGAGAGACTGAAGGGAACCCACATAAAAATATTCCATAACTCAGTAGTTAGGGCTCTCCCCTGTTAGTATGCTGGCTTCAGTAGATTTCTCTGTGTGCTGTATAAGGAGCCTAGCCACCTAAATTGGATTTTGCAAAGCAGTGTTACTCTTGTGATTTTCAAAGGGCCTAAAATTTGTGTGTTCCTTTATGTCTCTATCCCTTACTTAGGGGAATAAAAGGGAAAGCTCAAAGATGACTTTAGCAGTGAAGAATCACAGTTGGCACTAGATCTGGGGTGGGCAATACTTTTTTATAGGGGGTCACTCCAAGAATTTGGAAAGTGGTCAAGGACCACACTCTTCCATATTAATGGAGGAGGTGTTGGGTTTGAGCTAGAGGTTGTGTGCAGAAGGGAGCTTGCAGTAAGAGATTGGGGTGCAGGAGAGGGTGTGGGGTCTGGGAGGGAGTTTGAGTGAAGAAAGCAATTGTGACCTGGGTTATGGGACTAGGGTGCAGGGGTTTTGGGTTGTGACTTTGGTCAAGAGGGGATTGTGACCTGGGGAAGGGGACTAGGGAGCAGGAGGGGGTGCAAGAGTTTGGGCTGTGACCTGGGGCAGGGGACTGGGGTGGAAGGATCTGGGAGGGGGTATGGGGCAGAGGGTTTGGATTATATGGGGTAGGGGTGAGTAGAGGGTTGGGGTGCCAGAGGCAAGCTCTGGCTGGGAGACTTACCTGCTTGACTCCCTGCCTGTCCCACCCCTGCACTGGCTGCAGGGGCCACATGGTTTTTCAACAGCTATGAGCCTGAGGGGAGGGGACATTGACAACAGGCAGCTCACATTGGCCAAAAACCATACACTGTGGTTTCTGAGTATTTTTTTAGAATTCCCTATTTGGGGAGAGGAGGGAAAAAATTCTTTCAGGTTAATTTCTTTTTTAAAATGTGGCTTGTTTGAAGCTGCTCAGAAATTTCTAATGTTAGAGTAAGTTCAGGAGTGGGGAGGGAGGGTAAGTAAGCAAAATGAGGGTTAGACATTACATTAATTTTACACACTATTATACAAGAAAGCACATGGAGACAGCACCTTCACATATACAAGAGAATCTCAGAGTTACAAACATCTCGGGAATGGAGAATGTTTGTAGCTCTAAAATGTTCATAACTCTGAACAAAATACCATGTTTCTTTTAAACATTTAGAGCTTTGAAACTTTACTATACAAGAGAAAAATGCTGCTTTTACCCATCTTAAGCACACTTGCCTTACCTTGTCATCTCTTTTTTAAAATGTCCCCCTTTTAGTGGTTTACCTTTAACATAGTGCTATACTGCATTTTTATAAATCTCTGCTGCTGCCTGATTGCATACTTTTGCTTCCAAATGAGGTGTGTGGTTGCTCGCTCAGTTTGTAGTTCTGGTGTTCATAACTCTCATGTCCTACTGTATGGTGTATAGAATGTAGCAAACCAAATACACAAATGTCCTACTCATAGAATAATTTGCATACATATGTGCAATAACTTACTGATTTACTTACTTTAAATGAAATCACCTTCCCTCTCTCTGTCTAGATTTCTCTCTAGGAAACGTCCTAAACCTCAACAAGTTTCAAGCAACTGCCATTTTTTAAAAACAACTAGCCAGAAAAGGGTTTCTGCCTTCTCTCTCCCCTCTCCACCTATTACCTGAAATTAGCATGATTTGTTGGCCGAGGACGGACAGGATTAAAATACAAAATCAACAGCCACTTTTCTAATCAGAAATATGCCTGAATTTTGAAGTCTAATATAGTGCAGCTCTGCAGAGATAGTAATGGGTTAACTAACCATGTAGGATTAAGAATTTTTACCCATTAAGGAGAAGAGAGATTCCTTTCTCATTGGAACCCACCATTACTTCAAGTCCTTAAAGGCACATTCTGGAATTTCAGTTTTTGACATTCAGAAAAACTGTATAATTTTAGGAAGTTTATTATATTAGTTTTGATGTCTCTCTCCTTATGAGTCCTGCTCAGTTTTATTCCTTGTAACTAAAGTACCTGGATTTACAAAAGGAAAGAAATAAGAAATAGGGTCAATAACATTTTTTAAAACTTCTGTAAAACATTCCTAATTTTTTAAACATCTGCATCCTTTAGAATATACATCATGACATTCCTTTGGGATGTCTTTATATAACTCACTTGTGTCTGCCATTCCTAACTAATACAACCTTTTCAAAAACATGCTGATAAAAATCTTTATTCTGGTGTACAACATATACTTAATTACATATGCACTCATGTGCATGCGTATCTGTTCTAAGACTTTTACCAAAGAAGCTGCACCTGTGTGATTCCTGGTTAATATTTGGAATTAGTTTATAATCAATTCCTCATTTACTAAATGGAAATGTATGAAAAATTTTACAGAAAAGCATGGAAAGCATAATTTGTTTGCCACACATTTGTACACAGAGACATATGTTTGTTTTGAAGGTATTCCATATTTCACTGTGTTTTGCAGAGATGTGTATGAGAATAAATGTCTGGGACCTAAAGCCTTTCCCTTTTGATTCTACCATGTAATGGACTCAAAAGACAGCGTCAACTTCATCATTTAACAACAAAAATAAAGCAAGTAATCGTTGGCCAAAAAAAAAAAAAAATTGTTTTGCATTACTGTTTCTTGCACTGATTTCTAAAACCAACACAAGGGGCCAAAATGTGCTTGCCTTTCTCATGCGAATAATACTACTTAAATCATTGAAACTGCTTATGTAAATAAGGACAGCAGATCTGACCCTAAAACACCTTCCTAAAAAGGGTGGGGAGAGAAACTCACCACCAGTAGCTACAATTCTTTATACATTTACACTTTGGGCAATATTCTGTACATGAAAAAAACCAAATATAAATAAATGTGTAGCTTCCCTTTAAGTATGCACATTTATAATGAAGCACATCACATTCTTGGCTTTCAAAGACCTTTCTGAAAAAATAAAATAAACCCATCTCTTGACAATTAAGCTTGAAGATATCGATAAATACAGCATGTAGGAATTAAAAAACAGTAATAAGGTAGTAAATCTTTCACACAAAAGTTATGGTTGCTGTAGAGTTGGAGTGACTATGAAGATTCCAGGAAAGAAAATACTCCTTTCACCAGGAGAGGAGTAGGATGTCTGCAGTATTAATTCAGTTTCTTCTCCAAGGGACTCTTTTTATCATCAGCATTTTCTGGGCTGAAGTCAGTACAGAATCCATTAGGGGCTGGCAGAGAAGAAGTCTTCAAACAATTTTCAATGTCCATCTGATCATTGTACAGATACTCTTCTGCAAAATCTGGATACATTTCTGCATATCTGTAGAAGTCATCTAAAAACAGACATTTTTGTTACAAGGAAGCAATACCACTAAAACAAAGACCATTTAACTTTTGGATATTTAGAACCATTCACATTTCACTGATAATTCTCTTCCGGCAGAGGACCACTGTCACATTTGTCCTCTTCCCCCTTTAACGTCCAGCCTTTCAGAACTGCTCCTCTAGGAAAGCAGGTATATTAACAGATAGCACATTCATTTACTAATTCAACTAAAACACTTTACTTTGATAGTGTTCCTCATTGTGAGAAGTAAGATCTTTAATTTTGTCTATTGTTGTGATGGAGAGGAATAAAATAGTTCTCTTTGCGAGAAAGGATTTCTTTTAGTGCCAAAAAAAAGCTTCTGTTTTGTATTAATGAGTCTGGCACTGGCATCTTGCCACCAAGTGTTTTGCTTATATTTACTCAGACATACCTTTAACTGTAAAATACTTTAGAGACCTCAAGTCGTAACAAGCAATCTTCCCACCATAAAGGATACTGATGTCAGAGGAAGCAAAGTGCAAATTGTAGTACTTCCTACATTTAGATTATACTTCAGAGTATTTTATATACAAACATGCTATGTTAATTTGGCTTAAATGGTGCACCATTCCAGAAAAGCATAGTGAGGGCTTGTGCTTGGTTTCCCTAGTCTAAGGGCTATTCTTTAGGACAGTTCTACCCTATAGCCTAAAGTTGATAACATTTATGTTGCTCAGGGGTGTAAAAAAGCTCCTCTCTTGAGCAATGAAAGTTTTGTGCTGTCCACACTGGCGCTATGTCAGTGGGAGATGCATTTTCTGCTTCTCACCAAGTAAAATCATGCTAATGGGAGAGTGCTCTCCCACAGGCATAGTGCATCTTCCCTAGACATGCTACAGCTGCATCAGTGCAGCAGTGCCAATGTATTGCTGTAGTGTAAACCTGGGCCTGGTCTACACTATGAGTTTAGGTCAAATTTAGCCATATTAGGATGATTTTCTAAAAATGAGTCCACATCACCAAGCCTGTTCCACCAACTGTAACTGCTGCTAAAGTGGATTTCAATACTCATGCTTGTCATGAGGAGTAACAGTAAATTCAAGCGTACATTTCTGGTAGTACAGACAGTGCTGTGAAAGTCGATGTTTTTGGACTTTGGAAGGTGTCTCACAGTGCCCCAATGTGATCGCTCTGGCCGCAACTTTCAACTCTGCTGCTCTACAGATGCACAGGAAAAGGCCCAGGAAAGTTTGAATTTTATTTCCTCTTTAGCCTGTGTGATGAGCAGAGGAGGCAGCACACCTCAGCAAGATAGCTGACCATGAATGCTCTGGGTCAAAAACGAACTTAATGGATTTGATTGCTGTGTGGGGATAGGAATCTGTGTAGGAAGAACTACAAAGCTGCAGAAGAAATGCAGATATTCGTGCCTAGATCGTAAATGGAAGAGAAAAGATACACCGGGGCGCTCAGGCAGGCGTACCAGAAGACAGAGGAGACAAGTGGATGATCTGGGTCAGTGCCACAAACACGCTTCTACGAGCAGCTGCACGCACAGGTGATGAGCGGGTGCATGTGCACCCTGCACACACACATCCCCTCAAGGCAGAAGGGCCGGCATTGGCAGTCTGCTCTGCTCCACAGCACTCCCCCACCCCTGCTTGTTTCACTCACTCACCAGCTGTGGGGGAGGTGCAGGCCAGTCTCCAGTTTGTGCAGTGCCACTTCTCGCCACTCTGGTGAGTGTTGGAAAAATGAGGAGGGGAAGGAGCAAGGGGCTAGTGCCCCCCTTCTTCCCCTGCCACGTGACACAACTGGCTGCATGGGAATTCTAGGGCGGGGACACAACCAGTGTCCCACAGGAGTCTGTGGATATCTCCCAAGAGACTCTTCAGGCAGCCTTGGGGGACAGCAGGGAGGAAATTGTGGATGTGGAAGAGGAGAAGAAGAATGCTCTGATACAAGGCAGCAGCATATCAGGGGGCAGGTGGGAACTGGTACGTGTGAGGAGCTGACTCCCCACGCATCCTGGCTTTCATGTTCCCCACCCACCTGCACTGTTGCCTATCAGAGGCAGCAATGGGACGGAGGGAGTGCTGTGTGTAACTGATGAGCTGTTTACACATTTACATCCCCACGATGCAGCACAAAGCACTGCAGCATAAGGTCCACGTTTCTGGCCAGATTCAGTCAGCAGTTCCTTATCATTCTGCGTGATTTGGAGAAGACTGAATGGTGCATGGCAGCCTGAGTGAAGCAGGAGAAGCTATGTAACTGATACCACTGAGGCAGTACAGCTCCATTTGCATATCCCCGCCAAAAGCATGGCTTGCAGACTGTGTGAGCCCCTAACCTGCTATCATGCCAGGCTCCTGTGGGAAAGAAAAGCTGCACTCTCCCAGCAAACAGTGTGTGCCAAACACATTGTGATCATGTGAGCCACTGCCCTGCTGGCATGCCCAACCCCTCTCTCCACCAGCAGGCTTATTAGAAAGGGAAAGTTGCACTCTCCCAGAAATGGGAGTGCTGAACACACAATGAACATGTCCTACTGCCATGCCCACTGTCCTACTGCCATGCCCACCTCTGTCCCCCCATTCCAGCCCCTCACGACTGTGGCTGCCCTCTGCAAACACAGACACTTGTCTAGCTGCAAGAGCTGCTATTTGCAGCTACTGCATCACACACGCTTTGGAAGTGAAAGCAAAAGACTGAGCCCCAACCTGTTCCTCACCATGCAGGCCACCAAACCGAGTACGGGCTGCTCCCTTAAGATCTGTGTGCTATTCCTGTTGCCTAGTGGGCACTTAATGTAACTTTGGCCTTGTACATAATACATGTGTTGGCCAAATGTTCTGTGATGCTAAAAGATTAGCTTATGTGTTCTACAATGTATCTCCCCTGAAGTCTGCCCTTCACTTTTTTCATTACAGTGGGTGCAACTGTGAGTCTGTTACTCGCTCCCCTGGCTCCTCTAGCTGTTTGGCTAGCATAGATCCAAAGGTGAAAATGTAGTTAGGATGACATGTTCAATGAGCAAATGCAATTAGTCTGCATGGACAGAGTGCAATTAAATGCGTGGAGAATGATGCTGCAGGAGATGTGACCTGAGCGTGAGAGGAGAGGAGAGCGTGTAGGAAACGTGAAGTCAAAACCCAGGAAGAAACCTTGAGGCTTGTGGGGCAGCAAACAGAGCTGCTGATGTGCCTGATAAGAGGCACAGGAAAAGTAGATGGAGCACAAAGCCTCCCCCCAAGCCCATGCTGAACCTCCTGTCCCCTCCTCACAAAGTTCTCCAGTCTCTCCTCTTAGGTGCCCTAGACTGGGGGAGGATGGGGGTGAGATTCAAGGGCATCCTTTCACTCAACTCCCAGGGATGTCTCCAAGAACAGAAGGCTGACATTCTCACACCTGAGACTGCTGAACAGGGGGATTGTAATATGCCACTTATCCTTGCACCCCCACCTTCCTGAAGCTCCAACCCTGAACTCCTTCTCTGTGCCTGCTTCCTTGTGTTCTCTAAATAAAAATGCAGTTCTCAACAACAGTATATTTATGGCTTATGTTGTGTGGGGGACTTTACAGGTGAACACACTTAATGTAGGAGGCATCTTGTTAAGAACAACGTGCATGACTGTCATATCACTGTCTGGTCATTCACAAAGCTGTTTTTCAAAGCCTCTGTAATTTACAGTGCCCCTCGATGTGCTCCTCTTATTGCCCTGGTGTGTGGCTGCTCATAATTAGTGGCTAGGTGATCTGCCTCAACCCCCTACACTGGAATAAAATTTCCCACTTTATTTTCATAGATATTATGGAGCACACAGCAGACTGCCACAACAATGGGAATGTTGCTTTTGCTGAGGTCTAACCTAGTCAATAAACCTCAAAACCTTCCCTTTAAATGTCCAAAAGCACATTCAACCACTGTTCTGCACTTGCTCAGCCTGTAGTAGAATTGCTCCTTACTGTGGTCCAGGATGCTTGTGTATGGCTTCATGAGCCATGAGAGCAAGGGGTACAGTGGGTCTCCAAGGATCAGTGCCTCTTCCCAGACTGGAAAACTATCAGAAGGTTCCATCTTGCAGCTTTCTGAAGAAACCAGATCCCCCACTGTAGATTTACCCATTCTGAACTGATTCCCAACTCACTGGCAGCAGTCTGGCATTGCAACCTTCCACAGTACTATTGCCACTCGCTTCTCAGCTGTTGAAGCAGGACTCATTCTGGTATTGCTGAGCTTCAGGGTGAGGGAAGGTAATTTGCAAAGTTCCTTGAAAGAGATCTTATGTATGCAGAAGTTTTGCAGCCACTGCTGGTCATCCGATAGCTGCATAACTATGCAGTCCCACCAGTCTGTGCTTGTCTCACAGCATCAGAATAGGCGTTCCACTGGATTGACTGTCGCCAGCATCTGCTGACTGCTCCATGCAAGTGTTTCAAACATGTCTGTGTTCATGACCTCCTCATTCTTCCTCGCTCCGGCAGATCCTACTAGGCTCTGAACATACTGCATCATAAAGCACGAGGTGTTTGCAATGATTACCACAGCACTTTGCAACTGAACGCTTTATAGCTGAATGAAGTCCATATTTCCCCTGCTATGGCATCGGCACGGATAACCAAGGGAAAAAGGGCACTAAAGACTGTTTGCCTTTGCTTTCAGGCAGGGGGGAAGGAGGAGATGAGTGCGCTATGGGACACTGACAACGTGTCACCATAACCACCCACTACACTTTCTATCCCATCAGGCACTGTGAGCCCAGAATGCAAAGGGGCAGCAGGAACTTCAGGATAGCCACCCACAGTGCATTGCTGTCAAAGCTGACAGGAGCCACCCTACTGGAGATGCACTACATTGAACTCTTGCACAACTGGGTGCTAAAAAATGGATCTTAATAAATTTGACCTAATCTCATAGTGCAGACATGGCTTCACACTCAAAGAGGTGCAAACTGCTCCCCTTGGTGCATCTGGATAGGCATGAAGCTCGGAGGGTGGCAATATCTTCTCTTCATTATCCCATTTGGGGTGATGTGTTTCCTTAGTGTAGGGAAAAATCATTAGGCTTAGGTGAGCACTGCATAGTCTTTAAATTGGTGTTTAAAAGGGTAAATGATTTTACCAAGTCTGTCCTCCATCTTCCAATGCAATCCAGATACAATATAACCCTTTATGTTTTGTTCCATCTTTAATCCTACACTTTACAAGGACATGTCCTCTCAGGCCTTAATTCTGTGACTTCAATGGAAAATGATGATGTTCAACCCCTCAAAATCTGGCTCTATGTCATAAGTTGAAAAACTTGTTGTATCTTTTAAATGTATATTTGCTTCTTAATTTTGTGCTCCTGCCTCTACAGTCCCCAAACAATGGCTATATTCAAACTAGGCTAAGAGGTGAATTTAAACATGTCAAAGTCTCTGGTGGGGGAAAAAAAAATCTCTCCACAAAAAGAATAAACAAACCTGGAAAAATGTGAGTAGCTGTATATTTTGGCATATTTGGGCAAAAAAAACCCAAACAAATGAAAACTCAAGGAACAATCTTTCTTTGCACTGATGTCACTGGCAGCAAAGAGGAATTCATCCTCACACTGCTAAATCAATAGAAAAAACATGTTTTGTCTGACAAATCTTTTGCAACGTTTTACTTCTTAAAAAGTAGTAAATTCTGTCCAAAACAATGTATTTAAAACAAGGTTTTACAAATTCTAACACAATGCAATCAAATATTTAAAATATGTAATTTTAGTACACTGATTATTCAGAACTGGAACCACTTACTGCACTCAACAAATGTGATGCTTACAAGAATACTAGTGACTGAAAAACTGTGCTGTCACACAGGTACAATTTGTACTCCTATGAGTAAAAAAAGCAACATCGCTGAGAATTTAAAAACTGATGGTTAACAGATTGTGAATCCCAGTGATAAATGAATTTAGTGATATTCCAAACAAAAGGAGCACTCAACCATGCTTTGTAGCTGTTTCCATGACTTCACACTGACTCACACATTCTAGGCTTCAGTGATGTTTGGGGTTATTATATGTACTGGCTCTGTTGCTGTGTGGGTAATTGGGTTGATTTGTGTTTTGTGTACTGGAGCAGCTATGGATGGTGAATGAAGAGTAGGTGCTATGGTGCAAAGCATGGATTTTGTGGTTATTGTGTATTCTAGTTGTGTCACTATGTACGTAATTGTGTTGATTTATGTCTGGGGGCATTATTCTGGGAGATCTGTGTTTCTTTGTGCAGGTGGGCAGCTGGGCCAAGTAATCCACCATCTGTGCAGTTTCCCTCATACAACCAATGAAATTGCTGCATGCAAATGGATGGTGACTGGCTGAGTTACCTCTGATATCACAATAGTTTAGTACTCTTGGGATAGCCTTACTGTAGCTGTATACTGCATGGGTATGAAGTCAAAATGTCAGAGAACTTAAAAATCAGTAACACACTATAAAACTCAGTCATGATTGAACCTGGCAATATTCTGAACAAAAAGCACTCACCTACCCCGTACCTATTTCTATCACCTCATACTGACTGATATCTGGCTTCAGAGACAAAGTGACAATTCTGGAATCTTATTATATAGCTAGTATAATACAACACATGGTAACACATTTTAATGAACTAACTCAGGGGTAGGCAAAGTATGGACGCAGGTCACATCTGGCCCATCAGACTTTTTAATCTGGCCTCAAGTTCACACTGGGAAGCAGAATCTAGAGCTTGCTCTTTGTGTGCTCCCACCAGGAACGGGGTTAGGGGTTTGCCTTGCCCCATTCCATGTGGCTCCCAGACACAGGAGCAGCCAAGGGGCTCTGCACACTGCCCACACCCCAAGTGCCAGCTCTGCAGCTCTGACCCCAACCTTCTGTCCCAGCCCCGATCCCCCTCACATCCTCCAACTCTTTTTCCCAGTCCGGTGCACCCTCCTGCACCCCAAACCTGATTCCAGAGCTTGTAACCCCCGCTGGAGCTCTCACCCCCTCCTGCACCCCAACCCCAATTTTGTGAGCATTCACAACCCCTCCATACAATTTCCATCCTAAGATGCAGCCCTCAGGCCAAAAAGTTTGCCTGCGCCTGCTCTGAGTAATGCACTTGACTAATCTCTGAGATGAGGGGGCCTGACATTTCTCAGGCTGTCTCAGTGCCACAAATAGAGTGGTTTTCTGACTATATTTTTCTAGTTGACTAATAAAGAAGAGTTCTGGAAACATTTGAAGTAAGGATCTTGAGGGTCATGTAAAGTTTGGGCATCGTCTCATCAGTTTAAGTGTTGCTTGGGAAAGAAAATGCAGAGGTCCATGGTCTTCTGAAATCTGACACCAGCATGGTTAGACATTTAGGATAAGATATCACTACCACCTTTTCCCCCATGGAAGAAAGTAGGTCTTCCACCACAGCTTGGAATCTCACTAATTTTTCTGGTCGAGGCGGTAGCCCCTCGGAAGTTAGTGGAGAAAGTACTTAGAAGGAGGTTCCCAGAAAGAGGGAGCTCATAAACTATGGAATAGGCATGAAGCAGTCCTTTTACAAATTCTGAAATACTACAAAGGTTGAACATTGTATAAATGTGTCCTGGAAGTGGCATGTTGAAACTGCAACTAAGTGGACCCTGACAGAAATAATGATAAGGCCCAATAGCATGACCTGACAGTTGCAGTCCAAAATCTTGGGAGTAGGAGCTTCTAATAGGTTTGCACAATGTTGTGAAGCCTAGATGGGATTTTTTTCTACTTTGAATTGATCAATTATTTTAGACTCACAGAGTTTAAGGCTAGGAGGGACCATCAGATCATCAAGTTGGTGCTTTTGTGTATAATAAGTGTTTAAATTTCACCAACTTTCCCCTCCATTAAACTCAGAAACATGTGTTTAACTAAAGCGTAAGTTCAAGAAAGGCATCCAGTCATGATCTGAAGAAATGAAGAGCTGGAGAGTTCACCATTTCCCTTGGCAAGTTTTTTTTCCAAAGGTTAGTCACCATCACTGTTAAAAATATTGAGTATCATGGTGGGCTGGATCTGAATGTTTGACAGGCCATATCTGGACCACAGGCCATATTTTGCCTGCTCCTGTCCTAACCAGGGCCAAACTGAGGATGACTGACTGACTGAGTTTCAGAACTTTTCTTGGCACTAGCATGGGGAGCTATTAGGAGAGAGAACCAGGTTATAGAGGTTCTGAGAAGAGTGGGTTCTCTGCGATAAGACAGCTTTTCTGGAGTCAGAGGAATGCCTTTGCAAATCTGACACTCCTCTTAAGCATTGCTCCTATAAGCAGAGCTTTTGCCAGCTCTGGAGTGGTGATGACCTAACCAGATCAGCCATACTGTCACTGGTTCATTCTCCTGCACATCTACTAACTTAATATATGCCATCATGTGCCAACAATGCCCCACTGCTATATACATCGGCCAAACTGGACAGTCCCTACGTAAAAGAATCAATGGACACAAATCAGATATTAGGAATGGCAACATACAAAAACCTGTAGGGGAACACTTTAATCTCCCTGGACACACAATTGCAGATCTAAAGGTAGCCATCCTGCAGCAAAAAAACTTCAGGACCAGACTTCAAAGAGAAACTGCTGAGCTACAGTTCATCTTCAAGTCTGACACAATCAACTCAGGATTAAACAAAGACTGTGAATGGCTAGCTAACTATAAAAGCAGCTTCTCCTCTCTTGGAATTCACACCTCCAGATCAGCTACTAGAAGTGGGCCTCATCCTCCCTGATTGGATCCACCTCGTCATCTCCAGCCTGATTCTGGCCTGCATATTTATACCTGCCTCTGGAAATTTCCACTACATGCATCTGACGAAGTGGGTCTTTGCCCACGAAAGCTTATGCTCCAACGCTTCAGTTAGTCTATAAGGTGCCACAGGACTCCTCGCCGCTTTTGCAGATTCAGACTAACATGGCTACCCCTCTGATACTTGACAAGCAGTTTATGTGATGCATGTAAAAATAACATAACAACCTGCCTTAAGATTCAGGAGCTTTAGGAGGTAGCCGAGTTAGTCTGTGACAGGCAAAAAACCAACAAATGGTCTGGTAGCACTTTATAGACTAACAAAACATGTAGATGGTATCATGAGCTTTCGTGGGCACAGCCCACTTCTTCAGATGACCTCTACACCAACATTCCACACATAGATGGATTACAGGCCATCAGGAATACTATCCCCGATAACAACACTGCACACCCAATTACAGAGCTCTGCAACTTTGTCCTCACCCACAACTGCTTCCAATTCAGAAACAATTTCTATCTGCAAATCAGCGGCACAGCCATGGGCACTCGCATGCCAACATCTTTATGGCTGACTTTGAACAACGTTTCCTCAGCTCTCGCCCCCTAACACTCCTACTTTACTTACACTACATCGATGACATCTTTATCATATGGACCCACGGAAAAGAGACTCTTGGAGAATTCCAAAAGGATTTCAACAACTTCCACCCTACTATCAACCTCAGCCTGGACCAGTCCACAAGGGAAATCCACTTCCTGGACACTACAGTACAGTTAATAATGGACAAATTTCTACCACCCTATACTGGAAACCCACCAACTGCTACACTTACCTTCATGCTTCCAGCTTCCATCCAAGACACATTTTTCAGTCGATTGTATACAGCCAAGCCCTACGATACAACCGGATCTGCTCCGACTCCACAGACGGAGACAATCACCTACAGGATCTTTATAGAACATTCCTAAAACTGAAATACCCACCTGGGGAAGTGAAAAAAAATCGACAGAGCCAAAAAAATACCCAGACAGAACTACTTCGAGACAGACCCAAAAGAGAAAACAACAGAACTCCTCTTCTTGTTACCTACAGTCCACAACTCATTATACACAATCTACAACCCATCTTGGAAGATGATCCCTCACTCTCAGAAGCCTTAGGAGAAAAACCTGTTCTTGCTTACAGACAACCCTCTAACCTGAAACACATTCTTTCTGATAACCATGCCACACAACCACATCACAGGCCTCCAGGAACCCAGCCCTGCAACCAAAAAAGATGCCAACTCCGCCCACATATCACCACTGGAGCAAACAACATAAGCCACAAAATCAAAAGGTCATTTGACTGCACATCCAGTAATTTGATCTATGCCATCAAACGCCAGCAGTGCCCCACTGCTATATATATTGGACAAACTGGACGTTCTCTGCGGGAAAGAATCAATGGACACAAATCGGAAAAACGTAAAGGGAACATACAAAAGCCTGTTGGTGAGCATTTCAGCTTGCCTAACCACAGTCTGACAGACCTGCAAGTAGCTGTCTTGTCACAAACCAGCTCCACAAGCCAGATACAGAGGGAGGCCCTGGAATCACAGTTCATCCACAAATTCAATTCACATGCTAATAGACTCAGTCATGATAGAGGCTGGTGGGAACTCTACCTACTTAATAACCACTGAAGGTGCTAACAGCTCTCTGAGTGGTATCCTTCCTGTCTTAGGAATCTATCTATCTATTGACTTTGATTTTTATCTGCTTAGGTTTAAGTACCCATTCTCCAGATACTTAATAATGCTCTGTATCCCACCCCCTCCCTTTTTTTTCCTCCCCCTTCTCCTTCCCCTTCCCCTCCCCCTCTCCTATTTATTTCGAGTTTTCATATCCCCGACTCATAACACCGGTCATCTGAAGAAGCGGGCTGTGCCAACGAAAGCCCATGATACCATCTACATGTTTTGATAGTCTATAAAGTGCTACCAGACCATTTGTTGTTTTTTTGCCTTAAGGTTGGTATTCATGCTCATGTGTCAATATTGGGAACATCACACCGACATAGCTGTGGCAGGATTCACATACTACAGATCAATTAAGTATATCGAGCATAATCCCATGCTGTTTAAATTTTAACTTAATATCGATAATTTTAAAAGGCAAAATAATGGACATAAGACATGAACCAGAGATCATGTAAGGGAAAATTCTTTAGAAGGAATCCCCAGATCAGGAGCTAAGTGAAAGCGGGCCAACTGTAGAACCGGAAAGCCAAAGAAGAGCATGAGCACCACAGACTGATGTCAGAATTTTGGATCAGGGAGAATGGCTGCATAGAAGAATACCCCTCCTCCTTTGAAAACAGATGCCTATCCTCTTAACCAGATTAACTGGAAAAGTAAGACAAGTTTTTAATGACATGGACAAGGGTAATGCTAAAGCAAACAAGAAAAGTAACAAAACTATTGAAAAGACTTACGATGTTCCCTGAAACCTATCTACTGATGTACTGAAGCCTCATACTATTTGACAATATTGCTCATTTTAATATGCACAAAAATGTGTAATTTTATGAAAAAATGGATAATAGGGGTGGGGATTAAAAGTGACTATGGAAAATGGTCTGATCTGAAGGCCCAGGAATAACTGTTATGGATAATTGTAGATGAGGTAAAAGCAGTCATCTGTGACTAAAAATAATCATTTTATAGGCTGCAGAAATTCCTGATCAATATGTAGAATCCAGGGCCAAATCCCAGGGGGAGAGAAATCCCTTTGTCACTCAGGTTAAGCGAGGAGACAGAATTGAAAATAAACCTAACCCCATCTTTCATAATTCCTCCTCTACTAAGGGAGTCCAGAGTTTAACTCTTCACACATTAAAATGAATAGCAATTAATCTGCCATTAGTATGGCGCTCCCAGCCCCATAAAACCTAACTGCCCAAGACTCAAAGTAACCCCATTATCACAGCTCCACATGCCCCAGTATATGCTTCCCTTACTGCTTCCTAGGCAGTGGTGGAGCAGGGAATTCTAATGAATTATATTAGGTCTAAAGGACTTGGAGCATGGAGTGGAGGAGGTCCGTGGGTTTGTTTGTGCTAATGCTTTAAAAGTAGAAGCTATTTGGAACTGTCAAACAAATCAGGAAGCTACTACCTAACATTTGTAAAGGGATTTAGTGACATTGTGGTTCCTGTAACTGACCTTACAATAAAGAGGGAACCAGACAGCGTGATATGGACTGAAGCCTGTTTAAAAAAAAAAAAAAAAAAAAAAAAGACATAAAACAGGCTTTGTCTAAAGGGCAAGTTTTAGTCAGCCCTGATTTCAGCAAATCTTTTATGCTGTCTACTGATGCTTCTAATATTGGATTAGCTCCATACTTATGCAGGCTGGGGAGGGGCATAAAACAACAGTGTTGTGAGCCATCCAAGCGAACTGTAAACCCTGCACATAATGGAAACCACTTCAAGCCAGGGGCACTGCAAGTTAAAGAGCTGCTTTACTACAGAAATTGTTATCTCCCGCCCTGAAAGAGGAGGTTGACTAATTACCGGATAGGCTATAGGTCCATCTTACTGCAGGAAACTTCACATATCTGGATTGAGGAATCAACAAAAGGACTAAAGACTTATTGTTCTGCTCTCCTGCCTATGACCCAATCACCTGAGTTCACAGCTCAGATCACTTGGCAGGAAGTGAATAAAAAGAAGGAACAAGGATCTCTATTTTGCTTGGACTCAAAGTGGGAAGGAGGCAAAGTGTTTCTAGATATAAAAAGATATCCCCAGCAGCTTAGCCATAAAGGAAAAACAGAGCTTGCTAATTACAGGAGCCCTTATCACCTTTTGAAACCTAAGGCTGCAACTCATTCATTTGTCCATGGTTGCTTGCTTTAAACTTGTAAATCTCTCTCATTTCCTTTTCCTGTTTAATAAACCTTCATATAGTTTACTATAGGATTGGCTACAAGCCTTGTCTTTGATATGAGATCTGAATCACAATTGACATGTGGTAAGGGACTGGTCTGTCGGGATCACAAGTAATTTGAATACTGTCAGGACTGATTGTTGGTGCCACTGGAAGTAACCGGAAATAATATTGCTTTGTCCTGCCTGGTTTTTCCTCAGAACTCTTGGCAGTACAGGAAAAATGTATATAACCATGGTAATGATCATTGAACAAGGAATGTGTCTCTCCCCCGTCCCCCCCCAGTGTGCTAGCTCCAACCATCCCTGCAGCAATACTTCTGGCACTTTTTGTTTTTTTATATGAAGTGGTCCTAGAATAGGCAGATTCGCTGCTTTAATAGAATGTGGCTTATGAAGCCAGGTAGCTCGCACTCATGGTCTTTGGAGAAAATATCTGCTCAGACTGTCAGTAAGCCTGTTTTGTGCTCCAGGTAGGGGAACATCAGACGGGGGACATGATACATACACCCATTCCAGCCTCTATGCATAGGCAGGAGTATCTTGTCCCATCTTGCTTACTGATAAAACCAGCTTTTTCCTGGTGACTGATATGACTAAGGCATGCATTCCAGATTAACTGCAGGAAGAGTTTGCACCTTTAGCATTGAACATTGCTCTAATATATTGATATGGAGACTACAGTCTTGCAGTGTCCAGGCACAGTAGAAATTTTTTAAAAATCAGATTTTAAAATTAAATACAGGTTTATACTTTAGAGGAATACATTTCCTTAAAACTAAATTTGAAATGGACAACCTATAAGGGCTAACCTACTAATCTTCAAATGATGTAAAACCAAAAATATTAAATATCTATTCCATTAAGAAAGTTTTCTGCCAACTTATATAGGAAGTTCATTGAACTGGTACAAATAACTGTTAGCACCTAGTACCATAGTTTGCTGAAGTTTTGAACACTTTTTTGGCAGCAACAGCCTCTTCTGCAAAGAGAACATATTTTCTTCATTTCAATTTATTCAACTAGTTTCGTTTGTTTTTATCCTCCACTCCACAGATTTAAAACAAACAAACAATCAAACAAAAAAACCCACAGAGTGAGAGGATGAGATCTATTGGTTCTACTATCTTGGAAGCACATGGTGACCATACAGGATTAATTCAATTCACTAACTATAGTTAGTACCTCCTTTATTTAATAAAAGTTAGTTTTAAATGCAAAACATGTTTTCATAAATGTCTGGATAATCCAGAACATTTAAGGTAGCTCTGTTCAATTTTTTTTAAATCAATATGCTATTTTTGTGCACTACGTGAATTTGAATTTCCAGCCAAATAGAACTAGATACCAATTGCAAATAAAAAAAATTCAAATAAGAAATTTATCACTCAACATTTGCTAGCATTAAAAAGCTAAAAGAATCTACTATATAATTGCTTAAATAAGTGCATAGAAGTATATCTTGATTAGCCGACAGAAGCACCAAGCATGGACCATATGGACACTGGTACCAAAATCTCCAATCAGCAGTGCTTAGATATACTCACATATCTGAAATGGAGCACCCATAAGGACAATTTGAAGAAAAAACTGGTATGCTTTGATGACACAGATCAGCTGTAACTACTGCCAGGACCTTTGTAAAAACTCAACACTGTTCACAGGGGTGATGTATTGGTAATGTCCGAAGCCAGTAATAAACCTAGGCAACTCCTGCGTGCTGGGTATATGTCTAAGTGAAAGTAAAGCTTCTATCTGGTTTTGCCTACAAAAGCGCATAATACTATATATTGGTTATTCTCTAAGGTGCTACAGGACTACTTGTTTTTAAAGTTACAGACTGACACAGCTACCCCTCTGAGTCTTTTGGGTAGACTTCTAGGAGAGGGGGAGTTTAAGTGACAGTTGGTGCCAAGAATCTACGTAGCTGAATCATCTCTGAGGAGGGGATGGCAGACACAGGGTACTTGCTCTGAGAATATGCTTGCAGATACAAGCGAGGAGCAATGTCTGGGCTCCATTCAGGCTCTGAAGACTTAACGCACACCCAGAGAGCCAGCAGCTGAGTTCTGTCATAACGGTCAAGTTGAGTTGCCACCTGTTTTAGGATTTTCTCTGATTACGCCTATTTAAAGGTTAATGACTGATGATTAGTAATGAAGTCTTTTACAGCATTCACATTTCTGTAGAAATCAGATATATTTTTAAGTACAATTTCTTTAAAATAAAAATTTGAAAAATTATTACAGTAAGAAATTATTTTTATGCATGGGAACCACAAACATACATGCAACTCGCAATCACTTCTATTTGGGGATGCTGGTGCCCTTAGGTTTTCTGCATCCAAACCTGATCTGATGCAGTCACTGGTAGGCTGGGCTGCCTGATTATTATTTGTTATTAATTATTTTTCTTCATATCAATAGTACCTGAAGGTCTGAGCAGAGATTAGGGCGTAATTATGCTGAACAATGTACAAACACATAGTGAAAGATGATCTCTACTCCAAAGACCTTGCAACCTAAATACACAAGACAGACAAAAGGTGGGAGAGGAAATGGACAATGACTTGCCCCAGGTCACACAAATCCCCTGGCTCCCTGTGCAGGACTTTGCCCATGGGACTACACTGCCTCTCTTCTGCACCCTTTCCTCTAGGTTACCCTAGTTTGACTAGAGCTGAACAAAATAGTTGACAACAAATTTATTAAAGTAACCTTTTTTCCTGTTCCTGACCTGTCTACAAACATAGAGGGGGGAAGTTTCCCTGTCCCCACATTGCAGATGGGTGACAATTCAAAGGCAACAGGGAAGAGATACATAGAGGGAGAAATGAAATGCAAAAGGACAAGAGAAAGAGGAAAATCAATCACAGAGCAGGTGTTGTCTAAGAGCAGCTTATCCAGGATCACCTGACTTAAGATAAATTAAATAAATATTGAAAATGAAACACCTACTTATGACATTTGATATTTCAGACACATATTTCTGGCCTAAATAACTTGGCAAAAGCACTGTAAATGACACATTTTTAGCTATTATAAAACAAAAGAAAATGAAGAAGAGTTAGCAGCTACATCCTTGATAATCCATAGTTGTGCAAAGATTTTCAAATCTATTTAATTACTTGCTTACCATATGTGATTTTCCCTTTTTCTTCTGCATCTATAGCTTTAAAAAGGTGTGTTACATTAAGCTCTGACACACCCAAGGCAGTCTTCAGAATGCAAGCTAAGTCGTCTTCTGTTATGGTTCCATTTTGTGATTGATACATCTATGAAATAAGGCAGGAAGGCAAATAATTGCAAAGCCAAGTACTAATTTTCAAAAGAGCAACACATTTAAAATAATGTTATATGGGTAAGCTTTCTTTTTGAAAAGTCAGGTTAATCTCAAAGTGATAACAATCCAGTGAGAGCTTGTGGGTGGCATATCTGAAATAAGTGAAGACTAGACACAACCAAGTCATTAGTGAACCACTGTATACTTAGTGAAAAAAGACTGATAAATCCTTCCTTGCTGGATGCTGAACTGATGATTTTTCATATATAAAGAACAGCAACTCTACTGCTTGAAACAAGGGCCAAGAAGAAGAACTGCTACTAAATAGCAGTAAATCTTTGCACACATACAGTGCTTTCCATGTGAGGATCTCAGAGTATTTTATAATCATTAATTAATAAAGCATCATAATACTTTGTAAAGTAGTTGATTAATTCCATTTTACAAACAAGGAGGCATAGACTTTGGAGCCCGTCTTGAAATTCATCAGGCCTAATTTTCAGACATATAATAAAGATATTATGCCACAAAATGGGAATAACTGATGAAACAAAAAAGGTGGAAAATTTTATATGGTTAAAAGGAAATACCTTGTCACACACAAATTAGTACAGAACTCACTGCCACGGGATTTCAAAAGCTTAGCATAATCAAAAAGAATTAGCTATTTTAAGGATAACTTATATAGTTACAAGAGCATTCTTACACTTTCCCATTAAAAGTCTTGCTACTGCTGGAGACAGAATGCCGGAACAGAAAAACTAGCTTGATGTAATTCATAAATGCTCAGAGGCCAATAATGAAGGTAGGATTCTAGCATAAAGGGTTGGAAGAGCCTCACAGCTCTATGCTGGCTCAGACAAAGATGGTTCTCAACTCCTGTTTCAAAGTATGAAGGCTAATATTGTCAGGCTCAGGGGCTTGCCTCAGGCTATATAGATCAATTGAAGGATAGACTTTAGAAGTAGCTCATACACAAGATTTCTAGCAATCTTGCAGTTTCTGCATTATACTTTATCAATATTATTTGGGAGAAAGAAAACTTTCACACTTGTTGCTAAATTTCTTAAAGGACCCATATTAAATGTAATTTTATCTTACAAACTATGTACTGTAACTTCTCACAAAACTTTGCATTCACATTGGCTGCTGTAGGGATAACATATTAAAGTATTAAAAATGATTCCCCAAGTGGAAGTGACTCCCCATAATTTGTTCCCCACAACTTAAGTTTGTGTTTAGATTTAGTGTTATCAAGCTTGATAAGTATTTAGATTTATTATTATTATTATTTGTTAAGATTGTTAAATGTTTAGATTTATAATTATTGCCCCTCTAGAATATAATTTGTTAGGAATGTAATATTAGGTCATGTAACTTAAAACTGTTAAGAATATAATACTATGTAGCCAGAAACAGCTCCCCTCTCTGTGTCCCAGGACATGCTCAAACTTTTGCAAGTGGCTGCTTGTCAAGCCACTAACTCTGCTCTGGGAGCCAAGCCCTGTAATTGATTAAGGGCATTGTTACACAATTGACGCCCATTCTCTTCAAAGCATTGTGAACCAATTAACCCTAATCCCAAAGTGAAACATTGTAACTATAACAGTAACTAACTCAGCACTCAGAGAATGTTTTAAGAAATGCCACCCAGAAACTTTTGTAACTTTTTGTAACTACAACTCTTGTACATGTAAAATTATTATTATACAAAATACTGTATGTTAATTAGGGAATGTACGTAAGAGAGAGAGTGCTTGGACAATGAATGAATGGTTTGAGAGGTGCCAGCCTGAGAATGCAGCATCAAAGGGCTGAAGAAGGCGTCAGGTGCCAGTGCAACCAAAAGGTGTCAAGTGGAGAAAAACTGGAGACTGGAGGTCCACCCTATGAGATCACTGACAAGCACCTGGCAGCCACCCTGAAGACATCAGCATGATGCAGCAATTCCCATAGACTGGCATAGGAAGAAATTCCTATAAAGACTGGACCAAAAGACTATGGAGTCAGAGTCCAAGGTTCTGCTGCCAGCCCACCAGGAGCTTCAGATGCGCATCTGATCAGGACTTCGCTCCCCACTACCATCGCTTGTGTACAGAATACCTGGCCAGTACTCTGTCACAAGCAACTTCCAGGCTGGTAACTATAACAACTACACAGAACCTGAATGAATGATTGAATGAATGTTTGCTTCTATCTTTTCTTTATTCTTTATTATCTTTACAATAAATGTGGCTTTTTGCCTTATCCCCCGCATAAGATCCTGCTTATTTTTATTGGTACAACACTGCGTCTAGACTGGCATGATTTTCCGCAAATGCTTTTAACGGAAAAAGCGTCTAGATTGGCACGGACGCTTTTCCGCAAAAGCACTTTTTGCGGAAAAGCGTCCCTGGCCAATCTAGACGCACTTTTGCGCAAGAAAGCCCCGATTGCCATTTTAGCCATCGGGGCTTTTTTGCGCAAAACAATTCTGGGTTGTCTACACTGGCCCTCTTGCACAAAAGCATTTGTGCAAGAGGACTTTTGCCCGAACGGGAGCGTCATAGTATTTGCGCAAGAACACTGACGATCATACATTAGATCGTCAGTGTTCTTGCGCAAATTCAAGCGGCCAGTCTAGACAGCGGGCAAGTTTTTCCGGAAAAGCGGCTGATTTTCCGGAAAAACTGGCCAGTCTAGACACAGCCATTCTGTATTCTAAGAGTAAGACTTGGGGATACACTGTGCTATTTATAAAATAACAATAAGTGGCTCAAGCCTTGTGTTAAGGGCAAGACTCAGCCTTCACAATATAACCGTGACCACCAATTCCACAAAATAGCCTAAGAAAGGGAGGCATGCAACAGCTTGTAAGGGGCCTGGCTCACACTCTCCCTTCTTAGTGCTGCTCTAGAAGGCCAAAAAACATGAGCTATGGGAATTCTGTTGGGTGTATGCCAGAAAATACAACTCCAGGAATAAGAAACCTATTAGATGAAGCCTTCAAAGAAGCAGAAATACAGGCAACAATTTTCGCTTTTTCTTCTTCTGAGTCTCCATCTCTCACCCATCTACTCCTGTCTTCATTCTTATTTCCACTAAAGCTAGTTATGTTAAATCTCAAGTGATATAGCCACCACCATAATTAATTTTTTCCAACCCAGGTAATTTAAATGAGGATTTAAATCTTTGCACATCTTATTAGGATTGTCAAAATGTTTCAATTGACCCATGAGTATGTGTCTTTGAACAATGGTCCTCAGCATGTGCTAATTTGTATTAATGTGTGATCAACTGTCTTACTTATAAGTATTTAATTTAGTTGAATGATCTCTTAAAGTGAAAGGTTTCAATATTTTGCTTTAGGGTTTGAAAAATGTATCAGATGCTTACCAGCCAGAGGTAAAACCTACCAGACACAGCAATCCCAAAGATGGGAAGGTATTCAATACCGAAGTCCAACGATAGCACTCTAGTGTAAATCAAAGGCCCTCTCTCCTTCAGTTGCTAGAGAAGGGGGAGGGTGCTGGAAAGCTGCCATGATGATATCCCTTGACCATGCTTAAGAACCTCTGTTACCAGAGGCATTCATGGGAAGATGTACAGGAGTGATCCCCCCAAGTCAGGGGTGGGCAATAATTTTTTGAGTGTGCACAGAAGAATCTTCTGTTGGTACAACCTGTTTGACTGGGGGCCACTTCAGAAATTTTTCAGGTGGTCCTGGGCCACCCTGGAAGGGGCAGGACCTCAGGCAGGAGAGGCGGGGCCAGGACACTTCTGTGCTTCATCACCCACAGATCCTGATTAGTCTGGGGGTGGGGAAGCACACAAAGTCTTTGCCCTCCACCCCTGGAGAGCACTGCCAGCTGTTCTAAACAGCTGGCAGTTCTCCCTCTAGGTACCTGTGCCCTTGGCAGTGGGAGGAGACTTTGCATGCTCCCCACTGCTGCCCCCACGTCAATCAGGGCCTGGGGAGGAGGCACACATGAAGCCTCTCACTCCCTGCCCCCGCCCTGCAAGGGAGTGCCACGCTTGGAGTCAACTGCCAGCTGACTGGCCTGGGGGCAGGGGGAGCACGTGAAATCTCCTCCCACCCTGTAAGGAGCATGTGGTATTTAGAAGTACTGCACCCCTCGCAGGACCAGTCAGAGCTTGGGGGCAAGAGGAGCACGCAAAACCTCCTCCCACCCTGCTAGGACTGCATGGCACTGGAGCTTGGGGGCCGGGGGAGCAGCAGGGCCTATGTGGGATGGATCGACTTACTTGATGGGCCGGATCCGGCCTGCAGAGGCCCTTTTGCCCACCCCTGATCTAAGTGAATGGAGAAGGAATTCCTTACTAGGACACTGAGGTATACCTTGAGCTGGGCTTTGGGATATCTAGTGGATACTTCAATTTTTATTGGCACATGCATCCTGATTGGCAGGGACTCCGGAACACCAACCAACCTTTGGATGTTCCTGGGAGGGGGCTTTGGCCCACAATGCCAACGCCTACCTTAAGGCAGTGAGATAATTTGCATACACATTAATTTTTTCCTGTAAGTACGGAACAGAACTACTGTTATTAAACAGGATAAAATATTGAGGTCCTGTTGCTTTTTCTCGCAAATGGCTGAGTCACGGAGCATCCATTTGCAGATGTATCTGATTCAGGGATTCATATGCCTTTTCCTTTAGGTTAGATAAAATTGCTACCTCAGCCTGTTCTGTGGGCTGGTTGTGTTCCAACAGAGATATTGTTTCTTTAAAGGACTTTTGCCTGGTACTATACCCTGGGGCTACGTCTACATTGCAGGCTTCTTGCGCAAGAACTGTTTTGCGCAAGAGTTCTTGTGGAAAAGGTCTTCCACAGGAGCACATCCACACTGCCATGTGCTTTTGCGCAAGAGCGTCCATGGCAGTGTGGACACTCTCTTGCGCAAGAAAGCTCTGATGGCCATTTTAGCCATAGGGCTTTCTTGCGCAAGAAATTCATGTTGCCTGTCTACATTGCCTTCTTGTGGAAGAGCTCTTGTGCAAGAGGGCTTATTCCTCGTGGGGAGAGGAATAACTCTTCCAGAAGAAGCCCTGTTTTCCAACTCTGCACTGTAAATTTACTTGCACAAGAACTCACGTGCGGTGTAGACGCTCTGCAAGTTTTTGCACAAGAACAGGCGCTCTTGCGCAAAAAGCCTGCAGTGTAGACGTAGCCTGGGGGTAAAGTACTCCACAATGCTTGGTCACCAGCAAGCTGTAACATTTTAACAAAATCATCTTCGGGCAGTGTAAACACTTAATCTGTAAACTCCACATAGAGTGTGCACAGAAGAATCTTCTATTGGTACAACCTGTTTGGCCACCAAATCTAGTATTTTAATGTCTATGACCACTGCAGTGTGGTATGGAGTATCAGAAGAAATGCTATCTCCAGAGTGCACCTCAAAATATAATTCCTGGAGATGTGAGGATTGGTGGAATATTCCCAGCTGAGCATAAACTCCTCATCGACAACATCCCCATAGCAGAGAAAGGATGGCTCCAATTCAGTAATAGGTTGGGGCTGGGGTAGGTACAAAGGGAACAATTTGGGTAAACACAATGGATGGAGAAAGTCTGTGGGGTCTGGGTGTGGGTATTGACCACGACTGACTTGTCATTATTGTTTGCCTGACAGTGGACTACAGGTGACCACCCTCCTTGGTGAGTTCTGAAGAGACTGCATCTGCTGTGCTGGTTGGCCCTAACTCACGATATGAAGATAATGCTCCTAGCTTTGTCCTGCCTGTGGCACTAGAGTGGGAGCGTTTCTTTTTTATTGGTTTCAGCAGAGAAATTACAGCCTCACCCGCAGGGGATGCTTGTGACACCATGTCTTCTAAGCCCCTGACAAAGTTGATTATGGTTGGATAATCAATTGTTCCCCCGGTATGTTGAAAGTACATGCTACTCCTCTGTCTCATCTCTTTAATCTGTGTCCCCCCCTCCCCCAGTTCTGTGTCAATCTTTCGATCTTTCCACTATCTCAGAACTTCCCTCTTAGCTGTCAGTTTCCACATCCAAAAGAATGGGGTTAGGTTTACTTAACTTCTCCTCCGCTACCACTGTACTCAGTCCTCCCCCCTCCCTCTCCTCCGTTCTGTTTGCCAGTGGCCTTTCACTTCAAAATAATCAACTTCCTCATTTAACTTCCCCTGCCGCAACAGTTTCTGTTACACAGCAATGAGCTGTGCTGCCCTGGTTCTCTTAGCTTCTTTCCCCAGATGCTGGTAACTGGTTCTAGGGATTGTCCTGTCCTCTGTGGTTCCACCATACTAATAGGGACAGGAACCACTAGTTGGCTTCTTACCTCCCCAGTAGCTCTCTGTGGGACAGCCTGCACTTCTTTGTACACCTTCCCTCCTGCAGCTAAAATGCTTTCTTTAGCCTTCAGCTCCTGCAACCTCCAGCACTTGTTGGTTTGCCTTGTCTTTCCCAAATTCTGCAGTATTTCAGGCATTCTCTAATCGCCTAATCAACTCCAGCAGCAACTCCTGGTCTTCCTGGTAGCCTTCCAGTGACCTTGAACAAGCAGAAGCCTTAGCCTGCCAACAAAGCGCTGTGTACTAAACATCCTTTGAGTCTGACTTAGCTCTAATCTTTTTTCCAGTTTCTGTGTCTCTCAGTAAAAAAGCTGCTCCTCTGCAGAAGCATGCAATTGGTCTTTTAACTACTGAGTAACTTTTCTCTCTTTTTTGAGAGCCTGCTGTGTCTGACAAAGCTGACCTGCCTTCCTTTCCAACGTACATGCCAATGCATTACATGCCACAAACATACATTGAACAGTATCTCTTTCAACTCTCTAGTCTTCCTTTCCCTTCCTTTTGCCTGCTTCAACCTCAGACACCCTCCATCAATTTACTGAGTTTTGGTGTTTGCTTCTCCTTAAGGGGAGGAATGGACCAAGGGAAGACCACCACAATTTACGGGTGTAACCTTGGGAATCCAAAGTTCTGAGGGCTGCAGCTGCAGACTGATAAACCATCCTTGAAATGTATTTCAGTTTTGCAGGTTTAAAATTTGAGGTACAGAGCACTGAGCATCGCCCTATAGCTATAGCCATCTCAAACCACCAGGCTACATCTTCTTTGCAATGGCTAATTTCATCTGAAATAATTCTTGAAGCTGGACACCTTGTTTCTTTGCTTCTTGGAAAACATCACTTTGGAAAAGAAAAAAAACCAAGAAAACCCTTCCAATTAAATAATGCACCAACGCAGTAGCAGCGAAAACCTGAAGATGCTGAGGAGTTTCAGCAGGAGTGAGGAGACACTAATGTGCCAAGCAGAAAGCATTGAAGACTCAAGATACTGAGTATGCAAGATGCAGGCAAGAGACCAAATCCACAGCGTACTAAAGTAGCAGTACAAAATTCTGAAACAGCAGTTCTGAAATGCCAAGGCAAAGGTATCAGGGTATTGAAAGCACAGCTGTTGGAGTGCCAAACATTACGAAAAAAGAGTGACGTGTAGAAGTACTAACATGAACATGAAGTAGGGCACTCCTTCACTGATTGCAGCCAAGAAAGAATTGGCATAAAATGACTGAGCAATGGTGATATAGCCTAAGGCAGGGGGACGTAATGTAGAGGCCTGGATCAAGACCTTTATCCTGCTGCTGTTGCCCTTAGTGGACAAAAAATCTGACTTGTCGCAGTTGCAACTGTTTCATGCTAACACAAACCTAAGAATGAGAATGTCTGCCAAACTACTACTTCAGCAGTGGTTTGGAACATCCAACCACTTATTACCATCTTTCTATTCAGCAGCTAAGGGCTTGTCTACATGGTAGGCTAATGTGCTCTATTGGAGTGTTATTCCAAAGAACACTAATGTACTGCACATTAATTGATCTATGTAGACTGTGCTGGTGTGCACTGACGGTTCCCTGATGTGCTTCAACGTTGTATAAATAGTACCATATTTAAGTATACCAAGCAATCTTCAGTGTACACCAGCAAAGTCTACATGGATCAATTAATGCACAGTAAGTCAGTGCACTTTGAAACTCACACCACTGCAGACCACATTACCCCACCACATACAGAAGCCCTGAGACTGGCATCTCTTAGGACACAAAATGCGAGCAAAAGGCAGCTAGGTTTCATACAGGAAGAAGAAGTGGTCTAAAAGGGTCAAGAAGTCTTAAAAAAGAGGAAAGAAGAATTACAAAAATAAATGTAAAAATATGCAAAGTAGTGGGAAATAGTAGGGCAATGTTAGAAATGCCTCTTACCTCTTGTCCCACTGCTGGGAAATATTTTCCACCCCCCCTCCCCGCTCCAAACTAAAGGCATATTTACTTTTTCATACAAGGCATTTTAATGAATGAGCAAAACTTTTGAAGATAAGCTTTTTCAGGATGTGTATTAGTAGCCTACTTGTGCATTTTTCAGATGAATGAAGGCACTTAGCATCATTCTTTATTCTCCTGAACTATGGCAGCATACCTCTTTCTAAAACCTTACAATGTTGCAAAGCATCAAGTTACCAAGAGAATGGTTTTAAGATTTTTTTTTTAAATGGACAACCAGTCACCCAGTTCATAATATGTCTAGCTGTTTGCTGCATCAAGTGACTGAGCAGTCACCTCTTTCTTATCTACTAAAGCATTTTGCTCTTTAAAAATTTGCAGTTCAGATGTAATCCTTACATGGGTCAACATACAACACCAGAGGAGCTGTTGTAATTAATCTAAACTTTAAAATTAGATACTTAATTACACAGAGAGTGGGAACAAAAAGATAGAGATGTCATGCAAAATATTTGATACGGCAAAGTCTGTAACATGCTTTACTCTGATTTTTTTTTTTTTTGGCTATTCTTTAGCCACTCATGTTTATTTAGATTTCAAATTTAGTGATGAATGCAAGTTTTCTAAAACTCAACAGGAGTAAAAACTCTAAGTATATAATTAAATGCTGGATAGCTATATCTCTTGCTTAAGGGATGATTTTTCTGCACAATTTTTATTTCACTTGGAGAACTGATATAAGCAATGCAATCAAAAGCATTATTTTGCCAATAGTAGCTGCACCTACACTGCAAGCTACTGCTGACATAGCTTTACTGGCAAATATTTTTGAGTGTGGACCTGTCCTTGGGGTAATGGAAAACAAATATTAACTCCTCATTATCCCCCTCCCCAAGCCTGTTGAATTGCACTATTTCTGCCTTTGACCAATGCAAAGAAATCACAAATCTATCTACATTTTAGAAATATGCATCTGTCCATTTGTTCAAAAATTCCTCCTAAACAGTAAAGAGCTAGGACCACCAAATTTGGTATGCAGCTTCCTCTTATACTAACTTAAAGCAAGTTCAGGAAAAAGGGATGTGCCTGGAATCCGATTGTTTTCCACAACATGAAAAGGAAGGCGGCTGATTGGGGGGCCGTCATACTGCAGAGTGACAACTGGGGGTAACAAGCACAGGTATCAGCTATACTGCAGAGTGACCACAGGGGGGCGGCCGCACCAGGAACAGAGGGGCCAGCTGGAGCCAGAGTTGTCTATGTTGCCATCCACAGGTGGCCACCTCTGACCCAAGTGCATTCCTCCCCAATAAAGACAATAGTATAGTAAATTAAATCTTAAGTTACCCTTTCTAACTACAATGCAATGGAAATAGGCACATCAACACTACGAACACATACCACAAATTTAGTACACAAATAGGACTTATGTGGATTCATTTTTAAACTCCTACAATACATTATTATTAATATTATTATTAATGTGGCTCTGACATTAAAGAGTTCCTAAACCTTAATATATAATGTATTCTATTGGACCTGAGGTCCCAATAAATCACCGGTCAGATATGTTATTTCTCCTGAAAGACTCGCAACAGTGATCCAGACTTAGCCACCCACTTTTCAGCTCAAGTCTAATCCTGCCTCCTCATTCTCTTCCAGATCTTGTGCTAGTGTGATTTATACTGGTGGCTGCTGTGACATACAGGAGTTGAACCAAAGGCATCTCAGAGAAGAACACTCCTGTGAATCACAAGCAGCACAGGATCCTGGAAGTAGGGTTGGGGATAAGAGAGACAGTAATGATCTAAACAAGGAGATGAAGGAGAACGGTGCACTCACTCCCATAAATAAAACCTATAAAATTTCACCTCAAACCATAAATGTTTCCAAAAAAAAAAAAAAATTTTTGTGAAAAAAGGTTACAACAGAAACACATTTTAATAAAGCATAAGCACAAGAGGTAAGGGTTAAGTTTGGAGATTTCAACATAACGGACCCCTATCCTCCAATGAAATGTGCTAATAGGTCTCATTTCATGAACAGAAGGAACCATGCTAAAAGCATATGGTGGGACTGATATCTAAATCTGTATTTCATTACTTCTGAGGTGCCTGATCTCTGAATATAAGCAATTTGTTGATGCTTTTTTAAATGTGTAAATGTAGATAAGACTGTATGGAATAAAATTCAGTCACATCAAATTGATTTTTTTTAAAATTATTCTGTATTTTCTACATGTTGTAGGAAGAATATTGTAAGTAGATTCTACTTGCCTTAAATGCCAACTGAATTGTTTCTAAAGTTTTGGATGGCCTACATACTACAGATAGAGCAGTCACGTATTCCCGTACATCAATTACATCATCATCTTCATTCTGTAAATGAAATAAAATAAGTCAGAAATCTGTTATATGCCTCAGAACTTCAGAAACTTTTAACAGCTATTAAAGGAATGATAAAGATTAAATATCATACACATATTGTAGATATTGAGAGCGTCAAAGATGAGGGGGGTCTACCTCCTTTGGTTCTTTTGAAAATCCCAACCTCAGGCTATAATTCTTTGCCAAAAATTTGTATTTCTAACTTGGAGTAGAGTGAAGAATGAAATGTACCATAGAAAGAAAAATATAATGCAATGCATCTTTTCTAACTAGTATCATTAAGACAAATTACTATGATCAAAATTCAGTTCAAAAAATTAGTTTTAATTGTGAAAGGATTTTCTCTTGTTTCCATCATGGGATGGAGAATGGCCATTTTCTAAATACATTGTTTGGAAATTGTGGGTGACAATCAAGGATTCGGTGCTATTCTGAAAAGTTACTTTACAAAAGTTCTCACTCGTTTGTCCAGAAATGTCATTGTGGATCTGACAGAATACATTGTTATTTCTTCCATGGGAGAAATATCCCATTTCAAAAGACAAGTAGGTAGGTTTAGATTCAATTAGTTAGCTGGAGTACATTTGGAAATCTTGTCATCTTTGTAATGCAGATGGACTCCTAATCAATGTGTTGTGCTAAAACCTGGTTATAGCATCCTGGTAAAACATGCTGGTACAGATTGGACCTCCCTGGTCTGGCACCTTCAAGAACTGACTGGTGCTGAACAAGAGAATTTGCCAGACCAGGAGAGGTCCCCTGCTACCAACCCCCGAGCCTATTGCCTGCTGCTGGCTGCTCCAGCACACACCCTGCCTTGCCAGCTGCTGCTGGGTCCATAGGTGGCCCAAGCTCTAGCCCCTGCTGCGGGGCTCTGGCCCTGCTTGCTGTGGGCTGCTGCGGGGCTCCAGTCCCAGCCCCATGTTCCCAGGGGCCACCATGGGGCTCTGGCCCCTTGTTGACACAGGCTGCTGGGGATACTGGTCCCAGCCCCGCACTGCTGGAGGCTGCAGTGGGGCTTCGGCCCCACACTCCCAGGAGCTGCCATAGGGCTCCGGTCCCAGTCCCATGCTCCTGAGGCCTGATGCGAGGCTCTGGCCCCGCGGCCCTGGAGACTGCCAGGAGATTCCAGTCCCCAACCCACGCGTTTCCAAGGGCTACTGGGGGGCTCCAGACCAGTGCCAACATGGGCTGCCGGGGGACTCTGGCTCTGGCCCCGGTCCTGCGCTGTCTCCTGCTCAGCTAATGACCCTGTTTTCCCTAGCTCTGGCTGACCCTCCTGCCTGTAGGCTCCAGGGCTCTCTGGTCCAGAAGTACCTGTGGTCTGGCAGAGAATATCGGTTTTTGGAGGTACAACCTGTACTGTCAAACACAATTCACTCCTGGTATCCAAATGGAACATCACTCACAGTAGATCATGAAAATCTTCATAATATGACTGTTTCTCTCCTTCATTACATTTTTTGAGCAGCAGTGAAATAGCTGACATTTAAATCAGCATTGCTGGATATAAACTTAAAAACTCAGAGAGATGTACCCTTCAGCTTTTCAGCAGTTCCAAAACAACCAAATTATCCATTCGGAAGGCCAATGTATTGATGAACTAGCAGACATTTTAACCTCTGCTGATCACTGACATGAATGATCACCTTTCCTTGCACTGACCTCAAATATCAGTGAATTAGGTCAAATAAAGCATGCAGTCAAATTCAAACTTGTAAAACCTGATCTGAACCTGCTCATAGCACAGTGGGTTTAATACAGGATATGTCACTTTGCTAAAGGAAGTGGAAGTCCCTGTCCTCCACCATTACAGCTGCAAACAAAAAAAAACAAACCAAACAAAAAAACAGCAACATTATTTTCATAGTGAACTTGCAAGTCAACCTGGCTTACACAAATCAATCATCAGACCAAAATACCAAGCACTGCCAAGACGGTTAGACTGAACTTTTTGTTCCAATAGTTGTTTGAGAGAATGCTCCCTACAGAGTGATGAGAAGGGAGTATGGAAGAGCAGGGTCCTGCCTGGCAGACTGCACAAAATACTGTCCAGTCTGTTGAGACCTATAGTGTTGTCTGGATACTGCTGGTGTATACGGATCCAGAGATTTTTAGGGTTGCCTTGGAGACCTTACATCTGTGGGGTTTGGCATCTGTTAGCTCTGAGAAGAATGACAGCTCTTTGATCCTGGAGGGCTTGCGGCACCTCTTGAGGAAACCCTGAAGGCAGTAACCATAAGCTTCTTTGCATGATAAAACAGCCATGACCATTGATCTTCCCCCAGAATTGGCAGCATCTCAAGCTGTCTGCAGAGACAGCCAGGCTATATTCTTCTCTTCATTAACTAGAGAACAGAACTCGTATCTGGCCTCTTGTGGGAGCAGGTCCTTAAATTTTTGCATTGCCTCTGGCATATTAAAATCATAGTGAACTAAGCAAAGCTTGTTAGTTTGCTATTCAGAGTTGTAGCCCACTCATTTGGCCAAACAAGTCCAGCTTTTTTTAGGTCCTTTACCTTGGCATGGGACCGGTTTGAGCTTGATGGTCCCTCTCATTGGCGGTGGCCACTAGAGATCCTGGCAGAGGGTGTGAAAAGTTCATACTTCTTGGCTGGTATGACGTATTTGCACTCTATCCTTTTAGCAGTAGAAGAGAGGGAAGTGGGGCTCTGCCAGAGCACTCTAAATGGTTCTTTGATTACCTTGTTAAGGGGTAGAGTCACTCATGAGGGAAAACTGCTAACAAAATGTCCAGTAACTGTGTGTCATTTCTTTGACCACCCCAAGTTCCAGGCCACTGTTTTAATGAGTCTCATCTCACAGTACTGGAGGTGTCGTACTTTCTAACACCACAGAATATGAATGCCTCAAAATAGTGCCCTGGTCTCGGGTTCCAAAAAAGCTATTCCCTGGGTATTGGTCCCATGATTCTGGAGGTCAAGTGTTTGAGGGCACCATAATGCTGGAGGGTAGGCAGACCACACGGAGTAGTGCAAGTGATGATGATGAGGCGAGTAGAAACCCCACTTCAGGCTCTGAGGAGGAAGTTGCATTGAGGTGGCGAGATCACAGCAGTGCTGACCCTCTTGGTGCCAATGAATGGTACAGTGAAGAAGTGTGAGCTGAGCATGAAAACTTGAGGATAGTTCTCTGCTGTTCATTGTTTCTCTGGTGTCAAGTCCAAGCACGGCTCCGATGCTTATCTTAGGGCTGCCTCTGAAGAGAACCTTCAGCCTCGTCTCCTGGTTTTTCTCAGTGCAGGGACTTCAGACCCTGCAGATCTGGCAGTGGTCTTTCTAATGAGCACTAGAGACAGCTCAAGTGTGGTTCACTCAATGGCATCAACTTGTCACAGGAAACACAGGGCTTCAAGCTTGGTGACTTAGGCATGTCACAGGAATGGACAATCCTTTCCAACAAAGTGAGGAGGTGTCCAAAACTCACTAACTAAAACAACTATGTCAACTACAACAACTATATACATGAGAAAGCGAAGAAAAATCACTCTGTGAGTGCCTAAGCAATGAGAGAAATTCCAGCAACCATCAAGGAGAGTAAGCAGAAACCGAAAGGGCACAGAGTTGGTGGAGCCCTTTACATTGGTGTTATGTGTATGCAAAAGCAGAGGATTCTGGAACCAATCCAACAGATACCACTGAGAGAAAAAATGCCAGCAACTCTCCATGGGGAGCACATACACCTACACTGGAATGAACAGTAAAACACTCGAACTAAAATCTGAGGAAGCTTCTCTAAGTTTGTGTTTCCGACATTAGACAATAATTTCTTTCAGTATTGAAATACTAATACTAATACTTACACTGTCAACAATCTTTGATCTTGCCAGAAAAGCAGCCTATGAAGAACTGTAACATAAGTTTTAGAACAGTGGTCCCCAACCATTTGGAACTGCCGGGCGCCAGAGGGTGGGGACACTCGCGCACCCGGGGGTGGGGCCCCCCCCACAACCGCGCGCCCGGGGCCAGCGCTCCCCATGCGCTGCGCACCCGGGGTGCGGGCAGCCAATTCGCCACGCTCCCGGGGCCGGCACCCCCCATAGCCGCACGCCCGGGGCAGGACGGCCAATCACCGCGCCCAGGGCCGGCGCTCCCCATGCGCCGCGCACCCGGGGCGCAGGTGGCCAATTCGCCACGCGCCTGGGGCCGGTGTCCCCAATAGCCACGCGCCCGGGGCCGGCACCCCCCATAGCCATCTGCGGGGCGGCCAATTCGCTGCGCGCCCAGGGCGCCCAATTCGCACGCACGCCCGGGGCCAGCACTCCCCCATGTGCCATGCGCCCAGGGCCGGCTCCGGCACCACGCATGCACCACGTGCCTGGGGCGGGGCCAGCCCTGAGCACTTGGCGGGCGCACACAAATGCCTCCGCGGGCGCCATGGCACCCGCGGGCACCGTGTTGGGGATCACTGTTTTAGAAAGTGATAAGAATTTGAGTATGGTGCCAAGTGTGGAAGGTGGGGTATCCAAAGGTAGGTAATTTTCACCTGAATTACTCTGATGATGAAGTGTGTCCTATTAGCTCCAACCCAAGAGCAGTTTGAAAATTTCTATGCAGAGAGAATTAGGAGGCGGCACATTTAGCAGGTACAGCTCTGTAATTCTCTGTAATATTCTGTTATTTCTTACCTCAACAAAAAGAGAAAACATGTTTTTTAATGTGTCAGAAGTTGGGACTTCCAAGTATGCAGCAAACTCTTTAAGACTGATTCTTTTCTCTTTCATTTTCTTGGCTCTTTCAGAATATCTATCAAGATCTTTTTCAAGTGTCTCTGGTTTCAGCCTATGAAAGAAAATTGACAGTTTCAGACTACTTTTAAGAAATATTGCAGACTACTTCTAAAAATGTTCTTGCATTTTGTAAAACAATGAATGGTAGCACTGTAAGATCCTATGCAAGAACTAACTTACTTATTCTGATTCAGAATTAACCAACATGCTTGGGGACCAATATTTAAGGCTCTAAAGACAAATCACCCACTTAATTTCCAACATAGCTCAAAAACCTAATATTCACTTTTATTGTTTCTATTAAGTGTAGGGTCTGGGAGCGCTTAGTCATAGATCAGGACCCCATTCTGCCAATTCTTTACCCTTTCATACAACTGACAATTGCAGACTATTAGTCGAAGAACAGTGACATAAACCAATTTATTATTTCCATGCTTGCTAATGTCACAGAATGAGAAAGACAAGACACATGCTGGTGCAAACCAAGATTATTAATAGTGGTTACACTCCTAATTCTGTTTGTCAGAGTCCTCCCTTTTCCTATCCTACCCTGTAAATGCAGTTACTGACTGCACTACCACCTACCAACAAGCAAGGAGACAAAAAGATCTATCAGTTAAAGCTAAAACTTAAAAAACAACAAAAAGTCTAGTAGCACCTTAAAGACTAACAAAACATGTACATGGTATCATATGAAGAAGTGGGTTGTGCCCACAAAAGCTCATGATACCATCTGCATGTTTTGTTAGTCTCTACGGGGCTACTAGACTATTAGTTGTTTATAAAGTTTTTCCTGTTATAGACTAACTCGGCTACCACTCTGAAACAGTTAAAGCTAGTTAGTATAGAACTAGCATGAGTTCACCAATTTCCTTTCCAATTACAGAGCCAGATTCTTATCTAAGGCCTGGTCCTGCACACAAATTTTGCACTCTTTCAGTTATGGGTATGACTTTATCAAAATAGTAATATAGTTAAAGTGCTAATGATGGAAACTAAAGGCTTCTAAAATTGTATGCTTTGGGTTACATAAAGAGTAAGTTCCAGGCCCTTCCCCCATAGTATCCACAGAATCTCAACCAGCAAATTTATTTTGAATGGTGAGTAGCCAAATTAACACAGGACAACGTGCCCTTTTCAGTCTGAGGGTAAATCCTTTTAGAAATAAGGTAAATTCAGTCAATGCTATAGGTCAGTTTCTATGACCCAGTTAGTTCCTTTCTCTGCTACTCAGGCATAACAAAAAAAAGGGAGCAGGAAACCCATTGGGGATTCCCTGATGCTGGGGGCATTAGGGGTGGTTTACAGCTGCACAGCCAGGTCCCACAACTCCTTTCTTCCTTGCAAGCCTTAGTGTTGCAGTCCACAGTGGCTCAAATCTGATCCTCCCTATCCTGGATCAAGGGAATCAATCTGGAAATCAGAACAGGCTATGATCCCCCTCCCACTTTCCTGGCCTGCCCAGGTCTGGTGTTGAGCTCATATCCTGCTCTCTGAGGCATACTGCTCATTAGAGATGCTCACAAAGCAACCATATCTATTCTCTTCACCCTTCCTATGATGCAGTACCAGCCAATGGAGGAGCTGCAGCAGGAAAGAAAGAACAGCTGTTCAGAGTTCTAAGCTCAGCCAGAACTGTCCTGAGGCTGCAGCTGAAATTAAAAGAAGCAGCTGGGGACACAGTGTCCCCATCCATGTCTCTACAGAAATATGACTAGTTCACTTACAATTAAAAAGTCACAGGCTGCAACTTGGAAAGTACATTTCAATTCAGAATCCAATACAAATTTCCTTATCACCATGGTCTCAATGGCCACAATTTAGATCAAGGGCTGTAAGTGGACCACTGTTTCATTGTTGGTTGTAGTGACAGCGCTAAAACCTAGAATTCAAGAGGACATAATTTGGTGAACAGCTTTGAGGCTGATTGGTAGCCTGCTGAGCAGGAACAGAAGCCAATCAATGTTGTAAGAAGACTAAAATGAGCTTTAGGATTAGCACCTGCATACTAAAGGAGGAGGTGGGGTTTAGTCTGAGTCTAGGTCAGGACCTTTAAAGGTAAGTTTGGTGTGGAAAAGAGAACATTTTTGCTGAATCCCTGTAGCAATCTCTCCTGTCCTGTTGGAGATCTTTTAGGTGCACGATCGCTACAGAAAAAGGAATCATCATTATTGTTGTTCTTCCATCTTCTATATTCCCTATACTAGAAATTATTTTCTCCTTTCCCTCCTCGTACGTACAGCTGCTGGAAGACAAACGATTAATTGGTGAAAGGAAATAACTAGAATTGGGAATGGAAACATGAGGTTGCACTCCATGCTTCCAGGTGAAGCAAACAAGAGAACTGGAAAGAAAGTGGCCAGACTGGTGTTTATATATCAGCTTTAATCAACATCGGTAGACAGAACCTAAAGTGTTCATAACTACTTCCTCTGGACACACCAGGAGAGGAGCTACCAGTTGAATCACAGGGTATATACATTTGTTGTGTTATAAGATTATCTAAGACTTGTCTGAAATGTAACAAGTGTGAGATTTTAAAAATAAACCCAGTAAAATGACTCTAGAAACTTCAGGAAAACAAAACACCAATAATACTGTTTTGCTAGGCCACACTCCAATCAAGAAACACATCTGGGAACAATCTGGCAATAAAACAGAAAGATCCTCCTCCTTTCTGTAAATTGTGCTACCCAGATCCGCCACTATACCACACTCCTCCCTCCCCCCCCCCAACCTTCTCTTTACCTCCTGGGGGAGGGCTGTCCCCATCCCATTCCATTACGCAGTGACCCAGCATTTTTTGCTGGGTTTTGACTGCCTGTCCTTGTATGAAAATTAAGAGATGAGTGGGTTGACTCCTTGCCATACAAGACATTAGGAGTCCCAATTTCATTCCTTACCTTCTTTAGGAGATAACTTCTTTTAATATGTGGTAGAGCTGCACCGCCTATCGAATACTACTCCACACGAGGTACCCACCCATTTATTACATGCATTTTACAATCTGACTTAATCCAAGAATTTCCTGTGCTGCTAGAGAAAAGTGAGAGCACCTCATAGTGTGCCCAAGCCAATCTGACAGCCAGGGAAAAATTCCTTCCCAGCTCCTCAAAAGGTAACTAGGATGATGCCCAAATCAAGGCCTTAAAACCTGGGTCCTACCCAGTGTTCCCTCTAAGACCGGGGTGGCCAACCTGTGGCTCTTGAGCCACATGTGGCTCTTTGCTCACAGAAATGCGGCTCTCAGGGTTACGGCTCGTTCGGAGCCACGTGCCTGCTTTGTGCATGCGCCCCAGTTGCTGGAGGGAGAAGTGCGTGGATGTGGCGGTGGCCGCTCCAGTGAGACCCAGGCATTGGGTTAGAATGGGAGTGGCCTGGGGGTGCCTTGCACTGAGGGAGGGATGTGTGGCTCTTTGCACTACTATCCACAGCTCTTTTGGCTCTTTGTGTCTAACTGGTTGGCCACCCCTGCTCTAAGATTTTCCATCCATAAGTGGAGTGAGTTTTGTCTTGTGCACCAATATTGAGGTCATGTGCGCATGCACAGATGTGTGCCATAGTGGCACACAAGTTATCAACAAATATAACTATTTTTAAAATGTTATGGAAAAAAGAATACTAAAACAAGGGATAATTAGCAAGGTGCATGACTTAATTTTCTTTTTATTTGACTTGATAGTAAATAAAAATTTAAATACTGGAAAACTTTCAGTAGCCAGCTTCCTCTGTTTATAGTCCTCTCCCAGACCCTACCCAAGATGGGCTTCCTCCTCAATTAAATCTAGCTCTCCTTTCAGGGAACTGTGTTAATTGGCCTTTCTGAGCTTGTGTAGGATACACTTTCCACTGCATACCTACACAACAGCTTATTGAATATTTCTACTCATTCACATTGTGCCTCAGGGCTATACTTTATTTTGGATCAGAGGTGAAGTCAATCAAGTATAATTCTAGACAATTCTTTTTATTACAGATAAATAGCCAACTTAGAAAAAGTAGTTACATGGCATGCTTGTTCTGCATACAAGACATATAAATCAGAGTTAAAGCTCTCTGATGAATCAAGTGCAGATTTCCCTTGTCTGATCTGATCCACTCATAAGCATTCTTCAAAGCTTGAATGTCTATTACTAAAAATAACGTATAAGAAAGGTGACAAATAATATTCTGTGCTTTATGCCAGAGTGCATAAGTACTTGATTGTATCATTTCAAGTGATCAACTCGACTACAATAGTTATTTTTCCTCAAAGTAAAGAAATGTGATAATTTTTCTGTGCAAATACAAAGGAATTTCTGTAAAGCTAAACACATGCTGGATGAGTTTAACAAATTTCTTGCAGTTTTAAATTAAAAAAAAAATCAAGCAGACAAGAAAACAAGGGACATTTAAGGCCTGTTCTGATACTTCTTGAAGCTAACAAAGACATTCAAAGTATTCAGAGAAAAATATTTTCTCTATCGTTTTGTATATATAGAAACAAGAACTGATAAAGATCCTTGTAGGGCAAGAACTTTCAAGGTCCTCTTTTATATAAAAAATGGTACTGAGTAACATTTCTATACATTATGCAACCATTTACCTTGGTGGCTCTGAGCTACAGACAACTTCTGTCTCTAAGTTCTTAGTTGCAAAGTTCCAGATGAACAGGTCTGTATTTTGTTATGAATGCAATAAGCACAACCCCTCTAGCACCTGCACCTTCTCTTACCCCCTTCACCCTCCTGATACCTCCCCTTTCCCTCACTGCCCCTGTCCTCCTTCTCCCTGGTGGTGCCTACCCCTTCACCATCCTTTGCCCCAGTTCTCACACATGATTTACTCCATTCCCCTGCCTTCCTCATGCCTATGGCTCTTTTCAACCCCACTTCTCCTAGCACCCACTCCTGCCCTCTCTTCTTCCTCCCTCTTTCCCCCATTGCCCCTTCCTGTATCTTCCCTTCTGCTTCACCCCCACAACCCCCTTTCCTTTCCCAGCATCACTGTCCCCACCTTCCCTCTCCTCTCCCCTCCTGCCCTTCCCCCTCCCCCACACTGTCTCCTCTTGGCCCGCTGGCATTTGTCTCTCCTCCACCCTGCCCCTTAGTGCCTTCCCCTTTCTTCGCCTACCCTGGCCCCCCTCCTCTCCTGTCAGCACAAGCCCTTTCTCTCCTCCTCCCACTTTCCCCTTAGTTCTCCCCCTGCCCCTTCCCTCAACTTCTGCCTCCCATGTGGCAGGCAGCTGCCCCACGTACCAAGACTGGAGCTGGGGTCACAGTGCAGCAGCTCCTGGGCCGGGGCCATGGTGCTATTTTTAGTACTGTGGCCAAAGCTCCAGCTCTGGAAGCCACCATGGCCCACCCTGGCTGCAGCTCCAGCCCCAGGGAAGGGCTGAAGCTAGGGGCAGGGCCACATAGTGGCTGCCCAGCGGCTCCTGAGGTGGGGCTGTCGCTCACCATGCCACCCACCCCGGGGCAGCTGAGCGGCCTCTGCATGGCTCTTCTAAGAAGGTGCCTGGGAGTCAAATTCTTGGTGCACGCACACACAGGTGTGCTCCTTAGAGGGAACCCTGGTCCTGCCCTCATCACAAGAGGAAGAACTTTGTTCAGGATGAAGAATGATGCCTTTGGCAGGGGGAAGGGCTTAGAAACCCTCTGCTGAATATTCAGGAGCCAAAAGACAAACACTGCAACCTTCTGTCCAGCCAGTTAGTCAAAGACCCCGCTCCCCTAGCCCCAGAAGTTCTTAAGAAAGGGAGAAAATAAGAGGTAAATCTTTAAAGAAGCAAAGGAATTTTTTTTACCTGCTGGTCCAGACAAAGCCTCTCCAATGTTGGAGGGTGCATGGAAGCGGAGGAGAAGGGCTGGCATTAACTGAAATTAACCTCTTCATGTGGTACTTCTTGAAATATAAATTAGTGCTTCCTATTTGTACAGGTTGAACCTCTCTAATCTGAAATTCTCTGGTCCAGCAATGTCTGTAGCGTGATTTTAGTTAGCCAGATGTCCACTTATCACTGGTCTGGTCAAGTTTCCTGAGGTCCCATAAAGTTTGTTTACACCCACCAGTCCTGGCTCTCAGTATTCTGTGCTGTTATTTAGCTCTAATTTACCCCCTAAATGTCTCTTAAGGGCCCAGTAAACAGTGGAAGTGTTGGTAATGCTGCTAGACAATATTGACTTCCTGTGGTTCAGCAAATACTCTGGTTCGACATCAGTCAGGTCCCGAGAGTGCTGGACTAGAGAGGTTCAACCTGTAATAATATAAAATGCCATTTTCCATTCAGAGGTAAACTAAGATTGTTGCATGTGTATAAATATTAGTGAAACAATAATGTAATAATCATGCTTTAGATATAAAATTGTATGTGCTCACCCAAGGCTTCTCACGAGCTTTGCAAACTCTAAAAGGCAGGTATCTGAAGGCAGACGAAGTTGTCCTTCAGCCAAAGCTAGCTGGCAGTCTTCAAATGTGTAGTCTGTTACTGAAACTCCCAAGGCCCTTGAGTAAAGAAATCTGATACAGTAAATATCTTTTGATACACACAAATGAAATCTTCTACACACACGCACAATATTAATTATCCTGGTTGTACTGAGCATTAAACCCTATACCAATATATCAAAGCAAAAATTTAAGAAAGTGAATACCCAATAGGAAAAATGTAAGTACAAAAAGAAGATATATACTATGGAAACATGCTGCAGAATGTTTATTTTGCCTCTTCAAATACAAGTCCAAGGGGATGCAAAAGGATAATATAAAAGGTGAACAAAATTAAGTAAATAAAATTAATGTTAAAGTGTCCTGAAATATGAGCTTGGAAAAAAGTAGCACTGAACTACAGGGTCCCAGAGCCCAAGCTGTGGCCCAAGCTGGAACGCTAGAGACCAATGAAATGGCCCCATAACATGCCCAAGCCAATCTGGCTGTCAGGGAACTGGCATAGGTCTGCCATGGAGTTTTCTCTGTTGTGTAGAAACTGAAGAGCATGGTGTCCTGAGGTGAAATTGACATAGGATACTGTGAAACTGAACAAGAAGCCCGGAGATGAGGTAAAATTGATGAAGGCTCTTTACTGACAAGAATGCGTGTGAAAGCAAGGATGGCACTCTGTGAGAAGAGTGCTTTGGTATGGACATATACTATTGGCACTAGCTTGACTGACTTCTTAGTTAGTACTGAGAATGTTGGTTGGTACTAAGGTGACTCAAGAGTCTTGTTTCTTTCTCCCATGAGTAGCAGAGGTCTCTGAATGCTCCAATAGAATCTCAGTCTGCTGTAGCAGATTCTTATATTTAAAAGGTCTCTTAAGATCTCTACTGCTTGGAGAGAGACTTCCCTTAGAAACAGACCTATGCCTTGAGTCACTAACCTTTTCATGTTTGTTCTTTGAAAATCTTGAAAAAAAATTTGCTGTCAAATGGATTCTCCCTAAGGAAGTATTAACAGTTGTGTCCATCTTTCAGAAGTATCACTGTTGAAGCCAGGAGAGCGAGAGGGGACAATGCATACTGCAGGCCCTCCAATGAAATTTCTTAATACCTTAAAACTAACCTAGTACTTAAGCCTTTTCTAATACTAATAGGCCCTCCACAAAAAAAAAAAAATCTATACTAACTGCTACATGAACCTACCTATTGTAATCTAAAACTAAATAAAGAAATAGGAAGAACACTGAGAAGTTCCAACTCTTCAACAGGATGATCACAGGTTGGATCGCTCTACCTCTTATGCTCTCTCAAGGGCAGAAGCTTGATAGTATTAGGAACACCTGCACGTCCCTCACTTCTAGATTTAAAAAATTCCAAACATCTACACAGGGTTGACAGTCATCATAATTGTAGCTCACAGAACATTTCCCCAAAAAGTACACAGTGAAAAACACCAGTATAACTAGACTGAATACAAGCAAGGTTAAATTTCCCCCAAAATATTTGGAACAAAGTGAATACAGTAAAACTCCAATAGTCCGGCATCCAATTGTATGGCACTCCCGATAGTCCGGCATCAAAATGGCAAGAGCCTAGTGAGTGAGCTTCAGAAAAAAACGAGTCACAAGGCAGCAGTGGCAGCAGCTGAACCAAGCGAAAAAGGTAAAAAAGGGTTTAAAAAACTAAAACATTACAGTATACTGTATGCAGTATGTACAATAAAAAGGGTTAAAAACACTTTATATACAGTATATACTGTATACAGTGTGTGTGTGTTTATATATTTTATATATATATATATATAAAACCATCTTATACTACCTCCTGATAGTCCGGCATATCCAATAATCCGGCACCACCTAGATCCCAAAGGTTCCGGATTATCAGAAGTCTACTGTATAAAGAAAAAAATCCTAAAGTTCCCATAATCCAAACAAACTATATTAAAAACTTTTAATTTGCATAGAGACTGACCCTATGAGGTGCCAAAAGGGGACCTAAGCTGCCATCAGACTACTGAGTATTGTTTTCAAAAAATGTAGTAAGCATGCCACAGACAAAACTTCCCCTGGACAGAATATAATTATCGAAGGCACGGTCATATTGTCCAACTGAGAAAAGTTTCACAGGTAAGAATTTTTCCAGTCTTGTCTCCATGTCAGACAGACAGTTAGGATGTAGAAAGCAGGAAATCATCCCAAGGGAGAAAGGGCAGGCAAGATTCAATTTACCCATCTGGATCTGAAAAGGCATTGAAGAGGTTACTGGAGCTCAGCAATAGTAAAGATGTTGACTATGTTGTTTGAGAAAGCATGAACGGAAGTCCCTGTAGCAGCCTTACAAATGCCTCCTAAAAGCACAGGTGGAGGTCCTTTCTGATGATTTTGAGGTCAGTTTGCCCCATACATAAATCATTCTGTTCTGTTCTTATTCCTAGTCAGACAGAATGCTGTACGTTACTATAGTGAGAAATAAATACAGCTGTAGACAGCTAGTCTCAAAGCCCTTCGTATGCTTAGTAGCAGCACAAACACGGAAAACACAAGAGAGGATACCGGTAGAACTATTCTAAATGCTGTTACAACACTTTATACAAGTAATTCACTTTGGTTTGCTTCTATAGAGGCCAATGTTGAAGTCAGAGAGAGCTCTGTAATTAATCCAAACAGATCTTTGCAAACTGGAAGTGCAATCCTTTCCTTCTGTTCATTTTAAAATAAGTTCAAGAGTTTGAATTTTCTTCAGAATAGAGAAATGCTTCTTTCAAGTATCCCAGTGGACCCTGAAATTCACAGCAATAATCTGGCAATGAAAACTTTGTACTTCCAAAGAATCATCAGGAGAGAGACACAAATTCTGACATCAGTAGAATCACATACATCTCCTTCAGTATCCTATAGAGCACATTGATACTGATACATCCCAAAACTAAGAGAAGAGGTAGTGGAGGGATGTAAAGAAAACTTGCAGTCACAATGAAAAGGAGAAGCAAACAAACACAGGCATTTCGGGTGATCTTTTACAAAAAGGCCCTTTGCTCCCATGTGCACAACTATATAGATCATTACAAAAACCCAACAAGAGTCTCATTGGAGACATTCCTTTCTGTCCTGAAAGCAGAAGAGCTATTGTTATAGGTAGAAGAGTCTCTAAGAATTACCTAGGGCAACATTAAGGGTTAAGTACTAAGGTCTCTCTCACTTAGTAGCTAAGGCAACTCAAATAGCTCTTGCATACCAGCCTTAGCACATAAAACTCTTTATCTGAATCAATAAAAAAAAACCAGATTTATCAGGTACTTGAGCATGTTACTAATCTCTACTGGAGAGGACATAACAGGAGTTGACCACTACTTGGATCTGGAGTTCATTTATGTGGTTTATTGGGCAACTGCTGATCCTCTAAGTACCTCAAGGTGATGCTTCATGGAACCTGTGCTAATGTTGCAGAGAAGAATTCTTCCAGATGTTGCTGAAAAAAGCCTTGTCTTTTCCTTTTGCTTTAAGGAGAGGAATAAAATTGTGATTTCTCTGTGATACTATAGAGGAAAGCAGAATCTATTAAGTCAGCCAGTCCTAACTAATCACACAGGTGCATGACATAGAACCCTTAGGGCTGCCACTGGTTTCTGTAGCCATGTGCCCGAGACTTTAGTCAACACTGAAGACTTTGGCAAATAGAATTATTTAAACACTGAAGAAGCCATCACACTCAAGATGACTCATCCTGCACCTAAGCCATATTAGACAAAGATGACTTTAGAACTGATCTAGAAGTTGATCTTCTGGACCTTTACAGGTACTCAGCTCTGAAGCAGGTGGAACGAAAGATTGGCCTTCAGCGTCTCCTATAAAAAGGAAAGCCTGTAGACAATGATATCTTTATGAGCATGAGAAGATGCCACTCCCTAAGCACTTAGCAGGGAAGTGACAAATGGCATAAAAATTTCCAGAAATTTTACTGCCATCCAACACACACCTATTAAAGCCTTTTTTGTCCAAGTATCTCATTCAAAAGCAACAATGGAATTGGTTCTGTTTAACAGGGCTGTCCTGCAGGAGCAGCAGCTGCCCTTAAGGATCACAATCCCAAAAGTATGTGGATTTTTCCAAGGAAAACTATTTTCACCTTCTCATAACTATTTTTAGAAGTTATAAGGGATCAGTGGGGAAGGGGATACTGCCTTAACTAGAACCTTACATTTCAAATTTGACAAAAAATACCTACCTTTTATATGGATATAGAAGAAACAGTCTCTTTTGTGCAGCACATGCTTTGTTACACTTCAGAAAAAATTGTTGAAGACAGACACCCACGCAAAAAATGCCTTTCCATATTAGCAGGCACCTGAATGTGTTGTCCAAATATGTGTCATGTTAATTTTGGTGCCCAGAGCCATTCTAAAGTAGTCCAAAATTCTAGACAAGTTCAGGAACCATTTGGAAAAATGGTATTCTCTTTACATACTGAACTTCTACAGAGTGGCCTTAATATTCATTTACAGTTTAGAAAATATATTTAGTAAGACTGTCTTCCAAGACCTGGGAATTTTCAATTCCATTTCCTGCTCGCTGACTCAATGTGGGAGGTCTTATTGCATCTTCCCAGGAAGATGGCTGGTTAGAGCAAACACACTTCCCACCTGGACCACAGCAGAGCTGTTGGATCTAATCAGTTTATATGAGAGGAGTCTGTGAATCCTATCTGCACTTGACCCAAATGAATGGGATTACTTATGGGCACATTTCTCAAGGCTTGCGCAAAAAGGGCTATGATCAGGAGCTGAGGTAGGTATACCATAAGGTGAAGGAGGCAAACCGTTTCTCCAGTGCTGAACTTAAGATCTACCATTTCTATAAGGAGCGGATGCTATCCTCATTGGTGATCACGTCCACAACCAAGAGCCCAGTGTATACTTCAGAGGGCACAGAGGTGGCAGAAAAAGGACCTAATCTAGAGCAATCATTAAAAACATACATCAGTACAATCCTATCTAACCCCTTTATGTGTATGGGTGGGTGGGGATGGTTTATGTATGCATGTGCATTACAAGGTTACTGACCAAATTAAGAAAAACAGAAGTTTAAGTCAAAAGAAACACTGGACTATTATGAAAGGGGAATGATGTAAGAATAATACAGTTCCATGTGCATTGCTGAGGTGGTACAAAAATTGTACAATATATAGTATTACTTGATAAATAAATGTATTATTGTGTACTTCTCCTATCAGTGCATAAACATAATGGAATAGTGATGAAGTTTGTGGATTGCATGAATCATTAGTCCTTAACTGTGCAATATTATTTGCCTTGACAACAGTGTTTTACATTTAATCAGTATGATATCATTAAGGCAGTCTGAGCTCATTATTAGGAATCTTTTTTTATTTGTGTATTTTAACTTTTGAAATAATGTCAGACTGAAAAATTATATACAAATTTATAATCCTAGCTGTAACCTATTTTTCCTCAAGTTTTTTTAAACAAGTAAATTCACTTACATAGCTTAAACTTCAAGTTATAGTTACTATTTCTTTCTGCTGATCTGAGTTAAGTAGGCTAAAAACTATAATAAAGGAAGCACACTGATTCTATAGTACTTGCTTTCTGCCAATCATTGCAGTTTCTTACTTTTCTCAAACAAAATACATCAGAAAGAAAAGTTAACAGTATATAAGAAGTTTTAAATAAATACATCAATAAGTAGCGCCCTACCAACTTCCCAGCCATGAAAACTGTGTTACAGACTGGGAAATCCGGCCTCTTTCCTCCTTCCCTCTTCCCGTCTCCCAGTGAATCTGGTATTTTGTGTGCTTTTACTCTATACTACAGAAATTTCACAGGGGAGACCAGCGTTCTCAACATGGGAGGCCTGACCCAAAAGGGAATTGCACTACAAGAGGAGGGTCAGGTGCTGCCACCCTTACTTCTGCCCTGTTTTTAGATCTGGGTGGCTAGAGAGCAGCAATTATTAGCCAGGCACCCAGCTTTGAAGACAGTGCTTCGGCAGTAGCAGCAGATCAATAAGGGTAGCAATACTAATACTTTGCCATCCTTATTTCTGCAGTGCTGCCAATGGCTATTCTGCCTTCAGAGCTGGGCTCCTAGCCAGCAGCCACCGCTTTCTAGCTGCCCAGCTCTGAAGGCAGCACAGCCACCATCAGAAGTAAAGAGTATAAATACCACAACAACCCCCTAAAATAACATTGTGACTCCCTTCCCCCAGAACTCCTTTATGAGTAAAGACCCCTAAAATTACAACACTATGAAATTTCAGATTTAAATAGATGATATAATGCAATATATGATTTTTAAAACACGAAGACCATAAAATTGATCAAAATGGACTGAATTTGATAGGACCCTATCAATATAAAATGTAACCTACAGGCAGACAAAAGTTTATAATCCCAAATATTTCTTTTTGATACCAAAGTGAAATCAAGCATCTATTTTTCTAGTCTATAATCAATATATTAACAGAATACTTACTCTGCCATTATACGTCTGACATTATTTGCATACAAAGATGGGTTTTTCTTTTCCTCTTCTGAAGGTATATACACAGGTAGAAACTGCACAAAGAAAACTAAATTATAGCAAAATATGTAACATTTAAAAACATTTATACAATCACACTACAGTGAAAGAGTAAAGTAGAACTGCTACTTATAGTTATAGGAATGCAACAACAGTATCAAGTTGAAAACAATAAAAATTAAGAACATTTCAGAAAATTAAGTTTTCACACTCTGAGTTAAGAAAAACCATATTAAATGCCACAGGTGACCATAGAAACTTTGGCTCTGCTTACTTCTACCTTACAAACAAAAACTAAGTGATATTAGACTTCCTCTTTTGAGTCGGGCAGGAAGATGTTAACTGTTTTCCCAACCTCAAGGATTTTCCATCTTCACTCTGTATACAATTTCATAAAAAACTGTTTTACAGACAATTCCCATACCTCCAATCTTTCAATCCCCCATTATCTGGCTCCTGGAAGTGAGTATAATCAGGAAGAGCAGTGACCACTCACCAATGGCAGTGATCCATACCTTGTTTTAAGAACTTTGATGGTTCTAATTCATTTGATGTACTTACTGCTTTCATTATCCATCTTAGGGTTATACATCACTGCTTAAGCTAACATCGAAACACACCTTTCACCTAAAACCAATTAGCAATAGTGAAGATCTTTGTGGACATCAGGCAGTGTCTGGCTTTTCTCCCTTTTTGGATACTGTGACCGAAAACATCATGTATTCACACCCCATTTGTGACTGCAATAATCTTTGTACAAAACATACCTCGTGAAGTATTATTTTAAAACTAATTGACTGGTCAATAATACCATGGTGAAATGTATTTAGCATCGTATATAAAGTTATGAAATATTCCGGCTTGATGTTTTAAGCACATGTTGAAAATCAGATTGCTCTACTTATATGTAAATTCAGAATACTTCAGGCTAAGTACTAAAGAGGGTCTGAGACACAGCAACCAGAGGAAATGGCAGGAGAAAAAGCAAATCTGCATTTCACCAAACACAAGTGAGAAGAAAGAGCATAGGAGGCTCCTTCACCACCAAGCTCCATGTTGCCTTCTTTAACTGTTGGAATAAACTTTGCTTTGAGGGGTAACATTCAGAAGAATCCACGTGAAAGACTATAGGAGAAAGTGGCAAAACACCAAGCTTGCTCTCTCTCTTCTACCCAAGACAACAAGGGAACCAGCCCTTTGATTTCAGAATGAGATCTTTACCTGAGAATGTGGTCAGCCATGTTGCTGGAAATATGTGGTAAGGGATTTTTACCTTTAACCATATGTAGAATATTAAGTTTTAAGCTACTAGAAAACATTTCATCTTTATTTCTCAGGTTTTCCATTTTTGACTAATACCCTACACTTGAATTCATTTAAAATTCTATCTTCTTTTGTTAATAACTTAAAAATTTTAAATGTAACTGTTTGCTAACTCAAGGTAAAACGGCAAACTGTTGAATTTGATCCTTTACAAGGGCAACGGACTATTAGTGCCTGAACTATTCACGAGTAGCCTGGATAGTGCAGAAGATGCATTTGGGACTGGCTGGTTGACCACAACACACTCCAAGTAGCAACCAAGGCCAGTGGACGCCAGAGGGTGACTGGTGTATTGTTGACAGTCCACTGGAGTGAGAGCTGCTAGACCAGGGCTGCAGTGATACACAGGCAGCTTCTGACCTGCATGTTAAGGGGCTTTTTGTGAGTGGCCCAGGTTGGGAGCTACAATACCAAAGCATTGTGAGGCATCCAATGCTTATTTATCTGTACTGCACACTAGATTGTGACAGGTATCTAAAACTCTTTTGTCATGCTGTTAAATTTTCAGTATTTAAGTGCTTTATGAGAATTACTTGCTTGTCAGAAGTATACAATTTATGACAGAAGTACCCTTGTAATGCTTGTGCTCTGAAGGTATATCACCGGGTTTCACTGTTGAGCTACCAGTGCAGTCAACCAAAGATTCTCATAAGAACAGCCGTACTGGGTCAGACCAAAGGTCCATCTAGCCCAGTAGCCGGTCTGCCCCAGAGAGGGTGGACCGAAGACAATGATCAAGTGATTTGTCTCCTGCCATCCTTCTCCAGCCTCTGACAAACAGAGGCCAGGGACACCATTTCTATCCCCTGGCTAATAGCCTTTTATGGACCTAACCGCCATGAAATTATCTAGCTTCTCCTCACATTTAAAGTTAGTTTGTTTTCTTGGGTGTGGGAGGTCTTTATGGTGCTGGTAGCTGTAACCTACAGTGTTCTTACCATTCTTTAATACCTTTTCTCCTTCTAAAATCTTCTAAATTAATTCCTTTATTAGCGGAAAGCAATGACTCCTAAATTTCAGTGAATTCAATCATTAAAATTACACCAAAAATCCAGATGTATGAATAAAATTTCAACTTTTAAAGAGAGTGGGAGATTAATAATAGGCTGGGTCAAATTCTCAAATCCAATGAGACTTCTGACAATGTGTCAAGTAATTTGTGGTTCCTGGAAAGGTATCAAATGGAAGCTGGCAATCTTAGCCAGCAAAATAAGAAACTGGGGGCAACACTGGATATTCTAGGAGCAAGTTAAAACGTGTCTGAGCTACCAGTAATTGAGAGCAATGTTTCCCAAAACTTGGTCCGTTGATCAATGCTGATTCCTGAGATCTCCCTGGCACCTTCCTAAAAGGCAGCAAGGCAGTCCTTAGTATCCAAAAGACTGAGAAATACTGATTTTGAGAACCAGGATACCTTTGACAGCTAAGAGTTCCTTGCTCACTTATACTGGAAATACAACATTCCTGAGCAGACACCAAGTGCATAGTGTCTGTACAGAACTTTAAAATGTATTTGTAATGGATTTTGTTTAAACTTGTTTAAAATGTAGACTTTACTTAAAAAAAATGTTAGTATAGTCTAGTTGTCAAATACATTTTATATAAAAGGTTACTTTATCTCAACTAATACCAGAATTATTTTTTAATTTTATTTCAAATACCCACTTTTCATAGAAATGGTTGTTTAGGTCTCCACTTTTCTTTTTGCCTTTCTTTTTAACACCACTTCATTAGCTATTTTAATTTCATTTTGAAATTTGGAAACTTTGTTAGCAGATTGAGAAGGTTAAGTGCACAAATACAAAATGATCAATCCTTTGGGACAGGGACTGACCTTCTCTTGGTACAGAATGACAAAGGCAAATTTTTGTCAATTACAATTGTATAAATCGAAATTAATTCCACCGACTCAAAAGTAGTTGCACTCTGCATCATTTTTGTGTCTCACAAAGATGATAAAGTAAAAAGAGGTTGAGAGAAGGCTCCTACAAGAGGCTGATTAAATTGCCTTAATTTCTCAGAGAAGTAATTTACTATCTAAACAGTAATAATGATTTTCCATTCAACGTATCACAAACATAGATTTGGACTAATGGCAACATAAGATAGTATGCAAGCAAGACAAAGGGTAATTGAAGCAGGCCCTTTATAACTTGTAGGTGTTATAAGGTGAACGTAATGGAGGATCTGTTCCTATGCATATTATGAAGGTATATAGGAGGAAGCTCCACTCTAAAATACCTTAGGAATAAAATGTCACCTACTGCCACATAGTTTTTAAGCTCATCTGTCTATGAGGTGCGCAAGAATGGAACTTGTACTGAGTAATACACTGTTTATGCCATACATTGTTTAAAAAAAATAACTTACACAATATACCACTGGGTAAGTGTAACAGACCAATAGAAAGTATTAGTTTTACAGTTAACTGCCTCATCTCTTCTACTAAATTATCAAATTAGATCATCACAATGATGCCTTCTGGCCTTAATCTACAAACCTACTGCACCTAAGGAAGTTTGTGTTGCTGGTCTGATAAAAACAGCTGGTAAGTTATTAAAATATGTACCCAAGACAAGAAAATATCTTAAAAAAAAAACTATCAAAGATACCCTGGACAAATAGTATGAATATTCAAGAATGAAATACAGTGCAAAGTGTTACAATACATAAGGAATGCTATCAAAAATTGCATGTTAAAGTATTTTTTGAGAAAAATATTATGTGATCATGTAATTAAAGACTACAGTAGTAAAAATGCACAAGAGAACAAAGTTAAGGTTGTATACAAAGTCTTAACTTTTGCATTTCCTGATTCTTGCATGCTTAACTGTGCAACTTTAACATCTGTGACATGAAGTAGTAGTTTATTTGGATGAGAAGAAATTGTAAATTGTTACTTTCACTCCCGAAAAAAATCTTTAGTTGCACATTAATATTAACTTAAAAAATTAGGCGTATACCATGACCAGTATGTTAACTTTAGAATTACAATAAGCCCTAGAGACGAAAGCATTATGGTCCCTTACGAGACAGAAATACATAGCAATAAAGAGGTTAATCTTTTAAGTGCAGAGGAAGACTAGTTCTGCTGAACTTTGGTGAATCAAGCTTTCAAATAAAGAAAACTATTTATACAAAATATGAGCAGTAGCCAGTCTGTATCAATGAAGTTTTAACATTTTAAGTCTGATCATATGTTTTCATTATACTGTTTTACTGCAGAAATGACAGCATGTAATACATATGTAGTCTATAAGAAATGAAGTTTCATATTGCCTAAAATAGAATGCATTACTGCTTTTATACTAACCTCAATTTCCACAAAACTGTGAAACTGACACAAAGTAAGCCACAGAATTTCCAGCCTTAAAAAGAAAAGAAAAAAAAAAAAGTTCTGAATGTAGCAAATAACCAAACAGCACGCTGAACTCTTCACCTAATGGTATGTCTTTTGGGTAAGATATATCTTTAATATAAAAAACTATTTCTGGATTGCATCTTTATGTGCTTTTACGGGTTTCTGGGAGCATCGAAGAATATTTATTCCAAAGTTGCATATTAAGATCCAGGCAATAAAGTGGGAATTCTAGAGTAGTAGACCCCAGCACATTTATATACTTTTAACAAAATAGTAAATTCACATTTAAAAAGAGTCATGGTAAACAGCGGTGTCATTGAAATAAAAGTAGAAGTTGCCAAAACTTTTTGTTTTGATGTATGGAACAAAGTATTACCTTCCTTTATTTTGAAGTTGGATATAAAAACAGAACAGTTTTATTAGTCTAGCCGAAGGGTATGTCTACACTTGCACCCTCTTTCGAGAGAGGGATGCAAATGAAGACATTTGAAATCGCAAATGAAGCCAGGATTTAAATATCCCACGCTTCATTTGCATATTTGCGTTATGGCGCTATTTTGAAATAAGTTAAGACGCTGTTAAGATGCGGTTATTTCGAGAGAAAACCCTTCTCTCGAAATAACCCTTATTCCTCATACAATGAAGTTTACCAGTTATTTCGAGAGAAGGGTTTTCTCTTGAAATAATTGCGTCTTAACAGCATCTTAACTTATTTCAAAATAGCGCTATAACGCGAATATGCAAATGAAGCACAGGATATTTAAATCCCGGCTTCATTTGCAATTTCTAATGTCTTCATTTGCATCCTTCTCTCGAAAAAGAGAGTGCAAGTGCAATTGTGTCAGGTTGCAGAAGAGGAGATCTAGATTGGATATTAGGAAAATTTATTTCACTAGGACGGGGTTCTCAAACTTTGTGATACCACGACCCCCCTCTAAGTTGCTTGCGACCCCCCGGGGGGGTCGGGACCCACAGTTTGAGAAACGCAGCACTAGGAGGTTGGTGAAGCACTGGGATGGATTACCTCGGGAGGTGGTAGAATCTCCATCCTCAGAAGTTTTTTAGGCCTGGCTTCATTAAGACCTGGCTGGGATGATTTAGTGGGGGTTGGTCCTGCTTTGAGCAGGGGAGTGGACTAGATGACCTCCTGAGGTCTGTTCCAACCCTAATCTTCTATGATTCTATGCTATATTACAGCAGGTGAGATCAATTGAGGCACTCAGCTAATAGCTCAGATACAGGAGGCTGATGGCTAGACATTTTCCATATAATTCGTTTTTCCTCTTGATCTACTAGATTCAAAATCTGTCATTCAGTTCTTATTCAAAATGCTCTATCTTCAGACATTTTCTGAGTGGAAATGGAGCTAAAATAAAATTCACTGAGGTGAGCGTTTCAACTGTAAACATTGATCTGTTTTGTACTATAGGGGATGTGGCTTTGGTTAATTCATTTTGGAAGGGCTTACTGAACATATAATTTTATTTTAAACTACCCGCTCTTCTCATTTGTGGAACGGATCGTTTTCAAAAGATAGCAATAAAATCATAAATCAACATAAAAACGCCAAGTGATACGGAGTCACTAATAATATAATGAGTAGAAGTGATAATCTCCTTTCACATAGGTGGGCCAGAAGTATTAAAGCTGACATATCAAAACAAAAATCCACAGCATAAGTCTTCAAAATGCTAGTAGCAAGACTTACTTTCCATTTACATTTGGGCTCTAGTTGCTGAATATTTTTATAATGCAGCAACCAAAGAAAAGGCATAAATTTCATTCTTTGGAATGCTCTTTCATTCTGTGGAATGCTCTAAATAAAATGATCTAAATAATCAGAAATATCTATTTGAAAGTACACTTGTACAATTTCATATAACAATACCAAAGTAACTGAAGAAAGCAATTGCAGAACAAAGGGAAAAGAAGATAATTAACTTACGCTCCTGGACCTTGCCATGTCCATGTGATCGTATCCTACATATGAACAAAAGACAACACATTGAAAAGTCAATTAATTTTTATTATAAAACTCTTTCACAGCACAATGCATGGCATATATTCTAAACCACTACAGAAACGACAATCCACCATTTTAAAAATCCACTTTACGTTAAAAGCCAGCCCTCTAAGATGGGATCTTCAATGAAAATAAGCCTGGTTTTTACACACAAAGTAATCCAATGTACAGAACACTTGAAGACCCAGAGATCACTCAACAGACAGAACATGGAAAAAATATTTAGGAATAGATATGGTACAGATTCATTTCCCTTATTAGCAGATTTTTCACATACAAGCAAACACTTTGTTAGCATTGTAGTAGTTCAGGACAGTGATACAGTAAGTTCAGGATTCACTGGTGTGGCATCCTGATTCCATCAGTGATGATAAATTTCAGCTGCATGCATTTTCATATGCTCCCTCAGTACACCATGCCAGCTCTGCGCAGGTAGCTAGCATAATACACTTCACGAGAGCCTCCAAAGACTACAGACTCAGATAAGATATGAAGGCACTCAAGGCAGGTTTATTGTTGAAGTACATTAATGGTTGTTAATAGCCAGATGGCCTCCAAGCCCCTATGCGTTTGCACCTGTGACAATGGACATGGCTCAATAGTATGGATGTTACTATTGCCCCCTAGGCTGGACAAAGAGTTAAGTCAAGGTACCCCATTTATAGACAGAGATGAACAATCTATAATACACACCTTAAGTATCTCACGCATTAATGACACGTTTGGTACCTCCCTTTGTATTTTCCTCCAAAGCATTCACTACCCATTGTTATGCTTTCAAACTATTTTATTATGTAGTCAGCTGGGAGTCCTTGTACTGTCCTGGTGGAATGTATTTACATATTTCATGTGCTTTTACCAGTGCTAGCAGTTTTAATGCCAAGAGACACTGACTTGCAGGCAAACATCTGCTTTAGACATGGCCTGTCTATTACTCATACTATAACTTTTGCTTACTTTGGTTTAAGCATCTGGCCCATGCTTCAGGCTCTTTTTTTCTCCTACAAGCATACTTATCTGTTGCTTAAAAAACCCCAAACCGTAAAGGAACAGAAATAGTGTCTTGAGAGATCACATTGTCTCTCTTCTGAATCTCTATATTGGCCTGAATAGTTTCTTTTTCTCTGAAGTAAGTCAGCCATATAAAATTGAAGATACAATATGCAAAACAAAAGCCTTACAATTACTCCACACTCTGCCTTATAAATTTTTTCTCAATTTAATCATGTTGGAGCTCTGCATTGACTTTATGACAAGAGAATTACCAAGAAAGGCATTCACTTAATATAACAGCAGAATTCAATATATGGTAGGTGGTGTGCCATAAAGAACACATAATCCAAAAAGACAAAACTAGTGAAAGACAGGAAAGAAGGATATAGCATACAGAACAGTCAAGGTAATGACTGGCACCAATTTTTTTTTTTTTTTAAGTTCAGCGACTTCCATTTTTGTTACATAGAAATAAAAGCTATTCTCAATTGCACCTCTACCTTGCCAATATGAGCTGGCTACCTTTTTGTTGGCATTACAGTAGAAGTGGGACTTAAGAGGTATTTGAAACAGGAGAGGGTACTGCTTTTGCACATTAATTCAGAAAAGGAATTCCATGTGTAGGGGAAAGCCTGGAAAAAAAGCACAGAAATTACTGTGGAAGAAGTGGAGAAGCTAGGCATCAAGGCTATCAAGGGTGGAGTGGCACATGACATAAGAGGCAGGGGTAGAAAGCAGGAAGAGATAGTTATGAAGAGCCTATAAGGGGAGACCAAGAAACAAACTTGATCCAGTGAAGAAAGGAGAAATAGGGAGACGCAATGTTTAGATCAAGCGAGGAAGGTTTTCTTCGTGCCCACATTCTGAATGGGCAGGGATGGGAAAGTGGGTACAACATACGTGATAGGGAGTCAAAAAAGGAGCAAGTGACAGAAGCCAAAAGGGAAGACTATGGGGGCTTATACAAAAAAGTTTTCATTGTGTGGACAAACAGAAAAAAATATAGAACCTTAGAAATTCTGGAGGAAGAAAATGCAAGATTTGGCAAAGACCCAAATTTGTGGGATAAGGGAGGGGAGAAATTTATGATGACTTCTGGGTTATGGGCTAGAACAACTAGGTAGATGGAATATAAGACACCAATGGACAAGGAGTAAAAAGGATTTAGAAGAAAGAGGAGTTAAGTTTTCAAGAAGAAAATGTCAGATAAATAGCAAACAAACAGCAATGTAAGCACTACAGCAGGCGTCTCAAACTGCTGGACCAAGGACCATCCCCGGCCAGTGCAATTGCACAGCCCAGCCCACGACTCTCAGTGGGCCAGAGTGTGGGGGGCTGGCCATCACCTGTCCTCAAACCTCTCCTTCCCCCCCCCCGGCACCCTGTTCCCCAAGAACACAACTTTGGGGATCACTGGGTGGGAGATGTGGTGTACAGCAGCAGCTGAGCCCTCTGCCCCCGCACTTCTGCAGTGGCAGGAGCCACAGGGAAGAGGAGTGAGTGCGCGCCACTTACCCGTGTCTCTTGCCATTGCTGAGCGCAAGGGGGAGAAGGATGCAGCTAACACTGCCACACTGTGCCAGGCCCTCTAGTGATCCCCAAAGCTGCATCCTTGGGGATGGGATGCCTTGGGGGGAGGGTGGCGCAATGGCGGGAGGGTGCAGGGTTTGGGAACCAGTAATAGGAAGGGCCTGGCTTCCCCTGTCCCACTAGGAGTACCCGAGCAGATTATGCAATCGCTCCAGCTGGGGATGGGCTGTGGGCTGGGTGTTTGAGACCCCTGCACTATTCTCTCTCAACTGTATTTTTTCTAAATTTGATACTAGGTACCCAAGCTCAATTTAAAGTCAATAAGATTAAGAGTCCCAGGATCATGAAAGTTATACACAATGTCAATATCTTAAATATTTCATTACCGCCTAAAACACAAACAGAATAAAAGAAAGTAGAATGTACCAAAAAGCCCATAAAAAAAAGGTTAGCAGCTTAGAAAAAGAAATTTGACTACAACGGATAAATGAATTATAAATTATGCCTTGATTTTAAAATGTTGTGATTTCAATAAAAACAAAAAATGTTACATTAAAAGAAAAAGGGGCTTTTCCACCATCACCAATGCTGAAATGTAACTTTAGACTTACCTTCACCCCTAGGGTGATGTGGTGACTTCTAATAGCCAGTGGTAATTTTCCATTGGTAGAAGGGCTGCTATTAGTGATCTTGGTGCTACTAGAATACCCTAGCACTGCAGACCTATTAAGTCTGGGTTTTTTGGTCTTTCATTTTCAGGCACCCTTCCTTAGGCTTCTGAGTGTGTGCCTAAATCTCCCAAATCATAGAGTGCACTTATGGCCTAGAGCAGCGGTTCTCAAACTTTTGGGGCTCCGGAGGCCTTTACGTGCATAAAAATGTATGCGGAGCCCCAACGGTCCACTGATTGTATGTGTTGTACCTATCGATGTTTCCAGTTTGTCAACCTCGCGGAGCCCCTGGATATGTCTCGTGGAGCCCTGGGGCTGTGCGGAGCACAGTTTGAGAAACACGGCCTAGAGCATTAAGTATAGCCCTATAATATCAGAGAAATTAAGCCTCTTACCTAGATTGCCACTATCTGACCAGCAAATCTGATAGCCAGGTCTCAGAAGTGGGCAATTCAATGGTAACTCATTTTCTGGGCAGTGATATCATTAAGTGATAGTCAAGAGAATACTGAGTTGAATCTAATTTAAGCAACTAAAATAGCATCTCTTACCTGGGAAATTCTAGCAGTTTGTTGCATCTGTTAACATTCCTAGGAGAAACTCTCAACCCACAAATCATCTCAAGTAGTTGTAAATCATGTCCCTTCCGTCCCACATGTGCATTAGCTATCCCTGCCGATTAAAGATAGGGGCAGCAGCTGCAAAGGCCAATGATCAGTCTCTATTTTGGAATGTGGGGTTCGGACTGCAGACAAAAGACCTGAGTGAAGCTTATAATAGTCTCTCACTACCTGGGTATGTAAACATAGACAATGAATAGTTCCAGGAAAGTGAGGTTACCGCTGTCTGGAACAGATGCCCTAAATACTTTTAATAGCTTTCAGCTCTCACTCATGAACAATACTGATTATGATAGGGGCCTAGCACAAGCTAATGCTTGTGTATCTAGAAAGCAAAGCCCTTGAAAGATTGCTCTTCCACACAAGAGTGCAAAAGGAACAAGAAGTGTTGAAGAATGTGTCACAAGCTTGACGCTCAAGACCCAGTCTTGCAATTTTGGCCCCTTTGAGGTTTTCTTGATAAGAGACAGGCTGGCGGTAGGATACAGAGATGAGAAAGCACATATTTATGGAGAACATATTTATCATCTGACTGGAGAACAAACCATAGAAATCTTGCAAGGTAATGAACTAAGCAAAAGTGCTATTGTAGACTTTATGGATGAAGGTCAGAAAAAACAAAGGAAATTATCATGCAGCAGAATATGAAGGTGCATGAAAGTAATACATATAGAAATCAGGTTGTTAATGGTGTGGAATTTTGTTAAGGCTATTAAAGTTATCAATGCTACTAGTGCTGCAGTTCTTGGAGCTCCAGCATTAGCTGCACTAGCAGAGTGCAATTTGCTGATTCAACAACCCTTGATTTTATTTAAAAAAAAAAAAAAATCCACAGGTTCCATTTTGTGGCAAAGGCACTTAAGCCAAGTTTACTGGCAACAAAGCACAGTACTAGCGCCTCACAGGAGCTACAGGTATACTAACACATGAAGGCCTGCAACAATGGTACTAATTCAGTCAGGATGCAAGGATCCTGCTCCCCAGACTAGCTCAAAGATTCTCCTGCTATCACCTCTTTTATATACCGATAGAAAAAAGTTATGTACTGCACTGCAGGTGTCGTTAGTTACTAACCTGATCCTCACATATGAGTGTGAACAAAAGATCCACATCCATCATCCTGTCAGCCCCTCCTTATCTTTACAAGGGGTCAGCATATTTGTGTATCATCTCTTAGGAATGCTTTCAGATACAGATACTTAAGAGATCTGTGTCTTTTTCGGTTAGGTAATACGTAGTATGTTGTTATTCTACCAAGGCCAGCCCTACTCTGGTTCATGAACTTTGGTTCACGTGGCTAGGTATGCTACTTAGGACTCCTACAAGGCCTACATTCCCTTCCTTTTTTTATTTTTATGATGAAGATGTTTACCCGGCATCCCAGAAAAATATAATGAATTAACTGAAAATGATCCTGTGGACTAAATATTATTTCTTTGTCATTTTAATTTACCCATCTATACATTCATGCCCCAAAAGTGTCCAATGGTCTGAATATTCCCTGCCTACAACCTGTGGGTAGTTTCATTTTTCTAATTATTCTAAGAATAGGTCCAAAAATTAACATATCCTGTACCCTCAATCTGCAGAGTAAGCTGAACTTACCAATTTGTTAGGATAACGTAAAACTACTGGCTGGACAGGAACTCCAGGAATAAATGCTCCTGGAAAGCACACAATACACATCATTACTCTTTGGCATATATTTTGATACTTTCAAATAAATTACTTATTTCCAAAAAAATTGTGACCATTGGTTACATCATTAGTCTGACATGTACGGTAGCAGAAATTCACAGCATGCTGGTGAAAAAAAAAAAATACAAGTTCTGGAAGTAGTAAAATCTCTCTCAATATGCCACAAAGAAATTTTTAAAAAGGTAATATTGGTAATTGACAACAATGTATCTGCCTATATTTATTTAGAAGACACAAGCATGTCGAAGACTGGAAATATAAATATTCAAAATCCCCCAAAGCCTACATAAAACATAATTAATTATGAAAACATACATTTTCTATTACAGCCCAATCCCTTACATTTGACTCATGGCAAAATCAGCTCTCTCAAACCAATTGACTGTATTAAAATGGCCATCCAAATAGGAACAAAGGGATGTAGGCCAAACAGAATGGGGAAATGTATTCTGCAAAGCAATGACTCTGAAAAGGTCTTATAGCACCAAGAAGCAAGTGGGAAAGTCAGAGGCAATAAGATTTCAGAGGAAGCGGGTGAAGGGAATGGAGAGTTAGGGTATGTCTACAGTAGACAGTTTTGTTGACAAAATTAACATCAACATTAAAAAAAAAAAAAAGACAAAACAAAAATCGCCGGAGGCTATTTGCACTTGCCCTCTCTGTCAATACATCCTGTCCACTCTGGGGGCATCATCATCGGCAATGGGAGCAATGCACTGTGGGTACATATCCCATAGTGCAGCATTGTGGGAAGATACAGCTGATCACAGCACATCTTGGGATTCCCTCCGAGTTCTCCCACAGACTACTCAGCTGCCGGGGGTAGCATCATGAGCAATTCTGTGATCTCTCCCTGCTGAGGAATGTCGAAGTGGCACAGCAGCCTGTCCCCTTCCCCTTGAAGCAGCAGTTTGCCTACCACTGTGCCTCTAGTGCAGGGGAGAACATGAGCGCTGTTTGTTTACCATACTCAGCTGTCCGATACTTCCCAGAGTTTTGAAAGGGGAAGGGTGCTTGACTGCAGGCAGCAGAGATCAAAACACTCAGCAGAGCTATCAGGGCAGGCATTGTGGCATAGTTTTGTAGACAGAACTGGCTTCCAAAAGTAACAGCAGTGTCTGTGCTGGCTCTCTATGAGAGGAACAAAGTCTTGTGCACAGTGGAAGCTTTTTGTCACCAAAACTGGACATTTTTCCTGACAAAAGTCGTATTGCGGTGCGAACGCTATCACTGTTTCGTCATCAAAAAGCAGTTTTTGGCAACAAAACACGGTAGACTGCTATTCACATTTGTTGGAGGGTTCTTCCCCGAGCAGTACCCATCAGGTTGGCTATGGAGCTGCTGAAGTGCCTTCATGGGGCCTGAGCTCATCGGTTAACCTTCACAGTTACACGCAGCTCTCCCTCCCACGCTGTACCAGAGGCAGCAGCACAGGATGGGCAGGCGGCTCCCCAGGAGCTGGTGCTCAGTTCTCACCTGTCCCCCGTCCCGTGTGTAAATGTGTAACCACTGAATTTTTACACGTTTACCTAAATAAATGCTTAAACATCCCTAGTATATAGAACCATGCTGACCTGAAGAGGTACCACTAGAAGGCTGCACAGCCGACCCAATGGGTACTGGTAGGGGAAAAAGCTTCTGACAACTGTGCACACACCTAACTGGGAGGGACATAAGCAAGCACTTGAAATATGGCTTTTGGCAATACAGAAATTGTGAATGGAAGGGTGAGGTTGGGAGAGAGTCCTCCTAGTTGACAATATACTGCCAAAAGCTCCAGCATAGAGCTGGCCAGAGGGCATCTCCTCAGAAGAATGTGTGACATCCAATGGGAAAAGCAGAGCCAACGACAGGTTACCCAGCAGCAAGTACTGCAGCAGCCTCGAATAGTCACAAATGTACATTAAATCTTTAGTCTATACATTTCACAGGGGTGCTAAGATTGCCCCAGCACTAAAAGGTGTACAAAAATTCAGTAGGAGAAACACTTGTGTTTTAGCTTCTTATACAGATTCCAGAAAATAGTCAAAAATGCTAATTTAAGTCAAGGTAAGATTTCTGTAATAATAAAGCTAGAATCCATCTATAGGATCAAAAGATTCCATTTCAACCACACTTCAGTACCAGTTTTAATTCAAATTCAAAAACTGTAAACTACCGGCAATAGCAACCAATATATGAAATATGAGAACATTCTTTAAATAAAAATATGCTTCGTGCCTACCTGGTTTGAAGGTAATTAGACAAGATCGGTTTGTGCAAGTTCCTTCTGGGAATATCATTATCTTGGAACAAAAACAAAATTTACTGTTCTTTATTGTACTTTTGAAAACCGATATTAGAACTCTTCACATCTGAGATACAGTAATTTAGGAAAAAGTAAGCAAGTTAGGGAAAATGTTTCAATGACAGCATGGTCTTTTGAAGACAAAGACTTTCATATGCATGGAATCTGAGATTAAAATAGCCTATTCCGCAGGTTTTTATTCTTTAAACCAGTGTTTATACAGGATAGCATGAAGGATTAGCTGGTGGGAAAATAGGGAGAATAGACTGTCACTATTTTCCAGATTCTCAGGTTCATTTTAAACAAATACATGAACCACATGTAACTGATGCAGGAGAGCCTGCCTGACTTTGAAAGAGAGCATGACAATCAATGGCTATAAGATGTAACTGTCACATTCGTTTCAACAGGTGCTAACTTTGCAACCATACTTTAAATATCAACATCGATAACTACAGTATTCAGAGCATTTAAGAAAGGAAGCTGAGGTTCCTCAAAGTGGTTTCTATTTGGGAGGAGTGACCACATGGTGTTAACACGTGTCCCAAACTGAGGTTGTGAAAAAGGTCTCAAACAAAGCAATATGTGTTCTGCTTAATTTGTATTTAAGCATTAAATAGAGTAATCAAATAGGAAAGGAAACAAAGAGGAGGCTTCAACAGATGAGGAAAAGCAGCAGGAAACGTCCTTTCCTGCGGAAACTCTGTCTCCTCAATCTCAGCTGGAAATGTGTACCAAAAAAGGCACCCATACTACAGAAGTGAGGGACGAACACTTCAAGCCACTGCTCCTCTTTCTCTCCATCAATTCACTATACAAAAAGGAACAAAGGAAGCAGCCAATGAACCAGAGAAGCAGTCCTGAACCAAGAAGTTTGATCAGAGACACTGTTGAGAGCAGCTGGTGAGAAAATCTTTGTTCTGAATTCAACACAGTTTATTAAATTAAGTACTAGTTAAGTTTTGTCTTTATTTTTCTAACAACCATTTGCAACTTTAATGCTTCATCACTTATGTACACAAAATCTCTTTTTACTTAGTAAACTTGGCTTATTGTTTAATCTAATGTGTTTATACTGAAGGGTCTGTGAAACTCCATCTGAAGTAACAAAATATGTGCATTTTTATTAATAAAATGTGGGACTTTTATAAAAGTTTGCATTGTCCGGGAAAGAAGTAGACAGCACAGGAAAAATCTAGAACTGGGGATGCATTGAGAGTCAACTTGCAATGTAATCAAGGTGAGGCTGGGCTGGCTGCAACACACACGCAAACAGAGGTGGGAGTGACATGTTGGAGGCTCCTTACGGGCACTCCTGACTGGAGGTTGCTACAGATGTTAAGTAGCATTTAATTAGCTAATCCAGTAGTTGACTTGATTAGTCGATAAGTGCTCCCTACCCGCACTGCAACTTTGCAGTTTAAATTTAGTAGGAGCCGGTCATGCAGGCAGCCCAGCTCCTACTACATTTAAACTGCAGAGCCAGAGCAGGCTTAGCTCTTGGAGGGTGGCGCAAGCTGCGACTGAGCAGTCCCAGTTAGCACCGGGACTGGGTCCCCCACTGCGGCTCTGCCTTTCAAATGTAGTAAGAGCCGCCTGGTTCTCACTATATTTAGAAGGCAGAGCTACAGTGGGGGACCCAATGCGATCCAGGACGGAAGCAGTCCTGGCTCGCACCAGGTCCCCGACTTCTGGGCCTCTGCCTCCTCCTATGGAGACAGTGCTTGGGGGGGAACAAAGCCAGCTCCCCCCACCACTAGCTCCTGCTTCCAGAAAGGGGGATGGGAGGGAGGAAAACAAGTAGTTGAGTAGTGATAAGTCTAGGCCTATTGGGTAGTCGGCTACTCGACTAGTCACTGACATCCCTAGAGTCTACAGCAACAAAGCAGTTTAAAGGGCACCCCATGTTAGAAGGCATGAGTTATACCCAGGGTACAATTGAGACTGTATGTCACAGGGGAGGAAGGAAGAAGGGAAGGAGAGGCAAAGGACTTGCCAACAGGGCATGGAAGATGCATAAGTTAAACTAGGAAGACTATGATCGACACAAAGTGAGGTTACATAGGGTGCAATTAATTTCATTTTCCTGAACAAGAGCATGGCATTGAAGAGAGTAAAAAACTACTTAAACTATACCATTTATTTATATTTTAATCGCAGCAGTAAACAAGATTGCATTACATTTTATGTTACTTTGAGTTCCTCAGCAAAGGCATAGGATCAAATATTAAGGGCCCAATTGTAAAACACTTCTATTAAGTCAGTGACTATCTTATGGCATGGAAGTATTTTGTTTCTTATTCATGTTGGCTATAGGATTAGACTGTGTGTTTAAGAACAGCTGTAATTTAGGTTGCTTAATATTTCATTCTATAGGTTTTTCAAAAGTTCACAAATTTTCATCTTTCAGTTACCTTGCCTCTCCCAAAATAGGGTTTTGCAGTTGGGTGGTTTGCTTTTTTAGTCTGAACCAAACTAGTTCTGATTTTCTGAATGTGAAGATAGTGGATAGGAAAAGAAAGGGCAAGGATATTATTTATATCAATTAGAAAGCACTTTTTAAATGCACAGGTACTTTGTGATGGTACGCTGTAAAGCTCCAGGCTCCTCTTCCTTGTTGTGGGTCCCAATGCTTTAGGAAAGAGAATACACACTAAGACCTCTCTCACTGAGGGACCCCACACAATAAGGAACTAATTTAATACAAATGTACGCCTATTTAAAATGTACTTGTTTGCTCAATCATGTTGGCAGATATGCTTATCAAATATGACTTATTATATGCACTTACTGAGATAAGGTATCACACAGGTGCATATCTAGTGCTAAGACTAAAGCCAAAGACTTGGCATCTTCAGAAAGCAGGACAGTTTTTAATGTGCTTCACATTTTACAATAAAAATGCACACAATTCTAGAAAGTTTAGGGCTGAAATACCATAGCCATAATCATTTCTTCTTTTATATTACCTCTCTCATCCAAAAAGTGTATCACATCATAACAATTATAACTCAAGAGCAAGAAGAGACATTTATTCACCTGTGCAGTAACTGAAGTTCTTCAAGATGGTTGTCCCTGTGGGTGCTCCACAGCTGCACTTCAGGTTGGAGAATTATAGCAGCAGTGCCTTCCGTAGGCTACGCATGCAGGGCAGCCCCCATGCACTGTTTGGAGCAGTTACACTAAATGCACAGCCAATTGACCCTTCAGTTCCTTCTCTGCCACAGAAAAAATAAGATGCTCCAAAGCAAAGGGGAGGAAGGAGGGATGGTGGAGCACTCACAGGAACAACCACCTCAAAGAAGCTCAGTTACCGCACAGCTGAGTAACCTTCCTCCTCCTTCTTCTTCGAGGAGCGTACCCATGGGTGCTCCACCTTAGTTGACTATGAAACAGTACTTGTGCTTGCAGGAAGGAGCTTCAGAATTTCCACCTGTGCTGCAGACAGTACAGTATGTCCAAATCATGTACCAGAGGCTGAGTATCTCTCTAAAGCGTAATGCTTAGTAAAGATGAGCATAGAAGCCAGGTGGCTGCCCTATAAGTATCACTTAGAGCATGGGTTCCAAAGTTTGGGAACCACTGACTTAGAGGAACGTTCTAAGGGCTGTAGAAGCAGCCATTGCTCTTGTGCAATGAGCCTGCACTACTACTGTAGCGTCTTGATTAAAGGGGTCATAAGAGAATTGAATGCATTTGGAGAGCCAATTAGATAATCTTTGCTTAGAGACTGTCAGGCCTTGAGATCTTTTAATAGAAGACACAAAAAGTCTTGAAGATTTAGGGAATGGCTTAGTTCTATTTATATAAAATGCAATAGCTCTGAGAACATCTAAGGTATGCTGTTTCTCTGTTGTCTGCATGAGGCTTTGGGAAGAAAACAGGGAGGTATAGTGGCTCATTACAGTGGAAGGAGGTAGGTACTTTAGGGAGAAACTTGGGATGTGGATGGAGAACAACTTTGTCTTTATAAAAAATTGTGTAAGGAGGGTCTGCCACGAGGGCTCCAAGCTCTCCAACCCTTCTTGCCAAAGTGATGGCCACCAAAAAGGCTACTTTCATGGATAGGTGTAATAATGAACAGGTAGCCAAAGGTTCAAATGGCTTGCCTATAAGTGTCTGTAGCACCAAGTTGAAGTACTACGCTGAAGTTGGGGTTTTTACAGGCAGGTATATATTTTGAATTTCCTTAATAAAGCATTTGACACTGGGATGAGTGAAGACAGAATGGTCTTCTAAAGACATTTGAAATGCTGTTATAGGGAACTAAGGGAGAGGCTGGTGTGTTTGAAGAACAGAAGATATTCATGTATTGAGGGAAATGGAGTTGACGTCATTTGGAGAAGGTAAGGGAATCAGGTCTGTCGGCGCCAACTGGGTGCTACCAGAATGACTGCAGCCTTGTCCTGTTTAAACTTCACAAGTACAAGGAGCAGAAGTAGCTGTGGTAGAAAAGCATACATGAGAGGTACATCCCACTTTATTGTGAAGGCATTCCCTAAAGAACGGGGACCTAGGCCTGCTTGGCAGCAGTAACGTGGGCATTTGGTATTGACGCTGGTTGTGAATAGATCTATTGTGGGTTACCCCCCACCGTTTGAATATGGGGGTCAGCATTTTGGAGTTGAGGTCCCACTCATGATTTTGAGCAAAATCCCTGCAGAGATTGTCCACTGTGACATTGTCTTTTCCAGTAAGTAAGCGTGTCTCAGATGTATGTTGTGGGGAATGCACCACTTCCATAGTTGAACCACTTCTGAGCATAAGGGGTAAGAGCAGGCTCTGCCCTGATAATTTATGTAATACATCATTGTGAGATTGTCTGTAAAGATCTGAACCATCCTGTTGTGAATCAAGAATAGGAAGAATTGGCATGCATTGCACACCACTCTCAGTTCCATGAGTTTTATATGAAGTCTGGATTCCTCTGGAGAAGAACATTCTTGGATGGTATGATGGTCCAGGTGAGCACCCCAACTAATGAGATAAGTGTCTGCAGTAATCACTACAGATAGTGGTTTGGGGCAAAAAGGGAGTCTGCTGCAGACATTGGATGGGGTTGTCCACCAGGATAGAGACACTTATTTTGGCTAGTATGGTCAGCTGGTTGTTGATCTGGTTATTGTGTGGTCTATAGACTGCTCTGAACCATGTCTGTATTGATCTCATGTGAAGTCGAGCGTGTTGGACGTAAATGTGGCTGCTGCCATATGGCCTAGCAGCTGTAGACAGAGTTTGGCCGTGACTTGGCAAAGAGCTTGGAACCCTCAAATGGCAAGTCTTCTCCCACTGACTGGACCTCCCTGAGGAAACCTGACAGGTGTAGTTAGGATGTCCACTGCATGACCACTCCAGTAGAAACTGCTGTGCTACTGTGTCCAGTGTGGCCTGGAGCACTGTGTGGGAAATGAGTGAACCCGCATTGATATTTGCTACATACGGTTCTTGTTTGTTGTCTGGTAGTTGTTTAATAAATGACATCTTTTTCAAAGACATTGTGAGTGTATTTGGCTAACAAAGCGGCATACTTTGAATTGAAGGGTAGCTGATGAGTATGCTTTCCTATCAAATAGATAGAGACTGGAAATGCCTAGATCATAGGGTGCAGTATGTGCAGCATTCTGCTTGCCCCTTTGGTTCACTGCACTCTCAACTAAAGAATTTGGAGTGGGGTGAGAACATAAAAAAAATCTGCTCCCTGTGGCGCAACATAGTACTTTATCAAACCTTTTTGCAGAAGGGAGGAATGGTGGCAGGAGTCTGCCATATGGTCATAGCAGCATCTACAAAAACTGGATTCATTGGGAGGACCAGTTTTGCAGCAGGGGAGGCATGAAGAATTTCTGTGGGTCTGTGCTGGGTCTTTGGTAGATTTTCCAGAGAAATCGCTAAGGAGTCCACCACCCTTTTGTAAAGTTCCTGAAATGATTTCATATTGTCCCCTAAAATGGGTGGAGGGCATTGTAGTGTCATCTCGTGAGGAAGAGGATAGGTGTGCCAGTGCTGGTGAATCAACAAGTGGATCCTCTTCCGTCACCTCAGGGTCTTCGTCTTTTTCAGCTACAGATAGATTAATTGTATGAGCTGAGGCAGCCTGTGACCTGTACAACAGAGCTGGCTGTGAGGCAGGCTGAGATTGCTGAGGTCTGTACATGGCCCATGGATCCCAATACAGCCACCTGGGTGGCACAAGTATCAGTGGGGGCAGCCACAGAAGAGGCTGCCACTGAGGTGGTTGTTGAGTTGGCCTGGCTGATGAGTGACAAGGGATGCAGAAACCCAGAGAAACTTCTTCCTTCTTATCGATTCGGTGCCAAACAGTGGTGTTCCAGGCACTGAGGTAACTCTGAGATCTACATTGGTAGTAAAGGACTGCTGTACCTGGAGGGTCAGCAGCAGCATGGGTGCCAGAGCAAGCACTGGTAAGCTGGCCTGCACCAGCCGTGCCAACTGATTGGTATGCAGAATAGATGCAGTAGATGGTGGCATGGAGGTGTTTGGTGTTATGGTGGAGCATGGCTTTGTTGGGGCTGACGGGGCAGACTTAGGCTTTCCTTGAGAAGCTGCTTTCGACCTGACCTGTGCAGAGTCTTTTGCTCCTTGGGCTGCTTCGGTGCTGGACTTACCCAGAGCCTCACAGTCTGGAGCTTTCAGTGCCAGAGCTGATTTCTTTGAAAGATAGCACTTTTTTGCAGGGGAATCACCCCAGGATGAAGAGTGAGGCCTGAAGCAGAGTCTGTGGTGCTCAACTGTGAAGGGGCTGACTTCTCTGACACTGGAGACTGTTTTCTTGGTGGTGTCATATGCTCTAGATCAGAGGCCAGGCAGAGTCACTTCAATTTAAGCTGAAGCTTGCTAGCCTTCCTGGTCCTTGTGGTGAGCTTCTTCCAGTGGGAACACTTGCTAGTTGAGTGCGCTTCAGCCAAGCAACGGACAAGTGCCCGTCAGAGACAGGGACTGATAGTCTGCAGGTCAGACACCGTTTAAAGCCTGGGGAACCAGGCACGTCTGAGAAACAGACCACCTCAGAAGCAGGAACAATTTTTTTTTAAAGTATAACTATAACTAACAATTAACTACAATTAATTAAATAACGAATAATTATAGAAATATTACAGATAACTACTAAATCTAATGGTTTGTTTGCAGAGGCTGAGAGGGCAACTGCTGAGTTCCAACCGAAGCGTTTGGTGATAGAGAAAGAACTGAAGGGTCAGTTGGCTGCGCATGAGGTGTAACTGTTCCAAATGGTGTGTGCCAGATGCCTCACATGAGCAGCCTGCCAAGGAAACTGCTATCATAATTCTTTGACTTGAGGAACAGCAGTGCTCAAACACCTCAGGTGGAGCACAGACAGGGACACTCCTTGAAGAACCTTAGGGGTTATTAAATTTAGAGACTTCAAATGCTTCTAACATTTTTGGACCAATGGAAATTTTCTCCAAGAACTAAACATTTTTACAATAGAACTTAAAGATCATGCTAGCAATGTATTGTACGAAGAAACATTTTAAATCTTGCATTTGTGGAGAAAAAGCATGTAGGGCTAGTGTGTCCTCTAGAGAAAAAAAATTACATTTGGTTCTCAAAGCCAACAAATGTCAAATATCTTGTCACATAAAAAAGCTTATAAAATACCTGAGGCCATTTGCCATTAGATTGAGCACGTCTCTTTATCTCTTCAACAGTTTTCCTGCGAGAATCCTGGTCTGACCGAGACACAAATACTGGTCGTATATATTTTATTAAAGCTGAAAAGAAAAAAAAACCCACAAATTTTTCAGAGAACTGCTTTAAAAATCTATGAATCTATGAAACAGTCAAAGAAGGGATCATGTGATCATCTAGTGTGACCTCCTGTATACCAGGCCATAGAACTTCCGCAAAATGATTCCTAGAGCATAGATTTGAGAAAAGATAACCAAACTTTAATTTAAGAAATGCCAGTGAAGGAGAACCCACCAGAACTCTTGGTAAATTTTTCTAATGTTTAATTAGTCTCACTTAAAAATTTACACTTTCATTCCAGGCTGAATTTTTGTACTTTGAAATGTCTATCAACTGTACCACATTATACCTTTCACTGATAGACTGAAGAGCCCATTGTTAAATATTCATTCCCCGTGTTGTTACTTGACCACTGCAATCACATCACCCCTATATCTTTCCTTTCTTAAGCTAAATAAATTCATGTTATATCATGCCCATCCTTTGAACAGGAGACTTTGTTACCAGCAAAGAATGACTCTTGATTGGCTTACATTACCGCATTACAAAGTAAAATTAAAGCAAATCCTTTAATCATTTGCATTATCTAAGCTGAGAGAAACACTAAGAGTCAAATGAATAATGAAAAGTCAACTAGACCTTATTTGTAACAGGAGACTTTATGTGAATGCGATTTTAAAATAGGAATTTTAATTTTAATTCATGCTTACTTTTTGGGGGCAGAAAAACAGTTGTTTGACCACACATGGGCCAGAACATTTCCTCCTGTGACTTAAGGGAGGAAAACCTTTGCAAGAATCTCCCTCATTGAGATCCCTCTCACAATCCTAGTGGAAAGCAGAATTTCTCTGTTGTGGTGTAATTCACAAGACATGCCCCAAACATACCTTGGTAAAGGCGTTTGGAACTTCAAGTTGCTGCTTTACAAGTCTCCATCAAGGAAACCTCCTTAACATATGCTGTTAAGCTGCTATGGCTCTTATGGAATCTGTCTAAACCAGGGAACATGACTTTCTAAATAAGGCATAACAATATATTTCCTTATCTAGTGGAAAGAAGTAAATAAAAGATTCTCCCTCATTTCTCCCCTTAGGCAACAGATTATCTATTTGATTTTCTAGTGGCCTAAGTCTTTTCTGGATAGATAAACAAGACCTTTAGTAAGCCAGTATTTTTTCTTGTGAAGGATCTTATACATGGTAATGAAGTCACCTTCTAGCCTTTTGGATAAGCTAAAGTGAGCTACCAAAAATCTCCTCCTGTAAGGTAGTGGAGCCCATCCTTATTACATACGAGGGCCACATAAACCTAAGTATAACCTTGTGTGGGCCAAACAGATTCTATGTATTTTAATATTTAAACTCACTTGTACTGATTTATATTTTAAGTTCAGCTGGCTTCATACATTTTTAGGTTTCTAGGAACAGTATTGTCTATTTACACATTCATGTAAACTAAAATTAATGTAAATATAATGAAAAATGCTAACAAATCAGCTGTTAGTATACTGTGTTGAAGCAGACTGTGGGCCTTGGGAAAATGCTTTGGTGAGCCATATATGGCCTGAAGGCCATAGGCTGGGCACCCGAGTTATAAGGCATTTCTCTGCCACCCTCAAGTTGCTTTGTGGCTCTTCTTTGCACCCTCTCCCATACATCAATACCCTTTTAAAAACATGGACAGCAGAATTGTATGCAGAATTCTACAACTGGTGTAACCACTCCATTTTCAGAAATAAAAAGCATAATATTACTCCCATTTATACATATAAGGCTTGCATTAGCCATTTTGCCACAGAATCACTGGGAAAGTGTTACTTCCCACTAAAACCCCTAAATCCTTTTCATAGTCACTGCTTTTCAGAAAAAACTTAAAAAATGAATGGTCCTGCAGCACCTTAGAGACTAACAAAAACTGCAGATAGTATCATGAGCTTTTGTGGGCACAGCCCACTTGTTCAGATAAATGGAGCAAGGGATACAGAGATACAAATAAATAGCAGAAAAAGAAGGGAGATGGGGAGGGAAAGAGAAAGAAAAAAAAAATCTTGTCAATTAGAGTGTCTCGTGCTAAATGAGGCTAACAGAGTGGGCTGTAAGTGCCTGATACTTAGCTTTTGATGTCTTTAGGGGTATTGAATGTAGCAGCCCATGCAGGTCAGGTCTTAGTTTAAACCTTGATTAAAGGTGTCAAATTTGCAAATGAAGGCAAGTTGCCAGGTGTCCTTATTAGGGATATATTAAAATATCCTGGCTGCCTCTCCTCCCTCCACTGCTGCCTCTGTGTCAGAGTCAGCAGCGTGGGGGGAGCATGTGGCTCCACGGGAGCCAGTGCTCACGGGGAGCTGGCTTTTAAGCCAGTCTGCTGTGAGCACTGGCTCCCACCTGCCCCTCCCTCCACACTACTGCCACTGCAGGGGGAAGGAGGGACACGGCTCCCGCCTGCTTCCCCTGCTGCCTCTTTATCAGAGGCAGCAGGGGAGAGGGAGGAGGCTCCACAGAAGTTGCTATGTACGGGGAGACGGCTTAAAAACTGGCTCCCGCTAAATGTCTTAACTAATACTGGTACATTAACCTTTCTCCAGTCTTTTGGAATTTACTGGGTATCATGATTTATTAAAAACCATCAACAGGCCAAAGAACTCCTCAGCCAGCTCTTTTAGAGCTGCTGAGTGTAATATAGTCAGGCCTGCTGACTAAAGAATATTTTGCCTTAATAGAGGTTAATATGCTCATGGGTTACGAATGGACTGGAAAACACTTAATCAGTCTCATGTGAAAAGAGTGTATCATCCTAATATTTTCCAAGTAGAGAACATTGAATTGAATGATCTGTCTTTTCTGAATCATTAGTAACAATTTATCATCTCTATCTAGCAAAGGACCTTTACCCATTACCAAGATTTTTTTTAGTTCTTAATATACTTTTAAAAATTCATTGTCCATGCAAGCCATGTGTTTTCCCTGATGTCCCCGGATTCCACTTTTCAGTTTTCTATACTTCACAAGCTTTTAATTTATATCAATTACTATCTACTTCCCCTTTGTTATATATTGATTTATTTCCAATTTATACCATCACTGAACCATATTTTATTGGTTATGATGGTCCTTCATTTGCCCATACTGAGTTTCATTGGGTCATGATCACTAAACCATAGGCAACCATCAGCATCTGTTTCAGCAATTAATTCACCTTGGTGTGACAAAATGAGGTCTGAAGTAGAACCACCTTGTGTTGGATGGAATATATTTTCTATTAGAAAACTACCTATAGAACGTCTAAAAATTAATGATGTTCTACTACTGTCTGCATGAAACCTTTAGCAAAACACTACTGACAGATGCATAAGAAGAAAGTAATTCTGTTCTTATTTGATTCAAATCATCTGTAGAACATCCCCCACCAATACCCCATTGTAGGCTTTATTTACACATTGATCCAAATGCATTCCAAATGCTGCAGTTCTGAGTTATCAAGAACTCAAAATACAGGTAATGATATCCTTAATATGAATTGCCATCCATCCCACACACTGCCTTTTTACATATGCTATCCTTCTTAAATAAATACAGCCACTAATTTTAACATTCCAAATCACAAATTATTCCAGGAGGTTTCTGTAATGGCAGTTACAGCACATTTATTTTCAGTAAAAGTTTCCAGTTCTTGCTTTTTGCCCGAACCCAGAATTAGTCAATGAAAAATGTCTTCTCTTCACATGCATTGCCAGCTTGATTCGAGTTCTTCATGACACACTGAGTCTCTACTGTACATGGCTTTTTAGCACCCTCCCTTCACACTGGGGAATGCTCTCTGATCCAGATTGTCTCCAACTGAAAAGATCAGCCACCCTGTTTGTGAGGTGCAGTCCCATCCTGTTTATTCCAGCCCGGATTCTAGTGGAACTTGGCCTAATGCTTCAAAGAAATCAAAATCTTCAGCTTCACACCAGTAATACAGCCAATGATTCGTCTCCAATATCTTCTGCTTTTGTCCTCATGAAAAACTATTTTCAACAAAATAACGTGATCTTCCCTGTTCTGCTCTCTTCAAAGTTTGCTGAAGTCTTTTATCGTGGGTGGTGTTACATGTGATGACATGATTGTAATGTACATCAACACCAGCAGAGACTTGCCAGATATTTCATAATCCCAATCAATCACAGTCACAGCTCATGTTTTCACTCCAGTTAGTCAGGCATACCATCCTGCTGTCTTTTCTGAATTCTCTCTCCATGCTAAAAAGATTTATCAATGATAATTGCTTATATTCTTAGGATGGCTAAAGTACCTCTCTTGCTAGTTGCTTGCTTCACAAGAACTCCCATCAACAATGTAATTGTAGCTTGTGAATTCTGTTCTTTCATATACACCTTCTCCAGTAATTGCTAAATACTTGGTAACTTTTGATATTTCCAGCCAGGCTGAATGATTCCTGGCTACTAGATGTTTTAGGTGCTAAAGGAATTCTGTGCATTGGTTTATACTGTGAAGGACTGGAGGGAGATTTCCACACTTGAGCCACACATTTCAAGTTTCAGATCTGAGGAATTCTCAGAATTATACTATCTATCAGTACAGAAGGTTTTGGAACAAAGTGATAAATAATTAGAAGTCACTAGGAGCAGAGATGGTATTCATCCAAGAGTTCTAATAGGATTTGTGCAATTTCATACTGGAGTTCCAACTGTGGTATATAGTCTATTGCCTACATCAGCCTGTGTACCAGATGACTGTATGGTAGTAAGTCTAACTCCATTTTTTTTTCCTTTTTTGTAAAAGGCTTCAGAGGCAATCCTAGACATTACAGGCCTGTAAGCCTAGAGTCAATGAGACACAAATTAGTGGAAACTATAGTACAGAACAAAATTGTCTGATACACAGATGAAAACGAGTTGTTGGAAAGAGTTAGCATTTCTTTTGTAAAGGGAAATCACACCTCATCAACAAGTGAAACAATAACCATGCAAGTTAAGGAAATATGGAATGGATAAATGGACTGTAAGATGGATAGAAAGCTGGCTACACTGTCGGGCCCAATGGGTAGTGATCAACGGCTAGATGTCAGGTTGGTGGTCGATTTCTAGCAGAGTGCCCCAAGAATCAGTTCTTGGACCAGTTTTGTTCAACATCTTTATTAATGATGTGGATGAGGGGATGGATTGCACCCTCAGCAAGTTTGCAGATGACACTAAGCTAGAGGGAGAGGTAGATACACTCGAGGGCAGAGATTGGGTCCAGAGTGACTTGGACAGATTAGAGCAGTGGTCCCCAACGTGGTGCCCAGGGGCACCATGGCACCCGCTGGGGCATTTATGTGTGCCCGCTGAGTGACCAGGGTCAGCCCAAGCCATTCTTGCAGCCCGGGCCCCGGGCGCACAGCGCACGCGCGGCCTGGGCCCCGGCGGCCCCAAAAGGTTGGGGACCACTGGATTAGACGATTGGGCCAAAAGAAATCTGATGAGGTTCAACAAGGACAAGTGTAGAGTCCTGCACTTGGGACGGAAGAATCCCAAGCATTGTTGCAGGCGGGTGACCGACTGGCTAAGTAGCAGTTCTGCAGAAAAGGCCCTGGGAATTACAGTGGATGAGAAGCTGCATATAAGTCAACAGTGTGCCCTTGTAGGCATGAAGGCTAATGGCATATTAGGGTGCATTAGGAGGAGCATTGCCAGCAGATCTAGAGAAGTGATTATTCCCCTTTATTCGGCTCTGGTGAGGCCATATACGGAGTAGTGTGTCCAGTTCTGGGCTCCCCACTATAGAAAGGATGTGGACACATTGGAGAGGGCCCAGCAGAGGGCAACCAAAATGATTAGGGGGCTGGAGCACATGACCTATGAGGAGAGGCTGAGGCAGCATTTCTCAAAATGTGGGTTGCGACCCCCAGGGGGATCGTGAGCAACTTACGGGGGGGTTGCAGCTGGATCCGTTTTTTTCCTTGCATTTGTGTCTCCCCGGAGTCTCCGGACAGTCTGGTCAATTTTCCCCTGCTGTGTCTGGCAGGGACCGGGGAGTGAGGAGTGCTGCAGAGTCTAGTGAAGGGGGGGCAAGAGGCGGCAGTTGCCGGGCTCCACGCTAGGGGGGGCACCGGGCTGGGTGGGAGCGGAGTGCGCCCTGCTCTGGCCCACGTGACCAGCAGAGACCGGCAGCTGGCCACGTGATGCCTCCCCTACAAGCTGCGAGCTGAGGCAGCCGGCAGAAGCAGCCACTTTAAAAGTAAGATTGCTTCTCCGTGCCTGGCTCTGCGGGGGAGAGGGGATTTGATTGGAGCAGGAATCCAGTGCTGATGATGCCTGCCTCAGGGGGAAGGGGGAGTGCACTGGATGGGGGTGTGCTAGGGGGGCCTGGCTCTGAGGCAGGGGGGAGTGCATTGGGGAGGGGTGGGTGCATTGGCGGTTAGTGTGCAGTCCCAAACCGGACAAAATGGTGCAACTTTTGCTTAACAACTTTGGCTCCCACACCACACCACCCCACACCACCCCCTTTTTTTTTTTTGCTTAACAACTTTGGAGCAGTGAGGGGGGGGGGTCACACAAATTCATTTAGCATTTTAGGGGGTCGCGGTATCACAAAGTTTGAGAACCCCTGGGCTGAGGGATTTGGGTTTGTTTAGTCTCCAGAAGAGAAGAATGAGGGGGGATTTCACAGCAATCTTCAACTTCCTGAAGGGAGGTTCAAAAGAGGATGGAGAGAGGCTGTTCTCAATGGTGAGAGATGGCAGAACAAGGAGCAATGGTCTCAAGTTACACTGGGGGAGGTCTAGGTTGGACATTAGGAAAAACTACTTCACTAGGAGGGTGGTGAAGCACTGGAATGAGTTACTTACAGAGGTGGTAGAATCTCCATTCCTAGAGGTTTTTAAGTCTCGGCTTGACAAAGCCCTGGCTGGGTTGATTTAGTTGGGATTGGTCCTGCTTTGGGCAGGGGGCTGGACTTGAGGACCTCCTGAGGTCTCTTCCAGCTCTATGATTCTATGATCAACTGGAAATAGTACACCTGGACTTCCCAAAAACCTCTGACAAAGTCCCAGATCAAAAGCTCTTAAGCAAAGGAAGCATTCACGGCATAAAAGGGAAGGTGATTTCATAGATCAGTAACTGGTTAAAAGATGGGAAACTTAGGATAGGAATAAATGGTCAATGTTCAGAATGGAGGTAAACAGTGGGGTGCCCCTCCTCTCCCTCCAAAGCTGTATAATGGGACCTGTGCTGTTCAACATCAACAAGTGATCTGGAAAAGGGGGTAAACAAGTGAGGTAGCTATGTCTGCTGACAATACAGTTAAGGTCAAAACTGACTGTGATGAATCACAAAGAGAGCTCACTAAAATGAGTAACTGGGCAACAAAATAGCAGTTAAATTCAGTTTTGATAAGGGGAAAGTAATGCACATTGGTAAAAATAATCCCAACTACACATACAAAATGATGGGGACTAAATTAGCTGTCAGCACTCAAGAAAGATTTTGTAGCTATCATGGATTCTCTGAAAACGTATTCCATGTGCAGCTGCAATCACAAAAAGCTGAAAGAATGTTAGGAACCATTGGGAAATGGGTAGAGTTATGAACTCTGGTGTTCAAAACTCAGAGTCTGTGGTTCTGTTTGTGCCATCTCAAAAGAAATATATTTCAAATGGAGAGAACAAAGAAGGGCAACAAAAATATATTCTTTTTATATGCCATATCCCATAGATTAAAAAAAGAGTGAAACTATTCATCTTAGAAAAGAGATGACTAAGGGAGGAGAGGTCAATTAAATTATGATTGGTATAGAGAAAGTGACCAAAAAAGTGCTATTTTATCCCTTTAAATAAATAAACCAAGAACCAGGGGTCCCCAATTATACTAATAGGCAAACATAAGTACTTCTTCACACAATGCACAGTTAAGTTGTGGAACTTGTTGCCAGGTGATCCTGAGAGGGTGAAAACTATAAATGGATTTTAAAAACCAAATAATTAGATAAATTAATGGAGGATGTGTCCATCATTGTCCTGGGAATGGATCACCTAATAATGACCCTAAGCTGTTCATTCCCTCTGAAGCATCAGGCAGTGGCCACTGTCAGAAGACAGGAAAGATGGACCATTAGTTGGACCCAGTAGAGTCACTCTAATGTTCTCATGCCCCCAAAACATGAGGTAACTTCTTGCTGATGTTTTTGGAGGCTAGAGATGAAGCTGTAGTTGAAGACTTTTCCAAAGGGATATAAAGAGAAAGATACTCACTGTGATTGGGCATCTGCACCACACTGGCCCTACCAAAAGTTAAATCTGGCCCTATGAGAGGGTTGGGACTGTGGAACCAACATCTGAGGCAGGTAGCAACCAAATAGGGCCCAGCTGAGGCTATATACATAGGGACTTCTGCAGAGAAAGGAGAGAACACTCTTGTGCCAGCTGTGAAGCAGGAGGGACCTGAGACAGGGTAGTTCTGGGGAAGGGCAGGCAGAGCTAGGGAGCTCTGGAAAGGCCCCAAGCTGAGGCCTTGCTGCTTTTCTCTATCCTGGAAGCAGCCAGGATAAAAAAAAAAGGCATCAGATCCACATCCTCGCCAATGAAGGTGGCCATTTCAGACTTCTGTTTGCCTGAGTCAGGGGCTAGATGATGACGGGCAATGGGACACTGAGGCAAGTTGTGCATAGAGGGCTGGGGTTCTCTTGGAGGGGAGGACCCCAGAGTGCAGGTGCATTGTTGTAAGGCAGTATTGGGATGAAAGGGCACCATGAGAAGGAAGGTCTAGTCAAAGCCCTAAGAACTAGGTTGATTTCCCAGGCTAGATCATGTGATGTCATATGCGGGAAGAAAGTTCTAGTGCCCTTAAGAATCTATGCATCAGCCAGGTGAGCAAATACTGAATAGTATCTACCTGGTGGTGGAAGGCCATTTTCACTGCAAGATGTACCTTCACAAAGTTCAGTGAGAGTTTAGACCTTTTGAGGTCTAAAATGTAGTGTAAAATCAGAGGGAGGGAAGATACAGTTGGGTCTATGTATTTAGATTAACCACAACTCGGAATCATTTCTATTTTGAAGGTACAGTCAGTCAAGTAGTCAACACATCTTTTATTTCATCAGAGCATTCTGCCTCCAAGCCTTGGAACTAAGAAGGAGCCGCCCCTGTGGGTGAAGGACTCACAAACTGGAGTAAAGGCGCAGACCTTTGTTTGAGGAATCAGCCGAGGACGAACAGGAGGGCATATTGCCATCTGTGTCAGAAAAGGGAGTCAGATCTGTCTTGGCTAAAAGGAGCAATTAGAATAACTCTCACTTTGTCTTGTTGAATTTTCAGCCGGACCTTGGATAGAAAACTGGGAAAAGGCATACAAAAGGTTCCTGTGCCATGGGAGGAAGAAAGCACCTTCCAGTGAATGTTTCCATGGACCAGGCCTGCGCCAATAACAAGGACATTTCTTGTTCTGGTAAGTAATGAAGAGATCTGTAGTCAGGGTTCCACAAATAGTGAATATATGTCAAAACACCTATGAGTTCAGTTAGAATTTGTGTCACAACTCAGACAGACTGTTGTCACACTCTGTATCCCTGGTAGATGGATAGCTGGGATGAGCACATTGTGAGGGATGCACCATTTCCAAAGTCAGTGCTTCCCTGATGGATGGAGGGAAACCTGGAACCCTCTTGGTGATTTATGTAAAACATAGAGGTCATATTAAATCCATCATGACTTTCACATGGGTGTTTTTGATGAAGGCAGAAGTGCATACAGGCACTCCTGTCAGCAATTAGTTCTAAAAGAGTGACATGGAGGGTCTCTTCTGCGGAAGGCTATTTGCTCTGAATCTTGTAGTTGTGTAGGTGAGCTCCCTAATCCATTAAGAAGGCATCTGTACCAGTGTGGTGAGTCTTGTGTACTGCAGGGCTACTCAGCATGTGACCCGTAGTGCAGTTTGGGTTTATGCAGGGCTCAACATGCAGCCCGTGGGTGGGAGCCAAAACCAGAAAGTAGTGAATATAATGGTCTTCTATTGATATGTGTTTTAGTAGTAATTCCTGGACTGTCATTGCTCATTAAAAGTGCTGTCATATGGGTAGAAATTGGGTAAATATTGCATTTTATTAAGATCAGTAGCACTGACTTAAATGAGGCCTGTGTGTTGTGTAGTCTTGCCTTAATCTTTGTATTCATGCCAGTCAGTGTGAAAAACTATTTGCACATATATTTGCAAGTATACGCAACTGCACTTAAGTTGTGGCCGTTGGCATGTGCTGTGAGTATCACTGTGGCCCCCGGGGCTTCCAAAGTTGAGTAGCTCCGGTGTAGCGTGTTGAAGGGGATGCTGAAACACTCTGGTTGGTGTACCGAGGTTAGTGCTCTGGTTCAATGAGAGAACCTTGGAGAATAACCTGGGTGGAGCAGTCTGCACTGGTAATGATCTTGCCCAAAGAAACTGTAGGAAATCTCATTGTTCGATGGCTGAAATAATGGCTGCTAGGATGGCCATCTTTGAACATCTGTGCCCTCCCATATTTGTTTAATACCCTTACATGTAGTATGGAAATCCAGCCTCCCTTCATTATGAGTATCAGTAAATAATGGGGGTAAATCCTCTTGCTCCTGAGTTCCAACTGGACTGGTTCAATGGCATAACAAAATGATATACTTCCTGGTGAAATAGGTTCTCATGAGAAGGGTCCCTGAAGAGGAACGGGTAAGGAAGGTTGGAGTGAGGAAGGGATATGAATTGAATGTCATAATTCTTCAAAATAATATCCAGAATCCATCTGTCAGAGATGATACAATTGCCAAGAAATAAGGCCAGGCAACTTCTGAAGGTGAATGACATGTCTGTCTATAGATGGCAGTTGACACTGCAAGATATAATTGTTCAGCCTCTTGCTTGCCCCATGAAAAGTGCTTAGAAGAAGTGGTTTGAAAAGTAGCAGACTGCGATGCAGACTGCTTCCAGTTTTAAGCCCTGGTCCTCTTACATTATGGCTTGTAACAGTGCTGAGATAGTGAGTATGTGTGCCTGAGAGGTATATCATTTTTTCTGCCCTACAGTGTAGATTCCTAGGTACTGTAATGTGGTCCAGAAATCCAGGATTGGGGAGAAGAATCTATCTTCTCTGTAAAAGAGTTTGGGCCCTTCAGATGGGAAGTCTTCTACAACTTTTTGGGCAATCCAAAAAGGTGTAGTCAAGAAGCCCACCTTAATACCACTATCATGAAGACAGGGCAGACCACTGTATCAGCTATATATAATGCTGTCTCTAGCATCTATCTGGTTATTAACTGACTCTTTAAGGATGGCCTGAAATTGCTACATGTGTCTCCACTACATGTTCCAGAAATGCTCCGAGTTTCCCATAATTAGTAAAATTGTATTTGGCCATAACAGTTTGGTAATTCACAATTCTAAACAATTGTCAGCAACAAATACTCCATCTTGACAAGCCTGACTGTAAGGGGCTGAGCTATTATGTTGTTTGCTTCATGCAATAAATCACATTCACAACGATGGAGTTGGGTTGTAGATGTTGAAAACAGGAAGTCTGTTACTTTCAAGGATATAAGATGTTTTCTGTTGTTGTTCTGTTGCTATGGACAACTTTAGTAGGATCTAGAATCACCTCATAAATTGGAAAAGTAGTTCTGAACGAGGAGGTGGTGTGCAGAATAACCCCCAACTTGTGATGTGTAACTGCCACCCTCTTGTAAGGGAATCTGCAGCTCATCTGCCATCCTCTTAGCAAGATCATGAAAGTTCTTAAAATCACCACCTAGTGATGGGAAGAGTGGGGGAAGGAGGCCTCATTTGGTAGAGATAAGTTTGCTGGAAGGATAGCTTCCCCTTCGAGCTCTTCTTTGTGTTTGGAAAAAGCTTCCGCTGCCCCTGGTTCAGGGGGTCTGGGCAGCCATGCTGTATGAAACCATCTGGTGGACTCTTTCAGATAAACTGGATTGGGGGGGGGGGGGAGGGCAGGGTGTGTGTGTGTGTGTGTGTGTGTGTGTGTGTGGTGTGTGTGCGCGCGCGCGCACACACCCAAGGATTGCAAGGCATGGATTATAGGGTTACCCCAGGTGTCCCATATCACGATTTATGGGTTGACTCGATGGAAATGGGGAGGATTCTTGTATTGTGACATTGGGATATGACTTCCTCCTGGCCACTATCAGACTTGCCACCGGGTATGGGCGTTGCTGACTGGAGTAGTGGCAGTATGCAGCCCGCTGCAAAAAGCGATTCCGGGTTCCTGGATGTTTTTGGTACTGGGGCCCAGGCACCGCATAATGGGGATTGCTGCTCTTCCCTCACTCATCAGGTTGCCAGTGTATCAAAGTTCATGCCCTGAGCTCAGTTGGTACCACAGCGGAGTGTCTATGATACTTTATCAGTAACCATGGGTGAGATGATGCAGTGTTCTCCCTTGATGAGAGTTTTGCTACACCAGATACTGAAAGTTGTCAGATTCACTCTTTTAGAGATGATACAGTAACTTTCTTTCCCTGAGTACCAAGGCCACAGGTCTCAAGGATACCAGAGCTCATGAGTTACCATAAGCTTACATGGTACCGCAGAGGAATGTTCATGGTAAATTATCAGTACTAATGGTTGAGAAGATGCAGAGCACTCCCTAGATGAGAGTTTTCACACATCTGGTACCAAGAGTTCTTCTTTGTGCCACTTTTAGAGACAATGCAGTAATTGTCCTTAGCATTGCCTCAGAGCCTGACTGCCCCTGATTGGTACTGAGGTTGGTGCCAAGGTGGCCAAGCTGGGGAACCGCCCTGGCTGGCCAATCACTCAGGGCTTATTTTTACAAGCTTTTCCAGGAGGAGTTGCTGTGTTGTTGGGTTTTTTTAATGACTCCACCCCCTTTTAAGTTAAAGACTCTGGGAATAATCCATCAGGGAGTCCCCTGGAGACTGAAGTACCTTCTCCATAAGGAGGAATTTTAAACTTCAGCTCCCAGTTTCTGTGAGACTGCCATTCAGTAATTGAAGTCCATCTGTGAGGCTGTTCCAGGCATAGGACACAGTAAGAGTATATGGCTGTTATAGGAACCACTTGTAGAAGAGGCACCTTTCAGAGCTGGTAGAGCTAGGAATGCCCGGGGAGGGGCGGGGGGGGGGGGGAGAGATGGGGCAAAACCAGTCTTTAGCAGTGAGGAATGTAGAAGAAAGATCTTCTTTATTGCTCTTTTCATTTTTTAAGCCGGGGGGAAAAGAGAAAAGAAAAACCTAGTCTTCTAAATGCTGGGGGGGGGGGGGGGGGGGAGGAGAAGAGAAAGAGTGGCCCCAGATAGGAAACAAACTAAAGTTTTTTCTCTTTCCCTTTTTTTAAATCACAAGGGAATTATTAAAAAAAAGGAAACACTATTAGGGAGAATACAAGAAACAAAAACAGCTACCAATTATGCTAATGATGCAGATAAGGAAGGGACAACTGCTCTCTCAGGTGCGAGGCCAAAGGTGGCTAAGAGAAAGGCTTTTGCCTGTGCAGTGCTAGATAGCCTTGAGGCTGATCAAAGGGAAAGCGCATGCCTGGGGTCAACGGACACTGCTACCAAAAAACTCCAGAGGTGCAGGGGCACACATACACCTACAATGGAGCATGCATAAGGACACTACTCAAAGAAGAACATTTGAGTATTTGGAGTTCATAACTACCTTTGTAAATGTTATGATTTGCACTGGAGTTAACTTTAATTCACTTTGAGCCCCAGGGAAATGAGGTTAGTACTGTGCATAAAGAACTGGTCATCTCTGACACAGAGATCATGGGGTACAACTTGGACTATGAGACTGCTAAGCCCTCTGTCTCAACAACCGAGGATGCCTCACACGCTGAAGCTGGTATCAAGCTACAAGCCTCTCTAACAGGCAATGCCATCCATCAGCCTCTGTCACTTACACAGTCATCCACCAGCATGGAGACACACAACTGTATTCATCAATGAGCTCACAGTCATTCATAAACCATTAATTGATACACTCCAGCCAATTCCCCCACAAACTCCCTGACTTTGTACCCCCACACTGTAGTGTCTTGCACTGGTCAGAAGCCAGACCAACGTAAATTCTTTACTGAGATCATCATGTGTCCATAGGAAAGTGGACATGCACCAGTCTTTATAATTTCAGCTGAGAATTTCCAAGCACTTTCTCTGAAATACATTGTTTTAGGTAAAATATAAATCTGATTTATTAACAACAAAAAATGGATTAAGTAGCAGACATAAAAATTAAAGTTGGTAACCTTAATTTTTGTTTTCAATTTAAACATTTAAATCTTGTTTAATGTAATCAAGCAATGTCTCAGGGCAGGTCTACACTATGGGTTAAATTTGACCAATATTATGCAACTTCAGTGTCCACTGTGCTTCTAAGGAGCCTTTGGGACAGTGGAATGTTTTCTTGGTGGGCCATTAACGCTGTTTGGACCCTCCTGTTTTGCAGTTGAAAGGCTGGTTGTGGATGTTCCCAACCTCACAACATATGTCAGTAACACACCTAGAAATACTTCATAACTTCAAATACAATAGTACATAAAACCCAACAGGATGCAACAGATCAAGATTTACAAAATGAGATCTCACAAGGCAAACTTTGTACAACACATATAATCATAACACACTGGGGTAAATGTGAGGGTTCCAGGTAGGGATGTTAAATTTAGTTTAATCAACTATTCAATGGAATTTCTATTGACTAGTCGATTAGTGCATAAGCGGGGGAACCGCAGCAGGGTTAGCTCCCAGCCCCAGGATTCAAATGAGATGAAAAATGAGAAACAGAAACCATATACACAGTCCAAAAGGTTACGTGTTTCACAATATTTCAACTACAGCATAAGTGGAGGTAAAAAGTGGATATCCAAACTTTGTTGGACTCGAAGCTCCCTTCACCAAGCCACAAAATGAAACAAAGCTGTCCAGATGTTTCATAATGTTGGGGACTGTATGAGCTACAAAGACACACTTTGCCTAAGTCTACATTACTGCAGAAAGTCGACCTAACGTATATAACTCAACTCCAGCTACGTGAATGACGTAGCTGAAGTAGACATTCCTTAGGTTGAGTTACCATGAGGTCTACACCGCAGGGAGTCTTCGAAACTCTCCCATTGACTTACTCCTACTTTTCTCATCCGGAGTAGAGTAACAGGGTCAAATGGAGAATGATCTGTGATTGATCTGGCAGGTCTTCACTAGACCCACTAAACTGACCACAAGGGGATTAATCTCAGAACATCAATCACCATTGTACTCTAGATGCAGCCTTTGATTTGATAAAGCAGCGGCCAAGAGTGCACTAATGACAATGAACAAGGATGCAACAGTGACTCCATTCAACTTCGGTGAGTTTTCCTTTAACCATTTCACTTAAGACATTAAAATGAGTACACACTTGATGGGCAAAACATTTCATGCCATACACTATGCAGCTAGGCAGAAAGGATCTGCATCTGATCTGATACTGCATGACGCTGATCCAAAAAAAAAACATCTACTTTGAATGTTCCATATACAACGAACCATATACCATCTTTACAACTAATATCACAGAATATACAGCAGAACCAAAATTCAGTGACTATGTCTTGACAGAATGTTTTAATAGATACAAATGATTGTTCTCCATCTCTGAAACCATAAATACAGGATATGGTATTTTTCTTCAAATACATGGCTATCGTTCAGTCACATGTTCATGAAGCTGATACATGAATAATGTCAGGAAAAGATTTGCACAAGTCACACATTACCTTCAACAAAAAAAAAAGGGGGGGTCTTGACTGTTGCTTAAACACTTTACCCTGCTCCACTGTCCCACAATTAGGACTGTACCACAGTTAGGAGGTCTGGATATATCAATGAACTTCCTAAAAGTGCTGGGGTAGCATACACAGAATTCTGGATTGTTATGCACGTGGACTGAAAGTGGAGTTTTAGATAATTACATGCTCTGTCATTCATCTGCTATTAAACATAATGCACAAGCCACTTACCCTCACAAGATCATTCTATGGGCAATTTGGCAACTGCTGTAAGCACAATTACAGAGCTATCTAAAGCAACATAACAAGAAACTCAAAGGAAAACTCTTGGATTTTGCAAAATATGATGCTGCAGAAGATTACAATAACCTAGTACCTATTCTGTTACCAGATGGCATCATTTGTGCTGTGCAACATGGACAACCATCTCAATTTCCAATATGGATATCAGCAGATGGATATGGTGTGTATTTTCCTACTCTTTACCAGAGCTCAACAGAATGCAGTTTGGAAGCTTTTTCTACAAGCCTTCAAAAGAATGTTCCATTCTCTCACTGGTATAACCACACAAATTATGGTCAATGGGGACATGGGTACTTATGCAGAGATGAACAAGCTCCCAGTAGAGAGGTACTTGAAGAGTTCCAAAGAAGGCAACTGGGTACTGAAAGATTCCAGCCACAGATTCAATCAGGTAGATCTGGATCACTCCCTAGAGTGCCTCAATGCCGTTGGTAAAAAGAGGAGGAATTAAAGGTAACAGAACTGTAGCCTCAGCACTCAGAAAATGGGCTCTCCTCTATAATCTATGTATCCACACTGCAACCCAAACGAACAAATTGTTCAGTCTTGTACCTGATTCATTGTGCATCATTCGAAAATCAACACCAGCACAAAAGCAGTGTGATCATGTTGGTGGAAACAAAGAGATGATGACACTTCAAAAATTCAGATTATTAACAAGTGAGTCAGCCTCCACCACGTTGCAAAATATTGCAATGAAGGATTTGGCTACAGAAGTGACTCTGGAAGCTCTCCTAAGTGAGGAAATATTTGGCCAGGAAAATATGAATCTCTTTGTTCAGGAAAGAGTCATGACACCAAAAGAAAGAAGATCCCATAACAAATTCTGTGACCTACTGAGGAGGACAAGGGCACTGACATTTTTCTCCCTCTATGCTGCTGGAAAAGAACTGAAAAGACAAGGTAGTCACAATAAAGGCTGATCTTCTAATACTAAGTGCATAATTATTGCCTATAAGGTCTGTGGATTTGCTCAAAATAGTGTGTCCTGAGCAAATGCTAGTTCCATTTAGTCTGAGGTGAATAGGTGTCTAATGTTAATACACTTTTAACCAGAGACATCCTTGTCCTCATGCAATAACACTTAATACTACATCCTCTCTAGTGAGGGATGGTCAAGCATGTGTAGTGGCACTGGGAAAACCTTTTCAATGTACAATCATTGTAGCCCCTGCAATTATGTTTGTTGAGCGAGATCATCATTCGAGACAGCATTTCAGCAAGGTTATGTAATCTTTGACAGGGACAGTCAGGATTCTATTAAAGGAATTATGCCACACAAGTGCTCCAAAGCTCCTAGGCCAGTAGATCTAAACTTTTTGGCCCACAGCTCAATGAAGATCTTTCCACGGACCACCAGCCCACTACCCAAGATGACAAAATAGGTGCAGGAGTGGGTAGGAGTATGGGGTCTGGCTGGGAGGTTGGGCATAGGAACGGGCTGAGGGTGCAGGTCTGGCCAGGAGGTTAGGTGCAGGAGCAGACTATGGGTAGGGGATCTGGGAGGGAGAGAGCAGGAGCAGTGTCTTGGCAGGAGAGGGATGTGAGAGGGGGACTGGAGTGCAGGGTCTGGGAATGAGAGGGATGAGGGGTTACCTGACTCCATCTACTTGCAGACACTCCCCCCCCCCTGCTGCTCCCAATCACCTTGATTCTAGCCAATGGGAACAGCGAGGAAAGCCTCCAGGCAAGCAGTTTCCTGTGCTTCTGTTCCCCCAGCCATGAAGGAGTAGGAACGGCAGTGCACAGACCTGCTTTCTTCTCCCAGAAGCTGGATGCTGCCTGCAAGGCTCACATTTGCCTCCCCCCATCCTGCAGCGGAAAGCCAGCATTGGTGCTCCAAACTCGGGGGGGGGAGGGGGCAAGGTTGGAGTGCCAGCGCAGGCTCCCAGCTAAAGGGAGTGTGAACCCGAGCCCTCAGCCCACCTGCAAGTGTGATGTGTGGACCACACTTTGAGAACCAATGTTCATCTAGACCAATTTGGAAAATCATTGAAGACAGATCTGTTCCATTCTACTGCCAGCCAGAACACTTAGCCCATCCCAAAAATAAAACTGATTCGGCTTATTTCATCTTTGAAAAACTCCTACCCAATATTCCAGATACCAAAACAATTTTCATATCTGGACAGTTTAAAGGCGGCAGTATGGTTAAATCATCAAACCCAACTCTGGACACAAATGAGGTGCAAAGCTGTTCATGGAGAGGCAGACACCAGGACTATACTGCACGGTATGCATATAAAGATTGACTGCGTCATGTCAGCACAAGACACTAATATTCTACTGGTAGTGGAAACCTAATAAGATGCCTTGCTATATTTTGTTTTTTTCATGCACATTCCTGTGCATACTGTGTGAGAAGTTTCTGACTGTATTTCATCAAGCAGACACAGGAACAATACTCTCCTTCCATGTACTGACAGGCTATGATACAGTTTCCCATTTTTCTAGGCATAGGAAGAAAACTGTTTTGATAATATTTATGGAGAAAACAAGGACTTGGAAGGATGACCTACAGAATGAAACCACTACTTCAGAAGAAAAGTTCATCTATAACATATACTAGGGGACTGTGCCCCCTGCTCGCCACACTCGCCAACCCCCCCCGTCTCCCCGTCTCTCTCTGGGGGTAGGTGTCTGGCCAGGTGGAGGAGAAGGAGCGGGCTAGGGATATGGGGTCTTGGTGGAAGGAGTGAGGGGGTCAGGCTAGGATGGCGGAGGGAACCTAGCTCCAGCAGCTCCTCTCCAGCAGCACAGCTGGAGCAGCTCTCCTCTCCCTGGTCATTTTCCAAGATAAGCTGTAGATTGTAAATGATGCACAGAAAGGATTTAACCTGAGAGGCTGCAAGTGATGACCAATGGTGTTCTGTCATTTTCCTTGCTGGGCCTGCCTTAAAGTATGCAATTTCTGGGTACCTATCTGGCTCCGTCCACATATCTATACAAGTGACACCATTACAGGGTTTTACCCATGAAAGCTCAGGATATAATATATTTGTTAGTCTCTAATGTGCCATGGGACTTCTTGTTGCTTTTACATAAAATTACTCTCACACCTTCAACACAATCTAGCCTTCCTAAGTGACATTTAGGCAGATATTAAATTCCACCAATTTTTGTCAGTCCACCACATTTTAGTAATTACTATTGTAGAAAGGTCCTATTCCATTTCAGACAAACTATTTTTGCTTTTAGGCTTCATTTGCATTCAGAAATCTGTAGTTTGTGTTTTTAAACCACGTGTCTACCTCTACAAATACTACAAAACTCTTTTGTATTCTGACTTTGATTAAACAGTGACCTTGATGTTTCCTGTTCTGCTGTAGTTCTTGTCTATCCTTTACCTGGAATAGAGATACATCAGTATCACTGACATCTCTAACAGATGTCTTCATCAGACTTGATTGCTCAACACTTGTAAATTCTGCTCAAACTTCTAGTTTAACCATGTCCCCAAAACTTTATAATCATATGTACCCACCATCTGGTTTCTGAGGTGGAATTCATCCTATCTGTACAGGCGCTCTCTTTCTGGGAGTGTTCCACACCCAGTCCCTAATTTAACCCCATTTTCTATAGGTCTTTATATCCATACATTGAGATGCTGAGCTCTCTCTGTCTAGCTGGCTTGTGTGCATGAAACTAATAGCTTTCTCTAAATGCTTCTGACCAGGGACCTCTAACCCTACATCTTTCTAACAATCTGAATTCAGCTTCCACAACCTCTCTCCTATACCTCCTTATGTCATCAATATATTCCACAACCATAGGCTTCTTTCCACTCTTACTAGAAGTTTGTTTACCTATTGTGCAAGATAGAGAAGTTAGTGGTATCTTAAGAGCCATCTCTCTTTCTAATGATGAAACTCCAAACCACCCTGAGCTGCCTCTCTCAATCTGTAACCTCGTTACTGAGAGCCAACTTTTCAGAGTAGGAGGGATGATTAGCCTCTCTCTCCATCAGAAGAAATGTGTCCCTCCATTCCAGTTAGATCCCTTCCTTTCACAAGAACTGCTTCCTCAAGCGGAAAAATCAGGAAAGGAATTCTGGGTGGACTTGTTTTACAGTGTCCTTGCATATCAGAATTTTTAATAGTTGTGTCTCCCTCTGCTCTTCCAGTCTACACTTTGCCCTCAGGATGCTATGTTCTGAGGAATATGAATTCAGAACTTACCTCTGGAGTCTGTGGAATTGTTTGGTTTTGATTCCTACAGTCATTTAACTTTTGTAACAACCATGTCTTACTTTTCAGTTAACTAATTTAATAAATCAAAACAGCCTGATAAAACTCTCACTTCCTCACTTGTTCTAACTTAACTTTGTTACTTTGCTTAAGGACTATGCTTAATCTGCCAAATTTAACATGCAGTCATGACACTTCTAGGACTTCATTTTTCATCTTACTTGGAAAGTAGAATTTTGATTAACTGAACTTACTTCCCCATACAGGAATATCTTTGCTTTCTGCCTTCATCACAATGGAAGCCATAGTCATGGTCACAGGAATGGCATCAAAATATGAGGAATGTGGAGCCAGAGTTAATATTGCTGCTTCTGCTGGTAAAGCCTGTCTGCCCTTTACATTTATCCAATGGAATCCTCCAGCAAGCCACATTGCTCTCATGATTGCTTTCAGCAAGAAGTCCACTACTCTGTAAAGAATTTAGATAATGGTTACACTACTTCAATAATGTAAAAGTGATAAATGTTACAAAAATTATTTTAAACAAACATGTTGTGTATATTCAAATTAAAGCTTTAAACATTTAAAAACACAAATTGTCAATATCACATCAGTAAATATCTTTCAAATCAATAAATGAAACTGTTTTTACTATTCATTTGTACCAAACTTTCTTTCTTTGCTTATATGCAAATTTTGATCAAAAGCATTTTTATTGATTTGTGTCTAGATAGTGAAACTGATGTTCACTGACATTTACCAATAAAAATCTAATCCTTCCAAACCCAACTATTGTTTTATTTTACCAAAAACAAGTTATTTTATTCTCGTTTTCTGAACATGGGTAAGCCATTTTCAAGCCAACAGCATCTAGCTCAGTTAAATACAATATAACTCCTGTGTATTATAGGCATCTTTGTTACACAGAAGTCCTCAAATGTGAAGCAATTAATGCTAACTGGTTGTCACCATTAAGAAAACCATCACTGGATACATAGACTTTCAAGATTAAGAATGCTTTTTATGAAGTATTGAGTTTAGTCGAGGTCTTAATTTAAAAATTATGTAACTGTAGTGGACTAATATTTAAAAAAAAACCCTTCTTTTCAATAAGGAGAAATAGCTATTTATTGAAATAATGCAAGTTAAAGAATATTAAAATAAAACTGCACAAATTGCTCATCACTAATCTAAGTTAAATTCACCCTTTCTCTGTAACCTAAGGACCAAATGATAATGCACATAAGTATTCAAGTCAATTCACATATTTTTAACTTCTCATTAGGGAAAAATCTGCTGTGACAGATTTTACACCTGGCACAGACCTAACTTTCGCCTATTGAAAGGAAAACTCTCTAGTACTGTCAGGTTATTCCAGGATTTCCCTCCTTGAAGCTGCTAAGTTATATAATGGTTACCTTTTTTTTTTTTTTTTTTGGTACCTTAGTGTATGCTTTATCAAATCAGTGAATACAGTGACTCACTTTCGCCACCAGGAGAGGGGCTTTTCAAGTTCTCTCTCAGCAGATCCCATTGATGCAATGAATGCAAAAGGCCAGGCCAATAACATCATAAATGCAGCAACAAAGAGTCGGATGGGGAACAAAGTCAATGTCATGAATGCAATCTGCAAAACGCAAACAATTTTGTTAATACATAATCTAGAGTGATGGCAACAATTTTAGGATTTTAAGAAACAGTTAAGAACATTGGTTAACAAATTATATCATGCATAAGGATGAACTCTTAACTATTTGAGCCAAAAGAGATCAACTGAAAATGAAATAATATTTTTCATATAATGACAAAAAGGTAAACTATCTATTACACACAGTTACATTAAAAGTACATTGGGATAGGATCCCTGCGGTACAGTTGCAGACTGTGGGACCACTGCCCTCTTAACTCTCCAGTCTGGACTCTCTCTCACAATGCTTTGCAAGTGACTAGTGGTAAACCTCTCAAGGCTTATCAGTCAGCACAACCACAAGTGAAGAAGCCCCATACCCTGCTAGAGTGCATGACTGCTCCTAGAGCCACTCATGAAATCACACAGAGAAAGGGCACCAGCCAAATGCCCCCAACTCCCTGCCTTGTACCTCAGGAATATACCATCCTGCACTGTTCAAGACCCTTTCTTGAGGAATTCAAGTTTATTAATTGGTTCACCACTTCATCAATGGCAAGTGGATATATACTAGCCTTCAGAAATCTGAGGGATTTACCAAGCACTCCAGGCAAACTCATGGGTAAAGATAAATAGTAAAACTAGTTTATTGATTACAAAAGACAGATTTTAGGTTAAGTGATAGGCAAACAGTCAGAATGGTTATAAAAATAAAATATAAGCACGAACTCTGAACCTTAAACCTTATTACACTAGATATTAGTTAGCTCAAACAATGTTTTCACCCCCACTGAATCTTATAGTTCTTAATACACAGGTTGCCTCTTAAACCGGGGCCAGCCTTCTCTTTTGGAGTCGTCAGTCTTCTAAGAGACCTTGTTGATTGCAGCATAGGTAAGGGGAGAAGAAAAGGCAAAGTACTGGGCCACTATGTTCTGTTTTATATCCTTAGTCCATGTGCTTGGAGAACAGAAGTCCAGTTACCTCTAGTTGGCACTGCGGAGTCACCAGATAAGGCTGAGCAATTCCCCTGATACAGCCTTGTGAAAATCATTGCATTGTAGCTTCCTTGCTGGATAATGTTGTTTGAAACCTGCCCAGGCATTGGTTATTACCCTGGTTACTGTCTTTGGGGAGGTAGTACCTGGGCACTTCCCAAACCCACAACATATTTTAGTGACAGTCATACAAAACAATTTTAATAACTTCATATTCATTAATGGTGTACATATTTAGATTAAACAGTGGGTTTCAGCAGATCATAATCTTTCCCCTGATACCTCTCAAGGCATACTTTCTATGCAACCTCACAATCATATATAGATGATGAATACGGAGAGGGGGGTTTACAGGGCTCCCCACCAAAGTACAGAGTGTCACATACTTCATGGTTGCAAAGTAAAGAACTCAAAAGCAGTACTGTTCTAGAACTGATTTTGATCCCTTGTACATGTGCACTATGACAATCCTTAATTACACAGTCACATACTATATTTTTCCACAGGGCCCCTGCCTCATTCTGTGCATAGAATGGAAACTGTATATTTAATTAACAATATTTGTTTTATCATAAGTATTGTGACCCGCTCTGAAGAATTATGGCTGTTCTATGGCATTATAGTGGGTTAGCGGTGGTCCTCCCCAGATCAGTGAGAGGCCACAACACCTCACTATGCTGCTGGGCATCAACCACAGTTGGGAATTAGCAGAGTTACAAGCAGGCTGTAGCCATGGGCAACTGTTCAGGCAGAGCCACAGTCATTTGCAGTCTCTAACCCACAATCAGGACAGTGAAGAGTCTGAGGCGCAGACCTGAAATCAGAGCCAAGCAATAAACAAACAGTGAGTAGGCCAGGCACTCAGAGCAGGGCAGTAAAGAGACTGTGGCAAGGGCAGTTTTATTCAGGACTGAGTAACAAGAGGGCTGAGCATCCTTGCTCTGGTGTGTGGCCAATGCAAGCAGGCTTCTTGGTCTAGAGAGGGGGAACTTCCACCACAGGGGTGGGCTAGCAGGAGTAGGGGGGACTCAAGTCCACTCATTCTACTGCACCCCAGCCCAGGACCCTAACTGTGGCAGGGCAGACTGACACTGGGCTGGTAGGGAATTCAACTGCAACATGCTGACCAGTCTCCTGTAGCAATGCAGCCAAACTAAAATTGGCAGTCCCTGTGCCATTTTCTACTTCTTCCTTGGGATGTACCTGGATCTTCAGGAGCCCTCTGGCTCATCAGGGTAGAAGGCCTGTGACAATCCTAACAGTGCCTCCATGGTTTGGTCAGTTGATGGCTCCTGCAGTTCTGCCCAGTCTGCAGCTCCACCAGAATCCATATCAGTCTTCTAGCTCGGAAGGAGGCATCTAGTTTCTCTAGCAGCTGCAGCCCAACTGAGTACCAGGACCTGCCTTTTATACTTCCTGTTCCACTGACTTCTGGGAGGAAGGGGCAAGAGCAGGCTGACTCCACCCATCAGTGTCCACAGAGTGGCTGGTCCCTATCTGGCTCAGTAGGAGGCCACTCTACCTCACTACAGGCTCTCATCACTACAGTACAGGTGATTCACAAATATTAACTTTATTTTCACAAAATGAAGGGGTAGTATCGCCATTCTCACAACAGGCAACTGAAACACACAGAGATTAAGGTAAAAGGTGTCAGCTAATTTTGGGTGCCAAATTTGAAATTCCTAGAACCTGATTTTTCAAAATACCAAGCATTGTATAGCACTTCTCCCTGGGTTTTTAAAAAAGCAACCTAAAAAACCAAATTCAATCAATTGGCATCATACTGATATCTACCTGGAACATCAGCAGGGTGGGAACCTTTAAATTAGGGATGCAATAGTATAGTCAATTAACCGATTAACTGATAAGCTATAGGTTAATTAGACTACATGCATTTCCCTCTCCCCCTTTCCTGGGAACCACTGCATTAAGACACAAAGGCACCAGGCCAGGTTTACTGTTGACAAAACAAGGCAATAGCACCTGGAAGACTCTATGAGCATACTAAACATTTACGCCTGGGACAATGGATGCTTTTTAGTCAGTGGTAAGTAGGATGGATTTAGGGCAGTGCACCCCAAACTGTGGTCTAGCCAACACTGACCATCCGTAAAAAGATAGCTAATTTTGTTTCCAGCTGCTAAATTGCATAAAAAGACAGCCAAAACCATATAAAATATTAGAGTGCCTACTAGGTCTTCCACAGTTAAAGCAAACACTAAGTTTCTGTTTAAAGCTCAGTATTTGCAACCACTCAAATTCACAGAAAGCAAACCAAGCCTCAAAATTGATAGATGTATTCTGCAGAAAAACAAACAGGCAGTCCCAAGACTGATAACAGCTTCATTCTGCAAACTGAGGCACCCTAATTGCAGAAGTTTAACAATTTTTTTTGCAGGCACCTAGACAAACTGGCAAGAGACTCTAGGAGGTATTTCATTAGACTCCAAACACTGAAATGTGGTGCACAGTACCAAAAACAGAGCTCAACATTTGAAACAAAGTATTCAGTTTTTTTTCAAACTACAGAAAAACCAATGCTGTAGTGATACTTCTGTGGATTGCCAGCAAAGGAAGGAAACTCCTTAGCTGTACTCCTGACAAAACTTCTGCACCAGCTGCACTTTCTGAACCCAACTAAGAGTGGAAAGGGAATAGAATGGAGTAAAAATTGGCACTGACATTGTACAAGAAGCACAGCTAACACCTCAGCTCTTCCAGCAGCTGATTAAATTTAAACTTCCTACTTGTATTCAATCCCATTTTGAAGAAATACAGCTAGTTCTTCAAACTGAGTAGCAGCACAAAAAGCTGAGGTCAAGGACAAAAGTTTGGAAGGGATATTCAGAGGAAGAAAATGGGGGCATAAATTATTTTGATTTAAATTGTGATTAAAATTGGTGGTTTAAAGCAGAAAGCAGGAAACCTTGATTTAAATAGATTTTTTTTGTTTTGCATTTGTACTTTTTAATTTTCTTAATGAAAACTCATTCTCATTGCTATTAAACATATTAATTTGCAACTAAATAGAGCCTCTCACACCTAATTTGATACTTTCTGCTAAGTAGGGGGATACTTAAATAAATTTATATAAACAAAGTGTAACTATATAGCTTAACATACGTGGTACTGAGCCAGCGATAATTAAGCAACCAGCAGGCTGCATCACCCCTGAAAGCAATGGGACCTGGTTAGTTTGTACAGGATAAACTTTCTATAATGTTTCATTACCATAGTTTATTGCGTCAGAGACCCAAATGGAGATATTATCATTTAAATGAGACTTGTGGTATAATATTAGTCTTCGTTTCTCTTTAAAATGTGTGACTCGACATAGTTAAACTACCTGTGAACTGTCTGAATGATTATGCTAATGAATGCAATTAGTTATCAGTATATGCTTAGTACACAAAAATTAGCATCAAAGAATTAATGTACATTACCTATTCCTTATCCAAGGAAGGCCTACTGCAGGGCTGGGCAATAATTTTTGATGGGGGGAGGAGACACTCCAAGAATTTGTAAAGTGGTTGAGGGCCGCACTCTTCCATGATATTAATAGAGGAGATGCAGGGTCTGGGATGGAGGTTGGGTGCAGAAGGGAGATTGGGGTAAGGGAAGGAGTCTGGGTGAAGGAGGCAGTTGTGACCTGGGGCGGAGGGGGTTGGATTGTGACCTAAGGTAGGGAATTGGGGTATAGTAGGGGGTGCAGGAATTTGGATTATAAGCTAGGGCAGGAGGAAACTGATCTGGGGCAGAGAATTGGGGTGTCAGATTTAGGAGGGGATATGGGTACAGGAGGGGGACAGATAATATGGGTATGTGGAGTAGGGGGTAGAAGATTGAGGAAGGGAGGGACTGGGGTGCCAGAGGTAGGCTCTGGCAGGAGACTTACCAGCCAGCAACAGTTCCTGAATCAGCCTCCCTGCCTGCCCTGCCACTGCACAGACTGCAGCCATGTGTTGTGTTCTAGAACCCATTGTGCTTCATGGCTGCCTGTTATTGAAACTGGCCAGTGGGAGCTGCCTGTTTCTGGCCAGAAACCATCCAACTGGATTGTGCTGGGGGCAGGAGCAGTTCCTAAAACTGCCCCCCCCCCCCCAGCTCACACTTTTTCAGGAAAAACCATCCCACAGCCATGTTTCTGAGCAGCGTGTGGGTGGAGTGAAGCAAATGGAAGCCTGCCTGGGACTCCCCACAGCGTCCAAGGGCCGGATCCAGTGGCTTGGTGGGCCGGATGCTGCCCATGGCCATATTTTGCCCAGGCCAGGCCTACTGTGATCATTTGCTGCCAAGAGCCTTATCAGCCAAGCTTCAAGCTATAAAGGCAGCATGAATCAGGCCTGAAACTATCTCAGATATGCTTAAACATTGACAGGAAAAGTCCAAGCTTCTAAGACTGAGATCTCCACGTCTATTCTGGATTAGCCCTGAAATTTCTCATGGAAGAATTTGAACACATTCTGCACGTGGACTCCGTATGGAACTACAGTAAAACTCCAATAGTCTAGCATCCAATTGTATGGCACTCCCAATAGTCTGGCATCAAAATGGCAAGAGCCTGGTGAGTGGGCTTCGGCAAAAAACAAGTCACAAGGCAGCAGCGGCTGAACCGAGCAAAAAGGGTTTAAAAAACTAAAACGTTACAGTATACTGTATACAGTCTATACAATAAAAAGGGTTAAAAACACTTTATATACAGTATATACTGTATACGATATATAATCATCTTATAGTACCTCCTGATAGTCCGGCATATCCAATAATCTGGCACCACCTAGGTCCTAAAGGTTCCGGATTATCGGAAGTCTACTGTATAACCTCTCACACTGATTTCAGAAGGACTCTTACAAATCCATCTCTGCCATGAAACTGACCCAAGAACTCTATTCATATCTGTATGTATAATGATCTTGAATCATACAATTCTTTTTACTTTTCTAATAATAAATCTTAGATTTAATTAATAAGGATTGGCTGCGAACAAGTATTTGGGTAAAATCTGAAATATTCATTCAGCTAGTGGGGTAACGTGTCTGATCTCTTGGGACTGACAGAAATCAATGGATAGTGAATAAGGATTTTAGTAACCCTCCTATATTAGACTTGGCTGTCTGGGTGGGAGCCAGAATTGTATTTTGGCTTCTTGGTAACCAATAAGGTATTACAAAAGCTGTTTGGTTATTGTCTTGGTGAAATCTAACTATAGACTAAACTGCCAGTTTGAGGATCAGCTGCCCTGATTGATTTTTCTCAGTGTAGCCCCTCCAGTGACTATGGTCAAAACATACATTTATTCAGATTTTTAATTTTACATTTGTAGTACATTAAAATGCTGCATGATATTCCTTAACTTTTTACTTGTGAATTTCTATCAGGCTACATTTGGATAGAAATTGGAATTCAATTAAAAATGCACAGGAGCAGAACGTTAAGGTATATTTTGCATTGCAAGCGGTTTTGATGAAAACTTCTCTTACGTATCCAGAATATGTAAGTTTAATAAATCAGTTTGTTTTAGTTAACAAAAGGAATAGCAGTTAATGAAGTGAAGTGATTGTATTCTGATCACCATGTCCTTTGAGCATGTCTATCTAGTAGATTTCATCCTCTAATCTGGTTATGGTATTAGGCCATGTCTATATTAGTGAGCTTAGAGTGACACAGCTGTACTGCTACAGATGCGCTACTGTGCACTTATGCAGCCGCTCTATGCTGAGAGGAGAGAGCTCTTCCATCAACATAAAAACCCATTTCAACAAGCTATGTCAGCAGGAGAAGCTCTCTCACAGTCATAACGCTACCACTTATGCCAATGTAATTTAGGATAAACTTAAACAACAAATAGTCTGGTAGCACTTTAAACACTAACAAAACATGTAGATGGTATCGTGAGCTTTCGTGGGCACAGCCCAGTTCTTCAGAACTTATGTCACTCAAAGGAGTGTTATTTTCACACCCCTGAGCAACATAAGTGGTAGTGTACATTTGGCCCTACACTGGAGGAGGAAGACAAGCTTTTCTACTTTTTCTCCTAATTGATTTCTTAACTTTGAATTAACTAGTCCAAATGAAAAAAAATTGCTTGCATAAGCAGAAGAGGCTACTGCTGTCAAATGCTGATTTGGCACTTCAATTAATGCTATTTACAGCTGTCTACCGGTAACTTCCATGAGTTTCATTTTCTTTAAAAGTCAGCCAGCAGACATGAACACCTTGAATGGTTCACTTCCAGCCCTGAAATATATTATCGATGGCATGGCTGATGAGGCCACAGCAGCATTTTTCTCTTCTGCGAGTAAGGCTTCTACCCTGGTACTCAATATGGAGCTGAAGATGAAGCTGAAGGAGCAAGGAAGGAAGTTTCACTCTAAAAAGCTCTCAAGTACTGTCCCTCCCTGATACATTGTGAAGATTACCCAGGCAGAACTGGCAGCAGAGACTCCAGCTCCGGCCAATGAGCCAGCCGTTTTTCACCTGGACAACAGCCTGAAAAACAGGGCTTCTCAGTTCCCGTGCCAACTTCAACTAAACTGCTAGCTCTGCTACACAGACCTTTCTACCACAATTCTTCCCCCTTCTTACTATCCCATTGATAGACTATAGAACATGATGGGAAGGAGCAAGGATGCAGATGACAGAACTGGAAGCAGCTTCTCCATCTGATAAATCTCCTCACTGAAGAATCACAGGAAACATAGTCCAACAGACCTTATCAGGTACGCCTTACGAACAAGCTAAGAATACCCATAGAATCTGGGGCATAATTTCCCCCCCAATTTCCCCACATTTTTTAAAAAGAGGAGAGAAACAGACAAATATTGGCAGAGAGATTGAAGAACAGGGTCACTACATAGCCTAGCAGCTGAAGATAAGTTCTCTAATATTTGTAATTTCATATCAGTCTCCATCACACAACTTTATTCCATAGTTGATATATATTAATGTTCATTCTTACTTTTAAACCAAAAAAAAAAAAGGTTGGGAAGCCACAATTATGGATGTTCATAAGATGAAGGTTCGTAAATTAGGAGATACAACAAGAAAGCTATCACAACAGGGAGACAGCACTAAGAACGAAAGTAGCTGGCAGATTTGGGCGATTCTGTCACTTTTTGTTGGGATAAACAATTATGAGTAAGAAGAAATAACTTAGATTATGTTTGCACTTAGGAATTTTTGAAAATGAACAGCTGCCCTAGGCTCCTACCCCACACTCCCTTCTGCATTCAACTTCCATCCCAGACCCCGCACTCCCTCCACAGAAAAGTGCGGCCCCTGACCACATACCAAAATTGGAGTGCCCCCCAAAAGTTACTGCCCACCTCTGAGTTAACTGAAAGTAGCAGAGAATTAGATATTAGATATTGATTCCTTAGAGCCGAAACAGATCTGGACAGTACAGAAGACACATTTTGGGGTTAAAACTGGGACTAAGGCCTTTTCTACAATACTGTACGTGGTGGATCAATGCTGCAGCGATGGATCAACTGGTCAATTCATTGTGTCTGCTTAGACATCATAAGTCAATCTCTGAGCACGCGCTTATTGATGCTGGTACTCCACCAAGACAAAATGGTAAAGAATTACGGTGGAAGCCAGAGTGTGACTGATGTGTGGCTGGCAGGATGCAACTATGCACAGATATGCAGTGTTAGCTGCATGCTGTTTGTGATAAGTCCAGATCGGGAGCTACAGAAGTAAAGACTTATGAGGCACCTCAGTCTGCAAGGTAGGGGAAGGGAAAAGAACACAAAAGGGAAGAGTCAGAATGAGATTGGGGTCTCCAGTGGCTATACTCTGAGGACAGCACCGCCAATCACAGAGATTAAAGAAATAAAGTCAGGGGTCTCCACCACAACACCAGGAATGGGCACAATGAACTCAGAACTTGTCATCTTGCGAGTGGGTGTTATGTTTATTGGGCAGGGGACTCTGAACTCCAGCAGCAACCCCAACACTGGTAGAAGAGAGAGAAAGGTGTAAGTGCTTTACAGTTTCCATGTAATGCTGAGAAAGTCACTTAACCCAAAAATTCTCTCCCAGGTGGCATCAGTTGATTTTTTAAAATTTGGGGCATCAGGGGCCTCGTTTGCAGAAGGACTAAACAATCACTGAAGTACCTGCAAGCTGTGTTTTGAACATATAAAATGCTCTTAAAAAATCCTAAACACCAGGGCTGTGTCTAGACTGGCCAGTTTTTCCCGGAAAATCAGCCGCTTTTCCGGAAAAACTTGCCAGCTGTCTACACTGGCCGCTTGAATTTCCGCAAGAACACTGACGATCTCATGTAAGATTGTCAGTGTTCTTGCGGAAATACTATGCTGCTCCCCTTCGGGCAAAAGCCCTCTTGCGCAAATGCTTTTGCGCAAGATGGCCAGTGTAGACAATGTGGTATTGTTTTGCGCAAAAAAGCCCTGATGGCTAAAATGGCGATCGGGGCTTTCTTGCGCAAAAGCGCATCTAGATTGGCCAGGGACACTTTTCCGCAAAAAGTGTTTTTGCGGAAAAGCGTCCGTGCCAATCTAGACGCTCTTTTCCGCAAATGCTTTTAACGGAAAACTTTTCCATTAAAAGCATTTGAGGAAAATCATGCCAGTCCAGACGCAGTCTATGAAAAAGCTCAAGGTATTTCACCCAAAAAAAAAATCAATGAACACTATCTTCTTTGCAAAGATTCTCATCTTTAAATTACGAAAAATGCCCATGAAAAATAATTGACAAAAAATACCCTTCTGTCAAAACCAAAGTTTTCTTTGACAAAAATTTCAGTTTTGCCCCCCTATTTCAAATTTCCATTGGAAAAATAGAAATGATAGGCTCCTGGCTGCCTGCCCGAAAGCTGTTTTCAATTTCACTTTCTTCCACTAAAACTGAAGATATTCAGTAACAGGGAGGGTTAGATCTGAGAGATAAAGAACATCAGGATGCTCTGTTTTACTTCCTCTGGAACTTTGGAAGAGGGAGAAGAAAAGAATCCAGGTGCTCCACTTCTCCCACCCCAGGGCTAAAGACGAGATAGAGAGTCAGTGTGCTCTGCCCAGTTGAATGCTCTTTTCAATTTAAGAGGCAAAATGGCAATGACCTGGGGAAGGGGAAACCAGAAAATTCTGGTTCCACTCTCCTAATCAAAGTTTGCTTTAAATTCCTTGGGGGGGGGGGAACACATTTTCAGCATTATTCAGGTGCAAGTATTTTTTTAATGCAACATTTTTCCATAAGAAAAGGATTCTCTTCTTCAGTCAGCTTTAAAGATAACAGCTTAGTTTGAAGCACTCAGATGTTAGTGACAGATGCCTTGGGAAGAAAAGGCCATGGGGAAATTAATTCAGTGCAGAGGCATTATTAATGGTCAATCACAAGCCATTAATAATGCCTGGAACCATGCACTGAATGACAGGCATAAAAAGAAATAATGAATAGGTTTTCATTCAGTAAGTACCATCCATCCTATGAACTGAATGAGGCGGAGGTCCAGTGGAAAAGAGAATAAGCAACATGTTATTAAAAGCTGTATGATCACAAGACAGCTAAATTAAAGTTGCATAGGCTATATTAGTTTTGGCATTTCATTAGTTCTCAATTCTTGACTTCCCATATGAAAAAACATACTTATACCTCAGATAGTAAATTTCTTAGAAAATTAACAATATCTCCTTTCAAAATTCTGCTAGGAGCAACCAAACTGCTTACAATGATATTTAGTTGTCATATCGTTATAAAAACAAAACTACTGTTTTCATGATCTGGTCACTTTCACCTGATAATATCCCATCTGCTGCCAGGAAGGCTCACCCATTTTCACTAGAAATGTATCAAACAGATATTCTTAATTTTTTTAATGGCTTAACCAAGAAAGAACTTGCAAACATTCAAAGCGTCATCATAGTCAACAGCTTATAAAAGGCAATTCTTCCACCTATCCTTTTCAAATCATACAATTTCCCCCTCCCGCAGGTAGAAAAATAACATTTTTAAATTAGGAAATATTTCTTATTATTTTCTTGTCTTGCATGCAAGAGACAATCCATGCGCTCAGGAAAATGTACTGTATGTCCATTGCGGTAGGCACTAATCCTTTTATATAGCCCCTAACACACACTAAAACTAACAACGACGAAACCTATTTATTTCATTGGGTGAAAACTTGCATTTCCAAGGCACTGCTGAGAAATCTTGTATTAAAAAAAAAAAAATTCTGGCTGGCATGCAAGTCCTGAGCACACACGCAAGGCGTTTCTGCCCGTGAAAAGGCCGGCTGAAGGAGGGCTGTTTTCAAATTTCCCCCTTAGCCCGTTTATTGTGCCGTTCACGTCAACTCGATGTTTCCTGCCAGTCTTTCCCCCAGGGGCCCGCAGTGGGGCCGGCACATAGCGGGCGGGGGGGAGGCTGCCGCGCGGGAAAGGCGGTGCCGCGCTGGGTGGCAGCGCAGCGGGGCCATGCGCCCAGTCACCCCGGCGGGGCCCGACAGGCGCAGCCGCCCGGCGGCGGGAGGGGGGACCCACCTTGGCTTTCTGCAGGGCGCTGAGGCGCAGCTGATGCACGAAGGGGCTGCGGGGCGGCGGCGGGGGCGGCCCGCGCTCTCTGCCGCCCGCCGCGGAGCATCCTCGGCCGCGCAGCCTCATGGCAGGGCAGGGGCGCGGAGCAGCCGAGCGGGGCCTGGCGGGGGGTGGAGGATGCTGCGCAGCCCAGAGCCCGGTGGCGGCGGCAGGAGGATGCGCGACCCGGACCCAAGCGACGCCGCGGTTCGTCTGCCCCGCCCTCCCAGGAAGCCGCGCATGCGCCCCGCGCTGCCGAGGTGGCGGTGGCTACTGCTGAGCTGCGAGCTCCGCGCGGGGGGGGGGGGGCTCGAAAGAAGAGACCGTCTCGCGCCTAGCCCGCCCCCAACGTCTGCGCCGAACCCCCCCCCCCGCCCCGCATCTGGCGCCCCCCCATCAACCTTCCTGCAACGCCCGCACCAAGCCCCCCCCCTCAACGCTAAGCCCTAGCAACCCCCGCCCCCACCCCCCTGCGTCTCCCAGACCCACCCTGCCCTCCTCACGGGAGCCCCCTGCATCTCCAGTACCCAGCTCCCCATGGGAAGCAGCCCCCCAACCTCAGCAGAGCAGCCCCTCCAGGAAACAAAACCCCACCCTGGTCCTGGAACAACTCTCCCCTTCGTTGCCCCCCCCCCCCGGAACAAAACACTAACCTCCATTGGAAAACAGCCTCTCCAACCCACCCAAAACAAAACCCTAGCCACCCACCTAATAGTAGCCAGAAGGAAGCCCTGCTTTGACACAGCTGTCAGGGCTCTGTTCCCAATTGTACATGTACTGTATGTTTTGAGCTGGCTGGCAAAGGTGGGTTTGATCAAGCTGTGCATGCATCCCAGCGTCTGCTATGTGAAAGACTACCAGATTTCAGAAAAGATGCAGGGACAGCCAGGGAAGAAGCTGGATTATAAGTAAAATCATCCAAATGTCAAAGTAATTTGTCACCTATTACAGATTTAAGATTTATTGTTGCTATAGCCTTTCCAAAATGGCCCAATCTGCAAAAACTCACTAATCTTGGTAATGCTGCCAACTGGGCTCTGTGGCATTGTCTTCCCCTTCTTGGAAGACTCAGCTGCCTCCTGGGCTGTATCTAAGCTTTTGGCTCTACAGGTCAGAAGGAGGAGGGGTAAAGTGGTGGTCTTCTCTCAAAGTTCATCCATCAGTAGCACTAATGAGACACAGTTCACAGTAGATGATGCAGATCTGTGATCCTTTCCACATTTCTTGCATACTTTGAAATCAGTGCAATAGTTAACGTTGACATTTAAATTATGATTGGGAATCTAAAGTGGAGGAGGTTGTTTCCCAGGGAAGTTGAGTGTTTGTTTTGGGAGACACTGTTTTCCAAGATGGTTTATTAGGTGATAAAACATCTTCTTAGTCTTTAAAGTGCTACATAGTCCTGTTTTTTGTTTCAGCTAGACCAGACTAACACGGCTACATATCTATTACTGTTTTCCAGTGGAAGTTAAGGTTTTGTTCTGGGGGCGTGAAGAGACTTGAGGTGCTGTTGCAAGATGATGGAGTTCTGAGGTAAATGGGCAGTTTACACCTCTCAAAGTTATTGTTTCAAATGGTTTAATTTCAGGCACACATAACTGAATTTTGAAAACTGTAATAAGAGCTAGAGAAATATTTTGACAACTTACTTTTTTATGAAAGCCTACATTCTGGAGAAAAAATGGCACAATGCAGACAGAAAAAGGTCTGGATCTTACAAATTCGAAGGAAAAAGTAGCAAGATTTTGACATTTCCTGTCTATAGACAGAATAGAATAGAAGATAGTTACATATGATCATGGGATTTGTCATGTTGGATCCCACCAATTGTCCTTCTAGTCCTGTATCAAAGATGCTACTATCAAATGTTTCAGGGGAAGGTATCAGAAACCCTAATGTGGGCTGCTATGGAATAACCTGTATGGCCATTCTTGGAGCACCCAAGGACTGAGAGTCACCTTGTTACATGCTCCTGTTGCCAGCAAGAAAGTGTTGCATGTGGTGTTTGGCCATTATCCCTTTCCTAACACCACCAGCTTTTCAGCCACTCAGACACTCTCCTCTGGGCAATGCCAGACCTGTTTCTTTCAGATTAACAATAGGTGCATCCCAGTCCCAGAGTCAGTTTGAATTATTCCCTTGTGGTATTCAACCCCTTTCACTGGCTACTCACAGAATTCCCAGATCTTTGGCACACCCTAACGGGTGGCATACACCATTTATCAGTTTTTCCTTAAATCACCAATCCTGTAGAATGCAGCCCTGTTCAATACTTAGAATAAAACAAAAGTAGATGCATTGAAGAAAGAATAGGGAGTTGGCTGGAAATGAGAGAGTTGTGGAAACAAATGGTTAAAATAAAAAACAAAAGAATAAAACACAAACCTGAGTCTACAATTATTTGTCATCTCTCCTCAGTAATAAAATAGATTTCCCTCCAAAGTTCAGTTTGTTGCAGAGGTGATGGGCTTGTGGGAACCAGGATCCAATTTTTTGTAAGAACTTCCCCAGTCTCCAAGATGAAAGGACACAGAGTGCTTTTCCAAATCCTCTGTCAGACCAAAAAAAAGTTGTTTATATTTATTCATAGGCAGGGTGATTATTATAAATGTTACTTTTTTTCTCTCCAAGTGTTTTCAGTTGTTTAAAGTTGTGTCTGATGGTTTTCTATTGTTAAATCTTGGGATAGAGCAAGGCTAGACCACTAAGCCTTGCACTCCATCATCGATTGAATAGGGCAGTGTGATAACTCCCTTCTGCCTGATTGGTCCATCACTGAGACATATTATCTCTGATAACTAACTTTTACCGCAATTCTGTAAAGGATATTTTTGACATTATTACATCATCTCACAATGATTATGAATCTTTGTAAGTTACAAGCTTTCTGTAGATACCTTACATCCCACTCTTTATGGAGAAATATCTTGCACGATATGTCTGGTGTAGTGAGTTTGTTAGATCTGAAATGAGAGTTGTTTGCAAAGAAAAGGAGACCCTTTGCTGAGGAGCCTCTGTGTCACATCTTACTCATCTCTATTCTAAAGTTAAGAGTCTCAGTCTTTTTAATCAGTCTTCATATAGAAATTTCCCATTCCCCTAATTATATTCATGGCCTATCTCTGTCCGTTTTATAGGAAACACTTCAATGTATTTCTTAGTGAGTAGAAGAAATTTGGCCAGACCCCATTGGATCCTGATGCCTTCTGTATTTCAGAATTTGTATTGCATCTGCATCAGTGTGCTAACTAACAATGCCCATGAGTGCGTACGTTGCCCAGGAGTGTATATGTTGTCTCACAATCAGGAACTTCCAAAGAAGTATAGTACAAGTGGGTGCTCATTCCCAATGTCTTCCTAGGTCAAGGGTGGGGAGCGTAAGGGCCAGAGGCTGGATGCTTGCCTGGATCCAGCCCCTGAGGGTTGGGGCCCCTCCCAGCATTGGAGAGCATGCACTGGTGCTCCAGACCCCCAACGCCCCACTGTGTGGCTGGAGCACACAAACTTTTGTAGGGCTCCCCTAGGCTCTGATGTGTGAGGGGAATGTCTTTCTTCTTCTCAGGCAGGAGCTACGTCAGTGAGAATTTGTGGGTTTTGAGGTGGGTTTTTTGCTTTTCACTTGTGTGCAGCCCCCGACTGATTTTTCTGTGGGTCAGCAGGCCCTGACCCCAAAAAGGTTCTCCACCCCTGTCTTAGGTGAAGGATTTTTTCCCTTCTCTTCTATAGTCTGGTGAACCTTTGAAATGGAGTCCTTCCAAGGTTACCCCCTAAAGGAAAGAGTCTATGGTTAAGAAAGTTTCATGCTGGTTTCTTCCCCTTCTGGTATTTGCTAAAGTGCAAATTGATCTGCCCCTACAATATCCTCCCCATACTCTGATGCTGAGTGACTATCTCCTTTCATTGTTAGCTTGATGGTTTTATTTTCCTTTAATGTAAATTGGAAGTACCTTCAAAGTTGTGGAGTCACTTTCCTTTGACTAGGAAAGCTTCAGCCCTGCCTGGCAGGGTGTGGTAGCTTCAGCCCTGCCTGGCAGCACACTTTAAGAACTTAATTCCCAATATGTTTGTAATTTTGCATTTGTCCTCTACTATGATACACCACACAGTAATATTAATGATCCATACATTATTAGTTTTCTATTGATATCTTGCATGACATGTTTTAGTCATCATGATACTTGTGAGTCAGTACACCAAACTGGTCGGGCCAGCTGAAACTCACTATCAATGGGGGCTTGTCCTCTTGCACTGGGATGATGTTAGGGTTAGAGCTGTTAGCCTGTTTACTGCAGTTATATTTGTTTAAGACAATATGGACTGGTGTGGGAAAACAGCTTTACCACATAGAAAGCAATATGTGAAGGAGTGGAAAAAAGAGGGACCAGTGTCCCAAGGGTTAAAGAAAGCCTCTGGGCCTGCCTAGCACCACCCCACTTTATCTGCAACTAATGCTAGGCCTGGAGGGAGGAGAAAAAGGAGGAGCCTGGTTCAGGTTGGGGCTAACTAGCAAGGAGGCAGGAGCCTGGGTCACCGGTCTAAGGACACAAACCAGAGAGCCTGTTTGCTCAGCAGCCAGGGGAGCAAGTAAGCCCTCACTCTACTCCTCTGGGAAAAGGGGGAGCCTACTGACAATCCCCATCTAAGGGAAATCTGGACTCTTGGAGCCATGCCCAAAATTTAAGGACTTGAACAGGGAGTGATGTGGCATTTCTGGGAAAAGTACAGAGGGGGCCATTCCCCCCCCCCTTTTTTTTCTGCCTGCTTATTCAGTGACCTAGCCACTAGGCTGCACAGGTGCTAAGGATCTGGCCACATTGCCCTCTCTAAAAACTTTCAGAAGAGGACTGCAAAGTACCCTCCGTGAACATTTAATTAAGATCTCAGGGGGATTCAAGGGACATCCTGGATTATATAAACAAAAAAACTGCTGTCTGGTCCACTCTAGCTAACTCTGCAGGGGAATGAAAAGCAGGTAACAACTCTTCCTCTGTTTGCTGTATTGCTGCATCCTCTACCATGAATAAATTGATGAAAAGGTGTCCTGCTACATTGGAGTCAAGTGCCATCTGTATATTTAAACATGGGAAAAGCATGAGCACACTTATCTGAATTTCCTTCCCCCGCATTAGGCTTGCCAGTGCTCAGGTGCAGCAAATGGTTAGACTATTGTGATGGGGCCTCAAACAGGTCCTCTCCTGGATTCCCTCATCATAGGTCTCCCATCCTCTTCCTTCTTGCTTGTTTACAGTAGATGGTCTGTGTGTCTGGCTCATTGGAGTTATCTATGGGGCTCTATGGTGAGGTCTCCACTCAATAGGGCATGTAACAATTTGGAGAAGTGGCACATTGTTGGCCTTCTGATATGCCTGCTGCAATTCCTTCATTTTCACATGGAGCAGCTGTGATCCTAGTCATACCCTTTCACCAGCATTCCCCCTGTAATCTGCTCTTAGATGTCCATACTTCTGTGATTGCTCTGTAGCTGTGCCTGTACAACTTCTCCCCCCAAACTGAAGAGATCCAATATCCAATCAAGAAAAGGCATTTCAAAAATACCTGGTGTTTTGAACAGCTCAAGGGAATTCTGGTCTCCATGATTCTGGGCAGCAGAGTTCACAACTGTGACCAGAGCAGTCAGTGCCAGGCATTGCTGGAGAGCTGTTGGAGGACTGTTAGGTTAACACCATCTAAGCTCAGCTCTGCCTTTGTTATACTTGTAGAAATAGAACCAGCAGAATCTTGTTAGGGGGATAAGGCAATGTGCCACGTTTATTGTGAAGGCAGAATTCATGTACTATTCTTTGCTACCAAAGTTATCCACACAGTTCTGCAGATGGGATATAATTACCAGCCTCAGTTGCTCCTGCTGATTCACTGTCCAGGCAGCCTAGACATGAGGAGGGCAGCCGGCTTGTGTCAGGGCATACTGATGCTCCTGGAGAATGATTGTGGAATGGAAGGACCCAATTTTATAGTTTTGCTCCCGTCTTTTCATGCTTTAGTCCATGAAGTCTGTCCTGTCCCACTGCCCCAGGACACTGTATGTCCATGGGTCATCAGTTAATGACAGATGTGACTTTGATCTTCTTTTCTTGATGGGGCTTTTGTTTCTCTTTCTTGGATGGGTTCTTTTGCAGGGCTTGCTCACATTGTTCTTCAGCCATCAAGGTGGTGCTAGCATCTGGTCTCCAGGCTGGCTGGGTTAAGGGACTGATTCCTATACACACACACACACACACACACACACACACACACACTTTAACACTTTTACATAGACACACACCTAACTTTAAACAGATTTAAGGCAGTACATAGTATAAAATAGGGTTTCAGTTACAATATATAAAAAAAAAAGTTCAAAAAAAGAATAATAGATTGTCCAAAGCCAATTCTTAACAGGTTACTAACAAATTAATTCCAATCCCATTCATAAAAATTGGGCCACAATTCATGAGGTTACATAATGTTATGGTGATAGATATAATTTATTAAAAGGGCGATTTCATTGTTCAGCTCTACATTGTCCCCCTTTTTACTTTCAACTTTTATAAGTTAATGTGTAATTGCCTTAAAGCAGTATTTATTGAGTGGTGACATCAGCCTTAGGCTTTAGTTTGTTATGCATTTTCCTTATCCAGCAATACATGGCACACATACACCCAGCACAATACCAATACAATTAGCAAAGGGTGATACATATTAGATAGTATGCCCTTGGATGTGGGGGACCAACCTGTGAAAATATTGTAGTAGTGGTATACAGTGATTCTTTTTAGATATAGCAATTTTTAACATTTCCATTTGCACACAGTATTTTAGTGACATTTCCATATATCCTCTTGTGTTAGTTGTAAAAACTGAGTTACCTTTGTTTCTTTAAGGGAGTCAAATCATGCCAGTCCAAACCAAAGTTAACAGAAAAATTAACCAAATTGGTAGCCATAGGTCTCTCTACCTTTTTTACCTTTGGTAAGTAGTAAGTGTGGTTGCTAGCATACAGCACAGTGACATTGCATCTTCATTTGTCCATAGGTGGCTGGCTAGTACTTCCATCTTCCCAAAATACATTTTCCTAGGCAATAATACATAAACACTGTCTGTTACACAAAACTCATGCTACATTTTTTAATTCATCCTTGTTCCCAGTGATGTATGTATGCTACATGGTTCTGTGGTGACAGGCAAGGATAAGCATGCCCACTTCTAAGCGCTCCATTCATTACACCCTTGAGAATCCAATAGTTTTTTACTTTCCCAGCCCTCTGATTTATAACCTGAGGTAGCCGAAAAGATCCCATGGTCAATATTAGGAGTGGGCTTACCTATAATGTCACAGTGGTAGATATAATTTATTAAAAGGGGGATTTAATTCTTCAGCCCTACACCTTGACCACAGAAGGTCAGTCATGGCTCAGTGCTATTTGTGGAGGTGGTGTTGCTCTAATAGGGAGCCTGCATCAATGGAAGACAAATTTACATAGATATATGTACAACTAGATTGTTGCAAGGCAATTTACATCACTTAACTTTGTAGTGTAGACCAGGCCATAGCAAATCCAGATTGTGTCTCTAGTGCTGACCCTCACTTGTAGTCTCACTGCTGGGAAAACATAGGCACAGCATAGTTTTCAGACACTGCAAGACCTGGCAGACTTACCAGTAATGGGCTATTTAGGGCATTGCTTTTAATTGCCTTTTTCTGGACATAGACTTTAGCAGCATTGCAAAATGTGTAGTCTTGGCCAGCAAAGTTCCACCCTTATTAGACAGAAAGATGGATGTATGAAGAAGGATGGATAAATAAGTTAGGGAAGGAAAAGGAGGGAAAAGAGAGTTTCACGTTCCAGGTGGAGGTGAATCTCACTCCCTCTTTAGCCCTTTCTGGTCAGAATATCCGTCAGGATTAGGATGACCAAAGACCCTAGGAAATGGTGAGGGTAACAGTTATGATGGTGAAGCTCATTTTAACAGGCCATTCCCATGCCCTCCAGGACTCTTTAGAGACCCCAAAAAGGAGCAATAAGTAGAATAGCATGCCCCCTTATTATTTTATCCACCAATTAGACCTAATTTCTGACACACCAATTTTGGTTAATCGATTTACGGACTCACAATATTTTACCTTGAAAGCATGAGCTTAACACAGTCCTTGAGTTATATTAGGAGGCCTTTTTGTTTGGACTAGTTCAGTCTGTCTTGGTTTTGCACCTTTTCCCAACAACATCTATTTTATAGGTAATTGTGACATCTTACACTCACCTTTTACAGTGGAGTCCACAATTAGGGTAAATTTGTACACCTAATAATAACAGAAAGCATTGGGTAGACAACTGCTTTATGTCAACACAGACAGTAGTAAAATATCAATAGTATCAATTTAGCACCAAACATAAGATGATACTGCTTTAGACCTCACCTGCTCATGGTGGATTTGGCACTGGGCAAAACCTCAGTCCTGCCATGAATGATTTCAGTTTTCAGTGATTTTAGCTCTCAGCTCAAAACGCAGCTTAGTCATAAGAAATTTCATATTCACGAGAGTAAATTTAAAATAATCAAGTCCTTATAGAGCTTATTCTAGCTTTACTCTTGAGACAGTGGGGAAAAACAGGCTGAACCAGTCTTACAGCCAATGCCTGGAGGACATATCGCCTGCTAATTGAGAGACCTGCCCTCTTCCCTTAACCATCACAGAACTCTGATAGAGGAACCTTTGTCCAACAGAGATTCTTTAAACTGACAGTGTCTCCCTCCTTTGAAATAGGTTAAGCACAGTCTGTCTTTTCTGTATTCTCACAATAATTTCAAGCATTCAACTGGTGATCATAGTTCACACTTCCTGCATTTAGTATTAATATAATTTGTGACATACAACACTTAAATTGATTACAATGAGCAAAATACCACTCCATCAGCTGAATAGCTAGCAAATCTAAACAAAGCAGGAGCAAATTGTATTTACATAGATACATCTAGGGTCTCTCCCAGTTTCCAGCTAGCTGAAAGGGATGCATTCCTTCAGATCCTGCTTACACATCCTGTTTCAAATAGGAGACTGAAAAATTGTGGAGAATGCAGAAAAGAACCACAAAAACATTAAGAAAATGCCTTCTCAGTTGAGACACTTGCAAAGCTTAATCTGTTGAGTCTATTTAAAAATTTCAAAGGTGACTTAATTAGTGTGTAAGTGTTTTCACAGGGAGGAAAATACTGGGTACTAAAGGCTTCTTTGTGGACAATAGCATTACAAAAAACAAACAGTGGAATCTAAGCAAATTCAAATTGGAAATCAGGCACACGTTTAACAGTGAGCGTTCCGTGCGAACTATGAAGGGATGTGGTAGATTCTTCATTCCTGATGTCTTCAGATTGAGACAGGTTGCTTTTCTGGAAGATATGCTTTCGTCAAACACTAGTTCTTGGGCTCAAAAAAGAGATAACTGGGTGTAATTTCCTGGCCTGTGATAAATAGGAGATCAGACTAGATGACCTAATGATCTCTTCTGGCTTTAGAGTCTATTAATCTATTTCTTAATTTTCCTAAGCCAACAGCTGCTTGTGAAGTGAGGTGAAATAATTTTACAAATGCATGTTACATTTGTAGTATCTTCTAGAATTGTTCTGTCTAATGAGGAGGTACAGAGATTTACAAGAAATACAGTAATTAATCTATTATTTATTTAGTATTTATACAAAGTTTTCCTTTTAGAATCATTTGTAACTATGGTACTCTCATGGCCAGAATGGAATGTGCTTTGTGGGAGTCTCCAGAAGAGAAAAGACTCTCACAGAAGCACAAAATAGAAGCTCCTTCAACCTCCACAGGTACCTGTTTTAACCCCCCACAGGTAAACACATGCACACAGAATAGCACAACAAATATAGCAAAGGGAAATATTTATTTAGAGCAGTGGTTCTTAACCTAGGGTGCACACACCCCCTGGGGATGTGAGTCATGCCAGATTTGTATGATATATCTTAGGTTTAAAGAACTGACCTACTTCAACAATTTTTAATAAGGGGTGCGAGAACATATTTTGAGAACCAAAGGGGTGCAGGCTGCAGTAAGGTTAAGAACCACTGATTTAGAGAGACAAATGGAGAAAAACAGGAGGAGAAGAGTGGTAAAACAGGGTCACATTCCACTAGGTTTCTGGGTCCTTGTTGCGTGTCACAGTATAAAAACTTAGATGCAGAGTGTCAGGGACTCGAACCCGGACAGCTTCGGTTCGTTGTCTGACCGCGAAGAGACAGGCAACACCAGTAAGGTTCAAGCACAAGCTCTTTATTGAAGAGTGCACACAACAATAGAGAGCGGCCCGTCTCCTAAGAGAACCAGCCACGATTTCAGTTACAAGTAGGTTTATATAGACAGTTCCATCGCGTCACAGACTATTCACCCAAGCAACCCACCCCCCTTTCATCAGTAAGAGACTTCTAGTATTCATGCATACCTAGCCAATTATACAATATGGCTTTAAGCAATCCATAATACATCAGCAGCTTTCTTATCAGCACAGGAGACAACAGGGAGATGGGGAGTTAAGAACAGATGAAGAACAGAAACAGGGAATTAGGACAGGGAGTTTCCTTATCAGTTCTTCAGACAAGCCATTCCTTTAGCACAGCAAGTACAGGAATGCAGTCCTCATTTACCTCATTTTTGGAGCTTAAGCAAGTATTTTGGATATGCCCTTACTTTTACCATGTCTTAAGTTCTGCTCCGAAACTACCCAGAAGCCTTTCGGGGACTGTCTTAGCATAACCGCTCTAGGCCCAATTTTCTGAGGCCTAACAAGAGCAATGTGTCTAGACTTAAAAGTTAAGCAATCCCTAGCAGAGTTCCAATCCAGCAGGGTCATCTTTGGTGTCAGTAAGCTTTTGCCAACAAGCCCCTCTGATGCCCTCTTCTGCAGCACTCTGTAAAGCTACACAGAGCAACAACCTCTCCATTGAACTAGTTACAGCCTCCTTCCTTATCCCAATGCAGTTCACGAGCCCCAGTACTTATGGCCCCTGCAGTTCTGGACAACAGTGATATTGAGCCTGAGCCAGTTTGTTCTTTCAGATGATTCCTGCCTGGCAGGGAGCTCCTCCTGGTTCCTGTCCTAGGAAGCCCACAGCTGGCAGCAATGTTCCCTCTATATTTTTCCATCCATGGACAGAATAAATTTTGTTGTGTGTGCTGAGGCATGTGCAGATGTACACCACCAATTGAAACACAGGCTGCTGGCTGTGGGTGTTCTGCTGGCAGCATTTGTAGCTCTCCCATGGCCACCCAAGTGCTCACATTACAGGGAACACTGGCTGGCAGCTCTGTTCCTTCTGGGCATTGGGCTAGTTCTCGGCTTCTTTGCTACAAAAGAGTCTGTTTGCTATAGGCCCTTTTATCTGGTGCACCAGACACACCACGTCCCTGTCACGCTCTCTCTCCTCTTTTCTCTCCCTGGCACAATCAATACTTTCTCAAGATCAGGTTTTCAAGGGGCCATGCTCTTTAAAACCCAAGAGAATTACACATTAGTAAAGGCTATGTGTGTTTTGGTGTTAAATTTACAAGCATTTTGGTATTTATTGCTATTTTCAGAACATGTTTGTGTATTATGTGAGATTGGTGATTGCTTTGACTATTATAAGGAAGTAAATGCAGTTTCTATAAGGTTCTGGGATTTTATGAGATTACACAGACTTTTATGACAGTTTCAAATGCTTCCCCAGAGTGTGACAGCCAAATGTGCTTAACCAAATTGTGTAGTGGGCAATGTTACTTTAACTGTGCATTTCCCATTTTTCTTAAATTTGAGGGAAGGGATTCTCCCTCTTGATATGGCTCCTTTACTTTGTGGCACTTTAAAATCCTAGACACATTTGCCCCAGTGCAGGCAATAAGAAAGACAAACCCTCTCCCACAAGTTGTAGTATAGGGGGCCTGTGAGGGCAAGGCTGGAGGAGAAGGTGAGTGCTGCTGTCCCCAGGCAACTCAAGTTTGGTTGCCATAACAAGGATGTCTATCCGCTCAGAAACAGAATATCAACCTTAGCCTGCAGAAAAGCCACTTTAGCTGCCCTTTCTCCCATACTGAACTGCAAGATTTCACCTGACACGTGATTTATTTATTGTATCTCTAAGCAGGCAGGGGAGAGTTTGTGCAGATATACTGTCAGGAAGACAATACTTTAACTGTACTGATTTTCAGTTTAGTTTTGTTGTTCTGTAGTCCCATATTCCCAAAAGGTTTCACAGTATAAATTGCCGTAGCAGTATACATTGGCGATGTACCAATGTTAAATCAACTGTAGCATAGTTTTTTTTCATAAGCAAATTTGGAGACTGAATGCAATCATTCGAGTATAAAACTGGAATTTTATTTAGTCTTACCTTTAATGAAAATCACAGTTCAGCCATAACACTGGAATTGTTATCAATGCTTCCATGATGTAGCTTGCTAAGCAATGACTTAAGCACAGTACAAAGGAGGTACAGTAAACACTAAGAATAGAGAAAAATATTTAGCATACAAACATGAGCTAACTAAGTGCATTAAAATTAGACTGTGAATTCCCAATAAATATATTAGGCTAAGGAAAAATCTCCCAGTAGACAGTATGGAATTTAGAACTTTTAAAACTAGATTGGACAAAACAGTGTAATATTGTGGGGGACATTCTGCACAGACACAAAGCTGGATTGGATGATCTAATCTTTTCTATACTACCTTTATATGGTTTATATATAACTGTACTTTTATATAAAACGCATATAAATATTAACTATGAAGTACCTCTCTCAGAGCCGGGAAGAGGACAATTCAATATTTAACATCTGAGCCTACGTGGTTTCCTTTAAAAGTAAATCTACAAATATTTACAAAAAGCAGATAAAGTAGTCTGACCACAGTACTGCACAAAACCAAAACATTCTTCATACTAGAGAACAATGCGTCTTGATCCTTGCTTTGATTTTTAAGATGGTAATCCTTGCCTTTCTATATCCAATAGAACCAGTTGCTCCCTCTCAGAATGCTCTTCAAGTAAGGGTGTACTCTGAAAAGTGCACTTTTCACAGTTAATATTATAGAGCCCATATTTATTTTCTCTCAATGACTTGCATTACAGATTTGTTCAGTGCGCAAATCAAAAGCTCTTTTAAAAAATCCTTAAGGATACATTCAGTTTGGGAACAGGATCAAGAATGCTTTTATTTTGTGTTATTACCCAAAATACAGATTCTGAAATGAAAACTTATTACAGTAAACTTCCGATAATCCGGCACCTTTAGGACCCAGGGCGTGCCGGATTATCAGATATGCCGGAGTACCGGAAGGGGGGCTATGAGGGTCTGGGGTGGTGGGGGGCGGGGCGCGTCGGCAGGGAACTGCGCAGCGTGGGAGAGGGCGGCACTGCGGGACAAACCCGGCAGCACCTCAGCTGCTGTGCCCCCGGCTTCCCCAAGTCAGTCGCTAGTCAGTTTCAGCAGTGGCTGACTTGGGGAAGCCGGGGGCAGAGCAGCTCCAATTGTCCGGCTGGCCGGAGCACTACCGGGTTTCAGTTGGTGCCGGACTATCAGGAGTGCCGGACCACTGGATGCTGGACAGTTGGAGTTTTACTGTAGTAATGTTGTTGAGAAGAAAGAATAGACTCTAGATTTTTTTTCAAGACTGTTATTCCTTAATGACAACATATCTGAGCACAGTGACAATAGTCTCTGTAGTAATAAGCTATTCTGCAGTGCTATCTGTAACAAAATTTTATAAAATGTTTCTTGAAAATACAATAACATTATCAACATTTGCTGTGCAAATGAAACATGCCTGAAACATAGCAAAAAGATTGGAAAAAAAAAAGAAATAAAAAAGTACATAATTTCAAAGTTTAAACACACCTATAGTTTTAATTAAAACTCTTTGGCTATAATTTGAAATTATTAACATGGTCTGTGTCTTGTGTAGTGTATTGAAGACTTGGAATTTCAAGCTATTACTATAAAAGCAAGATTTCCTGATCCTGCTTGCAGGTGTAAGGGCTGTATGGGGAATGCATGAACAGAGTTAGTCTAAGAACCAGCCTCACTGCCTTATTTTGAGATAACTAGCATTGTTTCGAAATAACAATGCAAGCATCTATACAGCCATTCTGTTATTTTGAAATAATTTCGAAATAATGGATGGCTAATTCTGAAATCTGTAAACCTCATTCTACAAGGAATAATGCCTATTCCAAATGGCTATTTCGAAATAAGGCATGTATAGATGCTCCACTGCTGCTATTTCGAAATAGTCCCTCCCCAGGGCCATTCTAAGTTATTCCTCCCCAGTGCCTCCTGGGGCTCTAAATCAAGATAGCACGTCCACATTAGGGAAGCCTGCCTTGGACTAATTTTGAGGCTTCCCTGTGGGTGTGGATGCTCTGTTTCAAAATAAGCTATTTCGGAATAACTATTCTGGAATAGCTTATTTTGAAATATGGGTGCAGTGTAGACGTACCCTTAGGGAACAACCTGCTTTTTTCTCTCCCAATTTCTATTCGTTTATTATTTTGAATGAGAAGGAATAAAGTAGTTGTGATGAGTTGGATCACAGAAATCCTCTTGGTGTTGTCCCCTGGTGTGCTAATCAAGCCACTGATTTCTACCTTCCTGCCCTCTGGGGCTTCCTACCACACTTTCCTGCTGAGCCAGAAGCTCTGGTCTCCCCCAGCCACAGCACTGAGTTGGGGTTTACCCCCCCCCCCAACAGAGCAACATAGATGCTGAACCAGCTCAGTTCTGGGAGGATTCAGCTATAAAGCTTTTGAGAACACCCAGGAATCCAGCCCCCAAAAGGACCAAAACCCCAAATAAAACCATCTTACCCTGTATAAAAGCTTTACACAGAGAAAATTCAGCAGGTGACCCCCTCCCCCACTTTATCAATGACAGAGAGATATGCACAGTGTTTGCTCTCCCCACCCCCAGGTAACAACTATTTGCCTGGGGCAAAAAGTGTGTTTTTATTAAGTATCAAAAGTAGGATTTAAGTGATTTCAAGTGAAAATAAACAGATCAAAGTAAGTTACTAAGTTAAAATAAACAAAAGACACCAGCTACTTCTAATCCAAAAAACTTGTTGCTCGCAAAGTCTTACTTGAAAAACAGTGGTTCTTATCTCAGGTAAAAGGCTTCAAGCCAGAGTTGAGCTTTACAATGGCCTGGGTCTACAGCTTTTTTCAGAGTTCTTTAGAATCCTTTGTTTTCAAGCTTCTTCCTGTGTATCCTCTTATTTAGGGTGAGTGAGGCAGTCTCAAAGGCAAGTTGAAGACAAAAACCTGATTGCTTTCCATTTCTTAAGTAGACTTTCCCTCAGGGCAGGAACCCTTTGTTCCGTCTCCTCATCCCTATGGAAAAGTACAATATTCAAAATGGATTCTAGTCCCAGGTGCCATGGTCACATGTCTTTCTAGGACCAACCTCAACCTTGCTTACAGGACACACAAGACCATTCATAGGTTGTTGATTTGAGTACTAAGCTATTAAGTTCCTAAAGTATCCCTAATGGCATGCATTAACACATTTAAAATTAAAACTAGATTCACACTTCATATTTCTAACTTCACATATAGGAGTGATACATGCACAAAAATAGGATATGCAGATTCAGCAGATTGTAACTTTAAAATTGATATGTTAATTACATGATACATTTTGCACAAAGTGTCTTTGAGTTATGTATATTCATAAGACAATTTTAATAAAGCATAGAGGGGGTGTGACAGTAGTGTTATATTACAACCTTCCAGAAAGAGATATTTGTGTGTTTGTTCACAGCATACACAGAGAAATGAGATAAATGCAGAAAACTGGTGATGATGATTATTTTATTAATGATAGAAAAAGAGTAAAGATAAAATAACTGCATATGGCAACATGGATAATTTCCAATTTAATGAAAAAGGGAAGATTTTCGGAAATATTTTCAGAGATTTGAGTACTGTTTTTATGTAAATACCATAGAACATACTTTGTAAACAAAGGGCTGTTTCCCTAACATTGATGGGCAAACCAGCACTTTTACAGTGCTTAACAATTTGTTTTCTACAAGAACCGGGTGAACTGGAGTACAATGACATAACAGATTCTAAAAAAAAAAACCATGTGCCTATTATCCATTTTTTAAAACAGAACTATAACTGAGTCAGCATCCACTTCTCACAAATGCCTGCCTCTGGTTGGGTGTGTCTGCAGTCTTTAGTTCTGGCAGTTTTTTTCAGTGACACAGTGCTCAAGCTGAGTCACACTGTCTGCACATTAATCAGAGCAGAGTCTTTTTAGGTGTGCAGCCCACTGGGGCCTATCTCAGTACCCTTCTGGTGTTTCTCTAGCCCTCCCTGGACTTTGGTTTTTAAATACACCAACTCTGGTATGAGGCTGTATCCCCAGGGCTTCCTCCTTGGAGACACTATTGTCCTGCAGCACTCACAAGGCTGTCCTCAGTCCTAGCAGCTAGGAACAGCTCACACTCCTGGTCCCTGCTCACACTGAGCTGTCGATGGCCCTGCTGCTCTTCCCGGCAGCCAGGCATGCTCTTCATTTTTTCTCCTGCTCCAAGCAACAATTAAGTGCTGCTCTGGTCTGCAGCTCCTTTTATATGTCCCGCCTGGGCCCCTGTGTCTCCTCCACCCCAATGATCCACTCCAGGGCTATGTCTACACTCACAGCTTCTTGCGCCAGAAATATGCAAATGAGGCTAAGTGTGGAATATCGCCGAGCTTCATTTGCATACCTAATGAGCCACCATTTTTGCAGAAGAGGCTCTTGTGCCAGAAGGAGCTGTCTACACTGCCCCTTCTTGCGCAACAAAAATCCTCTTGCGCAATGCCATTACGCCGATTACTTTTCAGGAAGAATGGCATTGCGCAAGAGGGTTTTTCTTGCGCAAGAAAGGGCAGTGTAGACAGCTCCTTCTGGCTCAAGAGCCTCTTCTACAAAAATGGCGGCTCATTAGGTATGTAAATGAGGCTCGGCGATATTCCACGCTTAGCCTCATTTGCATATTTCTCACGCAAGAAGCTGCCAGTGTAGACATAGCCCAGGAGTGTCCAGTCTCAGGTCTCTAGCCACCACTGTCTCTGGGTAGAGACTCATGCCCCATTCATTTCTGACCAGGGGCCTTGAGGCAGCACAGCTTCCTACCTTACAGTGTGATATCCCCTGCTAGTCAGCCTGCCTAACAGCCAGCACCCGTGTGTTGCTTTTTCACCAAGAGCCAAGAGCAGTGTGTTATCAGCAGTTACAAGTTACTTCATAACTCTTTCTAAGCAAACACCTTTATTTTTAAGGACAAAAGCATCACAGAGAAAACTGTATATAAGAAGTTCCTATGAGCTTACTAAAACATAGTAGAAAACTCCCATCTTCCTCATGGGCAGCAGGGCTGATAGCCACTGCAAGCATCTGGGCAACGGGTGTGGGGGGGGGAGGGGCTGGTGCTGGCTCAGTGCCCCAGAAGGGGAAGGGCCTCAAATGGAACAGAAACTTTTCCTTTTTTTCTTCATAGACTTTCTCTTTAATTCACATCTCCAAATTTCTTCTCCATGGGCTCTGTTTAAAAAGCCCAACCTGAGGAAACAAAATTGCCATAGTTTTTGCCTCTCATAGGGTAAGCTAAGTCTGTAAAAAATAAAGGCCCCAGTCAGTAGCCTGTAAGTCATGTGACAGCAGCCCAGCAGTGGCACCTCCTATAAGAAGATTGCTGATTCATAAGGAGTGAGAAGTATCCCATGGTTGAGCCAAGGGGGGGTTGCTGGGGAATCTTATCAGGATAATTGTGGAGCCCCTAGAAAGAGGGCTTTGGGGTAACCTGCATGGAAAGTGAACACTTGGAATATGTCTGCACTATAATTAAACACCCATGGCTAGTCTGTGCCAGATGACTCAGGCTTGCAGGGCACAGCCTAAGGGACTGTTTAACTACTGTATAGATCAGTGGTTCTTAAGTAGGGGTACCCATACCCTTAGAAGCACACAGTGGTCTTACAAAGGCTACATCAACTCACCTAGGTACTTGCCTAGTTTTGCAACAGAGTACATAATAAGCCCTGCTGAAGTCAGTACAAACTAAAATTTCATACAGATGACTTATACATGCACTGAAATGGAAGTACAGTATTTATATTCCAATTGATTTATTTTATAATTGTATGGTAAAACGAGAAAGTAAGCAGTTTTTCAGTACTAGTGTGCTGTGACAATGTATTTTGATGTCTGATTTTGTAAGCAAGAAGTTTTTAAATGAGGAGAAAGTTGTGGCTACACAAGACAAATCAGACTCTTGGAAGGAATACAGTACTCTGGAAAGGTTGAGTGCCACTGGTGTAATTGTTCACGCTTGGGCTGGAGCAATGGTGTGCAAATACTGGCACGTTGGCTGGATGTGGTTTGCCAGGGTTAGCCCCTGGTGGGCTTCCGCCACTGTATTTACCTGCATTTCTGCAGATACGGGCGCTTGCAGCTTCCCTTGGCCAGGAAGGGCAATCCACAGCCAATGGGAGCTGTGGGAAGTAGTGTCCCAGTCTACACTGCTTCCTGCAGCTGCCATTGGCTGGAAACAGAGATCCACACCTGCAGAGGCACGGGTAAATAAAGTGGCAGCAGCCAGGTAGGGGCTAACCCTGGTAAATTATCTCCATTTTTATTGCCCACCCCTGAGCTGGAACTTGGGCTCTAGGACCTTGTGAGGTAGAAGGGCCTAGAGTTTGGACTGCAGTGTAGATATCTGGTCTCAGACTGCAGTTAAATGCCCCTTAGTCTGAGCCTAGCATGGCTGAGTCAGCTGTCATAGGCCTGCCACAGGTGTCTAACTGCAGTGTAGACATACCCGTGGGGTTGGAAATGCTGTACTGTTACATTGTTCTTTGTAACTTCTGTGAACAATATTTGTAAATCTGCAGATCTGTTGACAGAGGTGGAACATATATTCTCAATTTCTGTAGATAATTTTTTTATAATCAAAAGATGCTTTCTCAGTGTCCATTTGAGGTCCATGCACAAGTACAAATTAGTCAAAATAATGCTAATATGACATTACTGGCCCATTTAATTTTTGCAACTTGAAATAATAATTACAATGTCAATACCGTCTTAAAGAATGTTACTTTTTTCTAGAACAAATGATACAATTTAGGTAAGGACATCTTAAACTGTCTGCAGACCTCATAGCTGTAACTTTGTTTAAATATTACAAAATCCTTTGCATTCCAACACGAGAGCTTTTCACTTGCATATGCTCTTTTCTAGTCTACTTGCCTGATAGGGATTATGATTTGTAAGTTATTTGCTTATCTAGATATTTCATTACACTGGCTTTATTTAAAAAGCAGTCATTTAATTCCATTTAAGTAATAAGTAAAGCAGTAGCTCAAAATGGCTCTTAGATTATTTAGAGAGTTTTGTATATTATTAACAAAAGAACCGGCATTCTGGGTCAGACCAAAGATCCATCTAGCCCAGTATCCTGTCTTCTGACAGTGGCCAGTGACAGGTAGCATAGAGCAACAAAACAGGCTTTCACCAAGTGCCACATCCCCTGTTACCCATTCCCCAGTTTCTGGGAAACAGGTGAGGGACACCATATTGGCTAAGAGGCATTGATGGACCTATCATCCATTAATTTAGGGGTTTTTTTTAAACCCTGTTTTTTAGTCTTGGCCTTCACCACATACTCCGGGAAAGAGTTCCACAGGTTGACAGTGCATCAGGGGGAGGAGGCGGGGGGGATATTTCCTTTTATTTCTTTTAAACCTGTTGCCTTTTGATTTAATTTTGGTGACCCTTAGTACTGGACTTACAAGGAGTAAATAAAACTACTTTAATTATTTTGTCCACAACAATCATGATTTTATAGACCTCTATCCTATCTCCCGCCCTTGTCTCTTTTTCAAGCTGAAAAGTCCCCGTCTTATTAATCTTGCCTCAAACTGAAGCCATTCCATACCCTTAATCATTTTGCTGCCTTTTTCTGAACCCTTTCCAATTCCAATAATTTTTTTTTGAGATGGGGCAACCACATTTGCACACATTATTCAAGATGTGGGCATGCCATGGATTTATAGAGGTAATATGGTATTTTCTGTCTTATTATCTATCCTTTTTCTAATGATTCCCAACATGATGTCAGTTTTTTTACCACTGCTCCACATTGAATGGATGTTTTCAGAGAACTATCCACAAGATTTTTCTTCAGTAGTAACAACAGCTCCCATTGGCCATGTTAGTCCCATTTTATATGTTGGGTTGGTCCTGCTTTGGGCAGGGGTTTGGACCTGATGACCTCCTAAGGTCTCTTCCAGCCCTATAATTCTATGATTCTATGTATAGATGAGATTATATTTTCCAAAGTGCATTTCTTTGCATTTATCAATATTGAATTTCATCTGCCATTTTGTTGCCCAGTTTTGTGAGATCTCTTTGTAGGTCTTCACATTCTGCTTTGGACATAACTGTCTTGAGCAGTCATGAATTTGTACGAACAGGACTGGTCGCAGCAATATAGACCCCTGGGGGACACCACTATTTACTTCTCTCCATTCTGAAAACTGACCAGTTATACTTACCCTTTGTTTTCTATCTTTCAACCAGTTACTGATCTATGAGAGGACCTTCCCTCTTATCTCATGACAACTTACTTTGCTTGAGAACCTTTGGTAAGGGACCTTATTAGAGTGTATTTAGATTTTCAGAAAGCCTTTATCTATTGGATCACTTTTATCCACATACTCAAATACATCTAATAGATTGGTGTGGCATAGTTTCCCTTTACAAAAAACATGTTGACTCTTCCCCAACAAATTATGTTCATCTATGTGTCTGACAATTCCGTTCTTTACTTTAGTTTCAACCAGTTTGCCTCATACTGAAGTCAGGTTTACCAACCTATAATTGCCAGGAATCTCTCTGGAGCCCTTTTAAAAATTAGGGTCACATTAGGTATCCTCCAGTCATTTGGCATGAAAGCCGATTTAAAGGATAGGTTATAGACTGCAGTTAATATTTCTACAATTTCACATTTGAGTCCCTTCAGAACTCTTGGGTGAATACCATCTGGTCTGATGACTTATCATGGTAATTCATCAGTTTGTTCTAAAACCTCCTCCAAGGACACCGCAATCTGGGACAGTTCCTCGATGTATCACCTAAATAGAGACTCAGTTTTGGGAAATTTATCTTACATCTTCTGTGAAAACTGATACAAAGAATTCATTTAATTTCTCCACAATGACCAGATCATCCAGTGGCTCCTTTGATTGTTTAGCAGCTTCTGATTGATTGATTGATTGATTGATTGCTATTACTCTTTGTCTGTGGCTAACTGTTCAATTTTTTTAGGACTTCCTAATTATATTTTTACACTTCATTTTTTCAGAGTTAATGCTCCTTTCTATTTTCCTCACAAGAATTTGACTTCCACTTTTTAAAGGATGCCTTTTTGTGTCTCTGCTTCTTTTACTTCGTTTAGCCACAGAGGCACTTTTTTTTTGGTTCTCTTAATGGCTTTTTTTAAAATTTGGGATCAACATTTAAGTTGCACTTCTGTTATGATGCCTTTAAAAGTTTCCATGTAGCTTGCAGGGATTTCACTTTTGGCATTATATCTTTTTAAATTTCTGTTTAACTAACCCCAGTGATGGCTGTGGGAAAGGGTGTTCCCCCAAGGCAGCTGGCCAAAAAGGATGCCATGTGCCGGGTTTGTCTGATTTCTACCTCATCTGCAGAGAGCCACTGGGCTGACAGAGGCAGCAGGCAGGCAAGCAGTTGTGTTTGGAGGGCGGGGGTGGTGGTGGACAGAGAGACCCAGGCTTCAGGGAGCAGTTTGATGACCAGCCAAGCTAGGTCATCTTGGAGTGAGAATGACCCCTCTTCTCTTCTGCTCCTCTACCATACGCAGCTGCCATTGCTACCCCCTCCCATATTCCTCACCTGGACTGGGAATGTCCTCCTGCCTGCCAGTTAGGGGAAGGAAGGCTGATTCAGTGTCTCCTGCTGATGTACCTGGTCTCTGCTGGATTGGGGTGACAGGACAGGAAGAATCTGTATTGCTGCTGCCTCTCTGGGTCCAGGAGCTGAAGCTGCTTGTGTGTGAACAAACTATCAGGCACCTGACCCTGAATTCTTCCTTGCACTTATACACTCACGCAGTCTCCCTCATGCAGTGTCCCTAGCACCTACAACCCCAGGGCTCCCTGCGGCCAGGTCACTGTCCACACTTGGGCTGTGCTGTGAGGCATCAGGAGCTGCTGCTCTCCTGTCCTCTCCTTATGCAGTCCAGATGGAGAAAATGCCCTGGATGCAGAGAACCCTGATGTTGTTACTCACTTCCCCCACTCACAGCTCCCTAGGGGTGCATGGGGTGGAGCAGCAGTAGTACAGTGGGGGAGCGAGCCAACTGCTCCATCAGAACATCCAGGTCAGTTTTCCCATGTGGGCACAGGAGGGGGATGCAGAGGTTGGGGTGCAGGAAGGGAGGTGCAGGAGTTAGGCTGAAGGGGGCAGGGCTTAGGGGTAAAGGGGGCACAATGCAGGAGTGAGGCAGGAAGGGAGTGTGGGGAGCCCATGCAGGCTTGGGGCAATGGGGGGTATGCTACACTCACAGGGGACAGAGCACCAAAATACAGTTTTCCCAGAGTGCCACTTTCCCTAAGGCCAGCCCTAACTAACTTCCTCATTTTTGGTGGTGTTCCCCTTTGTGAAATTAAATGCTATATTGTTAGGCTGCTGTGGTGTTTTCCCCACCACAGGGATGTTAAATGTAATTATATTATCATCCCTATTACCAAGCGGTCCAGCCATATACATCTCTTGGATCAGATCCACTGTTTCCCCAGTTCCTAATACATGTAAGTGTCTCCTCCTTACACCATTGTCTCCACCATGCATTTAGACCCTCAATTCTGCCTGTCTAACTGGTCCTGTGTGTGGATCTGGAAACATCTAAGCAAATGCTACCAAGAAGGTCCTGAAATTCAAGCTCTTATGTAGAAGTCTAAATTTGGCCGCTCTCCTGTCTTTTCTTATGTCATTTATCCCATGCACTGATATAGGCTGGGCCAGTGTTTTCCCCAGGAATTGAAATGGGGGGGGGGGGTTGTTCAAATTTACAGGGGGGCGGTGTCAGGGCCAATGAGGGGTGAGACCGTGAGGGTGAAGGTGGGCTGTATGGCACCATAGTAAAAACTGAAAAATGTTTCATGACCATTTTATTAGATTTAACTCATGTTTTAAAATCACACAAATTAAAGTTGGCTACTCAAGCCTTCTATGAAGCACTACATCTACATCCTTCTTGGTTTCTTGTTATAATTTTGCACAACTCTGTTAATGAACTTCTCGAATGCAATGCGTTCATCTTCAGTGGCTTCTCGTGTGTCTGGTACTTCCATTCCTTCAATTTATATGCTCATTAGTTCATTCACATGATCAAGCAGAAGGTGACTTCTTTCAGAACACAAAATTCTATTCAATGATGAAAAAGAGCGCTCAACTGTAGGGGTTGTGACTGGGAGTAGCAAGAGATGAATTCCTACTTCTTTCATCCCAGGAAACATAGCACAAAGATCCAGTCGAGCCACGAGGGATGATAAAAAAGAAGTTGAAGTCAAATCTTCATTCATTCGTCGTATGATATTCCACTCTGTGTTCAAATTCTCTATTCTGTCCTGAGCACATGGCAGCCCCATTGCTGGTAGTGCCTCACTCCACTCAGCTGTCAGTGTTTTATAGGACAGGCATCTGTAAAAGCTACAGAGAGGTTGAGTAGAATCTAGAAGTCGCTGTTGTAGATTTTTAAGAATCAAGTCTGTGTACTTTTTCAGTTGTCTTAACAAACACTTCTTGTCCTCTTCACTTAAGCATTCAATATAAATGCCTTCATTAGTCAACTTCTGGACTGAAATATTTGCTTCTTCCCGTACTTTTTCAATGGATAGCTCTCTGATTGATCCAAATGTAGCTTCTATTGCTGGACAAAGATCTACTACTGTTGTAGCAGATGCCTGGATGGCATTGTTTAATGACCCAGATGGTTTCAAAAGTAGATTTATGACAGAGAGAATGGCAATAGTCTTCTCTGAACGTAGTAGCAAAAGTAATCCACCAGCCTCACTACTTAGATCCACCCCATCTTGGTAGATACTTTCCAGTAATAAGGGCTGAAGTAATTCTAAGACAACAGCCAAGGATTGCTCATGAGAAAGCCAGCGGGTTTTCCCAGGTTGGACTAATTTGTACTTCAGTCTCAGTGTATCTTCTATATTTTCCAAGATATTCAGTCTTTTTGGACTCTTGCTGAAAAAAGAATATAATGAAGACATTAAATTTATAGCTTTTAAAATGTCTTTTGAAGATTCTGCAGCTCGTACTAGTGCTAGTTGGAGTAGATGGCCTCTGCAGTGTGTATAGGAGAGATTAGGGTTACACTTTTCTCCGAGCAAAGCTTGTACTCCACCATGTCTTCCAGAGAAGTTTGCAGCTCCATCAAATGCACAAGCAACCATCTGTTTGGGGCCCAATTGACAAGCATTTAACTCTTCTAAGGTGTGGGTTGTTACAGATGCAGCCGAGTTGTTTTCTATAACTTGAACATCTAGAAATGCATCTCCTGGCCTACTACTGACATCAGGATAATGTACACAATGACTTAATACTTGATGTCCATTTGCATCGGTGCATTCATCAGCCACGTATGCAAATTTTTTGAATGTGGTGAGAGAGTTCTTCACTTTTTCAACTGTTGAGTCTTTCACTGTTGCACCGCATGCTTCTAGCCAGTCAGTTGAGTTTCTTGCAGAAAGACAGTGAGCATTTGCTGGTCTTGTTCGGAACAACCTTGGCAAATAATGCATTTTAAAAATCTTGGCCTACTAGGACACACATTTATATAAGTTTCCATTCCCAGTCATAAATCTAGCATTCTGGAGCAAAGTCACTAAAATATAGTCCAACAAACAAATATTTATGTAATGTGCCCCTCATTTTTCCCTCCACCTCACCCCACTCACCGGTGTTGTCCTTGGTCAGTGGAGACTCAGAGTTCAGAGGTGCTTTCATGTGAGTACACCTCCCAGGTGGGGGGCAAGAAGGCACCTTGTTCGTTCCTCCAGCTGCTCACTGTTCGCTCTGGCCACTGTTGTTCGTTGTGCCACCATTCACTCCATCGCTGTGTTGCCAATGGCCCTGTGCTGTCACCTTCTGCTGCCACCTGCCACTGTGACCTCTGCAAGTTGGTCTCTTGAGGTTCCACCCAGCTCTCAGTGATTTCAGCTGAGCTCTCAGTGGGGGAACCTCACTGCTAGTGCAGTCTGGGCTGTCTCTTACACAAAAACACTGTACCCACAGGAACACTGTCCCCACAACAGGACTAAGCACTTAGACCAGATTATCAGTGATTTCAGCTGTAGTGATCACTTAACAAAACAAAAGACTATATATGGAGCCTAATCAGTTCTGTCTTTAAACAGTGGAGAGGGGCAGGTCAAATACAGCCTCTCCCCGAGTTACGAATGAGTTACGGACCAAACACTTGGCCATTACTCGATCCGTTCGTAACTCGGACCCCACTGAGTTACACACGACCGTGCTGTTCGTAAGCGTGGGTCGTGTTCGTAACTCGGGGACCACCTTTACGACCGCTCCATGGGAGCTTTGGTCGTAAGTGCAAATGGTCGTAACTCGACCATTCGCAACTTGGGGAGCGGCTGTAGTACTTGTGACTCAGACAGACCATCAAGCAAAACACCTGTCTCCACCCTCTCTCTTGATGCCCTCAATCAGTACAGGTTAAGTACAGTTCTACTGCCCTTTACTCATATAATAAGAACAACAACATTTCATTCCTTGACCCCCCCTCGCCCCGGATTCAAATGATTTGTAACCCAACCGCAGCCAAAATCTATCACTTGGGCAACACAGCTCTGTTTGCTGTATACTTAGGTAGATTAGGTGTGAATGTAAATACAATCTGGTCCTGAAGCCTTTCTCCCCAGCCCCCAGCTCATCACTAGCTGTCAGGGAGAACTCATTTTGACTTTGCTTACAAATCATACTTTGAAATTATTAGGTTGGCCAACATCACCAAAATGAGTGCACTGACATTGTCATAAAAAACAACAGCTGTATAAGGAAGCTAGTCTATATTCATACTTCAGATCTATTATACTTTTTCAGATATACACATATCTTATCATACACTGTATATGCTTTTAAAATGTGTATTAATGTTTCAATTTCAGTTCAAATTTCCAAACAATCACTAAATTGGCATGTAACTAGTTCACAAAACTGGGGGGGGGGAGGTGTTGGGGAAATTCAGGGGGGGTATACACCCCTATGGGGGGGTGTAGGGAAATCCCTGCTGGGAACCGAGTAAGCATCAGTTCTACAGAAAAGGACTAGAGGATTACAGTGGATGAGCAGCTAGATATAAGTCAACAGTGTGCCCTTGCTGACAAGAAGGCGAATGGCATATTAGGCTGCATTAATAGGAGCATTGCCAGCAGATGGAGGGATGTGATTATTCCTTTCTATTCAGCATTGGGGAGGCCACATCTGGAGTATTGTGTCCAGTTAATGGGTGGGGGGCACATGACTTATGAGGGTTGAAGGAACTGGGCTCATTCAGTTTGCAGAAGAGAAGAAGAGTGAGGGAGGGATTTGGTAACAGACTTCAACTACTTGAAGGGGGGGGGGTTCCAAAGAAGATGGAGCTAGACCATTCTCAGTGGTGACAGATGACAGAATAAGGAGCAATGGTCTCAGGTTGCAGTCGGGGAGTTCTAGGTTGAATATTAGGAAAGCCTGTTTCACTAGGAGAGCAGTGAAGCGCTGGAATGGTTTACATAGAGAGATCATGAAATCTCCATCCCAAGAGGTTTTTAAGGCCAAGCTTGACAAAGCCCTGGCTGGGATGATTTAATTGGAGTTGATCCTGCTTTGAGCAGGGGGTTGGACTAGATGACCTCTGAAGCCTCTCTCATAAAAGATCATGGTTGATTCTATGGGTTTTATCTAGATGCATCACCACCACAGGCTCCTCCCTAGCACTACATACAAGTCTATCTAGATGGCATGTAACTAGTTGAGAGATCCACAACATTCACACAAGGCAGGCAAATCACCATATCATTGCAAATGACAAATCTCTGTCATTGCAAACACAGCTGTCTACGTTTCTAATTACTGAATCTAATAACTATGTGTTGTGGGAAGAAAAACATTTTTTTGTTTTAAACCTACTACCTATTAATTTCATATGGTGACCCCTAGTTCTTGTGTTTTGTTAAGTTTACAGAATATTCAGTATATCTAGTTCTCCCACTCTAAACTCCCTTGCAAAACTCCCCTGCCCGCTAGCTCTTCTGGTCACTTAGGATCCTAGTATTCCAGAGGAGTCCCTCCCTCTGGTTAGGGGTAGATAGGTGCTAAACGACTTAGGGATCAAAGCCTCATTAAGTTCTCAGCGTCAGCCCATAGTTCCACAGACAGACAATCAGACCACATGGTCTCTTTCAGTCAAGCAGCAAATATGCCACAAATACACTACAGACAACTATTACCCTAAAGGTCACATAATTGTTCCTCCTTCACTTGGAAAACACCCTCAAAACCCCCCAGAAAACCATGAAAAAGTCAGACATAGCTAATGTATACTAAAACACCACAAATTAGTTCACTTACACCCAATCTTCATAAAACTATTGCCATGATGCTAATTGCAAACTTATTAAATAATGTATTTCCAAGTAAATGATATTACTTTAAAAATCTTTAAAAATCCTCTAATGAACCATTATGCTAGGCAAGATACAGAAAACCTGGCATGAAAATCATTTTTCATCATGTGTTTTAGAAGTGCAGATTCATATGGTTGAAAAACAGGCTGAGTATCCAAAGGATCTATTGGCAGGAAGTGAATGAAGACAAAAACCTCTTATCACATACGATGTCTTTAATTTCCATCAAATTCCACATCACATCCTATTTCCCTGTAATAATTTAACCTACTCTGTGACGTTGCCTTTACTTATGGTTTAGTTTCCATGCCTTCCATTAGGTCTTCCTCTCTGAGGTTACGTCTATACTGCAGGCTTCTTGTGCAAGAAGTTTTTTCGGAAGAGATCTTCCGAAAAAACTTCTTGTGAAAGAGCACGTCCACACACAAAAGTGCATTGAAAAAGCGATGCATTTTTGTGAAAGAGAGCATCCAGACTCATTGGACGCTCTCTCACATAAAAGGCCACCCGGAACCACTTCAGGCAGAGATTTAGGTCACCGGTTGCTTCCGAGTGCTGGTGCTGGAACCTTGCAGACACGTGCTTAAAGCCGTTTCTCTGCTTCTGCTGCATGTTTGCCTACCTCTTCGAGCAACAGCAAAGCTATCGCAGTGCCTGCTGTGCTTGCCCTGTTCTTTTTTGGATGCCACAGCTTTTTCCTTTCAGCCAGGGAGCTGGAGCTGCCCCTGGACATGCGATGGCCCTACACGGCCATGCTGCAGTTTTTGCATCACTTTCTGCCAGCTGCATTCCTGGTCCTGCATGACCTGGACCCTGAGCTTATTCTGAGGAACCTCTCTGTGGCTGGGACTGCTCCACTCTGGCAACTGCACCCCACAGTGGAAAGGCGTTTTTGGAGGCTTGACACCAGTTTGGACTGGTGAGACCAGCTGGCCCTGGAGCAGTGGGACAACCAGCAGTGGATCCAAAACTTCTGCATGTAGATGGCCACCTTTTTGGTACTATGTGCCTGGCTTGCCCCCACCCTCTGGAGATGCGACACCCACCTGCAGCCCGCCATCCTCCTGGAGAAGCGGGTCGCAATAGTCCTCTGGAAGCTCACCACACCTGACAGCTACTCGTCGGTGGGCAACCAGTTCAGAGTGGGGAAGTCCACCGTTGGGACCCTCCTCATGGAGATAGGGCACTCTCGGTCTGCAGTCCCTGTAGGGGGGTAGGGACAGTGTTGCATAAGGGGAACCCTTGGGAAAGGGAGGTTGAGTGGGGGTGGGGAGGAAGCCCTGCCCCTGGGGGCTTGTGCCGTCCCACCCTCATGCAGCCCTGCTGCTGGGGGGAGGGGAGGAAGCAGCCTCATAGGAGGTGGCTCCTGGGATGTTTGGGGTGACAGAGGAGGGGAGCAGGGCGGGCACCTCCCAAGGGCTCACGCAGCCCCTCTCTCATTCTCTGTTTTGTGTGTTTGTTTGTCTCCTTCTGCAGGTGGTGAGGGCCATCAACTTGATCCTGCTGCGGAGGGTCGTCCATCTGGGAGACCTGGACGTGACTGTGGCTGGATTTGCTGCCCTGGGGTTCCTGAACTGTGGGGGAACCATTGATGGGACCCACATCCCGATCCACACACTGGAGCATTGAGCGGCCCAGTATATCAATCAAAAGGGCTACTTTTCAGTGGTGCAGGCCCCGGTTGACCACTGCAGGCCCCGGTCGACCACCAGGGACACTTTACAGACATATTTGTGGGGTGGTCAGGCAGGGCACACAGTGCCCGAGTCTTCAGGAACGCTAGCCTGTACTGCAAGTGAAGGTGGGCTCATTTTTCCCCCTCTGTGAACTTGCCGTTGGGGATGTGCAGATGCCACTGTGCATCATGGGGGACGCGGCTTACCCCCTGATGCCGTGGCTGATGAAGCCATACACTAGCCACCTGGATCCCAGCAGGGACCAATTCAATGCCCACCTGAACCAGGCCTAGATCCAGGTAGAGTGTGCCTTCGACTGCCTCTACACACGTTTCTGGTGCCTGCTGCCTGCCTTGACATGAGGGAGCACAACATTCCCAAGGTGGCGGCAGCATGTTGTGTCCTCCACAACACTGTGGAGAGGAAGAGAGAGGCCTTCCTCCCGGGGTTTGGGGCAGATGCTGGCCATGAGGGGCGAGTCTTCCAACAGCTGTGGACAGCTGCCATCTGCCAGGCCCAGCAGGCTAGGGTGCACATGCGGGAGGCCCTGAGGGAGAGGTTCTCTCAAGGACCCCAGTAACTCTCCCCAGGACCTGCTCCCTAGGGCCTCTGGCTTGTGGCCCTATATCTTCCCCACCACAACCCTTCCCTTTGCCTTTTCCCTGACCTCTCAATAAAAACACCTGTTTGGTTTTCAAAAAAATGCAGTCTATATTAATGAAACATTCTGAATAGGTGGGCAGGGGGAGGGGGACTCATAACTGGGAGGGGAGGAAGTGGCTCGATGTGCCACCTCAGGTGCGGGGACCTCATCGGGATTGGGTGGGTCCAGGGAGCACGGGGGGGCTGGAGAGGAGGGGGGGCTTGGCATTCACAGGGGGGGCAGGGGGAGGGGCCCTAGGCATCACTTGGGGAGGGGCATGGGAATTGCTAGGGGAGGGGGCATGGGCATTGCTAGGGGCGGGAGGCAGATGAGGAATGGGCATAGCATGAGGGCAGGAGGGTGGAAGCCAGGAGCAGCGGCATCAGGCAGGTGTGCTGTCATGCAGGACATGACGGCACACATGTTGTCACACTGCTGCATCAGCTGGTCCTGCTACTCCAAGTCCACGTGGACCTTGTTCACCAGGGTCTCGTGGATGTCATGAAGGACACTGATGTGCTGTTGCATCAGGTCTTCATGGACCCTGGTGTGCCTTCGGGTCCCCTGGGCTCTGGCGGGTGGCTGCGGTAGTGTGGCTTGCCCCCCAGTCCCAGGTGGTCTGGCTATGGAGAACACACAAGAGGGAGAGGTGGTCAGTCATCTCTGCAGACACTGTCCCTGAGGCCGTGCCCTCCTCTGTGAGCAGCAACCAACAGTCTGCGGCCCAGAGGAGGGGGATGTCCCAGGTGCAAGGCCATGTGTGGACTGCACAGCAGGCCCTGCCTCACAGGGGCCTCGACGTGCTCAGAGGACCGTACTGCCTGCTTCCCACTCCCCTGGCCCACGGACAAGCAGTCAAGGAAGTGTTCGGCCACAGCGGGATCTCCTTATGGGCGGCAGAAGATCTGGGAGCAGCCTGGACCTCCTTGGGGTCCGCACACACAAGTGCGGCTCGCAGTGCTGTGTGTGGGAGCGGCTGCTGCCTAATGCGTGCGGCCATGCCCGTGTGCTGTGTGGGAGCAAAGGAAGTCCATACTAGACAGTTTGAAGAAACATTGCAACACAGTATTACTTTTTCATATGCCAGTATATTTATGCCTGCCTATATCATTTCCACTCCATCATCTGACAAAGTGGTCTTTTGCCTACAAAAGCTTATGCCTAAATAAACCTGTTAGTCTTTAAGGTGCCATAGAACTACTACTTGTTCAAGTGACTAATGCACTATACATAGTTTGGGCCAACTTCTAGAGTGGAATGTGACTTTCTGGTGCCACAGGTAGAATCTGAAGATAAAGCTAGTGCATCTGACATTGGGAAAATCATTTCAGTGGATCCTCTGATGACACAGACCTGGCATGGTGGCTCTTAAACCTCACTCCTCTCTGCTGCTGGACAGAGCAAAGAATTCATGTCTAGGGCTTCCCTACAGTCTGCCAGTCCCTCGCTGCCATTTTGGTTGCTTGAGAATGTTGATTGCTCAAGATCTTCTAGTGGTGGATTATACTCTCACTTACATCAGCTTTGCCAAAACTGGGAATGTAAATAAGTGAACTTTATGCCATCTACTGATCTTTTTTTATCTCCATTCTTATTTCTACCTGCATATGACATTAATAAAGCTAATAGTACCATCTGGTGGCCATCTAATTTTTTGTACCAGCTAAATCAGCAAACACAAGCAACATTTTACAGGATATTAGGAGAGAGGATTCTGCTTCACAATTTTAAAAAAGTAAATATAATATCTTAGTGTTGGTTCTAGTGTTTCTAAACATTAAAGGAGATTAGTTCAAGTCTAAAGTCACAAAAGGAATATAGAATGAAGTCTATTGTATAAAACACAAAATGTGTTCTTATTCCATTACTTGCTCCTTTCCAGTCATTATTACATAATGATAATAATTAAGAGCCACATACTTTTATATGAAACTATTTTTAAATGACTTTGGATTATATTTTGGTATGTACTTAATGTATTAATGATTTAAATATTTATATTAGAGAATTACTCTCAGTCTTGAAATACTAGTTTACATATCAATGTTATGTTGTATGAACATTTAATCTAGGATGGATGTAAAGGACAACAGTATCCATTTTAGGTATAAAAGGGGATATTCTAAAATTTAACAGTTTATATTTAAATCAACTAAGGGCACATCTTCATTTACCGTCCCTGAGATTGACATTCTGGCGTTTGTTTTAGCAGATGTAGTATAGACCCGTAAATCAAACACTGGAGGCAGCTCCAGCTAGCGCCTGTACTCCTCACAGTTGTAAGGAATAAGGGAAGATGGTGGGAGCATTTGCTCCTGTCGGCCTCCCACCGTTTGGATGCCGCCAAGCTTGGCTTAAGGTAGGTAGAGTTGTGTACCTTAAGCTGACCTTCCAGGTCTAGTGTAGACCTGGCCTAAGAAACAATAGAGTGATAACAGAAATTGCAAAATAGCTGTAAAATAAAAGTCAACATCTTATTTTAATTCTTGTGTCTATTATATCTCCCCTAGAGTTATTGTTAAAGCTCTAGAAGCTGTTTTTAAGGTGCATTACCTAACATCATTTAATTGCAGAGTAGTTTTGCTTTGGGGGTTTCTTAACGATTTAAAATTATTATACAATGAACTCAGTTCTGACTGTGATGTCTAATTTTCTGTAGGAAATTTTCCATTTTTCTTTTCTGTCCAAAGTTATCCTTTTGTTGGAAATTTCATTAAAAAACTTTTGGCCATGCTAAAATCTGGTGCAGGTACAAAATTATAATTTTTCAGTTAAAAATAAATATAAAAGCTACCTGCATGCTTAACAAGATTAAAGCAAATATAAATGAAGTTTGAACTTAAAATTTCACATGGAAGTAGTAGGTCTAATTTCTTGACTTTTTAAAAAATAAATTTGGTTTTGTTTTATGAGACTGTACCCTCTGAGGCCTTAATCCTCAAAGGCTTATGCAATAATTAACTGTATGAACTATGGATAAGCTTACTGACTCCAACAAGACTACTCAGTGTGTAAAATTAAGCACCCATATACATCTTAGCAGGGCTATGGTGTAAGTATGCACAGTAGTTCTGTTAAATTGATAAAAAGTCACATTTAAAGACCCACAATGCACAATCATGTGCATCTTTGAATGTGTATATTTTAGAACAGGAGCAAAGGCAAATATTAGGGTTAGTTCTTTTGTTGCCTCTGCATTTAACTGGCAAGTATTCTCCCATCAGAGCAATTAAGACACAGGAATAGATGTTTGACAGACATGTGCCTATTTCACAAAATGAATCGTAACCCTTCTGTCAGGTCGTGCCAGCAGCAGCCAGGGCCGGCATCAATATCTAGGGGTCCCTTTTCATCCATCTCACACAGAACTGCCCCAACCCCCCACCCAGTCGCCTAGAATCAGATAATTTTGCCTAGTAGTACCCGTAGAAGGGCAGTGCTTGTGCCTCATGACCATAACCATAACCCTTCTCCCCACTGGCTATCTGAGATGGCACCACCTTATTTTCTTCCTACTGCCTGCAGCTGCAATCTGAGCTCAATGTGGTTTTATTCTCCCAACCTCTCACTACTCTAGTGTCTTTTTTCCCTAGCTGCATATAGTTAGTAGTATACTTAGTGTTAGTTAGATTTGTGTTAGTTGTATTTAGTAAGTATTCCCCTGTCAAACTCACTGGGATTTAAACATTATCTGTTGTGTGTGGGAATGATCCCCAGCAATGATCCTCACAGGTTGAGTGAGGCCCATGGCAAGGAGCAGTGTTCAACCTGTAGATCATTCACAAAATAGATACAGGTGGCTAGGGATTTTTGTCTAAAACAGTACCAGCTTGAACAGACCATGAGGCCTACTTCGGTACTGAGACCCTTGGTGAATTGGAGATCACCCTCAGCTTCTGAGAATTCTGCCGCTCCATGCTCCGAAGCAGCCATCTCTCCAAAGACAGTGCAGCCATTCCCTGTTAAGTGTGCTGAGGGAAAAGTCACATAATACCACTCCAGTTCTCATGGTGACTCTTTTGCCTCTCCTAGGAAGCCCATGGACCAGCATAGGGTCCATGCAGGTTGGTATAGGTTCTATGCACTCTCCTGTACTTAGTGGCAAGGTTAGAGACCCTGTATTGTCGCTTCTGAGTCTGGTGTTTGTGCCAGCATTGCCCTTGATAGACCTATTCCACAATGATGATATACCAAGTGGCTATCGACTTATTCTGCCTTTCTGTCTTGAACTCTCTTTTGGTCCAGAACATTTCCAGAGCTGTGTCTTCATTGCCTCTGTTTTTCATATGTAGACCGTATGAAGGGACAGGCAGACTCCTGGCAGATGACTTCTACGTGGAGAGCTTCCTGCATCAAGATCGTGTACTAAACAGCTTTGGCTATCCCACCTCTGTGGTGCACGCTCATTCTATGAAAGCACTAGCTATGTCAATAACATTATTAAATGATGTCTCAATATTGGATATTTGCAGGGCTGCCACATGGTTGTTGATATATATATTTACAAACTATTGTGACATTATCACAACATCCAGAGCAGAGGGCTGGGGTTGTCCTCTCTCCCCAGGGTAGCCTGCATATTGAACACTTCACCCTATCCCCATTCCAGAGCAATGATTGACATGGAGAAAAACAATACTTATTTGAGTTAAGGACCCGAGCAACACTGGGTAAATCATCTAGCAGTAAATAAAAGATACATGTATTTTACTAGATCTAGTCCTTTATTTTCATACATTCTCTAGCTCAAGCAAGACAGGCAGAATATCAGTGTCCTGAAAGGAGCTCACTCTCACACACATCCTGTTTTCCCATATACCATAGACCTGGAACTTAAAAAATTATTTTGAAGTAATTTTAAAATTGTATATTTTCATAAAGATTTGTGGCTGGGTGAAGTGTTTATTTTTGTTTACTGTAACAATCTCTCAAAGCAAGGAATAAAATCATGGTGCCCAGGACACTCCCCCATGGCTGCTGCTAGAGTACGTGGTAAGAAAGGAAAAATAAGAATTTAAAATGTCTTTTACTTCCTTGTAAGTTTCACTTGGAGAACCTTTTTGGTATACATTAGATAGTGATAATGATTTGATAAAGAAATTGAAATATATATCTTTGAGAGACATTTCTTTTGACTCATTGCTGTAATTCTGTATTTTGGAAGCTACTATGTATTTTTAACTATGACAGGAAGCACCGTGCTCTGTATTACAGAAAAAGGTAATACCTCTGTACAGCAGAAAGGTGGGTAAAATACTATCAGTCCTGTGAACACTGAAATACTCTTTGGTATGTATTAATGTTTTAAAACCAAATCTTAATATTTCAAGAAATGTTAACATTTTTCAGTTTTTCCTTTGCCCCCCCCCCCCAATTTTAAAAGGAGACTTTTGATTCCTGGATATCTCTTCTTTCCATTGTAGGAGGAATAATGCTTATAAAAAAGTCCAAATCTAGTGCTTTCAGTAGCTTTATTTTTTTTTTTTTTTTATAATCTTGTCTCTTTTGCATCCATGAACATTGAAAACTTTTTGGTAACTATGGTCAGTTTTCAGGAGGGAGAGATCTAAATAACAGTGTCCCCAAGAGATCTGTACTAGGAACAGACCTCTTCAACAGATTCCTAAATTATCTGGAAAAAACCAGTGAGGTAGAAAAATTGCAAACTACTCAAGAAATTAAATCCAAAGCACACTGCAAAGAGCTACAAAGGGTACTCACAAAACAGGGTGACTGGACAACAAAATGTAGTAGGAAGCATGCATGAAAATAATCCAGTACTCAAATATGTATAATAGGGAGATCTTCAATCAGATCCAACCAGGTATAATAAGATCCCCAATGACTGGAAGAGTAGATATACACTACGGGATAAGGTCGAATTAAGATATGCAACTTCAGCTACGTTAATTGAGTAGCTGAAGTTGAAGTCCTTAACTCGACTTTTGGTGCTGTCCACACTGCAGGAAGTAGAAGGGAGAACACTCTCTCTTCAACTTCCCTTACTCCTTGTGGAAGCAGGACTACTGGTGTTGACCGGCGTGCCTCTCTCAGTTCAAATTAGCATGTCTTCACTAGACCCACTAATTCGAACCCTGGAAGATCAAAAGGAACTGCTTCGATCTTCTCTGTAGTGTAGACATACCCAAAGAGAAGCTAGACAAATTCCAGACTGGAAATAAGGCACAAACTTTTACCAGTGAAAGTAATTACCATTGGAACAATTTAGAAAGGGTTGTCATGGATTCTTCATCAATGGCATTTTTAAAATCCAGACTAGACATTTCTCTAAATGATGTGCTTTAGTTCAAGCACAGCTATTGTACATGAAAGAGCAATTAATTCAGGCAAGTCTTATACCCAGCATTATGCAGAAATGCAGACTAGATGAAAATATTCAAAGATAATCTAGACAGTTTTTCTGTATGTCACAAGCTATTACATTACACCCAGTTACTCCTGGACTGAGCCCAATAATTTGTGTTTGACTAAAGCATATCTCCCAGAGAGGCATCCAATCTTGATATGAAGACATGAAGAAATGAAGAATCCACCATTCTGTTTAGTAATTTGTTCCAATGGTTAATCATACTCACTCTTAAAAATGTGTGCTTTAATTATAATCTGAATTTTTCTGGCTTCAGCTTCAAGCTATTAGTTCTTGCTGTGCCTTTCTAAGCTTTCCTTCTCTGCCAAGATACATACTGTCATCTAGTTGCCTTCTAATAATTATTGAAAAACAAAACAGACTAAGTTCTCTAATTCAAAGGCATTTTCTCTAGCCCTAGATTCATTGGTGTAGCTTTTGCCAACACCCTATCCAATTTTTTAAGCATCCTTTTAAAAATGTTGACATCAGAACTGGATGCAGTATTCCTGTACAGATCTCCCCAAAGCTGCATAGAGAGGTAAAATCACATCCCTGCTCCTACTCATCACAGACCTGGTTACACTTCCCAGGATTGCATTAGCCCTCTTTGCCACAGCATAGCACCAGAAGTTCATGTGAAGTTGCTTGTCAACCATGACCCACGGATCCTTTTCAGAGTCACTGCTTTCCAAGATACAGTCCCTTCTTCTGTAGGTCTGACCTGCATTACTTGTTCCTAAATGTGTAACTTTGAATTTGGCTATATTATAACACATTGTTTGAATAGACCTAGGTTACCAATGATCCAGCTTGCTCTGTGTGACTGCCCTGTCTTCTTCATTGCTTATTACTCTGCCAATCTTCATGTCATCTGAAAATTATACCAAGAATAGTTTTGTATTAACTTACAGATAGTTGAAAATGTTGAATGGTCCAAGTATTGATCCCTACAGAAACCATGAGAAATGATTTCCCATGGACAACCACTTTTTGAAATCTGTCGTTATCGACAACTTATTTCAGGCTACAGGGAGATTTCTAGCAGAGTACCTTAGTTCCCAAGACTGATCCCTAACTTAACATTTTTGGCATTAAAAGTGGGAGTGAGCTAATAAAACTTGCAGATGATACAAAGTTAAAATGTATTGTTCTGGAAAATCATACAAGATCTGAATGACGTTGAAAACTGGAGTAATAAAAATGGGATGAAATATAATAGTGCAGAGTGTAAAGTCATCTATTTAGGGATTAACTGCAAGAATTTTTGTTATAAGCTTGGAACTTATCAGTTGGAAGTGACAGAGCTGGAGAAAGACCTAGATGTATTGGTTGAACTCAGATGACTATGGGTTAACAATATAACGTGCCATGAAAATGGCTAATGCAATCCTAGGATTCATCAGGAGAGGCGTTTCTAGGAGAGAGAGAGAGGTGCTAATACTGTATATACAAGGAACTGGTGAGACTTCCACTGGAATATTCAATGGCACAAGTGGGCCATTACAGCCCGTAATGCTATACTAGCATGTTATTTGACACTAGTATGGTATAATGGAAAGATTCCTTGCCAGAAGCCCCAGCTCCTTCACTGGCAGCTGTGTCTCTGTGTACAGGGCTGAGAGTGCTATGGCAGCTGGAAGAGCTGCAGGCATTCCGCTCTTTTCCCTCTTGGCCCTCCCAGTGGGGAAAGGAACAGCCCCATCGCCTCAGCCCCGTACACAGAGAATTTGAAATGACATTTTAAAGTTATGAAGCAAAATTCCAATATCTGAACTGATATTTTGAAATGGCCTGTGTTACACATGAGGTCAGACTAGATCACTCATTCTCAACCAGAGATATGAGTACCCCTGCGGGCACACAGAATCCTTCCAGGGAGATATATCAATTCATCTAGATATTTGTCTAGGTTTACAATAGGCTACATATAAAGTACTAATGCAGTCAGTAAAAACTAAAATTTCATACAGAGGACTTCTATATGCATTGAAATGAAAGGATAATATTTATATTCAATGAATTTATTTTATAATTATATGATAAAATAAGAAAGTAAGCAATTTTTCAGTAGTAGCGTTCCATGACACATTTGTGCTTTGATATCTGATTTTGTAAGCAGGTAGTTTTTAAGTGAGATGTAACTTGAGGGGTATAAGAGAAATCAGACTCCTGGGAAGAGGTACAGTAGTCTGGAAAGGCTGAGAGCCACAGGACTAGACTAGATGTTCACAGCGGTCTCATGTAGCCATAGAGCCTATGAATCTGAAATTCCAAAGCCAAAATTTTTCTGAATTGGAAATGTTTTAGAAATTCCAGTTCAGCTGTTCCAAATCAGAATAAAGAGACATTGGAATAGGAAATTCTGTGGTTTGGACAAACTCTTATCAGGGATAGAGTGATCATTAAAAATTTTGCCCATGGGAAATAAAAAAGGATTACATAATAGTGAAATTAGTCATACTTTCATGGAAAAGATACAAAAGTATACTCTTAAATACCATTATGATGACTAGGCACAAAGCCAAACAGTGTCCAGTTTTGGTGTCCACAATTTAAAAAGGATGATGTCAAATGAAAAAAAAACTCCCTAAAATAATTGTTTTAAGTCTGAAAATATTGACTTAAAGTTATAGACTAAAGAAGCTCAAAATTCTTAGGTTAACCAAGAGAAAGATAAGTGCCAGTATAGGCAGGAAAGATTTCTGATAGTAGAGGGGCCCTTTAATCTAACAGATAAAGACATAAGACACAGGAGTTAGAAGCTGAAGCAAGCTTAAGAATAAAGCACACATTTTTAAATGAGGGTAACTAGAGTAATTTACCCATTGTGGATTATCTATCAGTTGGAATCTGGGTGTCTTTCTAAAAGATATATACCCAGCTGAACTAGAAATTACTGTCTTAAAGCAGGAAAATTCAGTTGATGAAATTTTATGGGTAGTGTTACACAGGACATCACACTAGATGGTCATGATGGTCTCTCTTGGTGTTACAATCTGTGAATCTATGAAAAGCAATCAATCTGTGTTTACAATGTGCTCATTAGATGGAGAGAGTGGGGAACGTGGTAATGGCTTCATCTGCATCCTATTTTTTTTTTGTCCCTGCTTTACTAGTTACTTTCTCAGAGGGCCACATGTGCCAATGCACTAGCTTATGCTTGACAACTCTGTTGCTCTCCCTACTGTATAGGTAGAGCAATGTGCTGCTGAAAGGTGTTAGTGGTGGGGAATGCAACTGTAACAGAGTCAGAGAGTGTGTCAGATGCTGTTAGATCACTGATGAGGGCAAGATCAGATATCAGTTGTTCAGAAATGAGTTAACTTGGTATTTCTGGCTTGAGGAGCATGCATGAGAACCCAGTTTGGACCTTGTTCTCTGTGCACGATGAGGGAGTGGTGAGAGAACAGGGTATGCTGGGAAACAGAGCACATCTTCATCAGTCCACATGCCTGTGACAGCTCGCATAATATGGGGATAGACTGAAGGGGAAAATTAAGTTAATTCCAATATCTGAACAACTAACTACTTGACAGTTGCCAGGAAAGGACTCTAAATTCTGCAAGCATCTTTTGACTCTACTATTGATGATTTTTCATTGCGCATCTTTCTCAGAGTGGCATTGCCCCCAAGCACTGCAACCAGCAACGAATAACAAGACATGTGTCCTCTGACTCCCTATCATAATGTCTTGTCATTTCAGTGTGATTGCATTCTTTTCTAATTGTAGGAGGACTAAAAAACTGGTGATGACAGCACAGAAGAGCCTTTGGTATTTCTAACTCTTAGACATATGTGGCGCATAAACAAAATCCAAGCACACCATTAGCCTAACCATTGTAAAGTTTGGTAGGTATCACAGCAAAGTAATTTTAAGGAGAGATCTGAAAGAAAACAATTAAGTAATTTTGTGGATGTTTACAAGAAGCTACTCCCATATAAAAGGGGTAGCATGAGAGAAAGTATTTAACAGATGAATATGGTCCAGAGTTTTATTGCTGATGGCTCTCATTTTAACACTCACAATTAATTTTAACTTTCTTTTAAGGGCACAAAAAAGAAGGAAAGATAGTTAAAGCATTTGAAATGTACAGTTATTTATTCCAACAATATTCCTTGTTTGCTTTTCCCTTATAGGCTTTTCTTTAAATAGGGAAAATACCTGTTTGACAGTTCTTAGATAGTATTAACGGTGGTATTCATTATCCTTTAGTGGGAGAAAACATAATGTAGATAGTCTGGAGCTGTTTTTTGTCATTGTCGTGTTGGAGTCCACTCCTGTTTCAAGAGAAAACACAAACAGGAGAGAAAAGAACAGCAATAGAGAAAATGAAGCTTCTGCCTTTCTAGTACTGACTTTCAATTGCTGCTAGGGAAACAGAGGCCCAGGCCTTGGTCTTATCAGTATCTCCAAGACATGGCAAATTTTTATCTGCATTGGGCTGTTTGAGGCATATCTTTTGGTTCCTTTTCTGTTCAAAAGCTCACAGTAGTGTTGCTGTTTAAACCAGACTTTTATTACTCAGAAGATAAAAAGGAAGAATTAGCGTAAGAAGGGAAATTGACAGATAAAGGAGAGGGGCAGAGGGTGAGAGCAGAATCCCAAGTATTGTTCAGGATTTAGCTGAAGCTGAAAGAGATGTCATGTTTCCCTCTGGCAGGACTAGACAAGATGCCTTTTAGGATCAGGATGTAAAGCCCAATCCTTCCAATCCACATGTTCCACAGCTCCCATTTAGTGACCCTCAGATAAAATGTCTTCTGGAATAGGCAGTATCTTTATTCTGTAAGAATTAACCAATCAAAACAAATTTTGGTGATTTCACGTATAAACATTTTTTCCCTTTTCTGGATTTTTGTAGCTTGCTCTTATGCGAACACGTGCTTTTACCAGCATCCCCTTATCAAAGTTGTTTTAATTAAACAGCTCAGGTAATACCAGCCTATTTGTCTCCTACTTTCAAAGACCATCACAATTTTAACTGTGAGCTGACTGGGCTTGTTTCGTAGGACAACTTATAGTACAGGTCTTTGCACAGAAAAAACTCACTTGCAATGGAGGTGAGCACTTCCCTTATGTCCGTTTGTGCCACACCCTTGCCTTCTTGCCCCCAACTTTCTTTCACCTGCTGGATCCTCAAAAGGATGCCATAGGACCAGATCATGCATGCTCTAGCAGCTGAGCAGAACGTTACAGGAGCAGAGGAGAGAAGTCTGAAACAACTGGTTGGTGCTTGTGCCTGTGGTCCTATATATATGTATTGCACCTGTGTCAGCTTCAAAACAGGAGCAGGAATAGAAACAGGTTGACTTTCAGAGAAGCACCCACAGTTTTAGCCAGAGTGGCCAGAGCATATTGGCATCGGGAGCCATGCAACTTTCTCCACCCACTTTATTCTCAACTGTCCTGTGCTACCCCCAATCTCCAGCTTGGTCTAGAGCCCTCACAGGGTCATACTCATAGAAATCTTTGCATTCAAATATGATTAACATGAGCATATAATTGGCCCCATTTATACAGCCTGACAGTATAACCCCATGAAGTCACACATTTATATGCCCTCATTAATTAGTTAATATTTACTGTTTGGATGTTTTATTGGCAGCAGGAGTCAATTGATGAATGGGCTCCACTCTCAGGAGCATGTACTGATTCATATTGCTGATTATCCTGTAACTGAAATATACCTTTGCTTCCTAAATGCAAGGTTCTGTGTCACTTTGTTCTTTCAACTTTGTGTTTCATTTAGCTCAGTTTAATTTGTTCTAATTGTCTTTTTAGAGACGGGCTTGAGGCACAAAATTCAGATCTGGTTTCAGCACCAGATTTTGAAGAGCTCAGAGGTTGAGAGGTTGTTCAGATCTGGGGTTTTGCTTTAATACACTGTAGTGCAGTGGTCTCCAACCTTTTTAACCACAAAATCACTTTTTCAATTTAAGTGCAATGTAAGATCTGCCTCAAACACAAATACCCTTGCCCCATTTCCTTCCTGCCCCTTCTCTGAGGCCTCACCCTGCTCCACCCCTTCTCCGAGGCCTCACCCTGCTCAGTCCATCCCCCTTCCTCCCCGATCCTCATTCACTTTCACCAGGCTGGGGTAGGGGTACAGGCTCGAGTCTTGGGCCAAGGGGTTTGAAGTGTGAGAGGGGCTCTGGGCTTAGCCCAGAGTGGGAGATTAGGGTCCAGGAGGGGTTTCAGGGTGCAAGCTCTGGGAAGGAGTTTGGGTGCAGGGGGACTCATGTCTGGGGCAGGAGGTTGGGTGTAGGAGGAGGTTCAGTGCTGGGACAGGGGTTCAGGCTCTGGCTGGGCACTGTTTAACTGAGATGGCTTCCAGATGGTGGAGCAGTGGGTTTAAGGCAGGCTTACTCCTGCCCTGGCCCTGCACCACTCCTGGAAATAGCTGGCATGTACAGCAATGGCTCCATGGCACCATGTGTGCTCCTCATCTACTGGCACTGAGCCCACAGCTTCTACTGGCCACGGTTCCCCATTATTGATCAATGGGAGCTGCAGGAGCAGTGTATGCAGGCAAGGGCGGCATGTGGAGACCCCCTACTCTGCCTTTCTCAGGGGCTGCAGGGACATGCCAGCCACTTCCAGGAGCAGCAGTTGCCACAGGGATAATTATTCCAGCCACGACAGGTTAGGCATTTGAGAACTCACTACTCAAAGAATTAAATTTAAGCGTAAGAGAGAAATAAAAATGATGAAATGCACAGACCAGTCAAAAACCAAAAAGAACCCACTTTGCAAGCAGTAAAAGAAGTAACCACAACCCCCCATGTATGTGTTGGGTCCGGAGATGAGAGTGAAGGACAGGGTGTGGTTGTGAGAATGACAGAGACACACACGGTGTGTGAGATTGTCAGAGATTTGCATTGCCAAACTCCCTCCATCCTCTTCCCTCTGTGTGGAGACAGGTACAGGAGTGGGGGGAGGAGGGATACCCTGATATCAGCACCCCACTTCTTCTCCCTCCCACACCCTGCACAGCAAGCAGGAGGCTCCCAAGGGGGCAGCTGCAAGGCAGAAGGCAGGACAGTGGGTGGAAGGGCAACTGAAGTGCCAGCCCTTGGTAGCTTCCTGGCCAAACCAGTCAGGATCACCTGTCAGAGGCTCCAAGATCTACTGGTAGATCCTGATATACTGGTTGGTGACCACTGCTGTAGTGGTATTCTATAAAATAAGTACAGCAACAGAACAGACTGTAAACCTTATGCTCATTTAAGGGTTATTTAAAAAAACAAAGGTAGAATAGGTGACCTATGTAAGGATTCTCTTGTGAATAAAAGACGCCAGACTGGGCCATAAATTTGGATAGGTAATTAATTCACAAATGTCTATCTATATTGGGAAAAACATACAAGTACTACAAAATAAATTATATGTAACATTTTGTAAGCACTAAAATTGGTGTAGTGTGAATTTGTCACCTTAACGAAAAGTTATAGATTGTTGATATTATAATTTAATTTTTTTAATGTAAAAAATAGGAATCTTGCCCTTTCTGGCCTCTTGAGAAGCAAAAACCAGTGTATCTAATTATGTGAACACTCAAGAACATAAAGGAATAGCAAGTAGTGAAATTATAAATCTCTTGGAACAACTCCATGTTTTCTGATTAAACTCTATTTCTGGTGGCACTCAGAAATCATGTTCCTCCTATGTTCATAGTAATTGCATGTGTCAAAGCTGAAGCCTTGTGTAAACTGTACCAAATGAGTTACAATTTTAATTTAGAAGGAGATAACTGCATTTGCCCCTGCAGGCAGATTACATCAGGTCAGAAGTATACAACCAAGAAAGAAAGGGGGGAAGGGCTTCCAGGTTAATAATAAGTGGGAAATCTAATAAGGCCCACAATATAACAGTTGAATTTTAGAAAAAATGTAATTTCCAGGTATGAAGCCAACCCCCACTTCTACATTTATCAAGTCAAAGGATGTTTGTACGTGCATATGTGTGGGTATAAAATCCTCATGCAGGATTATGTGTAATGTTTTTATAGCTCAAGGGGACAAATACATTTTAATGACTGGAACTACGCTGATGAAAAAAACTCTGACGTCTTTTGAGAAGGAAGATATATTTTTAAAAAGTCTTTGAAAACACCCAAGAAAGTGTGATGTATGACCACTAATTAAACATTCATATTCAAATCTTTAGATTTTTGATTTTCAGATTTCTCCTTTTTTGAACAAGATATTAAACAGTTTTCTCAGGATTACACTTCCTGAACCATGTTAGTGATCTTCTCCCGGTAAAAAACTGAATCATTTTTCCAAATCTAATAAAAATTACAAGTTGATACTGAAATATTAAATCTAAAAACCTACAAGCAATCTATATACCCATAGAAACTATTCATGATTAGGCTCATAGTTATTCATTTTTGCCTCCACAACACATTATGATGTAGGCTAGAGGATAAAAGGTCCAAAATGAAAAATTATGCTCCTTGATTATGGGCCCAAAAAGGAATACCTAAACATTTTCAGGGTTCAAAAGTCACTTTTCAGTGATCAGCTCCTGATGGTAAATCAAGTATTTGCTTATTGCTGGGGATTGTGGAGCTAGTCTTTATCAGAGCTGTGGCTCAGAGTTATAGGAAAAACAGAAAGGCTACGTCTACACAGCTTCCCTCTTCTGCAAAAGCCTATGCAAATGAAGCACTTCATTTGCATAATTAATTAGGAGCTTGTTTTGCACAAGAGGTTTTTGTGTAAGAGCTGTTCTTCCTCATTTTTTCAGGAGTATGGGTTCTTTCAAAAAAGGGTTTTTTTTTTTCAAAACAACTCCATCTAGACTGCGCTTTCACTTTTGAAAAACCTTTCTTGAAAAAGCACTCAGACGTGAATATACAAATAAAGCACAGGATATTAAAATCCACGCTTCATTTGCACTTTCGATTTGCCTCATTTACATTCCTCTTTCAAAAGAGGAATGTAGTTTAGACGTGCCCTTAGATTCACAACTTATTGCTCTCTATTGGTCAGAATCAAGTCTAAAATAGCTGTCCTCTAGATTACTCCCTTTGCTTTCTAAAACAAAAGACTGTCCCCAACACATTCCAGGAACATATTGGAAATTTCAAGTTTTTGCTTTATTTTCCCAACAGACAACTGGATAGGTAAAGCACTCCCTCCCCATTCCTAGCAGGTCTTATGTTTTGGATATATGTATTCTAGGAATGACTCATCCACCTCCTGTTCCTCATTTGGTGATCTATAGTAAACCCCTACCTTGATCTCACTCCTCTTACTTTCCCCTTTTGAACCTAGTTTAAAGCCTTCCTCACTAGGTTGGAAAGCTGATTCATCTTCTAGGTCAGATGGAGCCTCTCTCTTCTCAACAGTCTTTCTTCTTGGAACAGCCTCCCATGAGCTGAGCTGTTATCAGTGTCTGTGTTGCTCTGTGGTGGGTTTCTCAGTCTCTCCTGGTTAATGCTGAAGCCCTTCTGTCAACACCGTCTGTACAATCATGGATTCATCTCCAGGTTGCCCCTGGTAATATATATATATAGATAGATAGATAGATAGTGTGTATGTTTTCTCACCTTTTAAATAGGGCTAAAAAGGGTTGTTTAGCTTGGTGAAAGTAACATAAATTGGTTCTTTAACAAACAGTTCTGCTATGACTCAAATGAAAAATATTTCCACAGAATTGTCTTCAGAAATAGCTATTAACACAGATGTTTTTAAATATTTTAGTCTTCTTAGGGAGCACTATAGAACATAGTGAAGCCAACTGGAGTCTTGTATAAACTGACTATTTGAAAAAACAATATTTCCATGGAACTGTTTGGGGAAACATATATATGGATCTACTGTAACGTATTATCTCCACCATGACAGTTAAAACAAAAGAAATGTGTCTTTAACAATAGTGCCAGAATTTGTAACATCAGCCAGTCTATCCTGGAGAATCCCAAACTGACATAACATGACATCATGTTATGGTTTTTTTAATCCCCTTTGAGTCTCAAAAGGACAGAATTAAATGTTCATCCTGCTCCCATCTGGTCTATTATCAGATGTACTTCTGTTGCAGCCAGCCCTTTTAATTTTCTCAAGAACAAGTATTTGTCTAGTATTAGAAGAGTTTAATACCAAATGTAAATAAGTCCAAAAGAAGTCCCATATTAGAGCATAGTTGAGATTTTATATGTACAGAAGACTGGACGATGTGGATGTACCATGTCCAGTAAAAATGCTTTTCAGTTTTAAAATGTTTGCAGGCTGTGACTGCTTAGCTTTGTATTAAAAATTTTGGAAGGGAACACTCTGATCAGTGGTCATAATGCGGATGAATTCTGCTAAGAACAATGGGCCAAATTTTGCTTTTATGTCATTGTAAAAATGGAGTGTCTCTAATGAAATTAGTGAAGCTAAAGGAGTTTTACATTATCATAATGGAGAGGAATTTGGCACAGTATTTCCCAGACTAATAGTACTTCTTTATGCTCTGTAGTCCAACTTCATTGCAGTGACATAAGACAGCCTATAGTCCGACTGTTAATTACTGATTTCTAAACTATAATAGTCCAGAGCACTAGACATCAGTAATTCCTCCGAGAATTTCTATCTTAACCCAAATTAATTTGGGTAAGCTGCAGATCTCTTATGATTACTAAAAAATAAAACTTAATATTGAATTCATTTTCAAAGCTGCTTTAGAGCATTTATTACTAATAATTGCCAATGGCATTTATTTTATATTTGGTTTATGTTGATATTACATATTTTTCTGGAAATCTTACAGTAGATAGTCAATACAACATTGGCTTAATCCTTTAAATAAGTGGCAGCTTATTTTAATATTTTTTCTAAAATATCATAAATAATTTGTATAAGAAATAGTGATTGAGTTGTAACTGTTAGAACAGCTTATCGTGATTCTGGTGGATTCTCCATCACTCACAAATTTTAAATCGAGTGTGGATGTTTTTCTAAAAGAGATGCTCTAGTAATTATTTGGAGGGTGTTCTATGATCTGCTATGCAAAAAAGGTCAGACTAGATAATCACAATGATCATTTCTGGCCTTGGAATGTAGGGAATTATAAATGCTGTGATTAATGTTCTTTTTTACTTTTGTTTTTATTAATTTTAATGTAAAATATAATGTAATGGTTTTGTAACCTAATTAGAACTGTGAAAAGGACATGCCTGCTTCTTTTCCCTCTGTTAAACAGGCCAGGAACTGTATAAGGACTAGAGCTGGGAATATAATGGATTTTTTTGTTTGTTTGCTGGCAGTCCTGAAAAAATCAGACAATTTCAGTTTAACTTGTGGCCAATCAGAAAAATTTTGGCAAATCAAAAAAATCTGTTTCAGGTTAAACTAAAAGTTTCTGATCAATTTTATATGGCTAGAGGGGGGGGAAATGGCAGGTGGAAGAAGACCTACTTGTATTATCATTGAGCTAGGGAGAGTCTGCGAGACTGGCTCCGCAGTCTGGTGGCTAGGGAACTCCTGTAGGGGACCCAAGTTTAACCCTGGTTCCAAAGGCTATTTATTCAAAGGAAAACAAGCATTAGCTGGAGAGATTGAGAGACCCAGCCCAGAGTAATGGTTAATCGGGTGGTTAGGGCACACCTCTAGGAGGGGGTGAAACCTGAGCTCAAATCCTTGCTTCGGAGTGGGAATTTGAATCAGAGTCTCCCACATCCCAGGTGAATGCCCTAACCACTGGGCTAAAGGATACAAGGAGTGTTCCTTTACTCACCATCCTATGAACAGTACCTATGACTGAAACCACCTTTTTATTTGAAAAATAAACTATTGATCTGAAACATTTTGCCTAGCTTGAACAAAGCATCTGGCCCCAGCAATCATATTAACCCCCATTCTAGGAGAGGGCTGAGCACTAAAAAGCACAGCCTCCTGTCATGGCCAAGAGCAGCCCTTCATACCCCCAGTAGCCACCTGCCTTCATGTTTTCCACTTCTGTCTGAACTCAGGACAAAGTTAAAAGCTGATACACTTTTCTACCTACCCTGTAATGCCTGCTGCCACCCTCATACTCCTCACATTCAAAAATCATTCCCTCTCCAATCCATAGCTGCTGAAACTAGGGGAGCTAGTGCCCTCTGGCTTGAAGTAATAACAACCACCCAAATACATGGCTTCTGCTGTCAGCACCCCACTATACAAATTATTCCAGCGCCACTGCTCCCATCCCTTTCCTTATCTTTCCTTTCTTTTATCCTTCATCTCTTCTTTTCCTTCTCCTCCCTTCTCCTCTTGTTCTTCCTTCTCTCCTTTCTTTTAGTCACACCATCCCTGTCTCCCCCTTTTTTCTCCCCGAAGGGGTTTAATCAGAAGTTATGTGGTTTATGCAGGAATGACTATTTGACATTCTATTGTTGCTATTATGCAGATCAGACTGTGTAGAATGGTGAATATGAGGCTATGTCTAGACTGCAGGCTTCTTTCAGAAGAAGCTTTTCTGGAAGAGATCTTCTGAAAAAACTTCTTCCAAAAGAGAGCATCTACACAGCAAAAGTGCATTGAAAAAGCGATCTGCTTTTTCGAAAGAGAGCGTCCACACTGAATGGATGCTATCTCGCATTTAAGCTGTGATTACTATAGATGGAGTGGCCACCAGGGCACCTGTGCTTTTTCCTCTTTCCTCTTCTTTCGAAAGAACTCCTTCTTCCCCATCCACACATGCCTTTTTCCGAAAGAGCTCTTTTGGAAAAAGGCTTCTTCCTCGTAGAAAGAGGTTTGTCAGTGTCGGAAAACCCCCTCTGTTCTTTCGATTTTTTTTTGAAAGAACACGATTGCAGTGTGGACGTAAGTGAAGTTTTTTTGAAATACCGCTGTTTTTCTTTAAAAAACTCTGCAGTGTAGACATATCCTGAATGTGTTTGAGACTATGGGTTGACTCGGGCTGGTCCCCCTTATGCTCCTTCTGTGTTGTAAAGGAGTCAGAAGGCGTTTGAATCTCCCCAGCCGGAGACTTCAATGTGGGAAAGTCCAGGGCTGGCAAAGAGATAGAATAATTAGTTCTGATACAATAATTAGTTTTTATACTTCTTTTTTCTGGGGGCATTTTCTATAATTCCTAGGTGGTAGAAGAAGAGAGATTTGCTCTAAACTCTCTTTGATCCTCCACCTCCTTCTCTGGTTGCAGCATGTCTAATATGTCTGCTAGGGAGATCTCTGGAAGGGGTTTCCCTCACAAATACTCAGAAGGTCTGTAGCTCCAGGTCACTCTCTTAAGAAACTTTGCCTAACTGGGTTGTAGGTGTGGCCTTTCCCTTGCTGCTGTCCTGGATGAATACTTCCAGCTCCTTGCTACTATTCATGATTATTACTAGCAGGAGGAAGCACATGCCCCCTGTATCTGATCCAGCTCCTTTTCTAAGAAGTGGTCTTGTATTCCCCACCAACACCTTAGCCTTGTAGCTTACCTTTGGGCTCTTAATGCTAGCTTGTCATTGGTTGATGATCTGAAGTGCAGGAATTTAGCCAGCCCTTCTACAAGCTGACATACACATGTGTTTCCAGGACATGAGAAACAGCTATTTCTAGATCTTTGCTTCAGAAAAGATTGAAACTATGACCTAAATGTCAGCCTCTGGCCAGTTGGCAACTCAATTATATTATGGACTTCCCTGAGATATGGTATTTGAATGAGCAAAGCATCAAAAGAAGAAAGAAGTTGGTTGCCATGGAAATAACAGATGATATCTGCTACAGGTACAGAGTGTTTGCCTGCTTCAGACTACTGCAGTACCAGCTTTCCCTCTTCCTTATGGGGCAGGGCAATGGGTCTTCCACAGTAAAGGCCTGCTATTCTAGCCTATCCATGTCTCAGCCATAATATCTATTTCTTACCACATGCGAGACCATGTTTTCCACTCTGTGGGTTAGTAGCAGGGGACCTATTGTAAGAATATACCCATGGGTACATATGACATTCTGTAAAAGTAAAAATGGAGAGTAGGGCTTTCTAGAAAGATTAAGATTAGGAAGTGTACATATCTGAAAGATTTCCTTGAAACATGTTTGTTAGAATGAGATATGTTTTACTACTGCAGAATAGTTGAATTGCATGGTAGTACTTGAACATCCAAGTTTCAAAATAAGGATTATATTTAATATGCTGCTTTTTTCCTCTTGGTTTCTGTTAGACTTGATATGCCTCAGGAAACGGAGCTTTATGAACAATTTTAATGAACAAACTAAAAACCAAAATCCAATCTAGGTCAAATGACATTTGTTTTAGGTTCAGTGTTTCTCAGGTTAAATTCTTTAGTCAGGTAGTGGTGTTTATTGCAATACAGAATTGATTGGGTCATGTAGGGCACAGAGTACAAATAACTGTGTCATTCACCAGTAGGCACCACAATTTGTTCCAACATGTACTGAACTCCTACTGGTCCTTCTAGCTCTAGTGGAAGAAAAACAGAAGAGAATGTCAGTAAAATCTCTTCGTTTTCATTTCTATACCTTAAATAAGCCCGTAGGCTAAGGCTCAACTAACTGACAGCCTGGCTTGTGTTGTTTGAGTCTACAAAAATGTTTTATCAAATCAGTTCTGGTGTATGTCAGTCAAATGTGACCTCTGTATGGAAAATGTTTACACGGTGTTATTAACTGTTTTGCTGCAGGGGTTTTCTCATGAATTTGCTATATTCTTTGCATTAATAACATTAATAGCCATTATGTATCTGTAACCAACCCTACTCTGCCTCTGTTTTAGGCTTTCCCTGTTCAGAAACACAAAGTAGTCAGACTTTTGGTAGCATTTCTTTCAGGTTGTTGTACCTTATATGTCCACACTTTTGCCAGATGCCTTTGGTTGACAATCTTATGGCAAGAAGTTCATCCAAAATTCGTAAATATAGGTGCCTAAATTGAATTAGATCAATATTGACTGAATTTCAATGTCCTCATCTCAGTAACAGGTACCAGTTCCAAATTTAGTTTGACTTGGTTAACAGTATGTATAATAGAGAACAATAACAGAAAATCATCCAATTAAAAATGAGGTAAATAACACACCTCCATCTAATATTGGCTAAGTGGGCTAGAAAGTTTAATTTACATGATTACAAATTCTATCTTTGCTTTCCTTGTTGAGGGAAATCAACCTCCTTGCCAATGAATCATAATATTATCGGATGTCCTCCAGTTGCAGCTAGACTCTTTGGTTAGTCCAGTCCTGCCCTCCCTCACCTCTAACATCGTAGAAATGTCTTTGGTTATCCCCTAAACCACCTTTCCCCTTCTTTTTATTCTGTTTTATATGACCAATTTTCAAACAGCATTCACAGACAATTTGTCACATGAGGCCAAACCTATTTTAGTAGAGAGTCATCATTTGCCTTCTTTCATCCACCAGGGTGGGCTTATGTCTACAGATTAGTTTCTGTCCTTCACATTAGCATTCTCTTGAAGACTAACAAGAAACAGTAGCAGCAAGAAAAGTTGCTGAGTCCACTCTCCCCTGAGCTGGATCAGCTTCTGTCCCATGCAATGTTCCTGGTTAGTTTGGTGGGGTAAATGGACCACTCTAGCCATAGGCTTGGACCAGGGGTTTTCCAGAGGACCAGGTGTGTTCCCCTCCCTCTGGAGCAGCAACTTGAGTTTAGCTTTAGGTTATTCAGTAATTTGGAGGGTGGGAAGAGGGAGGGAAGGCAGACTTCTAACCTTTACCTGAGAAATGCCAGAGAGAGAAGGGAAATGAAAATTCTAAAAGTTGTATCTCTCAGCTAAGTTTTAATAGAAATTAAAGGGACTAAGAAAAGGCACTTCTGTGGCCTGACGGCTTTCCCCTGCTGAATATGAAGCCTGCTGCAAACAGTGGAGATGCAAAAGCTTCTCAAAGACAATTCCAGAAGCATCCTATACTTGAAAGCACAGGCAACCTAAAAATAGGCTATGTCTACACTACAGAGTTTTTCCGGGATACTGTATCCTAGAAAAACTTTGCCATGTCCAAGGAACGCCTCCGCTTTTTCATATCAGTTGCCGAAAAAGTGGGCATGATTTTTCGGAAGCCCTGTGTTCCTCATTTTATGAGGAATAAGGACTCTTCTGAAAGAGGAGGTTTTCCCCACATTTGACCCCATGTAGATGGGCCAAATGTCAGAAAAGCCTCTTCTGAAAAAAGAATCAGAAAAAGGTACGCAAATTGCAGTTCGCAATTTGCGTACCTTTTTCTGAAAAATAACTGCAGTATAGACATAGCCATAGACATTACTCTCCACTAGATATTCTAGTATGAAGCTTGTCTAGCATAACTGTTTATCAGTATTATGGTGCAACCTTAAATTGGCGATAATGAGTATGTATTATGATATAGTCTTTCTTTACATGACCACATGCTGTTTTTTCATAATACAGCTACCATTTCATTCAATGCAAAAGACTGCTGGTGCTCCATGTATGAGGCAGATGTTGAATATTTTTGGGACATGTGACATCTGATTTTATTTATTGAGCACCATCCAAACCGTGCACACAATATGATTTGTTTGATTAATTTGTATGGAATTTTTTATTGTACAGATCACTAAATCAAAGGATGTTAAGAGAAGATTATCCTGTAAGTATCCATATAGAAAATTTGCTACTTTAGTCTGGTTGTATGAAGATACCAAATTGATACTACTAAAATGTATTGCTTCTGACATTTTATCCAGAGTGTTTGCCATGGGAGGGAGGAGATGAAATGAGTAGCTATCTTGAACTGTGTGTGAAATAAGTCTCCTATAGTCAGTATATAGTCTTAAGTCTCTGGCATTTTCATAAGTACAATTGAGAATGCCCATTTTGATATGGATTGCTCTGCCAGACAATCTTCCAGTATGCAATTTAGCTTCTCTTTCACTGCAACCTGACTGTAAGGTCTGAGGCCCCTTTCTGCAGTAAAAGCAAAAGCCAGTATGAGAAATAATAGCTGTGAGATAGGTTGCAGAGTTACATCCATATGTTCCATATATTGCATCAAACCCATGTAATATCAGGCTGTTAAGAAGGCACACCTGTCTTAATAGCACTCACTGTCACCAGATAAAGAAACAGAGCTTACTAGAGAAAACTTTCATTGATAACATTGGGTACGTCTAGACTACAGGCTTTTGTCGATACAGGCTTTGTCGACAGATATTGTTGACAAAGCTTCCGTTGACAAAGAGCGTCTAGACTATATCCAGTTCTGTTGACAAAGCAAGCCGCTTTGTTGACATGAGAGCGTAGACACAAAGGACAGTGTAGATGCAATAACACCTTCGACAGAACTTAGTGGACAAAAGGTGTTATTCCTCGTAGAATGAGGTTTACCGCCGTCGACAAAACTGCCGAATTCTGTCGACGTTATGTTGACAGAACTCGGCGGTAGTGTAGACGCAGGTATAGTTTTGTCAACAAAAGTCCACTTTTGTTGACAAAACCCTGTGGTCTAGACACACCCATTCTGTCTGACAAGAAACCACTTATCAACTGTTGTGACTGTGAAATCTATACTTCTCTATTGTTTGGACTTTGTGGTCTCTACTTCTCTATTTATCTGCATGGTTTCTCTACCTGATTCTTTAGTCGTTTCTATCTGTTGCATAACTAATTTTGCAAGATTTGAATGAACTAAGATGTGATCAGTTAAATAATTGTTTTGTAATGGGATAGGATTGGTTAAAAAACACTGTTTTGTAGTAGTGTAGTTTAAAATGATTGACTAAGGTACATCTAAGGAGCTTCTTCGTAATCTAACTCCAGGGCACAGCCCAAGATCAGACCTCAACACCCTGCCAATCATACGGTGCAGAAGCTGGAGCCCCAGGCATTCTAACTTTGACCGGCCATCAAGAAAAGTTCATCTGCCTTATTGAGAGTGGTGATTTTAGTATGCTGAGTCTGTGCATTCTTTTTTGGTAACTGTTAATAAATAGAGGTTAAGGATATTACTGTGTAAAGCTCTTCTACTGGTAAAGGGCTGCACAGATCTGTAAAGCCCGGAGCTCATTTAAGATGGTCCTTTCATATTGTTTTATCCATAGGATCCCTCTGTGAAAATGAACAATACTTGGTGAATGAGGCAGCTGTTCAATCAGTGGTCCCCTCTTTCCTTGAGTGTTCACTATCCAAATGCTGCACAGAATAAGGATTGTGTTCCTTTATAAGCTTTTCTATAGCTCTCATTTTTATTATATGAGTGCCCTATAATCATTAATGAATCCATTTTCACAAAACCAGATTATGAGAGATGGAAAGCAGAGACAAAGAGGTATTAAATAATTTGCAAATGGTTGTCCAAGATGTGTGCCAGGGACAGAAATAAAACCCATTTGCCTAGTTTCAAGCACAGAGTCTTAAGCACAAGAGCATCCTTCCTCTTTTTGCAGACACAGCCTCATTCATTACACATCATCCAAACTGCAGCGAATGAGGCGGGGGTATTATGGGCTTGCAGGGCTCAATCTAAGGGACTGTTTAATGGCACTGTAGCTGTTCAGGCTTGGGTTGCAGCCTGTGCTCTGAGAATCCCCAGCTAGTGAGGTCCTATAACCTGGCTCCAGCCCAAGTCTGAATGTCTACACTGCAATTAAGCAGCCCTTTATTCCGAGTCAGCTGGCATAGGCCACCTGTAGTATCTTGCAGGATACTAAGAATACCCTTGTGTGCATTATCTTAATTCACTTTGGAAGTGTAGTAAGGTCAGCCACCTAAAGGCACTGTTTTGTGTGTCCACACAGGGAGTATAGTGTACAGTGTAGCTAGTGTGCTTTAAATTCACACCAGCCAGCAATGAAAGTAATTTAAAATTTCTTACAGGCACTGTCCTATTGCAACCTGAGTCCCTACCAGCTCTTTAAATAGCTCCCTGCTGGCTTTTTGCAGCAGCTCAGCCAGCTCTTGCCGGAGCTGTGCACCAGGGTGCACTTGCTTACTTTCACTTCTGTACTCAGCTCACTGTGCACTAACTTCCCAGTGTAAACAAGCACTGTACTTTATTATTATTCTTTTAAGCTGTGTTAGTCTTTGATTCATTTTATTCAAGGAGCAAGAAAAGTTGCTTGCAATGACCAGTAAGGTTCAAACCTTTTGTTACTCAAGTCCAAGTTTCTCCCAGCAGGTGTCACTAATTCACTATGAGACAGAGTTGACTGCTTTTCTGAAAATGCAGCTGGGGTAACACTGAATGGAAATTAGATTTAAAAGGAGGTACATATTTACCCTACTTTTCACATCAGTACAGGTGACAATGTAACTAACAGTTTATCTGTTTTCCTAAAATAATAGTTATGTAACAAATTTTGGCTTTTTTTAGAGAAGGATAATTTGTGATGTCAATCAACAACAAATAACTTGCAAAATCATAGGCCTAATTCCTATCTCCCTGTACTTATATAACTCTATTGACTCCAGTGATATTCCTGATTTATATCAAGTGAGTGAGATCCATGTATTACAAACCAAGCTTTTTCATTAGATGAAGACTAATCACTAGGAGAGTGGTGATTGCTATGAATGCTCGTAAAGATTACTTTTTAAAAGCCACAGTTTCACAAATGGATATGCCCAGATGTTGCTGAAGTATGGTGACAGATGGTGCTTTGCCAGGCCTACAGTCCAGTCTGTTTCCTTTCTTTAGCTTTGAACATGAGCTGCTGTAGTTGAACCTGTTTTATGCTCCGCTGTCAGCACAATCAAGTAATGTGTTTCAAAATAGCCAGACCTGATAAAGCTGCATATGAATTACACAAGCCACAAGTTGTTTGAAAGAAAATGTCTATCATTACAGAAAATCAGTGCAAGACAAAAGAGATTTTTGTTTTAGCTACAAGTACGTAATTGTATCTGTATGCCAGGCTTTCAAACCCTGTCATTGAGAGACTCCCATACTGAGTAACATTAAACTACATTCACATCTGCAAGTAGATTTTGTAAAGTTTGGAAGAGACTAGAAGGACCTCTATGCTGAACGGAATATTTAGGGAAGATAAGTTAAAAAAAATGCAATATCAACATCCATTTTGTTTTCTCATTATTATTTATTTACTGTTCACTAATGGTTGAATGCATAGAGTTAAACCCCAAAACAGAACTAACAACAAATATAAATAAATTATGTGTATGTTATTTAAAATATTTGAATGGCAGAGCTGGTACTAGTGCCTCCTATTAAGGCTGTCCCATGCTAACCATTTTAAGATAATATTTTTGGTTGCTTATAAATTTTCAAATTTTAATAATTTGGTCTGAATTTTTCCATGTCTGCCTCAGGCTTTATTATTATTTCAGACAAAAAACAGTTTCTGAGACTGAGGCGTGGGTATGGAAAAATACATTGGTCTGCCCATATTAAACATTCTGGTGACTTTCTTTGAAAAGATCTTGTGCCCCCCCCATACTTTGGAGCAGAGAGCTGAAATTTGACAAGGGCTGGCCTTTTTTGTTAGGAATGTGTCTTTTGCCATCTCCATGAAAATCCACCCAAATGTGTTAAAGTTAGACATTTCTGAAAAAATCTCAGTTTGCCCATGCTAAGTAGCTGTAAATTGGGCATGTGCCAGACCTGGGCTGAGAAGGACTTTCTCTGCAACTGAAGCTCTGGACTGCTGCAGGATAGCTCGGAATGGGCACCTGAATTGGAGCAGAGACACTGTCTCTATAATCACCCCCCTTCCGTTCTGCAGGGTTCACACAGAAAGGAGGGAAAAAGCTGGCTCATTCAAATGGAAAGGGAACAAGTGTCAGAAGTGTGGGAAGTAGGCTGGGAGAAAACCCCTGCCTGGAGGGCAGAAACTAGGACTAAATACTGGTAAAGTGAGGAGGGGATATTGGGACTGGGTAGAGGGTGCGACTAGGAGCTAAGGAGAAACTAGGATGGAAATGTATTGGGTCAGAGCGGGCAGGAGGGTGAGCGAGACTGAGAGGCAGAACAGACAAGGAGCTAGGGAATAACTGGGACTGAGTAGGACAAGCAGCCCAGGTGGATGACGCAGCTTGGATGAAGAGAACAGAGAGAAATACGGGGCTGGAGACTGTGTATTATGTGTAAAAGGCAGGAAATGAAGTATTGAAGAGGTCAAACTTGGAGGAGCAGGCAAAAGAGTGAGCCCATGAGATAACACTCCCCTGAAGAGGGTGGAATGGAATCCAAGATTCCCAAGTCTCATCATGCTTCTGCTGTCAGCAAATATCTGTGAAATCCACTTGCAAAATCTGACATCTCCTTTAGTGCTGATGATTACAACTTACTATTTCTACAAGTTACTTGATTAGCTCAAGTTATCTGGAAGTGAATCACTGGTTAGGTAAGCGGCACAAGGTGAAGGGATTTAGTTTTGTAGAACATTGATCCACCTTCCATGTGGGGTGGCACTGTATAAGTTGGTCCCCCTTTTACTATGGTGCAGAAATTGCATTGCCCTTGGATCATTCTGCTCTTGAGACAAAAATGTCTGGAGGATTTTTGGAAGGACTTCATTCTGTTCAGATAAAAGGCTAAGGTGTGTCAGACATCCAATGTGTGTAGGACAGACTGTTCTACGTCTGGGCATGGTTTGGGGTAGAATGTAGGTAAGTGGATTGATTGGTTGGCTGAGATAAAAAGATCATGCTATTCTGGTCATAAATTTAGTATGTGGTCTCAGTGTTACTTTATTCCAGAAGGATATGGTTTATGGAAGATGAACCATGAGGGCCCCTATCTTGCTTACTCTTCATGTGGATGTGACAGTGATGAAAAATGCCATTTTCATTGATAAGTGAAGTAGTGAGCATATGGCTAAAGGCTTCAGTGGAGTTCTGGTCAGGCTTCTGAGGACAAGATTAAAGTCCCATGCTGGTGTGGAGTCATGTATGTCCAGGTACATATTCTGTGTCCCAGTGAGAAATCTCTTCAACATTGGATGTGCAAATATTCATGTTCCATCCTCCTGGTGAAAGGCAGCAATGGCAGCCAGGGAACTCTAAGGCTATGTCTACACTACCAGGTTATTTCAAAATAAGTTATTTCAAAATAATAATTCCCAAAATAACTATTTCAAAATAAGCTTATTCCTCTTCACAAGCAGGAGTTATTACTTTGAAATAACAAGCCCATTAATTTGAAATAGTGTAGAAGCTCACCTTGTTATTTCGAAATAAGGGGAGTTATTTTGAAATAAATCCCCAGTGTAGTCATGCCCTTAGGGTATGTTTACACAACAGAGAAGATCAAAGCTGCTGTTGTCATTCTTTCAGGGTTCGAATTAACAGGTCTAGTGAAGACACACTAATTCAAACTGAGAGGGGAGCTCTGGTCAATGCCGGTAATCCTGCTTCCATGAGGAGTAAGGGAAGTCGAAGGGAGCGTGTTCTCCCTTCAACTTCCTGTAGAGTGGACAGTGCCAAAAGCTGAGTTAAGGTACTTCGACTTCAGCTACGCAATTTATGTCCTTATCCCGTAGTGTAGATATACCCTGAGTGAACTAGTAGAAAGCTCTGAGTTCTTAGGTTTAATATATTTTCCAGGTCTAATGGGAGTGGAGCCTGGAGTGCAGATATGTGTTTGTTCTGGCACCATAGGAAGAATCTTTTCCATTTTTGGAGGTAAGTGATATGTGTGTTTGGTTTCCTGCTGTTTATTAACACCTGTTTTACTTGTTCTGAGTAAATTAATTTGGTGTGAAGGAGCCAAGCTTTTAGGTGAAGTCTCTCCAGGTCTGGATGGAAGACTTGGCCTTCATCTTGTGAGAGAAGATTCTGTTGTTGAGGGAGAGTGTAAGGTGTGCAGATCACCACACTTCTCAGGTAGGGAAACCAGGTGTGCCTGGGCCCTGTTGGGACTATAAGTATGATCTTGGCTTTGTTGATTTATGTCTTGTGCAGTACTCTGGAGATTAACAGTAAAAGTGGGAATGTGTACAGAAGAGGGGTGTTCCATCTGATGAAAAGGGCATCTCCTAGAGCTTGTGTCCCCAATCATGCACATGAACAAAACCTTGGGCATTTTTTGTTTTGTGCTGTCACAAATAGGTCGATGTATGGGGAACCCCACATGTGGAATATGTATTTGTTGTGCTATCCTGTCATTCAGTTCCTATTCATGTTCCTGGGAAAACTGTCTGTTTAACGTGTCTGCTTCATGTTCTAACAACATGGGAGCTGTGCTGCTTTCATGGTGATGTTGTGCTTTATGCACTATTTCCATAGTTTTATAGCTTCTATGCATAGGGAGTGAGATTGTGGTGCACCCTGTTTGTTTGTGTAGAACATACACGCAATGTTGTCTGTCATGACTTATTTTTTTGTTTCGCATTATAGGGAGGAAATGGGTGCATGTGTTGCAAACTGCTCGTCATTCAAGCAGGTTGATGTATAAATGTGTGTCTATAGGAGATTGCTTTTCTTGGACCATGCAATGGTTCAGGTGTGTGCCCCATGTGATCAGTGACGCACGGGTTGTGGTCAGTATAGATGATGAATCCTGCTGAAACAGGATCCCTGAACATACATTTTCTTGACTTGTCCACCATCATAATGAATGTTGGACTTTTGGAGTTAGTGTGAGCCTTTTGTTCAGGCTGTGCTTTTGTGATATGTATACCAAGCTCTGGCATTCCTGTAGGCAGCACATGTGTCATTGTGTTTGCCTATGAAAGTGGCGGTCACCATATGTTCCAACAGTTGTGGGCAGGTACACACTGATACCTATGTGCTTTTTTTAGATCATAGATTTGAGAGAGGTCAGTGCTATGAATCTGGGCATCAGTAATTATGCTTTGGCCTCTATTATATCCAGATGCATGCTGACGAAATCCAAATGTTGCATTGGGATTAGAGTAGATTTCTGTTCATTGATTTGTAAACCCTGGAGAGCAAAAGAGGGTGATGGTCCACTAAGTAATCTTTATTGTTCTGCTTGAATAGGTCCTTTCTGTAGACAGTTACCTGGGTATGAGAAGATCAATATTCTCTGTCTACACAAATGTGCCTCTACGACAGCTAGGGTTTTGATAAAAACTCTCAGAGATGCCAGGATTCTGAATGGTAGTACTCTGTATTGGAAATGGTCTTTTCCTACTGTGAATCATTGGAACCATCTGTGTGCTGGATGTCTGGTAATATGAAAATTCGCATCATGTAGGTCAAGTACTGAGAACCTGTGCCCCTTTTCCAGTACTGGGATAATGAAGTTCATTGTGACCATTTTGAATCTCTGGGTATGAAAAAACTTGGGGTTTTTTTTAGATCTAATATAGGTCTCCATCCACTGTTTTAATTTTGATTCAGGAAGAAGTAGGAATAAAATCCCTTCCCCATGTGTTATGTTGGTATTTGTTCCACAAGACCTAATTATGGAATATGACCTGCTTCTTGTCTTAGAAGGTGCCAATGAGAAGGGTGGGAAAAGGGGGGTCAATCGTGCGATAGAGGTAAAAAGGGCCTGTGTGAATAGCCAGTGGTCTCAGCTGATAGAGGCCCACATACAGTAAAACGGTTGGATTGGTGGTTGTACAGACACTAATTGTTAGAGGAAGTCAGTCAGACCCATGATCAACATTTCAAATTGTGTCTTGGTTGGCAGTACGTGGGATGCTGCAGACTGAGACTGGAGAGGAAGATGTCTCTGTGGCCAGTGTCTTTGTCTCTGGTTGTTTGTATGTCTTCTGCTGGCATTGTGCTGTGTTGTTTCTCTTGGGAGAGTTAAGCTGGTATTACCTTCTTCTATTTGGGGACGCATAAATGCTGAGCTATCACTGTTGCCAGTGAGCTAATTCTTCATGGAATGTAGGACTTCCTGTGTCATGGCAGAGAACAGCTTCCCTTGGGATTGCCAAAGAGTGTAACCATGATGATCTGTACATGACTATGGCTGTTGTAGTTGTGTATATGGCCATGTCTGTGATGTTGAGGGACTCCTGAAGTGCTATTCTGGTTACAAGCTGTCCCTTGTATTGATGGATTAACATAATTCTTGTCCTCCTAGGATTTCATTGAGGAATTTAAGTTTAGCATAATTGTCATGGTCATATTTTGTGAGCACTGCTGTGTAGTTGGTTGTGCAGAATTGTAGACTTGTGGAAAAATAGAATTTTCATCCATTGGGATGTGGACCAGGATTGTAATTTTTTGTCTTCCTGATTGGCTGCATCCACCACTAAGGAGTTGGGCTGGGAGGTGCAAGAGCAGGAAATCCCATGTCTTTATTAGGTATGTAGTACCTTCTGTCTACATATTTGCAAGTTGGTGGGATGGAGGTGGGTGCTGGTTCCATCAAAGCCTTGTTTATTGGTAAGGTTATCTATGTCATGGAAGATGTGTAAGGTTTTTAAGAGTTGGTGCTGGGTCTCTGTTACGTCTTTAATTGGGATATTCTGGCTCTGCGTCACATATCTGAACAATTCTTAAAAGTGATTAAAGTCATCTGCAGCAATGGGAAACAGGAGAATCATTGCCTCATCTGGAAATGATGAAGAATTGTGATTTGGGGAAGTATTTTATTCTGTGGATTCCTCCCTGTCTTCTCCTGTCTCCTCTGCTGTCTCTGAAGGCTCTGGTACTGATGCTGTTGTTGAGTATACACGTCTACTTTGTTGTGCAGGAGGTTTGGGGAAGTGTGACCTGTAGGCTGCTCATAGGCCTTTGTATAGGGAATGGCTTGGGAGGGCATATCAAGAGATTTTGGAGCCAAGAGGAATGTTACTGGTAAGCTATTCTCTGGATCTAGTGTTCTGTGGACTCATGAATAGTGGTGAGGAATGATCTAATAAGAAGACTGCTTCCTTAATATTGTTCTTGTCTTCTCTTGAGAATGGGGAATCATTGGTGGATTTTAGTTGATTTGGGGCCATCAGTATCAGTGAGCTGTTGGTGCCCAACAATAGAGGTCTAGGAATAGAGGCTATCTCCATGTCTGATTTGTGTCAGAGGATTTGACTTTTCTGTGCCAGTGCATTAGATGGTAGCTTGGTTGTTGCCGACTGTTTATGCATGATCTTAGTTGGTGTCTTTCTTGGAGTTTCTGTGGGTGGCTCTGGTGGAATTGGTGCTCACTAAGTTGTTTGAATGTCCCATTTTTAAGGGACAATCCCATATTTAAGCCCTCTAACAAATGCACTGCCTTTTTATTAAAAACAGCCAAATTGCCCTGTATTTTCTGTCTCATCCCCTCAGTACTGGCAGGTCCTGCTGCTGGCCAGATCCCTACTCACTAGCCACCCGCCTATCAGTGGTGTGTGGGTGTGTACAGTGGCTGACAATGGGGGGGAGGGAGGAACAAGGCTAGTGGTGAGGTGAAGATGCAGTGCATTGGGCTGGCCACTCCCCTGCTGATTCATCAGTGTAACCCCCACTGCATGCCAGCACCTAGCCATCAGGACCTTGCTCCCCATTCAGTTTTTCTGGTAGGCATTGGCTACATGCGGTGAGCTATGATAGCTGGTGAGTGGGGGAAGGTACCAGGCAGTGGCTAGTTACATGTCACCTCTGCTGCCCACATTGGCCCTTTACATGCTCCCCATTTTGTTGTCCTCTCCCTGCCTTGCCCCTTTGTTTCTGTGCCATCCCTGCTGCCCCTGCATATGCCTCCTCCCCATCCCCAATGGGGCATGTCCCACTCCCAGAACTGTGCAGAGAACCAGCTACCACTATGTGGGCAGTCACCACTGTGTGGGCAGTCAGCTCACCAGCAGCCAGGCCGGAAGTTCTTTCCTTCCCCTACCTCCTCTGTCTGGGCTGGCACTCCAGGAAAGCCCGAGACCTTCTGGCCTGGGGCACTAGCCAGGAGGAGCCAAGCCCGGCATGTGCCAAAGTCCTGCACCATGCTGGCATGGGGGCGCTTCTCAGACCCTCAGTTAAGCTTTGAAGTGGCAAGGGGAGCAATTTAGAGCCCAAACCATAAGGGTCCACAGCAACCCCCTGGCAAGGCTTAGCATCCTCTTCACTTCTCCCCACCCAGGGAGCCCAGGGTTACTCGGTCCCCTCAGCACCCTTTCTTGCTGAGCCACTTCTTTGGCTGGGTTCTCTGGGTTTGGGGAACAGGAGGATTATGTCAGTGGTCAGCAGCAACCTGGAGATGATAGCTGCCTTTCGACACTGTGTGTTAGGGAGGGCCAAGCTGCTTCCCGCCACAGGGTTAGGAGGGGCAGCAGAAGAGATGACCTCTGCAAAGACAAGGGCTAGGTCATTCCTCCCCTCACTTCTCTGCATCTGGAAGTAGCTCCCATCCCTGCCCTTCCACACAGTGCCAAAAGGTTTCTGCTGACCACATTCTGGGGTGAATCTTCCCCACAGCACCTTGGAAAGGCGGGTCTGACCTGGCTTCCAGTCAGCCATGGAGGGTGCTCCAGGCAGGGAGTCAGTCAGTTACACCCCCATATGTGTGTGTGTGGGGGGAGGGCGGGGTTGGGGTATGTAGGTCACCCCTACCAATGTGAACCCTAAAACCTTAAAGATAAGAGAAATAAAAATTGTCCGACTATAGACAGTGTTTCTTTTTAATGGGGCTCAGTCAACTTGATGTTAATTTGAACATTTAACCTTCATAGTTCCGATTGGTGTTGAACTGGTTTGAATATGAATAAATGGTCAGAGACAGCACCTGACAATGGAGATGGGAGGAGAGAGACGCAGGAGAGGAGAGTCCTCCCTTGGGTCAGTGAAAGGTGGAAGAGTAGCGCAGAAAGGTGGTAGGAAAGAGCTGGATTCCTGGGGCTGAGGACTGGGGAGCAGAAAAGGGGGAAATTTTAGAACTGGGTGGTCCCAGCTAGATAGTTGGGAGCGAGCTGAAGGGGGAAAAGGAGGGAGCAAGTTTCATGGGTGTCAAGGAATGGGGTATTGGGGTCCAGCTGAAGAGGTTGGATCCTGCTGACTGTCTAGAGTGCTGTGTAGCCTCCTCACTGAGAAATGTTCATGGGACATTATGGCCAGACTCTCATACTACATTGTCTCTCACAGGACAGGGTGGATCGATTTAAATCAAGGCGAATTACAACAGCAATTTAAATCACCAAGTGGAAAGCCTCAATTTAAATAACCAATTTCAATCAACTTCAGCTATTTTCTGAAAAAATGAGCTCCCTCACCACTTAATATAATTATCAAAACTTGCTGATTTACAACTAAACGAAGCCTTTAGAATAGATTTGGTACAACTCTTTGCTTCCTAGGAGGGTGCACTATAAATATATACATTTACTTAAGCAATTTCAGTTTAGTATATATTGTACATTTTTAGTAGGTTAGAAAATATTGAATGATATATTGCTTGTTTACTAGATAATTAACTTGTTGCTCATGATTTGTGTCAAGTTGCTTTAGGATGGCAATTGGAATTTAATTAAACACACAAAACAACATATAAAATTTACTTTATTGAGCAAAACAACCTAAACTGTTTTGTATACATAAACTTCTCTTATCAAAACATGTCATTATAAATGTGAAACATTATTTATTACAGGAACAGAGGGATTAATTGTAGTAAGTGAATTAAGATGTTTATTTGAGGTCAGCCTGGGAAAATTTTCAATATGACTATGTAAAAGTGATTAGAGCTTTAAGTTCCTATTTGCCTAAGTTTCAGGAAAATGACAGTCTGAGGGCATGTCTAAACAGCAACATTATTTCAAAATAACAGTCCTTGTCTACACTGCAAGCAGTTATTTCTAAATAATGTCGAAATACTGTCAAGCTGGAGGACTTCTTACTCCAACTCCTATAACCCTCATTGTCAGGGCTTGACGAACCGCGGCGAAAGCTGCTCGCCAGCCCTGCACTGCGCATGCGCAAGAGCCACATTGCGCATGCGCACACCTCCGGTAAACAGGGCGCCGGGCTGAAATCTACTGGCCATGGGTGAGTACATTCAATAGATTGTCGAGCCCTGTTCATTGTACAAGGAGTAAGGGAAGCTGGAGGAAGAGTGCTCTATTTCTAAATAAGGCTATGTCTAGACTACATCCCTCTTTCGACAGAAGGATATAAATTAGGCACTTTGAAATCGCAAATGAAGTGGGGATTTAAATATCCCGCGCTTCATTTGCATAATCACGTAATGGCGCTCTTTTGAAAAAGCACCATTTCGAAAGTGAAACTGCAGTCTAGACGCGGTTCTTTCAAAAATAGAAGCCTTTTTCGAAAGATTCTGTAAACCTCATTTTCTTTAAAAAAAAGTCCCCCATTTTCAAAAGAACCATTTCTAGACTGAGGTTTTACTTTTGAAATGGCGCTTTTTCGAAAGAGCGCTGTTACGTGATTATGCAAATGAAGCACAGGATATTTAAACCCCGCTTCATTTGCAATTTCGAAGTGCTTCATTTACATCCTTCTGCCGACAGAGAGGTGTAGTCCAGATGTAGCCTAAATGCTGTGTAGATGCTCTCAATTTCGAAATCAGCTATGCATTTGATGTAGTTCAATTTGCGTAGCTTAATTCAAGTTAAGCCCTGCTGTGTAGATGCACCCTTAGTAACTTAGGGCATATCTAGACACCGAGGCTATTTCGGGATACTGGAGATATCCTGTAGCCACCCCACGTCTTTGAAAAGTGCCCTTTATTTTGATTTTTTAAAAAAATAACAGTCGTGTTATTCCAGCATCCCTATAACCCTCGTTCCATGAAGGTTAAGGGATGTGTCGAAATAGTGTGTTATTTCAAAATTTGGTGCTGTGTAGATGTGCCAAATTTCAAAATAAGCTATTTTGAAATACAATTGAAATAAGATATGCAATTTGCATAGTGCAAATTGCGTATCTTATTTCAAGTTTAGGGTGCTGTATAGATGCACCCTTAGGCTGCTATTTTCCTGAAACTTAGGCAAATAGTTACTTAGACTGTCCTTTAAACTTTAAAATAAGTAGATCTTATCCCCTCATTCCTCGTTTTTACTCATAGACTAGAAGAGAAACTTTTTCTGCTTTTTCAATTCCCAACTTTGAATGAATTAATCTAAATGGAGACAATATTCCTTCTGTGCCTGCAGAAGTGGTGACTGCTGTCCAAAGGTGGTTTAGCACTTCAACAGGCTCTGATTCCAGGTGCTTACCTAGTGACTTCCACCATTCAGAAGTGTGACTTCCTTAAACACCAGCAAACTTGCACTGCTTAAATGGTTCACTTCCAGCCTTGAAATGGATTATGATTGACATGATTGAGTGTTTATTAGATGGCAATGTCATAGCAGCGTCTTCTTCTTTAGCAAGCATCTGTCCTGATACAATACTGGCAAGAAAATAAGGTGGTGGTGCTTGATCCATCTGCCTCTTTACTAACTTCAATTTAATTTTCTTGGATATTTCTTTCTTCAATGTCCCTTGTAATTCTTTCCAAATTTCAACAACATCCACACTACAGCAAAAATCTTTCTGCAGATTGTCCAAGGCTATGGAAACAAGTTTCAGCATATTAAGCAAATCTTCTGTATTTCTCTTTAGTCCAGTGTTGACTACTTTGGCTGTGATAGTTCCATCTATTTTGTCATGGTTCTCTAGACTTAGGGCATGTCTACACTGGGGAGTTATTTTGAAATAACTCCCCTTATTTTGAAATAACAAGGTGAATGTCCACACTACCAAGTCTGTTATTTCAAAATAATGAGCTTGTTATTTTGAAATAATAACTCCTGCTTGTGAAGAGGAATAAGCTTATTTCAAAGTAGTTATTTTGGGAGTCATTATTTTGAAATAACTTATTTCAGAATAACCTGGTAGTGCAGACATAGCCTTAATAAATTGCCATCAGAATAGGCTGCTTTTAATAAAGAACTTAAAACTGAATTACATTGTACATATGGGGCAAGAATTAGTTTGGTTGTCCTGCTCACTTCAGTGAAGCTGAAGCAAAGTAGTTGTGGAAGTATTTTACAATTTCAACATTTTCCGTTATTCCCGGAATTGTACTTAAGTCTATGGCCATAAAATGTGTCAAAAGAGCACTGCACTCAAATGCTATGAGTTCCCTTCATTATCTTCTTCTAGATTTCTTCTAATTTCTGCTACATTTGCAGCATTATTTATGATATAGCTAGGCGCTTAACTTTTTATTTTTGTTTACAGTTTATCAGTTTTACTGCTTTTTTAAAAATATTCTTCTGTATAGGCATTTCCTAATGTTTCTGTAAAATAGACCACCTCATCTCTTGTCACAAAAGCACATATACCTTGCTCATTGAGTATATTTTTCCATCCCTCAAGGTTCAGATAAACCAATTTCCCACACTTTCAATTTCCTTCTCATAGACTGTATTCAGCAGTGTCCAGTCTGCTAGGTGGAGTGCAGCTTGGTCACAAAGGCTACATCTACACTGAACAGTTATTTCAGAATAAGCTATTCCGGAATAGTTATTCCAAAATAGCTTATTTTGAAATAGCGAGTCTACACTGCCTCAGAATAAGTACAAGGCAGGCTCCCCTAATGTAGACGTGCTATCTTGATTTAGAGCTCCAGGATAAATAACTTAGAATGGCCCTGGTGAGGAGCTATTTTGAAATAGCAGAAGTGGAGCGTCTACACACGCCTTATTTCAAAATAGCTATTTTGGAATAAGCATTATTCTTCGTAGAATGAGGTTTATAGAAGTCGGAATAACCCATTTGTTATTCTGAAATTATTTTGAAATACAGAATTGCTGTGTAGACACCTGCATAGTTATTTCAGAATAACAGCCATTATTCTGAAATAACTTTGCTGTGTAGACACACCCAAAGTTTAAATTAGATGCTTGTTCTGAGCAAGATGAAAGGGAGAATTCATTGTGGAAAAGAACTGAACAATCTTTTCAATTACGGAATCTTGCCGGAATTTTCTAGCCCCGATTACGAATTCACCCATGGTTTTACTCCCTGATTCAGGTAATACAAGTAATCTACTTGTTTGATATATGTGAAGCACTGCTGATGGGTGTTCATAATCCCTTATGTTTCAACTGGACCCTGAAACAAAATAGTAAAAAGTCTCTCACTCACTATTGCTCTGTATTTAATGAGTTTGTAAATGAAAGATTCCTTCTCCTGCAGTTGTTTGTACCACTGTTTAGATTATATAATTTATTTTAAACTAATATTTTTAGGAAAAAATAATAAATCATAAGCATTTATCTCCATCGATTTAAATCCTTATCTCTTGCAACATAGCAAGCAGCTTGAAAAAACATTTTTAAAATGTCAGAATTCATAAATGCCTAACAAAAATTCACTTCAGAGGATAGAAGGAAGGCGCTTGGATGCCAGTCCAGGGCTCTGCATGATTCTAACCGTAGGGTACCAGACCTACTTGAGGAGTGACAGCCTCAGTCTGCTTTGAGAGATGCAGGTGATAATCCTCAGAGAAGAGTCATTGGCTTCTTCCTGGAGTGACCCTGAGATACAGGAGGTTCTTCGGGTAATCAGCTTTTCTCTCCTATGGACTCTGAGATTCCTGGAGGAATTGTCCTCACACTCACTCTCTTCATTCCAATGAGACCTTTAGAGACAAGGAAGGGGTGAAAGGTCTGTCTCCATGCTCTTTGTAAATCGGGATCAGAGCATATGGGATCAGTTGTGAGACCAAATATTGTCCCAGTCTAGAGACATAATGATGTGTTGTGACCTGCAGGACTCTGAGGGCACGTCTACACAGCATGGCTAAAGTCGAAGTAAGCTATGCAGCTTCAGCTACATCAATTGCGCAGCTTAAGTCGAAATAGCTTAATTCAGCTTTTGGCGCTGTCTACACAGCAGGAAGTTGAAGGAAGAGCACTCTTCCTTTGACTTTCCTCACTCCTTGTGAAATGAGGGTTAGAAGAGTCATAGTAAGAAGTCCTCCAGCTCGACATCCTTTCAAAATAAAGTCTTGTAGTGCAGACATGCACTATGTTATTTCGGAATAACGTCGCTGTGTAGATGTACCCTGACAGTGTTTTGGGAGCATCAACCCCTGTCTAAAGATCTTCAATCAGTGAGTCAGATACTCCACCCTGAGCAAAGGTCTCAGCAATATAAAAAGTGGGAGGAGTTCATTTTTACAGTGCCTATTGACCCTGATCTGCCTCACAACATCCATTTCTGGATCTAGTCCAGAAAAACCCTGGAGAGAGCTAGGGCAAGGATTAGTAGCAGTGCTCTGTTCCAACACACCCTTCTCTGTGACCTTGACCCCCACATCCTGCTCTCAGGCATAGTCTAGGCTGGCTTTGATAGGCCACGGTATCTGTAACTATAGAGGGGCTTTGGGTTAAGAGAGGGTAGGCTCCCATGGGGACAAAGAGTCAGACCTGGGAATCTGGTATTCTTGAGTCAAATTCCTCTTCTCCTGGTTAAGTGGTTAGATGGCTGTGCTCCATAACCCATTCCTGGAAATTTTGTGCCCAGCCTTGCAGCTCTTCTCATCATCCTGTAGCGGGGATGGTGGGGAGGAAATGAGTCCTTTTCTGATTTAGCCTTTATGCTCCAGATTCCCTTGACACAGAACTAGAGCCCAAGGTCCTTTCTCCCAACACCTCCTGCAGAAGGACTGGGAGGAGAGAGACTCCTGGTTCAGGAAAGACTGGAAGTTGAAGGTGAATTTCTGATGATTCCCCTCTCTTTCTTTCATTAGAGTGCATTTTCCTTCCCCAAGATGGGTCACCTCATGGCATAGCTGAATCACCTTCTCACTAACCCTGTGAAGCACACTGCCTGGCAGGCCAGGGAGAGGATGTAAGAGATTGTAGTGGGGTGGCCGCCCCATCTGGCAACAGAAGAGTTGGAGGGAGCAGGCGATTTGGGAGCTTTGGGAACAGGCTGGAGGGAACTTGTGCAGACCCAGCCAATCAGGGTGCAGCCAGAGAGGGCCGTCTGTAGGCCATCCTACACAGTGCTGCTAACCTTGTGCCGCAATGCCTGACTTGCTCTTAGCAACACAAACATATGCTTACAAAACTGGAAAACTAGCCACATTAAATAGCTGTGATAATAATGCTCTATTGCTAACAACGTATTCGTGCTCAAAGCTAATCAATGGCTGCCTGAGCATTGGGACTGTGGGAACCCTGGAATCCCATGGTTGGGGTCATGCCAACCATGCTGGCCACCCATCCGAGCACTAGGGCTGGGAGTTTCTTGGAGCCATTGGGTTGGGAGTGCAGAAATCACCCTGCCCAGCTGCCCAAGCACTGGGACTGGGGACTACCTGGAGCCCTAGAGCTAGGGGCACAAGAACCACGCTGCCTGGTAGCCTAAGCACTAGGGGTATTGCGGCTATTCTGCCCAGGGGCTGTGGGTGCTCAGGTTGAGGTGTCCTGGGGCTGGAGCCTTGCCCCCATCTTCTCCAGCGCTGGGACAGTGAGCTTTGGTGGGGGAGCTTTGGGCTCCTACAGGGAAGAGAATGTAGATGGGAAGCGAGAGGGGGCACAAGGGGAGGGCCCAGGGGCTACCTGCCCATGCCCCTCCTACAGCAATTCTTCAATGACTATTTCAGGCATCTGGACATCTTAGAGTGAGGGACTGTGTGCATGCCCGGAAGTAGAAACATAGGCACACAGGGGACATCCACAATGAACTTTTAGAGGACTACAAGTTTAGGTGTCAATGGAGCAGGGATTTTTGTGACCTGCACTTGTGCATACAATCGGGACTTAGGCACCTAAACATCATTGAGAATCTGGGCCTAACTGATTTATCTAAGGTTGAACAACTAGTTAATGGCAGATGTTTGACTATAAGCCAGTATTCATGACTTTGTTTCTTATTCTCCTCACCAGTCCATACTGTGTCTCCCAGAAACTCCGCACTGTATAATCCCTTCTGTACTACAGCTTTAGGATAAACTTGTTTTCAGTTGAACAATGATAAGTAAGGAGCTGATCCTACATGTGTTGAAGTCAATCAAAAAACTTTCTTTATTGTTAATGCTGCAGGGTCTGACCTTAAACCTCAGGATTTGGGATTAACTAATTCCTAAAGTATAAATATATCAATCAAATTGCCTTTTTCTATTTTTACATAGAGGGTAGTAAATCACAGATTATATTCAAAATAAAAAGTCTCAGATTAAAAATAAGATACAGGACGTATATATCAAAGATGTGATTTATAATTCAGAAGCACAAGCTATAAATCACCTGAACATCTTCTAAATGAACAGAATAACATATAAAGTGGTGTGACTTCTAAATCAGACTCATATTTCAGAAACCCAGTCGGTGGGATATAAATCTGTTATTTGACAGGATTTGTCAACAAATCAAACTCTAAATGGCATATTTTGACAAAAGAGTTTTCCTCCGTTATAACCATTGCACAAGGAAAGTGAGCAAAGGGAAAGTACAGCAGCATTTTTTGTATTTGCTGCACAATACAGGCTGCTACATAGAGGAACCAGTACTTTATGTCAACTAAAGCCCCATAAACATTTTGGGGAATTTTTCAAGGGAACTTTACAAGTGTATTAATACAAACATAGCCACAGCTAACTGAATAATATAAACTAGTGCTAGGGAGAACTAAGTAATAAGGATGAAGTCCTCTATTCCTTGCAAGGGTGGGGGTATGTAAGGAATACAAGACTGGTCCCCAAAGACATAACTGGGTGTATTTTGCTTAGATATTGTCATGCTTAGTACAGGTTTATTATTAGGGTCCTGTCAAATTCATGGGCATGAAAAATGCAGTGAGATCTGGTCTCTCCTGCCCCTCCTCCCTGTGAAGTATGTTTTTTTGGGTACTTTAACATCACACTGTACAGATTTTGCTGGTGAGACCAGCGTTTCTCAAACCAGGGATCCTGACCTAAAAGAAGGCTGCAGATGGGTCACAAGGTTATTGTATGGGGATCAGGGTATTGCCACTCTTACTCTGTGCTGCTTTCATATCTGGATCACCAGAGAGTGACGACTGCTGGCTAGGTGCCCAGTTCTGAAGGCTGTGCACTGCTAGCCTCAGCTCAGAAGTAAGGATGGCATAGTATCTCCAGCTGCCCAGCTCTGAAGGCAGCACAGCAGTCAGCAATAGCGCAGAAGCAAGGGTAGTAACGCTGTAACCTCCCTACAGTCACCTTGCACCCTCCCTACAGCCCCATTTTGAGTCCAAAGCCCTACAGATACTACACTGTGAAATCTGTGATTTAAATATCTGAAATCATGATTTTTAAAATCCTATGACCATGAAATTGAGCATAATGGATCATGAATATGGTAGGACCCTGTTTATTGGACATAAGGCTGACTGAAATCACCCAAGACATATTGATATTTTAGCACACCACACACACAAGTGTCTTACTGCCATTGTAAAAGGAGCTAATAGTTTGTGAATATTATCAGGAAATCCTAAAAAAGAAAAAAAAATCTGTTCAACATTTTTATTTTTAGTATGATTAATGATTTTCAAAAGATGTAGCTGAAAAATCAGGCCTCTTATCAAACATAAATTCCTATTAGGAACCATTTGGAGCTACTGGAAAACTGAAGCTCTTTAAAAAAAAATCTGTTACTTCTTAGAATTGGTGGTTATTGGTCAGTTATGAGTTGGGATTTCCTAATGCTGTAAGGGACCCTACATGTGAGTTTAAGGTCTTGGAAAGGGACATGGACATTGCTGTAAATATCCTCAGGGTCCAGTCCTTCTGACCTTTCCTCATGAGTATTTCTTACTCACAGAGTAGTTCTATTGGCCCTAAGTGAAACTACTCCTGAAACAAAGGTCTACATGGCTGAGTAACTGTTGCAGGTTCAGATCCTAAATTGTTGTTACTGGTGTATTGAAGTTGCCTACTCGTTAGGGGACTTTGAAGACAGTAAATCTTGGATGAAACCCATAAAGTCAATGGTAAAAGCTCCGAAGGATTGTAGTGATTGGGGGTGGGGCTTTGGGGAAAGGGTGGAGTGGGGATATAGCCTCAGGAAGGGTGGGCCTACAGTGTGCAGTTTTAAGCAAGTGGAAAGTTGGCAACTCTATTATAGTATCTCTTTCACAGGTGTGCTTTCTTCTCACCGAAAGCAGGGATTAGCAAACATCGCTGCACCAAGTCTCCCAACAAAAATGACAACATGATCCCAGGAAGGGGGACCAGGTGGACAGGGGAAAAAGCCTGATTCCCACTGCTCCAAGCAGGGGGCTAAAACTGAAGGCCAAGGGGTTCAGCCTCAGGCAGGGGACCTGTAACCTCAACCCCACACAAAGGGTTGAAGGCTTTTCCCCCTGTTCACCTGGTCCCCCTTCCTGGGATCATGTCTTCAGCTTTGGCCTTGGCCCTGCACAGTGGGGCTTGGGCTTCAGCCCTGGACCCCATCAAATCTCAGCCAGCCCTGGGAACCCCACTGAAATAGGGTCACAACCAGTGTTCCCTCTAAGTTTTTTCATCCACGAGTAGAGTAAGTTTTGTCTTGTGTACCAATAGTGAGGTCATGTGCACTTGCTCGGATGTGTGCCACGGTGGCACTCACCAGTTACTAACAAATATCTTATATATGTATATGTTATGGAAGAAAGAATACTAAAAGAAGGGCTCACAACTGTGAGTAGTCCCATCATGAATGGGACTATGCACAATAACAAGTACTTTGTTTGGTAGTTAGTGGTAGCCTAATCAAGCTCCGGCTAATAGTGTTTGGAAGTCATCTGATATATAATGGCGATTCAGTAGTTTATAAGAAAAGAGGTCTGTGGTCTCAGATGATAATCTAGTGGACAGGTGTCTACATTACATAGTACCTGTGGCATTGCAAGTTATGGGCAGCTGCAAAGCAAGATATAAATTGGGATTTTGAATTTTTATGCGGTTGAGGATACATAACAAAAGCCTTGATGGTTATTATATTTTTTTGCATTTGAAATTTAGGTTTTGAATACTTTGAAATTCTGTAGGCAGCAGGGGAACTATTTTTTGTTTTATTTGTAACTCCATGATATTCAAATATAAGCAGTTGAAGGAGTTGGAAGTTTTGGTTTTAGTTAGTGTTTACCTATTTTTTTTTGCGGGCGGGGGAGGGGAGGATAGGGTTAAAATATATCTAACTCAAATGTCTAATATCGAGGACAAGTGATGTGTTTGTTAAATATTAAACACACCTATCATTTCAGTTAAGGTTTGTGCTTTCAGCCTGTATCTGAAACCTCCAACAAGTCTTGTCCTAAAAGCAGGGAAAGCTCATCTAACATTACAGATTTCTTAAGCTAAAAACAGGCACAAGCATCCTCAGAGGAGAAACCTGCATGTTTATTTGCTTTACATGGTCATTTAACTTAATGCATTAACATTTAGTAAGATATTTAACTGTTTGCAATATATGAGTATTTATGCAGGTTTGACTAAAGACTGAACGTTCAGTCCAGCATGCACTGAGCTGAGTATGAAACTGAGGGTATATTTATTATCTATGTGTATGTTTTAAAGTCCTTGAGGTACATTTTCATGACATTACAGATAAAGATAGCAAAAATGTCTTTACCCTTAAGTAGCACCTAACATATTATTTTATTAAAATGTTATATTCTCTCAGAAGATTTACAGGATAGTTTAAGAAATCAAGCATAACACTTGACTCTTTTGCTCAGTTTCAAGGACTCTCATTTTCTTAGTGTCATTGGAATTATTTTCTATGAGACCTAATCACCACTTCTTTCTTCTAAATGGAAACCTATTTGTTATAAGATTATCTTTATAGTAAACTAATGTTTTGTTTTCCCACTTTTTCCACAATATTGCCCGACAAACAAAATTCCACATACTTCAGTATAAAAATCTAGAAAGATTCTGTCAGCAAAAGACCAAAATCACAAATGGGCAAGGCATAGAAGCAGGCCCACCACCATGAGGCCTCAGCTGCCATCCCACCCAGCAATCCCCCTACCATGCCACCTGAGCCAGCCCTGGCTTGGAGCAGCTGGCTGCAGCACCCCTCACCTTCGAGCAGGAAAATGAGTGCTGCTGCACAGCTTTGCAAATGAAAATGAGGTGGGCAGGCAGAGTATTTTTTATGTGCAGCTGCGCAGGTGCTCACCTTACAGGGGACTCTGGTCTTGGCCCCATGCTTTAACATTTTAATCAATGACTTGAAAGAAAATAGAAAATCACCACTGATAACGTTTGCCAAGGACACAGAAATTGGGGCAGTGGTAAATACTTAAGAGGACAGATCACTGACACAGAACAGCTGGATCACGTTGAGCTGTGCACATGAGGAAACAGTATATACTTGAATACAGCAAAATGTCAATAAATCTAGGAATAAAGAACACAGGCCATCCTTATGTGACGGGGGCCTCTCTCCTGGGAAGCAGTGACTTTGAAAAAGATTTGGTGGTCCTGGTGGATAATCAGCTGACATGTGCTTTGACTGCAGTGCTGTGGCTTTGTTGTTAGTGCTGTGGAAGGTTGTTGCTGATGCTGTTGTTGCCAGTGTGTTCTTGGAGCTCTGATGCCATCTGCACTAGCAGACAGTGTGGCATGATATTTCAGCAGACCTTAATGTTATTCATAAGAAAGACCACAGGCTCAGTTCAGTAGTGAAGGTGCTCAGCTAGGTTTGCTGTCAACAAAACACAGTATTAATGTTCCATACTTCAGGTGCACTTATATATGTAGGCCTGCCCTAAGATATCTGCTCAGTCAGGCTGTTGTCCCCTTGGCAAGTACAGATGCCCTCCTATGACTTCTCCTTTTATACATTGATACAAACAGGTTACATATTATGCTCCAGATGCTGTTAGTTTCCACCCTTATCCTTGTACATGTTAATGTGAACAAAACATCCTTATCCATTGTCCTGTCATGCCGTTCTTATCTTACAAGAGATCTGTGTGGTTTTGGTGCCATCTTCTTCAGTCTGGGAAGTGCTTACTTGGTGTTAGCTAATGCCTGCTGTGTTTTGCTTTTGCAAAGGCTGGGCCCACTGTGGTTCATAGCCTGTGATGCACACTATTAGTTATGCCAGGGCTCCACCAAGGCCTCGATGGCCAAAAGGGCTAATAGGATCCTGGAATGGGATAAATAAACAGGGGAATCTTAAATAGTAGTAAAGAGGTCATTCTACCTTTGTATATAGAACTAGTGAGACTAGAAAGCAGTGTCTGTAATTCTAAGAGGATTTGGAGAGGGTTCAGCTAAGAGCCACAGGAATTATTAAAAGATTAGAAAACATGTATAGTTATAGATGGAAGGAGCTCAATCTATTTAGCTTAACAAAGAGAAGGCTAAGGGATGACTTGATCATAGTTTGTAAATATTTGATAAGGGGCTCCTCAATACAGTGGATAAAGGTGCACCATGATCCAATGGTTGGAAAGTAAAGTGAGACAAATTCATACGGTGAGGCTAATGAGCCATTGGAACAATGTATTAAAGGTTGTGGGGGATTTGCCATCATTGGCAACTTCTAAATCAAAATTGGATGTTTTCTAAAAGATATGCTCTGTATAATAAAGAAGTTATTTTAGGAAGTTTGTTGGCCTGTGTTATATAGGAGATCAGGTGAGATGATCACAATGTTTCCTTCTGGCTGTGGAATCTATGAATCTGTATGTTAACTTTATGGCTGTGAATCCATTCTCAGAAATCACAACCATTGACTACAAATGAGAATGTAAATTATAACCTAAACTCCCTACAGTACAGACCTGTATATTCCATACAGTATGTTCCTAGATCCCTCTGGACTGCAATGAAAATCTCAGCCAGTGAAAGTGATTGCAGTACTAATGACATATTTGTACCATGATTAAGTGGATGGTTCATGTGGATATGAAGTTAGAGAAACCAGGTTTTGTAGCACCTCATCTCTGAATTTCCTAACATTCATGCATTTATTTTTTTAACTGTAACATTGTAATGACATTTTTGTTGAATGTATTACTTATTCTGTCTTAGAACATTTTTATTGGGATGTATCACTCTTGCCTTTTACATCTGAGGTCATGAGAGACCATCTGTTCCAGTGGGTGAGGAATTGAACAAGGAGTAAGATGACATGACTCATAGTCTTGTCATGAACAAGTTGCTTTCCTATGTCTCAGTTTTCTCAGCTGTCAAATGGTAATAATTATGCTCACTCACCTTTATAAAATGCTTTGAGGGGTACAGATGATGATGATGAGATTAGGGTACTCAGCTGATGCCTGTTGACATCCCATCTCCTCAGTAGGCATGTTTAACTGGTGGCCTCCCACCTCCCAGGTGAGCACCCTAGTTGCTGAAAGTTCTGAGGGAAGGCCTTCTTCACATTTTGTATGGAGAGAGGGAGCCACTGAGCATGCTTTCCAGATCAGACCTCACAGGGGAGGTCTGACAGAGGATTTCTATGTTCTCCCAGTTTGTGCAGCATTCTGGGGCTTAGGCATCTGAATGCTCAGAATGAGGCAGTGGTGTTCATGCCCTGAGGCAGAAACATACACACTTAGGGAATATTTACCTCAAAAACAGTGGCACTGAGTGAGTTTAGGCACCTACAGTATTAGGTTGCACCTGCACAGGAGTTTTGTGAATACCAGTGAGCCCTAAATGATGGATTTATACACCTAAGCCCCTATGTAAATTTAGCCTTTGGAAAAGTTGATAAGGAAATATTGGAGAGGGAAATCACAACAGAAGTGGTTTTAAAAATAATATGAAGCATTATACCTGTTAAACTGAACTGCTAGCTATATTTTATAAAACTTTTAAAGAAAGAATGTTTTACAGCTAGTTGATTTTTTTTTCAGGAAATAGTGAATTCACAGAAAAAGGCATTTTTTTCAGGGTATGGGTTGAATTCTGTGAATACTTATCTCAACATTTTATTTTGGGCAGCCAACCATTTCATTCTGACATTTCTGAAATGAAACATTTCAACATTTTTAAACCAAAATTGCAGTTTGTTTCAAAATGTAGCTAGCTGAAACTAAAAATAGCAGTGACACAAAAGGGTGAAAAAATACCCCCAACTGATTCAAAACAAATAAAAAAACAAAAATTATTTTGTTTGGGGCCTAACAACTTTTCCCTGGCCTGGAATCAAAAATTCATCAAGAACAAACAAAGAAATTCAGTGTCAATTTCAAAACAAGCTCTTTTTTTTTTTGTTTAGACCTCCAAACTGAAAAAATGTTCTAATATTCTCTCAGGTCTAATCATGTTAGATCCACTAATGTGTATAACATTTTATTCTGTAGGGCGAGGAAATTAATCTAACAGTGCTTGTACAAAAATTATTGTTTTCTCTAAATAAGAGAGATCTATCTTAATGCAAGCAAACCACACTCTTTAGTAAATGCAGGTATCTACATTTGTTAAGTATTGAGTAGCAGACTGAACAATATACTTGCCAACTGAATTAATAGGGACCAGATGGATTTAATAAAAGATAGATAAGTAGTGGAAGCCTGGAGAATACTCGATCCCAGTTGCATTAAAAAGCAGTGGGAACTGATCTTCAGAAAAGTCTAATGGATTTAGGAGCACAATTCCTATGAATTCCATGGGAGTCGTACTCTTAAGTCCATTTCATGCTTTCAGAAATCTCTCCCCAGATGCTCATTTATCACTGTATGTGGAAAAATTGATAAAGTCATGAATGCATTCCTAAAAATATAATTTACAAATTTTATTTTGGTTCAAATGTCCAAAAATTGGGTGCTTTGTATAGAAATTTCATATGCAGCATTGTCTCTCCATAGATGAATGTAGGAGAGGTTTACATTACACAGAAGGACAAGGCAAAGTTGCCCGTGATTACTGAAGTAATTTGCTCTGGCAATGTTTTCTCAAAAGATCAATGACAACTTAAAAATAAAGGCTATGAAGAGTATGCCACAGGAACTCACCCTATGTGCAGATACTATTGCTAACATTGCCATGGAACACTTTGTTCACTGTTAGGATAGAAATTTAAACCTTTGTCATGTTCTTTTGGCAAATCAAAATGATACAGTTTTTCACCCTCTTTGCACTGGTGTAAACAACTACATGAGATGCAGGTCAATGAAGAATTGGGCTCTGAGAGCTAAGACTCAGTTCTATATTATCCTCTAAAAATGTAAATCTGCGTACTCTCAGAAGAGAGGCTGAACTTTCAAATTTGTAAGATAAGAATTGCTATACATTGGGTGCCACAAATTTCTGATAACGACACCAGATGGCACAGGTAGAAAGCCAAAATCTAGGACTGCATACAATAATTAGACCTCCAGTAGCCTTCCTTAGTAGGGCATCCTAGCCTAGAAGGAAACAGCTATCTGTATCCAAGGGATTAGAAATGCAATTTAAATTGTGGCAGAGGAGGCTGAATAACAATTGCCCATAACAATGAAAATATAAAAATTGGAAGGACTCCTTAGGTGTGACTTTTAGGTTCTGACTCATTCCTAAGAGGCCTTTGGGAGTAGAAAACCAATTCCATTGGAGGACCATATGCATTTAGTTACATTCAAGTGATGGAGGAAAGATACCCTGTTCTCTGATACTTGCCTTCCCCTCAGCGGAATAAATGAATGGTGGGGGCATCCACAATGAGAGAGAAATTTAAAGAAAACTATGTAAAACCAGTAAGCATGTGTGAAAAAACACCATGTGACTGCCCAAATAAGACATTTTCCGCTGCTCTTGTTTAGCTGGTCTGGGCCCCCCAGAAATGATGGACAGTTACAGCTATATAGGTAATCCTTTACATATCTTGATTTTCTGTATTCAGAAAAAATTTCCCTCAAAATTAGGTTATTTTTGCACAACCACCCACAGTAGAGAGTATCTTAGAATTCAACCTAAATAATAATCTGAGACATTTCAGTGAATGCTTTTGTTGTTGTCCCTTTTTAACAGTAGTACTCAGGTGGTTTTTTTGACTGCCATAAGAGTGGAGCTGCTGCCCACTGATTTTAGCTAGTTTAGGACTAGCTGGTAAACAAAAGAAAAAGTTAATGAAACTTTGAAGCATGCACAATAGGGGCACGTCTACACTATGCACTTATTTCGAAGTAAGCTGTTTCGGAATAAAAACTCCAAAATAGCTTATTTCAAAATAGTGTATCCACACTGATTGGAGCCCGAATTTCATTTAAGGCCCCCTTCGGGCAGGGCAGCAGTCACTTCCTGTAGCTGCTGCCTGAGACTAGCTGAGGCTCGTGCTTAAAGGGACCCTCCTGTATAGCTGTGTGTCAGGCTCTTCTCCATTGCCTTCCTCCTTGAGGGACAGCAAATTCTTCCCACTGCGTATTCTGGTTGCCTTTAAGGACACCACTGCATTGGAGCCAGACCTGCTGCAAAGCAGTCGCTGGCTCTTAGACCGGCTGCCGCACCGCTAAGTGAAGTTACTGCAGGCTGCCCTCATGGCTCTGTGGGAACAGGACCCGCCGCTCCCTGCGGGGCAGCTCCTCTCTCCATGTGCTGCTCATGCAGCAAAGCCCCTCTCACCCTCCCCTACACACCATGAAATGCTGCTTCTGGCAACAGGACACCAGTTCCGACTGGTGGGACCGCATTGTCATGGAGTGGTGGGACAGCCAGCAGTGACTCCAGAAATTCTGCATGCAGAAGGACACCTTCCTGGAGCTCTGCAAGTGGCTTGCCCCTGTCCTCCAGTGATGGGACACTCGCATGAGACCCACCACCCACCTCCAGCAGTGAGTTGCCATTGCCATCTGGAAGCTCGCCACACCAGACAGCTACCGCTCCATAGGGAACCAGTTCAGCTTGGGGAGATTGACTGTTGGGGCCGTGGTCATGCAGGTTTGGTGCTCTTGTGCTATTTTCCCAGGAGGGTGATGAACTGCTGGAATGGAGTCCCTTAGGGAAGGGGGGTTGCAGTGGAAGCTCCCTCTCTGGAAGGTTTTCAGTCTTGCCTTCATAAAGCCCTGCCGGGGGATGGGGTAAGTTGGGGTTGGTCCTGGTGTGTGTGTGTGTGGGGGGGGGGTTAGGTCATCATCCTGGGTGATGTGGACACCATCATCACTGGCTGGGCCCCTGACCACCGGACCTCCGATTATATTAACTGGAACGGGTACTTTTCTATGGTCCTGGAGGTTGTCATGGACCACCGAGTCCGCTTCACAGACACCAGTGTCAGGTGGCTGGGGAAGGTGCACAACACTCACATATTTAGGAATGCCAGTGTTTCCCAGAAGATGCATGCCAGCTCTTTCCCCCCTGAATGCAATATCAGGGTCGGGAACGTGAACATGTTGATGTGCAACATGAGGGATGCAGCCTACCCTTTGCTTGCCTGGCTGATTAAGCCCTTCACAGGATACTTTGAACGCAAGGAGCATTTTAATGGCAGGCTCAGCAGGGCCCGCATTATTGTAGAGGGCACCTTTGGCCATCTCAAAGGGAGGTTTCACTGTCTCCTCACCTGCCTGGACCTCAGTGAGTGGAATGTCCCCCATGTGTTGGTGGTCTGCCGTGTCCTGCACAACCTGTGTGAAAATAAGGGGGAGACATTTCTGCCATGGTGGGGGGCGGAGGCTGAGTAGCTCGGAAGGGCCTTTGAGGAACCATACATGGCTGCCATCCAGCAGGCCCATTGGGGGCTGTGCCCATCTGGGAAGCCCTGAAGGAAAGTTTCAACCAAGGACACCTGTGACACTCTCCCCTGGGCTTCCTACAAGGGGCCTCTGCAGTGCACCTCTGTGCATTTCCTCCCCTATCCCTCCCTTCCCCTGCCCTCCCTTCCCTCCTTCCTCCCTGCAACCCCTCCCCTGCAGACACAATAAACCACACTTTTTGTTGTGAACCAATAAACCGTTTTTTAAATTGGGGTAAATATAACTGGGGAGGGACTGGGGAAAGAACCTAAGAGGGGGGAGGAGGGAGGTGGAAAGGGGAGGAGGGTGGAGGAGAGGCTCAGGGATGGGTCTGGGTCTGGTGGCTGCGTTGGGTGGTCCCATCACCTTGTGTGTGGGGCTTTCAGTGGCCAGAGGATGGGCGAGGGGGAGAAGCTGGAGAGGCGATGGCAGGAGCTGGGGCGAGAGCAGGAGCAGCAGCAGAAGAGGGGAGCTGGCTGCTGAACTGCTCACTGGCAGCCACCAGGCAGTCAGCGGTGGCGGTGAAAGCCATGCACATGCGCTGGTCCTGCTGCAACAGCTCCTGCCAGATGGTGCGGTGCGCTCCAGGTCAGCATCCTGCCTGCGGTCCTGCCACTCAAGAGACCACTGCAGGGCATGGAGGCCGGCAATGTGCTCCACTGCAGGGCATGGAGGCCGACAATGTGCTCCACTGCAGGTCTTCCCGGGGGCACTGGCACCCGCAGAACTCGCGGGGTCGGGAGGGTGGTGCAGGAGGTGGTAGACATGCCTCACTCATGGCTGACCCAGCTGGGAATAACATTGAGATGGACAGGAGACAGGGTGCCTGATGCCTAGCCCCTAATGTACGAGGTGGCACCGAAAGGTCTTGTGTCAGATGACGGTGATGTGCTTTGAGCAAGGCCATCTGTGGCCTAGGCAGCGGGCACTTTCCTGCAGGGATACAGATGTCCTGGGGGGAGCCTTGCTACCCCAATGTCCCGGGGATAAGCAGGCATGGGAAGGTGCTGGCCAGTCTGGGAGCTGGTAGCTGGGAGGTGGGTAATGGAGAGGCTGGGCTTCCCTCCATGCTGCGCACACACTCGGTCTGGCATTGGCGGCGTCCCACTTATATCCCTGCCCGCTGGAGGATAGAGTGGGGGAGGGTGCTTGGGGAGGTGTATGTGAGTGGCACATGCCGCTTGCCAGGGGAGGGTGCTACTGGGGTCCCCTCCACTTTCTTCGCCTCCCAGCAGGCTCCCCTGGCAGGGGCTCAGTGTCCTCTGCCTCACTGTGCTTGTCCAGGAGCGGATGCTGCCCTGAGCATGTGGGTATGCCCATGTGCCCTGTGCGACATTGCTGTGTGGGTCCATGACCCCATCCTCCTCAGCTTGTGGCTTGTGTTGGGAAGGTGTTCCACCATGGAGTTTGGAGTAAGGCAGGCCTGTGCAGGAACCGTGTGAGCAGGAGCACAGGGTGCCTGTGTGGCAATCTGGTTGCGTCTGTTTGCTCTGGTGCACTCATGTGCAAAGGCTACTGTGCGATCCCCAGGCTGAGAAGGCCGAGAAAGGAGTGCACAGCCTCTCACTGCCTGCCCCCTCCCACCATGTTTGTCCAGGGAAAGAATGCAACTCACCTGATGGGCCTTCCCCAACCTCGTCCGATCTTTGGGTGACATCCTGGGAGGGGGGTACCGGCTCCAGGGACAGGCTGACTTCCTGGCTGGTGGGCATGGTGTTGCTGCTGGCCTCCTCTTCCTCCTACTTCTCCTTCACAACCCTGCCCTTGTGGAGGCTGATGATGGGTGTGTCCTGACTGGAGTCAACAAGGAGAGGAGGGGAGGCAACCTGCCCCCCCCCCTCCCAGGATGCCATCCAGCTGGGTGTAGAAGCAGGAGGTCTGGGGTGCCATTCCCGATCAGGAACTTCTTTCCCTGGCCTTGGTGTAGGCCTGGTGGAGCTCCTTGATTTTCATTCAAACCTGGTCCAGAGTGTGGCTCTGCTCCTCTGGACCAGGCTATCGGTCATCTGGCTACAGACATCAGCATTTCACTGTCTGGTGTGGAGATCCTGGAAGTTGAATTGATCTCCCCAGATTTTGATCAGGTCCAGGATCTCTGTCAGTGCATGAGGGACCCCTCCTCTTTCACCCCAAGCAGGGGGATGGGAGCTGGCTGCCGGCTCCCTTGCAGCTCTGTGGGGCTCAGTGGGAGCACGGGGCTCTGCCATGGCAGCAGGGAAGGCAGTGATGACTGCTGGTGTGTGGCACAGGGCTGGCAGGGTCCGCTTTGTGCCACAAACCCTTTCCCTTGTGGCTGTAGCTTTAAGGGCTGCAGGGGAAGGGCAACTATAGAGTTCTGATGAGTGTGGACAGAGTGGGCACCAGGGCATCTGTGGGAAGCCTTGGAGGCCACTTATTTTGAAATAACCACAGCTGCCCCGTCTACGCACACCCTATTTTGAAATAGCTATTTCAGAATAGGCATTATTCCTCATGAAATGAGGGTTACAGAACTTGCAATAAGAAGCCCATTATTTAAAAATTATTTCCAAATAATGGGCTTGCGGTGTAGATGCTCACTTTGTTGTTTCAGAATAATGTTAGTTATTTCAAAGTAACACTGCTGTGTAGACATGACCTACGACATCTCCCAGGCTAATTGGGGACAACTGGGGACAATTAGTTCAGCCAGAGCCAAAGGGAGACTGCCCTGCTGGCTGGTAGGTGAAGCTCTCTGCCCCAAGGGCTCATACTGTTGCCTGCTTTTACTAATTGCAACAAGAGGATAACCACAAGGAGAAACATAGAAGTTGCCAGGCTATTTGAAGAATTGGGTGCTTTCTGATTGTTCAGCTCAGTGATGTGTTGGAATTAATGCTAAATCCATAGGCTATGTCTACATTCGTGGCTTCTTGCTTGAGAAATATGCAAATGAGGCTAAGCGTGGAATATTGTGGCACCTCATTTGCATACCTAATGAGCCACCATTTTTGCAAAAGAGGCTCTTGGGCCAGAAGGAGCTGTCTACACTGCCCCTTCTTGCGCAAGAAAACCTCTCTTGCACAAAGCCGTTATTCCTGAAAATAATCAGCGTAACGGCATTGCGCAAGAGGGTTTTTCTTGCACAAGAAGGGGCAGTGTAGATAGCTCCTTCTGGCACAAGAGCCTCTTCTGCAAAAATGGCAGCTCATTAGGTATGCGTATAAGGTTCGGCGATATTCCATGCTTAGCCTCATTTGCATATTTCTCACGCAAGAAGCCGCGAGTGTAGACATAGCCATTGTGTATATTTTAAATGCATTGGATTTCTCTCCTATGTACCAATTGGTATGGAAGAACTTGATACGTTTAATAAGAATTTTGTTGTTGTTACATAGCATTTAGTCTGTTGAAGCAATGATAAAGTTGTGTTTATGAGGAATCTTAGCTGACCCTCAAATGGTCTGCTTATAGACTCATAGGCTCTAAGGTCAGAAGGGACCATTATGATCATCTAGTCTGACCCCCTGCACAATGCAGGCCACAGAATCTCACCCACCCACTCCTAGAATAATCCTCTCACCTATATCTCAGATATTGAAGTCCTTGAAACAATGGTTCAAAGACCCCAAGATGCAGAGAATCCTCCAGCTGTGATCTGTACCCCATGCTACAGAGGAAGGCGAGAAACCTCCAGGGCCTCTGCCAATCTACCCTGGAGGAAAATTCCTTCCTGACCCCAAATATGGCGATCAGCTAAACCCTGAGCATGTGGGCAAGACTCACCAGCCAGACACCCAGAAAGTTCTCCATAGTAACTCCTATCATCCCTCCATTGACCTATTTACCACTGATAATGAATGGTCAGTTAGTTACCAAGACCATGTTATCTCATCAAACCATCCCCTTCATAAACCCATCTAGTTTAATCTTGAAGCCAGATAGATCTTTTTCCCCCACTACTTCCCTTGGAAGGCCGTTCCAGAATCTCACTCCTCTAATGGTTAGAAACCTTCATCTAATCTCAAGTCTAAACTTCCTACTAGCCAGCTTATATCCATTTGTTCTTGTGTCCACATTGGTATTAAGCTTAAATAATTCCTCTCCCTCACTGGTGTTTATCCCTCTAATATATTTAAAGAATGCAATCATGTCCCCCCTCAGCCTTCTTTTGGTTAAGGTAAACAAGCCAAGCTCCTTGAGTCTCCTTTCATAAGACAGGTTTTCCATTCCTCGGATCATCCTAGTGGCCCTTCTTTGTACCTGTTCTAAACCTACAGATTTATTACACTGTGGTGTCTCTGTTCCAAACTTGAGTAACCGAGGGTATGGGCATGCATGACTGTGCAAAACTGCATTTTTATCTTATGTGGTATTACTCACAGGTGGGAATGCCACTTTCAAAACAGACTGAACTTGCTCACTATTTCTTCAGTAAAATGGAATGGTAACAGATACTTGTGTAATCAAAGTTTTGTGGGTTATAAATGGAAGAAAGCAGGAATAATGACAGTGCATCAGTGCTGATGACATATGTAATACTCTTCACTGCTTTTTCACTGCTGACTTAGTTCTGGATTCCCTGCATTCCATTCTCTTCTCCTCTGGACTCATTTGTGCCTCTTTCTTATAGCAAAGGATAGCTCTCCAGTTCTCAACATCTGCTTCCTCTAGTCCACCTTCCTATGTGTCTGAGTCCATGGAGAAAGTTCCAGAAACCCACAATTCTTATCTGTCTGTTCTGCTACATATCCCTTGCCTAGCTGCACTCTTTCTTCAGACATAGCAACTCCCATGCCCACATACACAGATACTTTGTTACTTCTGTCATTTTTAAAATCCAGTTGTCTGGTCTCAAGCTGTCCAAGCAAGGTCTCACTGAATTTTTGAACATTAACAAGTTCTGCCATGATCTTTCCATCATCTTGTCACCCACCCCTGTAACACCCTCTTATTTAGAGGGTCATTTACACAGAGGTTTCTCACTTACCCTCTGTAACTGCTCCACCTATTCCTGTATAATGCTGTATAATTGAAATACAACATGTATATCAGTGATATTGCCACTCTTATGCAATTGCAACACATCTTGTGCAAATCATGTCATGTAAGATGTGAATAGAAAAGTTATGAATGCCTAACTTGGGTTATCTTGTTTATATGCATATATCATTTTTTCATCTAAAGTTATGAGCATTGACTATGCACTGATATCTTATGTATGTGCTGCATTCCCGGGCAATGCCTACCAGAGAAGATTTACATCTAGGCTAGACAGCTTTGTGTTGATGGCCTGTCAAAGATACTTAGCTCTTACAAGGGGCCATTGATGAAACTCATTCTGCCCAAATGGCTCTTCTTGCTGACACCTCAGCCTCCAAGGGGCCAATGGCTACCTCCGGTGGGCCAACAAGTCAGGAAAGGACATGTGGTATGCTCATGTGACCATGGAATCAATATTGTGCTTGTAACTTCCCACAAACAGAGGCTGTAAGCTGTGTTTTGAAACAGCACATTTCCAAATACATGGTAGAGAGTATAAAAGACCCCCAAAATGATTCTATTGTGCCTCTTTCCTGCTCTGATTTTCTGGACTGAGGATTTATAACTAAAAGGAGCACATTGGACTATGAACTGAGGACCTTCCAATATTTTGGAAATTACTAGAGACTTTACAAGCCAGAAGTCTATAATATAATGGCTAGAAACCTGACATAAGAACATTTTAATTATTGTATGCATATGGTGTATTAATCATGTTAACTCTCTTCTTTTCTTTTATGAATACACCTTTAGATTTGAGTTACTAAAGGATTGGCAGCAGTGTGATTATTGGGTAAGATTTCAGTTATGTGGCTGATGTCTTGAGATTAGAAGGACCCTATATGTGATTAAATTGGTTTTCAATAACTACTTATCATAGAATCCAGTGTCTGGGTCATGAGATAAGGGCTGGAATGCCTAAGGTGACTGCATTTCTGACTTCTTGTTAACCAGTGTGGTGAGACAGAAGTTTACTTTTATCATAAAAGTGAGCCCTAATTTTCAGCAGTTTGTCCTGAATCTGGTATTCTCAGTTGTGACCCAGTGAAGCACAATGATATCCCCCAATCTTCCTAGCTATTATCTTCCTTTGCCTTAACTCTTACTCTTTATTCTCAGCATTTCGCCTCTTCTGACGGGATCCCCGCAAAATAATAACAGCCTCTGGTCTCACCCATCCTCAGAAAAACAATAGTTGACTCTCCCTGCTTCCCTGTCTCTGTTACTTACTGTTCTATGTCTCTTCTTTCTTTCTGCAACCTTATCAAACATGCCATTTACCAGTTCTATTTAGACTTTGTCTTCTCAATGCCATCCTGGATGCACTATGGGTAAATACCCCACTGTGCAACTCATCACCTTCTGATGCTAGGAGTTCTGGGAATGGGTCACAGTGCATCATGGGGCTGGGCTCACAGTCCTATGATGCAGTTTTCACCATTCCATGGGCTTGTGACTATGTTTTGCATTGTTTTTCAAGTGCCCCTGTAAACCTTGCACTCACCATCTCTGCTGGAAAACATGGATCCTACACTACTTCCAGTCTTGTGATTAGTGTTATGAACACAGTGTGGCTAATTATGAAGTATTTCATGAGCTATGAATCTGAAAATGAATCCGTGGTGCCTGCAGTGTGCCAGGGCAAGCAATGATTCCAGATGGACCTTCGAATTCCTGGACTGGCTACACATGGTGGGCCTTTGGTACTGTACATAGGAAACAAGCACTAAGTGGTGGGATCTGAGCACAATCCAGCTATGGGATGGTGAGCAGTAACTGCAGATCTTTTGGATGTGCAAAGCCACTATCCTGGAACTGTGTCTGGAGCTCGCTCCTGTTCTGCAGGGCAAGGACACTGGAAACAGAGCTGCCCTCAGTGTGGAAAAGCGAGTGGTGATTGCTATTTAAGTGGCAGCTCCACATTACTACTGGTCACATGCAAATCACTTTGGAGTTGGGAAGCCTACCTTGGGGGTTGCGGTAATGCCATTAATTGCCTCCTGCAATGAATAACTGACTCTGGGCAACGGGCGAGAAATAGCAGGTGGCTTTGTGTCAATGCGATTCCCTAACTGTGGGAGGGACATGGTGGGCACAGGCGTCTTTTTTGGCCCCAGACCATCTGGTGGCAGAGTACATCAACTGAAAGGGGAACTTCTCTATGATACTGCAGCCACTAGTAGGGTCATTTCAGTGCTGCCGAGATTGCAACTTTCTCAGTTTTTTTCTGGATAGATTCAGCTGAAACCACTAAACTCCTGAGGATCATTTATTCCACAGGAGGGAGCCAAGGAGCAGGTTGGGGCTTCCCCACAGGAAAATTAGAGTTTTTCTAGTGGTTAGAAGAAGGCTTATGTGGGCAGAAACTTTGACATCATGGTAGGAAATAAGTGGGCAACTCAGGCCCATATGCAATGTTATGACCCATGCGAATAAAAGAAGAGACATTTATTTCAAGGAAGTCAGTAGTAAGGCAGTTCCAGGGGGCTGATGCAGGGCTGGTGTTTGTCTTGACTCCAAGGACTTCAGTAGTATTTTAATCTGGCCCAAGCAAAAGGCAGCCTACCAAAGATTCTGTAAACTGATGCTAGACAAATTCAATCTAGAAATAACATGTATAATTTTGAAAAAACTTAAAAAACAATAAATAGTCTTGCAGCACCTTAGAGACTAACAAAACATGTAGATGGTATCATGAGCTTTCGTGGGCACAACTCATTTCTTCAGATGAATGTATAATGTTAACAGTGATAGTAACTAACCATTGGAAATGACCAAGGAATGTAGTGGATTCTCCAGCCCTTGAAATCTTTAACTCAGGACTGGATGTCTTAAAAAAATGCCATAGTTTAACAATAAATTACTGGGTGAAATTCTATGTCCTGTATTATGCAGGAGCTCATAATGGTCCAGTATTCCCTTAAATTATGTGAATCAGGTGCCCATGTGTGATTCTAGTGCAACTAGAAGCAGGTTCCACACATCCATTTCAGCCACTTGGGCTGAGAGATCCAGCTCTTGGGGAGGAATTTGACCACCCTTTTGACTAGCTGCAGGGATCTATCTGTGGTGAACATGGGGGAACCAGGACCTTCTCTTATGTGTGTGCACTGCATGCAAGCATTGGGCACCACCAGGAAGGGAAGAAGGTGCTTCTAATTTGAGACTGAAGTTGGAGGACAGTTTAGACTGCTTTTTTTACTAGTGGAGAGAGAATTTCTTCTTAAGACTATGGGATTTATCGGATTACAGTCTGTGTATAATTGTTGTGGTTAACTAATCATATGTGTGACTCATTAGTACCCTGTAGTTCTCTTCATGCTACTAGATGGCTGATAAAGATATTGGAATATACCATTTAGTTATTCCATGACACTGACTGGCTCTCATCTAGATGATTTTTTGAAGAGTTTAAGATAGGTATGCTCTTCATAGTATCTTGTTTTAGCCAGATATTTCTCTTGTGTGTTGGTCCAATAAAAGAGATTACCTAATCCACCTTGTCTCTCTCTGTCATACGCATAGCATTTAATTTGCAGCTAATGCATAAGATGGATGACAATTTGTGAATATTCAAAAATATTCTGAAATGTTCTTATCTTCAGTTTTCTGCAATGTAATGTCATTTGCGTTTATTTCAGTGAAAGATGACTAGATGCATAAAAAGAAATGAATGGAGAACTAGAAATATACACTTTTTGTTCTGTTCATGTATTTCAAAATCCCACAACACCAATTCCCTAGTTGATTCCCATCCCTCCATTATTGCACGACTAGGGCAGCACACATCTGTCCTTTGATTAAATGCTTGTGCCCGTATTGTCACTGTCTAACAAATGTAACAGCACTCTTCCCTGAGTGGGGCTGGTTTGGAGTGTAGGTGTGTCTGTGCATTTGTATTGTGTTTGCCTGGTGCTGGAAGGTGACAGTGGTTCCTAGGAAATCCTATTCTTGTTCTTGTGATATCCTGCTTTGCAACAGACAGGTATTAATGCCATGTTCCTCTTCTTTCCCCCATGACTGTAAAAATGTGGTTTCATCACACAACATTGTTCTACAACAGTAACGTTCATTTTAAAACAGCCCCACAAAGCATATACACACAACCTCCACAGTCTGGGGGTTTTTCATATTTTTGGAAACTTTGAAACTGAAGTCTATCAGCCTTTCGTGCAACCATAAGGCAATGTTCTCAGCCAACAAATGGTGGAGCTGTTGCTTTGAGAAATGACCATGCTACACACTGCTGAAAAACTGATGCAGAAATTGGACCATCCAAAGCATATGCACTTTTTACATTGTAGGGATAGCGAAAGAACAATTTTACTTATTGGGATCCTGCCGTGGCAGGACGCTATAACTAAAATTTATTTATTTATTTAAATATTTTTACCCCGCCTCTCTATTGAAAATATTTGAGGTGGCTTACAAAAAAATGTTTAAACACAATACAAATATATATACAAATTTAAAATATGAGACCCCAGAGGGACATAAAACCTGATAAAAACATATAGAGAGGAGGAACACACACATACAGACTCAAACATTAATAAAAGCACGCGTAAAAAGGGTAGCTTTAGCCTGACGCCGAAACAACGCTAGCATTGGCGCCATGCGAATGTTCTGAGGAAGAGAATTCCACAGCCTGGGAGCAAAAGCTGAGAAGGCCCTGTTCCACGTAGATTTTAATCTTAGCTCCACAAGTGGGGGAACACGAAGCAAAGCCTCCGCAGCTGACCTCAATCCCTGGGCAGGTTCATATGGGAGAAGACGGTCTTTCAGATACCCCAGACCCAACCCAGTTAAGGCTTTATAGGTCATAACTAAAACCTTATATTGTGCCTGGAAACATAGTGGAAGCCAGTGCAGCTGCTGAAGCACTGGCATAATGTTCTCCGTATAATGACTATTAGTTAAGACTTGAGCAGCCGCATTCTGGACCAGCTGAAGTTTCCAAAGGCTCTTTAGAGGCAGCCCCACATAAAATGCATTACAGTAATCCAGTCGGGATGTAACAAGAGCATGGATCACTGTGTCCAAGTCATGCTTGTTCAAGAAGGGTTGCAGCTGGTGGATCAAACGAAGCTGCCCAAAAGCACTCCTGGCCACTGAAGGAATCTGATTTTCAAATGTTAAAAAAGGGTCCAGGAGGACTCCCAAGCATGCCTATTCTTTCAGGGGGAGAGTAACACCGTCTAGAACAGGTGCCATGCCACATTCCTGAACAGATGGCCGCCTGATCCACAGGACCTCAGTCTTATCTGGATTCAACTTCAGCTTGTTTGACTTTATCCAATGCACCTCTCTGTAAGAGATAAACAAAATAACTGATTCTGCAGGGCATCTATATAGAAAAACATGGGCTAAAATATATTAAAATTATGTTCTTGAAATAGAATTGTACTTAGAATTCTAAAATTAGTTGAGAATAGGTTCTAAGATACATACGATTATTTTTTTAAAGAATATCTTGATGTATAACTGTATTAATTCTCAATGGCAAATGTAAAGAGTTTGTTATGTTCATTTCTTTTGAATACAAACAAAAATATAGTAGAGCTTTGCTGAGAACCTATTTTTTAGTCTTTTGAACAGCAGCGTTTGTGTTAGCTGGTACATTTTTATAAAACTGTACCTTAAATACAAAAAGGGATTATAAAAATATCATCACCTGTGAGAATACTCTGTAATTTGAATTAGAATTTCAGTCTCAGTTTTCCCCAAATCTTTATAAAAAAATGTTCAAACAGCTTTGCCTAATAAATGAGGATTTCCTTTCATTTCTAATAAGAGACTTTAGGACAGAAATATGAATGTTATCAAATATTTATTCCCTTGTATGGACAAGCATTCACTATGATTATCTTTTGGACTAAAAAGCATAAAATGTTACATAGCCAATTAAGCTTTTAAAAGGTCTATGTAAAGCAGAATATTACATCAGAAAGCCCAACCCCCTCATTTCCCAAGAATGCCTACACAGAATAGTTAGAAAAGCATGCCAAGCACAACCTCCCCTACAACCACTAACAAATAGAGAAAGTGTGGTGGCTAGTTCCACCCTAGTAACCCGTAGCTCAGGGATTAGGAACCTTTTCAGACTGAAGAGCCAAACTACAACAAAATTCAGAACAAGTGGTGAACAAAGAGCGGTATAAGAATGCCCATTTGCATTACTGAAGATATGCAACTTAATGTTATTGATAATTGGCATAATGATTAACAATAGCATAAATGAAATCTACTCACAGACTTTATTTACATCATAACTGGTCAAATCCAGTTTCATGCACGCGTTCAGGCTGTCTTCTGTCAATCTAATGGCAGGGGGCTGGGATGCGGGGGTACAGGAGTCTGGGTTGGGGTATATGAGGGGCTCAGGGCAGGAGGGTTGGATATATGATCGGCTCAGGGCACAAGGTTGGGGCATGGGGGGTGCAGGAGTGTTATGGCTGGGAATGTGGGAGTGCAGGAGTCTGGGGATGTGGGGATATGAGGGACTCAGGGCAGGGGGTTCAGGTGTCTGATGGGCTCAGGGCTGAGGTGTGTGTGTGGGGGGTGTACAGGAGTGTTATGACACTATGGCCAGATGGGGGCTTGTTGGCCACACTTCATTTTTAAATAAAGTAAAGTATTATGTCCCACAAAAAGGGTTTCAACATTGTCTTTATTTATGGCAGGGCAGAGGTGGGAAAACTTTTTTGGATTGGGGGCCACTGACTCACAGAAAAATCAGTTGGGGGCCACACAAGTGAGAAGCAAAAAAAAAAAAAAACAAACCCTCCAAAACCCCCCAACCCTTACTGATGTGGCCCCCAACTGAAAAACCCTGGCACTCCAGCCCCATGGTAGGGGGAGAGATGGAGGTCTGAGGTTCAAGGCATCAAGCCAGATTAACTCTTCTGAGGTTCCAGGGTTAGTGGATTTTGTGGCCTTCCCCTAGGCTCTGAGGTAGGGCCAAAATGGGGGGTTAAGAGTGTGGGACAGGGCTGCCAGTAAGTGGGATAGGGTTGAGGGTGCAGGATCCGGGCAGGAAGTGGGTTGCAGGACAGGGTGATGGGGTGAGGTCTGAGTGTTAGGGAGGGTGCAGGAGCAGGCTGGGAGTAGGGTGTCGGGCCAGGGGGAGAGGGTAGGAGCAAGGGAAGGTACAGGAGCAGGCTGGGGGTAGGGTGTGGGGCTAAGGGAAAGGGTGCAGGAGTGTACTGGGGATAGGGGGTCTGGCCAGGGGGGAGGTGCAGGAGCAGCATGGGGGTAGGTGTTTGGCTGGAGGGAGCGGGGAGAGTGCTCAGGGCTTTCTCCTCCTGCCCTGCCCCCCCAGGAAGCCGGCACTGGCATTTCAATCTTGCAGGGGCTGTGAGGCTGGAGGGCCAGTGTGGGCTCCCTGCTACAGCGGAAGTTAGGGGGGCTGAGCTTGAGCAGGAAAAGGTCCATATTTGGTTCCCTACTGAGCTATACTTGGCTAGCCAGTCTTTATACTGAGTTTGCAACTGGAAAAATCTATTCAATTTCTTAGTCATTTAAGTGGTGCTTAGAATTTATCACCATTTAATATCAACTACTTAAGACCCTAATCCTGCAATCAGATTTGTATAGGTGAAACCCAGCGGTCCCTGAACTCTGTAGAGTCTTATTGAAGGCATGGGCACAAGGATCTATTTGCATGTACCCATTTGAGGGGAATCAAGGTATAATTTTTGACCTTTCCATGTAGCATTGTGTTTATTCATCCTGGCTGCAGATAATTCCATATTAAAAAACAAAAACAAAAACAAACAAACAACCCCCCCCCCCCAAAACCCAGTGTGCCCAAGACATAGTTTTTGGGTTTAAATCAAATGTCATTCTAAATCCTAAGCAGGAGATCCTTTAGATTGAAATGAGAATAGAATTTCAGATCTTCATTAGAATTTATGCTTTGGAAGGAAAGCTCCATTGTTCCCTGTAAGCTATGTACTTGGGAGGCCACCAGGAGAGATCAAGATGCCACCTACCTGATTAGCTGAGTGCCCACAGCCAGCAGTATGTGTTTCTACTGATGGTGCTCATCTGCACATGTCTCGATGCACATAACAAAATTTATTCTGCACATGGATGGAAAAAAATGAGAGGGAACACTGTTTAGGTCTATTCCATCTGTGCCACTGGCAGACCAGGTGCCAACTCAAGCCAAGGCCCTAGGCCTCACTGAACCCTATCAGATGCATAGGCAGAAAACAGTCTGGCTAACCTGTGTGTAGACATTGTTAATATACATGTGCTCAGTGTTTAGACATGATGAAACGCTTGTAGGGTGCTACATGTATTAATCTCACTTATAACATCTGTAGTCCATGGATAAATATATATTGAGTGTTCGCATTGTACACCTCATAATTGTTTAACTCACCAAACAGTAAAGAAGCTTTAATTAGTGTAAAGTGCTGATCCTGCACACAAGAAGGTCCTTTGAAACCAAACGCACCACTGTGACATATCAAACGACAAAAAATTGTGTTCATTGCTTCCCCCACTTGAAGTGAGACCTCAAAAGCTCATAGACTTTAAGAACAAAAGGGACCATCATGATCATCTAGTCTGACTTCCTGCACATTACAAGCAACAGATTCTTTCCCAACCACTCCTGTGAAAGATCCATAACTTCTGGTTCAGTTACCGAAGTCCTCAAATTATTATTTCAACACTGCAAGCTACAAAGAATCCACCATTTACATTGGTTTAAACCTACAAGTGATTTGTGCCCCATGCTGCAGACATGCTCCCTCACCCTGGGTTTTTGCCTTTCTGACCTGGCAGAAAATTCCTTCTCACCCCCAAATATGGTGATCAGTTACATCCTGAGCATGTGGGCAACACTCACAAGCCAAACACCTGGGAAAGAACTCTTTGTAGTAATTCACAGCCCTCCTCATCTACTGTGTCATCACTGGCCATTGGAGATATTTGCTGCTAGCAATCACAGAGTGATGCCTCTGTAGGTATTCTTATCATACTGTCCCATCCATAAACTTATTAAGCTCAGTCTTAACACAAGTTAGGTTTCCCCCCACTGATTTGCAAGGTGACTGGCAACAGATCACTGTTGTCACATCCTTACAGGTAAGTACATAATTTTAAAGTATTACTAACTCAAGCCACAACTGTTTGATTGTTAGTTGACTTTGCAAACTCCAAATCTGCAAAAATGAGTATAGGCTTCTCCACAATGAAATAATAATAATAAAAAAATAACATCAGTGCAGGGTGGTTGAGAACTTCTGCTGATTTGTTAAAAATCAAAGAACTAATTATATTTCCAGCCAACATTTCTTTAATTGTGTTGATCAGAACACCACCATTCTCTTTCAAATATTTATTTGTGAGATTGTATGAAATTTCTGACCAGCTGCAGGATCCTTGCCAAACTCAATCAAAGTCCTGCAAAGGACCATTGGCATGGCCTTGTGGCTGCTCTGAAAAGCAGAGAGCACATACAAATTCACTTACTACATCATATTGCTCTGACTCTTTTTATTGTTCCTGGACAAATACTCAGCTTCCTCCTTTTTGCATGTTTTTGGGTTTTTAAAATCTTTTTTTGAATACTTCCCTATGTTCTGAAGTGTATCCTGACACAGATTTTTATTTTCTTCCCATTTTATTGTCTCAAATCTTTAAACTGTTATCTGCTTTCAGCTTGAAATGTGTACCTGATGGATCTGAAATTCATCAGTATGTTCAGATGCATGTGCACTTCAGAGGTTGTGTGCATGCCTGTTTGTTTATTGTGTTTATCATTTAGATTAATACATAGCCTTACTTCAACAGGCAACTTTGTATACACACAGAGACAAATACAGTATTGTAATACACAGCTCTCATACAATATATTGTATTTTCCTAATAACTCAAATTATTTTTTATATATTTGAATGATACACAAGTAGGGTAAAAATTGGAAAAAATACTATTTTAAACCCCAAGGTCATATTTTTTTTGTAAAATTGGTTGAAACTGAAAATGAAGGGACTTAGATTTATTTTATGAAGCCCATGTGACTTGAAGACATCTAATTTGACTAAGTAATTTTTAATTAGTTCATTCCCTATTTTAGTCTCTAATCTTACCTCATTTTCACTGGCATTCATTAAGTTAGATGTCCAATTGTTGCAAAACCTTTTGGTGAAAACTGAAGCAAAAATACTTCTGGTATTTACACATTTTCTGTTGTTGTTTTTCCTCTCCTTATTGAGTAATGGGCCTACCCAGTCCTTGGGTCTTCCTCCTGCTCTTATTGTATGTTTAGAATGTTTTCTTGTTACCCTTTGTCTCTAGCTACTTTAATCTCATTTTGTCCCATAGTCTTTCTAATTTTGTACCTACATACTTGTGTCATTGTTTATGTTCATCCATTGGAATTTCAGCTATTTTCCACTTTTTTGTTGAATTCTTCTTTGACTTTCAGATAATTGAAGGTCTTCTGGTTAAGCCAGAGTGGTCTATTGCCATACTTCCTATCTTTTCTCCTCAATGGGATAGTTTGCACTTGTGTGTTTAACGTCTCTGAAAAGTGGGCTACTCTCAAAGGGTACGTCTAAACTATGCTTTATTTTTGAAAAAGGATATGCAAATTCCACGGGAATTTGCATATCTTCCGATCTCACTTTCGAAAGCAGGGCTTTTGAAAGTGAAAGTATCTGGATGCAGTTTTTACGGAACCTCCTCCCGTTTTTCGAAAAACTGCTCTTCCTTAAAAAATGAGGTTTACGTTGTTTTTCAAAAAAGGCTTTTTTTCCCGAAAAAACCCCATGTCCAGACTACTTTCGCTTTCGAAAGACTCGCTTTCGAAAGTGAGTTCAGAAGAAGATATGCAAATTCCCGTGAAATTTGCATATCCTCTTTCGAAAATAAAGCGTAGTCTAGACATAGCCCAATTGTTTTTCCCCATAGACTTTCTTCCCATGGGATCTAAAGTCTGATTTCTTAAAATCTGTTATCTTGATGGGCCTTTTTTCCTCCTAGCATTTCTTAGAATCATGAACACTACCATTGCATGATCACTTTCACCTAAGCTGCCTTCTATTTTCAAATTCTCAACCAGTTCCTTCCTATTTGTCAAAACCACATATAGAACAGCCTTTCCCCTAGTAGGTTTCTCCACTCTATGAAGTAAAAAATTGTGTCTGATACATTCCAAGAACTTGTTCCAGGGATAATCTGTGCCCTGCTGTGTTATTTTCCCAACATATAACTGTATAGCTGACATCCCTTATCAGCGCGAAGTCCTGAGCTCTGGATGATTTTTTTGATTATTATTAAAAACCTCATCCACTTCTTCTGGTTAGGTGGTCTGTAGTAGATTGCTACTGTGCTTTTTACGGGTTTATCCTTATCTGGTGATTTTTCACAAGTCTGTCTCCTATTTCCATCTTAACCTTCATCCATGAGTATAGTTTTTATATATTAGGGACCACCGCCTCCCTTTTTTCCTTGCCTGTCTTTTCAGAGCAAGCTGTAGCCTTCTATATCAATATTCCAGTCATGTGTATTATCCCACCAACTCTCCGTGATACCAGTTACGTCATAGTTGTGTTTAATATGTCATGGGCTAGTTCCTTTACTATTTTTGGGTGGAGATTATCTGGGCCCCCTGATTTAATCCCGTTAAGGTGTTTGAATTAGACTTCCACCTCAGATATGGTACTTGCTACTTCCATAACATCTATCCCATTAGCTACCCTGTCAATAAGCTTATGTGCTTCATTAGTCTTATTAAAAACAAGGAAAAGCATTTGTTTAGATGTTGAACCATGCCTAGATTATCTTTAATATCCACCCATCTTCAGTTCTTCCTATTATTTATATGGCTATAGAACCTTTTGGTACTATTTTCAATTTCCTTTGCAAGTTCTAGCCATGTTTGGATTTTTGGCAATTCTCACTTTATCCCTAAACCATCCAAAAGGTAGTTTTCCTTGCCGAGCCATCTTTGCAAGCTTTCTGTTGTTTCCTTATTACCTGTTTGAGGTGTTCACTCATCCAGTTTGGTCTGTGGCTATGTCTAGACCGCAGGCTTCTTTCAGAAGAACCTTTTTTTGGAAGAGATCTTCCGAAAAACTTCTTCCAAAAGAGATCGTCCATACACAAAAGAGCATCGAAAAAGCGATCTGCTTTTTCAAAAGATAGCATCCACACTGAATGGATGCTACCTCTCATTTAAGCTGTGATTACTATGGATGGAGTGGCCACCAGGGCTCCTGTGCTTTTTCCTCTTTCCTCTTCTTTCAAAAGAACTCCGTCTTCCCTGTCCGCATGCCTTTTTCTGAAAGAGCTCTTGCGGAAAAATGCTTCTTCCTCATAGAAAAAGGATTACCAACGCTGGAAAAACCCCTCTGTTCTTTCGAATTACTTTCGGAAGAACGCGATTGCAGTGTGGACATAACTCAGGTTTTGTCAGAAAAACTTCCTCTGTAGTGTAGACATACCCTTCAACCCTTCTCTACAAATTTTTCCCTCTTGCTTTGGAGGCAGGCCTAAGCCATTTCTGTAATTTTGACTTAAAGTAACTCCTCCACTCCATTCAGACTCTTGAGTTTTTTAGTCCAGTCCACTTCCATAATTAATTCTCTTATTTTTTAAAAATGTGCCTTTTTGAAACCAAGGACTCTAGTTGCAGATCAGACCTATTTTTTCATTTATCCTTTCATTTAGTTTCAGCTGAACTCATCCTGTCACCTAGAATTCTGGGGGAAAGGAATTAAAATGTCTGGGAAGAAGGAACTGTATTACTCTGTGGCTTGAAATTCATGGAGAGAAATATTTCTAAACATAAGCAAGGGATTCCTAAGCTGCTTAGTTTGGGTTAGCCATAAAGAACATATAGAACAGTTACTAAAACCTTTTTGATCCTAAGACTAACTCACTTGTGTATTACCTGCTTTAACCTTGCAAGTAACACTCTTATTTTTTCTTAGTTAATAAGTCTTTAGTTAGTACAGGTTGAAGCTCTCTAGTCCAGCAATCTCTGCTCCGGCAACATCGATGATCTGGCATGATTTTAGTTAGCCAGGTGTCCACTTATTATGAGTGTGGCCAACTAAAGTTTGTTTACAGGCACCAGTCCTGATTCCCAGTGTTCTATGTTGTTATTTAGCTCTAATTTACCTCTAAATGTCTTCTAAGCGCCCAGTAAGCAGTGGAAGTGTTGGTAATGCCGCTAGGCAATATTGACCTCCCGTGGTTTGGCAAATTCTCTGGCTTGGCACCGGTCAGGTCCTGCAGGTGCTGGATTAGAGAAGTTGAATCTGCATTATAGGATTGGTTCCAAATATTATCTTTAGTATGGTGGTCTGAGATGCAATTGACCTGGGGCAAGTGACTGGTTCTTTGGGCCTGGGAGTAACTTGAATATTATTGTGAGGAATCATCTATCACAGAGGTCAGCTTGCTTAAGTGGCAAGATAGAGTGGAGTGTCTGAGGGGACCATCTGTGGCTCCATGTTAAAGCTGTTGTAGTACTTGAGAAACAGATCACATTTGGTAGGCGACAGAATCTAAATGAAACTCAAGTATAAAACACACAATCCATTTGGGGTTTATGCCCTGTTTTTTGACCACCTGCCCTGAGATTAGCATTCATGCTTATGAGCCACTCCTGGTGGCTTGACATCATCCATTATCAGAGAAACTCAGTCTCGGGAGTTATCCAGAGGTGTTTTTTCCCCCTCCATGCTTTAAAGTTGGGAATTATGCAGTTTGGAATCTAATCAGAAGTTTCTTATTTGGCACTGACTATTAGATGCAACAACAGTTAAAATGTTACCAAATTTCATATATTTCCAAATGTAGCTTATGTGTGAGTTCTCAATGAGCTCTACCTATATTGTTAGTTAATGGTTAATAATAAGCCAATTATTAGCTAGAGATCAAAGAAAATGTCAGAAACATTCAGGCTACTGCTACAATGCTGGTTTTTTGCAGAAGAGGATATGCAAATTGCACTCCCATTTGAATATCTTCTTCCGATTCTTTTTGCAGAAGAGGTTTTGCCGATAAAAAGCCACCTGTAGGTGGGGCCATTGTCAGAAAAAACCTTCTCTTTCACAAGATCCTGTAAACCTCGATTTTTGAGGAATAAGGGAACTTGTGGAAAAGGCATTTTTTCCAACAAATAGCCCCGTCCACACAGGGCTTTTTAGTGGCAAAACCTCTTCCTCAAAAAGAATCGGAAGAAGATATGCAAATGAGAGCGTGATTTGCATATCCTCTTCCACAAAAAAAGGCAGTGTAGCCATAGCCTCAGAATTCAAAAACTAAATTTTATCTATTTAAAATTCCCAAACTCTTCAAAGTATTTCCTTTTAGCTTCCCACAAAATCCATTTCTATTTTAACTATGTGTATGAGTGTGTTTATTGAGCTCCCCCTTTATTTCTCAATAAAAGACAGAATGGTACCACACTTGAGCAGGCAGGAGTGGTGGTACTTATGTTCTTATCACTTGTTTTGGGTACTATCTGCCTTTGCAGGTAATTAAATCAGATTGGCTTCAAGTCCCACTTGGGCATAGAAAAATTCTCTTATAGATTTCTTTCATATTTCCTCTGAGGACATGCTTTGGGTTTGCTTAATCTATCCTTAATATTTCTCTTTATTTGCTTTTACAGACTTTCAAAAACATAACATGTAGGTGGAGAAGAGTAAAGCTTATACTAATGCTCACTCAAGGATGTTGATTTTGAAGTCAGCTACTCCATGAGGGGATACCCTAGGCATATTATAGGAAGGGTATACTGTCAAACCTAATTAGTCATGCCTCTGTAACTCATAGTATACATTTCTTTGGTCTCCGGGACACTTACTGAGATATTTCACATGTTAATTTTTCCTAAATAAAACATCTAGGGCAGTGGTCTCTAACCTTTTTAAAGCATGAGATCACTTTTTGAATTGAAGTGCAATCCAAGATCTACCTCAAACCCAAATACCCATGCCCTGCCTCCTTTGTGCCCCTTCTCTGAGGTTCCACCCCTGCTAACTCCATCCTCCCTCCCTCCCCTATCCTCCCTCACTTTCACCAGGCGGGGCAGTGGGTTGTGGTGCAGGCTCTGGTCTTGGATTAAGGGATTTGGAGTGCAAGATGGGCTCTGAGCTGAGCTTAGGGCAGGCAATTGGGGTGCTGGAAGGGGTTGTATGTGCAGGCTCTGGGAGGGTGTTTGGATGCAGGGGTGCTAGGGCAGGGGCTTGGGGTGCAGGAAGGGTTCATGACTGGGGTAGGGTTTCAGGCTGTGGGCTCCAGTTGGGCACTGCTTATCTCAGGTGGCTCCTGGGTGGTGGTGCATTGGGGCTAAGGCGGGCTCAGCCCTGCCCTGGCCCTGTACCACTCCCAAAAGCAGCCAGTAAACACCATCCCAAGTCCTGTTGTGCCCCCTCTCTGCTCTGTGGAGATAGGATACTGGGTGAGAGAGGGGGCACCTTGACATCAGTGCCCCTCTTCTCCCTCCCGTGCCCTGAACAGCAAGCAGGAGGCTCCCGAGGGTGGGGGAGGACAGCTCCAAAGCAAAGGGCAGAAGGTGTGCAGCAGTGTGGGGAGCAGCAGCTGAAGTGCCGGCACTTGATAGCCTCTTGGCCAATCCAGTCATGATCACCTGTCAGAGGCTCCAAGATCAACCAGTAGATCCCAATCGACTGCTTGGTGACCACTGATCTAGGACCACATCTTCAGTTGAAGTAAAGTGACCAACATATTTCAGTTGAGAATGCAGACATAAATCACAAAGACTGAAAAAAATTCTGCATGGGCAAATCTTTAAACTATTAGACTATGTCTACACTGCAGGCTTCTTGCGCAAGAACTTTTTGCGCAAGAGTTCTTGCGTAAAAGTTCTTGTGCAAGAGCACATCCACACTGCCACGTGCTTTTGCACAAGAGCATCCATGGCAGTGTGGATGCTCTCTCACGCAAAAAAGCTCTGATGGCCATTTTAGCCATAGGGGTTCCTTGCACAAGAGACCCCTGTTCCCATCCACATTAGCCTTTTTGCGCAAGAGCTCTTGCGCAAGAGGGCTTATTACTCATGGGGAGGGGAATAACTCTTGTGCAAAAATCCCTCTCTTCTGATGATCTACTGTAAACTTTCTTGTGCAAGAACAGGCTTGTAGTGTGGACGCTCTGCAAGTTTTTGCACAAGAATGTCCATTTTTGCTCAAGAAGCCTGTAGTGTAGACATAGTCTTACAGTTTCTAGATTTTAAATAGCTTTACTTATAAATTTAAAATTTTGCACTGTGTGCACAAAAAGAGAATTAGTTACTGCATGTTTGCACAGTTAAATGCTTAAAAGCCAGTAAATGCCAAGATGTCTGAATATGACCCAACACTACTCTGTCATGTATGTATGTTACGGTAATCTAGATATGCATGACCAGCATCCAGCTACCACTGCCACTATATTGGCAATGTCAGCTGCTGGAAGCCCTGAGCCCTTTAAATCACTGCTGGAGCTCTGGGTGGTGCATGCCTGGTGGTGCTGGTTAGGGGGGGCTAGCCCTCAACCCCACCCCTTTTGTCCAAGGCCTCATCCCATTGGTCCAGATAGGAGGAGAAACCGATGATGGAGTCCAGTGTTTTTGTGATGCAATTCTGTTTTATTTGCAGATAATTTACAAAGTCCTGTAACACAACAGGGATCAAACAATGTGGTAGTGTCTGTGCTCACAGTTCCAAGCCTCCCTTGGCCAGCACTTGGCCCAAAAGCTCTCTCTCTTAGCTTCTCTCAGGGCCAGTTTCTCACTGCTTATGCCGACTGTATCCTTGATTTTTCTACTCCTTTTCAGTGTCCAGCTGTGGTGTTTGTTACTGCTTCTCCCTCCCGCCCTACCCTACTCCACAAAATCAATAACTAACACAGCCCCTCTGCCTACATAGTTCAAATTCCTGCGTGGCCTTACATTGTCTTTGCTTTGGCCAGTGACATGTACTTGCATTTTGTTGCAGGCCCCTGTTTTATATCTACATGTTTCCAGAAAGGATTTTAATAGCTTATTTTTCATAGATTCCAGGGCCAGAAGGGGCCATTGTGATCATCTAGTCTGACCTCCTGTATCACAAAGGCCATAGAATGTCCCTCAATGAACTTCTGTTTGAACTAAAGCATATCTTTAAAAAAACCCTGCAATCTTTGTTTAAAAGTTGTCAGCAATGAAGAATCCACCACAATTCTTAGTAAGTTGTTCTTAAGCTTTAACTTCCAGCCTTTGGATCATGTTACACCTTGAATTGTGAACCCCAGAACTGTACACACTATTCCTGCAGAGGTCACATCAGTATCATGTATCTGAGGTAATATACCCTCACCACTCCTACAACTTCTATTTCTTTGAACTGTTTTAAAAGACAGTTTGTATATTCACCAAAAACAAAACAAACAAACAAACAAACTATATAAGTTCATGGAGGATAGGTCCATAAACGGCTATAAGCCCAGATGACAAGGGACATAATTCCATGCTCCAAGTATCTTAGGGTTTGTCTACACTGCCACCCTAGTTCGAACGTAGTCATTCAAACTTGCAAATGAAGCCCGGGCTTTATCTGCATGTTCCCGGGCGCCGCCATTTTTAAATGCCCGGTAGTTCCAACTCCCTGCCCGCGGCTACATGCGGCACGGGCTAGGTAGTTCGAACTAAAGCCCCTAATTCGGACTACCGTTACTCCTCCTGTAATGAGGTGTAACAGTTAATCCGAACTAAGGACTTCGTTCGGATTAACTTCTGACTGCCGCGTGTAGCTGCGGGCAGTCAGTTCGAACTAAGGGGATTTAAAAATGGCGCCCGCCCGGGAACATGCAAATGAAGCCCAGGATATTTAAATCCCGGGCTTCATTTGCAAGTTCGAATGCCTACATTAGCCTCCCTAGTTCAAACTAGGGGGCTAGTGTAGACATACCCTCAGATGCATATGTGTGGTATCTAGTGAAACATTCATTTGTGCAGGCTTACCCCCAATTTAATTCTTATTACGGACCATCAAAATCTTATAAATTATGATATTTAATATTTTATTTTTTTCTTCTAAGATATGTATTTTAATCTTCTATAAACTAATATATATTTAGAGTCAGATTTTTGCTGGCTCTGTGTGGATGCCAAGTTTAGACCAGCTGGGTCAGAAGTCAGGATGCTATCAAACAGGCATCAGCCTTTCTGGCTTGACTGAAATTCCTTTGAGAATTCTGCTACTAATCAGTTCTTTATGCCTAGTCCAACTGTGACAGGGTCAAGATAGATGACTACAGGAGAGTAATTGAAGACAAGTATATTAGCCCCAGATTAAATAAATCTCCTTTCCCTGGGTAAAATAAAAAGGGCTAATCCAGAACAGTCAGAATCAATCCAGAACTTGCCAGAATCAATTAAGGCAGACAGGCCATTGAGACAACCAGTTAAGGTAGACAGGGCAATTGAGATACCTGAAATAAATCACAAACCTTCTAGAACCAATAAGACACTCATGTCTACACTCAGCTTCTTGCGTCAGAAGTATGCAAATTAGACTAAGCGTGGAATATTGCCGAGCCTCATTTGCATACCTAATGAACCTCCATTTTTGCAGAAGAGGACCTTGCGCCAGAAGGAGCTGTCTACACTGCCCCTTCTTGCGCAAGAAAAACCCTCTTGCGCAATGCCGTTATGCCAGTTATTTTCAGGAATAACGGCATTTCACAAGAGGGGTTTTCTTGCGCAAGAAGGGGCAGTGTAGACAGCTCCTTCTGGCGCAAGAGCCTCTTCTGCAAAAATGGCGGTTCATTAGGTATGCAAATGTGGCTCGGCGATATTCCACGCCTAGCCCCATTTGCATATTTCTCACGCAAGAAGCTGCTAGTGTAGACATAGCCTTGGAGTTGAGACTGGTTAAAAAGAGCTCCCCTTCTTTTTGCTCATTGTGTGTGAAGAGCTGGGGAGAGATAGTGCTGTGGAAGGTTTAGGAAGAGCAGGTGCAAGTAGGTACCTAGAGGAAGAGCCGATAGCAAGGAAGGTGCTAGGGAGGGCCATGGGGGAGTGACCCAGGGAATCATGGTTGTCACACAACTGATCCTCCCCACTCTCAACTCCCTATTCAACACAGGAGAAGGACTAATATGGGTAAAGGTGTCTGCCCTGCCCCAAATCACTTGGAGAGGCAGCAGAGACTATAGAATTTGGTCTCCTCTCTTTCCCCCATGCTGGCCAATGCTGAGGGGCTCAATCAAATGGCAAGCTTGTGCCCTAGAGAAAGTGTCAGAACTGAGGGCTGCCATGAGCATCTGAAGTGAGCAGTCTGGTGGCAAGCACAGATTCACTAAGACAGAGCAAGTGCTTTGTCACACAACACATAAGTACTTTAAAGCTATAGTTGAAAAAGATGTTTCCTTCTAATTTAGAAAAAGAAACATCCCAGCATTAGTCTATGTTTGTGATACCTCACAAACAGTATCGTAAAGAAATATTCATGCAATGATTTACTTTGTCAAAAGTTACATTTGATTTGTAGGTAATTGACACACATATTCTTCAGTGTTGCCATCCTTAATATGAAGCACCAGAATCCCCTGTTTGGGGCCAACAGAACCAAATTATTCTTGATCAATATAATCAGAAATCATCTGCTATTCAGAGAGGCTTATTGAATAGCTAGGAAAATATAATTCTTCATCTATATTCATCAACTTCTGTTGTACTAGAAGACCAGATCTTAGAACTTCCTTTCTGAACTTCTGTACAATCACTTTTACACATCTTAGTACTGGTTCAACTAATCCACATTATGTGACAATTGTGCTAACACTGTCCTGATTTAATAGTTATTAAAATTTGCTTAATCATTTTCCTGCTCTCAATACATCACATGCCTGCTATAATATTTCCCAATTAAATAAATTGTATTACAATAACATTTTAAATTTACGAAGAACCTTTCATTCTAAAGCACTGTACAAATTATCATTATTACTTCTACTTGTAATGTAGTAATTGTCACAGCAACAATTGATGTTGTGATTATAGTCGGGGCCAAATCAGTCACTGAACACATTCTTAAATTGTGGTGTTGTGACATCATGGATAACACAGTCAATCATTATCCAAACTTTCAGGTAATATGCAGCTAGTTGAAAGGAACAATCTGAGTGGGACAGTAGCCAGGGTTGAATTAAGAAAGGGGATTTAGGTCCAGATCTTTTTGTGAGTCCCCCTTAGTCAGCTCTGCATGCTGCCATTGCCCCCTGCTAGGCTGGAGCCATGTCACCATGAGTGCCAGGGGGAAGCTCAGTCCCTGTGTTACTCTCTCCTGCAGGCTTTGCTCTGCATAGCTCCCATTGGACAGGAACCATGGCCAATGGGAGCTGTGGGGGGCAGTGCTTGTAGGCAAGTACAGGGCAGTGTGGGCCATGCTGAGCTATCTCCATACCCCCCACAAATGGGAGCTGCTCCATATAAACACCCCATGCCCCAATACCCTGCCCAGTGCTGAGCCCTCTGCTACATTCTCACTCCCTCCCAGCCCCCTGTCCCATCCCTGAGCCCCCTCCTGCACCCTAAGTCCCTAACTCCCTCCTAGAGGTCTGGAGGAAGCTAAGGGTTGGGGTCTGGTCCCAATCCCACACCCCATATCCCAACCTTGAGCCCCAACCCCGAGCCCATTCCAGCACTCCAACTCCAGCCCAGGTCCCATACCCCTCCTGTCCTGAGCCCCCTCCCACGTTCCTAATCCCTTGGCCCCCTTCATCCACAGCCTCACCTCAGGACCTACCACCCCAGTTGGAGCCCTCAAGCCATTTCTGCACCCATTCTCCTGCCTTAACCTGCAGCCCCCTCCCGCACTCAGAACCCCTCATTTTGGCCCCATCCTAGAGCCTAGGGGTCTCCACAAAGTCTAATAGCTCTGAGACCCCAGAAGAATTAATCTAGGCCTGACTGTAGTGGTTAAGAAGAATACTGTGGACAAGAAGTCACAGACCTGAAACCAAAAACCTAAGACAAGCACAGTCTCAACAATAATTATAAAATATGTTCCAGTTTAATAAACTGCATTTTAACCAAATTCTAAACTCTGTAATTCTGAACTTAAAGCATCGGAAGCAGGAGAGGGGAGGCTAGCCAGACCTTGGACAACTATTTAGACTGGTTTTCTCTGACATCAGTAGACGTGGAAATTGATGGAATAGTTCTAAATGCTTCCTTCCAAACTATTGCTTCAAATGAAGATATCAAATCCCATTCCCAAATCAGGCTAAGGATTTTCCTAGATAGACTATAGAATGACAGTCAAAGCTTTTTTTTATTAAATGGAGATTAGGCATTTCAGTGTAGAATCTCATATAATAATTTTAGCAAAAGGAATATGCAAGAGCAGCAGCAGTCTATTCCAATGGATGCTTTAGAAACTTGCACAAATTAAAATCAAGACTAATAGGGTATCTTAAGATAAATGACTGGGGCTAGATCCATAAAAGGATTTGGGTACCAAAATCAATATTTAAGGGTCATTGAGAGCGTATAAAATGCCACTCAGGTGTTGACTAATCTCAGATGTTGTAGGCATCTCAATTTCCACATTAAAGTCACCTACATTTCTGTCAAGAAGTATGTGGTCAGTCACCTCAGCCTATGTGTCTACGTTAACCCTAGCATCATTATCGAACAAGGTGTTTCCTCTTCTATCTTGCAGCAGGGCCCAATCCAGTAGGTGCTTCCAGAACACACCTAATCCTACTCAAAACAGAGAAAGTACTACTACCTCATGACCAGTAACCACTGGTTTGCATGTTTGCCCAGGAGGTGGGAGATCTATCTTCAATTCCCTGTGTTGCCTGATTGAAAGAAGGCATGTGAACTTTCTTTTTCTGTGTCTTAAGAACTTTCTTAGTCCCTGGATTACTGATTCATTTTCACGTTCTCTAGTCCAATGCATATTTAACTTTTAAATACAGATTGGTATGGCTTCAACATAAGAGAATCACAATATCCCAGATGAACCCTTTACTGCTAGAGAGATTACTTGCTCTATTCCCAGGGCTGAAAGATGGTGGTTGACACAGTCACAATCTCTGTGATTGAGATCTTTGGGATGAACTTTCTTCAGCCAAAAGAAGTGTTCAATGTTCATTCCCCCTTATACTTACTCAATAGACTGTGAATCAGATACACAGGCTAGTTCTTTATCTTGAACTGTGGCAAGACAATTTTAAAAATTCTTGTGCTCCTAAATGCAATCACTGGTGTTTTGACCAAGACAGTGGTTGCCATATAGATACATGAGCAGTTGCCTTGACTTCAACATTCAGGTTCTTAAAGGTAAGCATATTCTTGAGTGAATTTCTGGGTCCTGGTGAGAGTGTTCAGCATTTTTCAACAGCAAGCCCAGTGTGAAGAAATAAAGAGTTTAGTTAAAAGGATAGGGCCAAAAGCAGAAAGTAGTAATGATTGCCCTTGTTTAGACTGTTACCTTTAAACCCTGAACTGGATTGAGTCTAGGGACTGGTTTAGTAACTGTTGAGCTGTTCTTTTATTGTAAAACTAACTGGTCTCTGGGGTGAAGAATTCAACAGAGGTCCCCTGATTTGGGACATCAGGAGCTGCTGCTTTAGTTCCCTCTCTCCATTCTCTTCTCTGCGTAAGGGAGGGCTGCTTGGCAACAGGGCTGCTATTTTTTTGTGCTATAATGTTTGGCCCTGGCTCAGACTGGGTAAGTTTCACAGCTCTCCCTTGCCCCCTCATGGTAAGTAGGGTAGGGAAGTTGCACTCAAATATTCATCGAGAATTAATCTATAACCCAGGTACATAAGAACAGCTATATTTAATGAGACCAATAGTCCATCTAGCCCAGTATCCTGTCTTCTGACAGGCTAGATGTGACACCCCGTGCCCCATATGATATCCTGTACCTAAGATTCACAACTTATGTGGTTGTTATATTTTTTACAAAGTATGCTTTGTAAGGTATCATTTAAACTCTTAGGGTATGGCTACACTAGCCACCCTAGTTCGAACTAGGGTGGCTAATGTAGTCATTCGAACTTGCAAATGAAGCCTGGGATTTAAATATCCTGGGCTTCATTTGCATGTTCCCGGGCGCCGCCATTTTTAAATGCCTGGTAGCTCGAACTACCTGCCCGTGGCTACACGCGGCACGGGCTAGGTAGTTCGAATTAACACTCTTAATTCGAACTACCGTTACTCCTCATTGCAGGAGGAGTAACGGCAGCGCCTGGGAACATGCAAATGAAGCCCAGGATATTTAAAATCCCGGGCTTCATTTGCAAGTTCAAATGACTACATTAGCCACCCTAGTTCGAACTAGGGGGCTAGTGTAGCCATACCCTTAAACTGGTGAATAGCATTGTCCTGTTTAGATGTGTGAAACAACACTGGATATAAAGTATGAGATTTTTCTACATGATTGTTACTGGGATATGCTATAGTTCTGGCTCATGCTCACAAACTAGTTTTTCAGAGAAAAAGACACACTGGCAGCCCCAGAAAGGTACCAACAAAGCTAGGTGAGCTACAACTTAAGCAGCCATTTTTCAGCAACAGGGAAATATAAACAAGTAATTTACTTTTCCTACACCTAGTGTAGTGTATGTGTGCGTGTAATTCTCAAAGGGTATGTCTACACTACAGCGTTCTTTCAAAATATCTAATTTCAAAATAGTTATTTTGAAATAAGATATTTTGAAATAATGCATCTACACACAAAATGCATTTCAAAATAGCATTTGGCTATTTTGAAATAGCACGTCCACACTGAGTGGACACTGAATCGTATTTAAGGCCGACTGGAACCAGTTCTGCCAGGGCATCAGGTCAGGAGTTACTTTGTGTGGCTGCTGCCTGAGGCTATCTGAGACCTGTGCTTAAAGGGACGCCCCTCCCCCTCCCCAGAAAGCTGGTTCTCAGGTTTCCCTGATTGCTTGCCCACCTCGATGAGGGACAGCAAAGCATTTTGTCTCTGTGTGCTCTGGTTGCCCTCACTCGGTACACCACAGCACTCCGCAGCATGGAGCCAGAGCTGGGCACTCTGGTGCTTCTCATGGACATGTTGCTGTGAGCCTGGCTGCACTTTCTGCAGGCTGTCATCTGGGAGATCCACTGGGAGGCTGTCAGTATCCAGGAGGCCCTGCGGGAGAGCTTCCACAATGAGGAGGACTAAGAGTCTCCCTGGTCTGCCCCACTGGGGGCTTGTGCCTCATTTCTCCCTCACATCCTTCCACTTACCCCGCCCTAACCTCCCTTCCTGATGTCAAATAAAATACATGTATTTTCATGAACACAAACTCTCATTATTTAACAAAACTGGGGGGCGGGGAATGAAACTCTGGTGAGACTGAGGAAAGGAGGCGGGAGGAGAGAGGGTGGGAGAGGGGAGGGTCTGCAGGTGTTGTATATAGTGTGGGGGGTGGAGGTGGAGGGGAGATGTCCCCTGCCTCTGTGTAGAGTGGCCTTGTGGAGGGAGGACGTCCTGCTGTGTCCCACCCTGGAGTCAGGAGACTGTCATGCCTCTTCATACATACACGCGTGTGGCTAATGGTAAAGCCCCTGTGTGGCAGCCAGCTGAGGCCACATGCCCAGGGGTGACACGGCACATGCTTGCTCATGCACAGGTTGCTGTGTGATCCGTGGACAGCAAGGCCCACACGTGCAGTCCCTCGTTTCCCCCCACCCCCTGCATAAGGGGACAGTGATGGCACTCACATGTTGATGCCTCCCCAGCCTCGGACGACACCGGCAACAGGCCTGCTGGGACAGCTCGGGGCTGCTGGGTGTGTGATACAGTCCCTCCACTCTCCTGCGGCTCCTGGCCCTCCTCCTCCTCTGTGCCCTGGTAAGGTCCCTCTGCCCCAGGTTGATGACCACCTGGGGGGGGCACGGACCGTCCTGCCCCCCAGGATGTGGTCCAGGGTGTCAAAATAGGGGCAGGTGTCTGCCCCTTTTTGGGAGCTGCCCCCTGTGGCCTTGGCATACACCTGCCACAGCTCCTTGATCTTCTTGTGAATCTGCTCCTGGGTTCGCATGTGGACTTTGGTGGCCAGGCTGGCAGCTATCCTGCTATAGACGGCTGCGTTCCTCCATCTAGTGCGGAGATCATGGACGCTGGGGGCATCCCCCCCAAACCTGAATAAGGTCCATGAAGTCCGCCCTGGACCAGGAAGGCACCTGCCTTCTCCGGGCCCTGGCAGGCTCCTGGGAGCTGGCAGACTGCTCCTGGGGAGTGGTGGAGGGCTGGCTGCTAGTGGCTTGCTGGCTCATGTTTGGGACCACTGGGTCAGGGGCAGTGACTTCTGGCTCTGGGCTGGCAAGCTTGGAGCTGGCACAGGCACTGTGGCCAGAGTCAACCCCTTTAAGGGCTCCGGGGAGGGAGAGGAGTGTTCTTGGTTGAGGCCAGAGTAGCCACCAGGGCACCCTGGGAAGGGCTGGAGGCCCCCTATTTTGAAATAAGTGTCTACACAGCACTTATTTTGAAATAGCAATTTTGAAATTGGTGTTATTCCTTATGGAATGAGGTTTACCAATTTCGAAATAAGCCCTCCACTATTTCGATTTAATTTCGAAATAGCAGTTGGCTTGTGTAGATGCTAGGAAAGTTATTTTGAAATAACGGCTGTTATTTTGAAATAACTTTGCTGTGTAGACATACCCAAAGAGAAGAGGAGGATATAAAAATAAAATTAATTGACCTTCACAGAACCAATCTCCTCTCGTTTCCACCTTATATCGCTTTGCTCATAATATTAATGAATATCCGAAGAACACTGAACTAATGGGAATGGTCCCAGGCTGACAGGAAACCCAGGCTGTGAACTGAGAACTATAAACTATCTGCAGGATCTGGCGTGGTGATGGGGGCTAATTTAGCTACAACTAATCAGGAAAGAGATCTTGGAGTCATCATGGATAGTTCTCTGAAGATGTCCACACAGTGTGCAGCGGCAGTCAAAAAAGCAAACAGGAATTTAGGAATAATTAAAAAAGGGTTAGGGAATAAAACAGAAAATATCTTATTGCCCTTATATAAATCCATGGTACGCCCACATCTTGAATACTGCGTACAGATGTGGTCTCCTCATTTCAAAAAGATATACTGGCATTAGAAAAGGTTCAGAGAAGGGCAACTAAAATGATTAGGGGTTTGGAACGGGTCCCACATGAGGAAAGATTAAAGAGACTGGGACTTTTCAGCTTGGAAAAGAGGAGACTAAGGGGGGATATGATAGAGGTATATAAAATCATGAATGGTATGGAGAAAGTGAAAAAGGAAAAGTTATTTACTTGTTCCCATAATATAAGAACTAGGGGCCACCTAATGAAACTAATGGGCAGCAGGTTTAAAACAAATAAAAGGAAGTTCTTCACACAGTGCATAGTCAATCTGTGGAACTCCTTGCCTGAGGAGGTTGCAAAGGCAAGGACTATAAGAGTATGTCTACACTACAGCCCTAATTTGAACTAACTTAATTCGAATTAGTTAATTCGAACTAAGCTAATTCGAACTAGTGCATCTAGACCTAAAAACTAATTCGAATTAGCGTTTTGCTAATTCGAACTAGCATGTCCACATTGAGTGGACTCTGATCCGAAGTTAAGGTTGGCCGGAACCAGTGCCAGCAGGGCATCAGGTTAGGGCTTAGAGCGTGGAGCTGCTGCCTCAGGCTAGCCGAGGGCTGTGCTTAAAGGGACCCGACCCCCACCCTGGACAGACAGTTCTCAGGGTTCCCCGCTTGCTTGTCTACCTCGATGAGGGACAGCAAAGTAGTCCTGACTTGGAGTGCCCTGAGTGCCCACGTTTGGCACATCAGAGCACTCGGCCATCAGCCCGGCTGCACTTGCCGCAGGCTGCCATCCGGGGGGGGTCATTCGGGGGGTTGTCAGGATCCAGGAGGCCCTGCAGGAGAGCTTCCACCCCGAGGAGCCCGCAGAGCCACCCCAGTCCTCCCCATCGGGGGCTCGTGCCCCATTCCTCCCTCACCTCCTTCCACTTACCCTTCCCTAGCCCCCCTTCCTGATGTAAAAAATAAAGGACACGTGTTCAAAAATAGAAACTCTTTATTTAACAAAACTGGGGGTGCGGGGATTAACCTCTGGGAAGACTGGAAAAAGGAGGTGGGAGAGGGGAAGAGAGAGGGTGGGAGAGGGGAGGTGAAAACCTGGGAGGAAGGAGCTGGAAGGGGGAAGCCAGGGGAAGAAGGAGGAGGGGAAGTATAAAACTATGGTACGCCATATCTTCAATATTGTGTAGAAATGTGGTCTCCTCACCTCAAAAAAGATATTTTGGCCTTGGAAAGGGTTCAGAAAAGGATAACTAAAATGATTAGGGGTTTGGAACAGGTCCCATATGAAAAGAGGCTAAAGAGACTGGGACTTTTCAGCTTAGAAAAGAGGAGACTGAGGGGGGATATGATAGAGGTCTATAAAATCATGAGTGGTGTGGAGAGGGTGAATAAAGAAAAGTTCTTCATTAGTTCCCATAATAGAAGGACTAGAGGACACCAAATGAAATGAATGGGTAGCAGGCTTCAAACTAATAAAAGAAAGTTCTTCTTCACACAGTGCATAGTCAACCTGTGGAACTCCTTGCCACAGGAGGCTGTGAAGCCTAGAACTAGAACAGAGTTTAAAGAGAAGTTAGATAAAGTCATGGAGGTTGGGTCCATGGAGTGCTATTAGCCAGGGGGTAGGAACGGTGTCCCTGGCCTCTGTTTGTGGAAGGCTGGAGATGGATGGCACGAGACAAATGGCTTGGTCATTGTCTTCGGTCTATCCCCTCCGGGGTACCTGGTGCTGGCCGCTGTCGGCAGACAGGCTACTGGGCTAGATGGACCTTTGGTCTGACCCAGTACGGCCATTCTTATGTTCTTATGTTCTAAGCTCAGGGTCGGGGGCTCACTGGACCAACTTGATTTTTATGCAAACCTGCTCCTGGGTTCGCATGTGGCCTTTGGTGGCCAGGCTGTCAGCTATCCTGCCCTAGACGGCCACATTCCTGTGCCTAGTGCAGAGATTGTGGACGTTGGAGGCCTCCCCCCAAACCTCGATGAGGTCCACGATCTCCGCACTAGGCCAGGTGGGCGCCCACCTCTTGCAGCCCTGGGCAGGCTCCTGGGAGCCACCAGCCTGGTCCTGAGAAGAGGGGGAGGGCTGGGTGGCAGCGGGTGGCTGGCTCATGCCATGCCAGGTGCAGGGTCTGCTGGCTGGGTGCTGGCAGGCTTGCACCTGGCACGGGCACCGTAGCCAGACCATGGCCCTTTAAGGGCTCCGGGGCTGGAAGGGGGGCAGAAGAGTTTGCCTGGCTTGGTCCAGAGTGGCCACCAGGGCAAGCTGGGAAGGGCTAGCCTCCAACTAGTTCGAATTAAGTGGCTACACAGCCCTTAATTCAAACTACTTAATTCGAACTAGGCGTTAGTCCTCGTAGAATGAGGTTTACCTAGTTCGAATTAAGTGCTCCACTAGTTCGAATTAAGTTCGAACTAGTGGTTTGCGTGTGTAGCGCCTATGAAAGTTAATTCGAACTAATGGCTGTTAGTTCAAATTAACTTTGTAGTGCAGACATACCCTAACAGGGTTTAAAAGAGAACTAGATCAATTCATGGAGGTTAAGTCTATAAATGGCTATTAGCCAGTATGGGTAAGGAAATGTGTCCCTAGCCTCTGTTTGTCAGAGGGTGGAGATGGATGGCAGGAGAGAGATGGTTTGATCATTACCTGTTCGATTCACTCCCTCTGGGACACCTGGCATTGGCCACTGTCGGCAGACAGGGTATTGGGCTGGATGGACCTTTGGTCTGACCCAGTATGGCCATTCTTATGTCAGAAACATTTGCTTCAAATCCTATTTAGCTTGGTAAAATTATGGAATTTGCTTGCAGTTTTATCTTTTTATTTCTCTTTTAAGCAATTCTGACATAATCATATACAATCTCTTTCTCTAGTTAATAACTAATTGTATTGTTTTATCTAAACCAGTGTGTTTGGTTGAAGAATTTGTGAATTTCTATTTAGGCCAGCAAGGTGGTACATATTAATTACCCATTGTTGGAATGGTAGACTGTTTCTGAGCTTGTAATATCCAGTGGGCAGTACAAGGTTTGGTGAGCAGAGGATGGACAAACAGAAGGAATTTGCCTTGGAACCATCCAAGTGGAGCTACAGTGCTGGGTTCCTTTATTAGTAAAACTTAGTCTACTATGTGGGTGAAGTTCTGAGTGCAGTTTCTTGGGCTTTTCCTCTAGGAATGCTTGCCTTTAGATAAAATTTTTGGAGTTATGAAAATGTTGTAAAACTTGAGTTCCAATGGCAGCCAGTCAGAAAAATCTTTCTCCTGCCGCCTTGCATCTTTTTTGGGAGGTGGAGTGGGGGAGGAGATTAACATTGTGTACATAAAAAATTCCAGGAGGGGAAGTGCAACATTTCACTAAGAACAAACTCTCCATGAACCATGTAGTCTACAGAATTAAATCTGGACCTGTAATCTAGGATTATATGATTTGTAATCCCACCTTTGCCACAAAGAATTTACTAGCACCTAAAGAGCCTTGCTTAGTTATGAAACAGATGCCAGGTTTTTACTGACAAGGAAATCAAGGCTCACAGACTTGTCCATGTCATCCTGTCACACAGCAAATCAATGTTAGAATCACGATTAGAAGAGATCTCCTGGCCTAGGCCCTGCCTAAGGCAATGTACATCTTAGATTTTTTTCTATTTGTATTATACAGGCAAATACATTTACCATAGGTGAAAGCTGAAAATATATTGGACTTAAGTTGCCTGCACCTTCAGGACAGTAGGTAAATAAGTACTAGATACATTTTACAGATTCCTTATTTGAAACTCAGGCAAACTAAGAACAAGATTCTACTACCTTTACACTAAACAGTGCTTTATTCCATGAATAGACCCCTTCATTCCAATGAAACTACTCAAGAAGTGAAACACTATTTCATGTGAGTAGGGAGGTTGGATGCAGGTAAATTCGCAGGTGTGGGAATCTGGAAAATGAGATTAGATATAAAATTGGTAGTGAAGAAACTTAGGTTGCATAGAATTTAAGGCCAGAAGAGACCATTACAACATATAATCTGACTCGTGTATATCACAGAACATTGAATTTCACTGTTATCTCTGTTTTGAGCCTAATAACTTGGGTTAGACTAAAACATTTCAGTCCTAGGGAGACTAGTGGTGAGTGTCACCTGCAGAGAACCAAGGTACCACCTTTACCTAAGCCCAATCCAATAGTTCCTGCATGCCTCTGGCTCAGGCCTTTGGTTCACCCCTGAAGTGTCTCCATGGGTCTTTTCCTTATGTACTCCGGAGACCAGATTGGGTCACAAAACCTTCATTTTCTCTGCCTGAAGTGGAGTTGGCTGTGTTAAATGCGGGGTTGATAGCTGACTCCTCCAAAAGGGTCCACTACTCTATCTTTCTCTGAGTCATGGCTTTCCAGAAAAGCCTTCCCCATCATGGGGATATAGCTTGCATTTCTTTTTGGAATCCTATCACCCACTGTCTGTCCATGAACAGTTCTGTTCAGGTGCACTCTACTATGGAGTGCCATGTGCTTTGTGCGGTTTCTTTTAATATCAAATAAAGTGCATTCTGGATGAAAGTATGTCGCTGCTCTTTTGGAATGAAAAAATATTGAGTTTCCACCTCTGGAAAACAGTGTCAATGTTATGAATAGGTAATTTTTGAAAATACACAATATTTTATAAACCTGTGATAGCTTTAAATATCTTTTGAGATTTGTCTATCAGAATTAGCAGCTCAATTAATTTTTTAACTCATGATTTTTCTTCCCAACTGCTCAGGTTCAACACACACAATGAAAACAAGTACATAGTATAACTGCAAAACAGCATCCATAATTTGTTACTATGGGGTGGCTCAGGAACTGCAACAACAGCCTTTTATACTGTGGATTGGATATAAGGTAAATATGGACCTTAAATACAAATTGAGATTTGCATCTAGAATTTGAAACTCTGAAAGTGAGAGAGTATTTGTATCCATTTTAGGAGCGGGGAGTTGGATGTCAAAATTGAATCCTGATCCAGGCTTGAATTTTGATACCCCAAAAGTGTATTGGTGCTTGGATCAGGGTTTTGTTTGAAAACATCTGCAATGTAAAGATTCTTCTAGCTTCCAGTCACCTTACAGATAGCCTGTCCCATATTCCCAAGTGAGACACTTTCCATGCTAGTGAGTAATGTGACAGCTTACAAAATAAAGGCCCACAAAAATGAAATGGCCAATAAAAAGATAAATATGTCATCTGATACTTCAGAAGATGGAGGGGAACTATGGAATTCCAGCAAATTGTGGAGAGCTCTGCTTCTACACTTGTTAACTGATTGCACAGGAAGAAAGACAAAGGAGAGAAGCTTAGTTTAGGCATCTGCTTGCCTGTGAACTGTGACAAAGACATGAAGAGGCATTTACTTGTTATCATCAGCCCAGAGAGAACCATTCTGAGAATGGAAATGCTAATCATCAATCTCCCTGTGCATGCAACGTCTCTGTTTAATAGCTGATAGAGTGTCTCCAAAGGGGCTTTTTTTTGCTCTTTGTTTAAAATGACATGTAATGGACCTGGACTTATCGGTGTCTCTAAATGCATTTTCTGTGCTTTATCCTTACTAAGGGATTTAGTCCAGTCTAATGAATACATGCAGAATTGATTTTGAGCTTGGTATAATTTAATCCATCAATTTAACATTAAATTAATATGCAAAGGGGGCTTCTTTGTGGATAAAAAACAGAAGGGGGACATTCTTATTAATTTTAAATGGACTTGAGAAATGGAAAGAGGCTGCTGTAATTAGTATCTGCCACTGGGTTCAGCCCCTGGTTTGTGTGTTGCCTTGTGTGAATGCTGCAGCTGCTAAAACAAGTCTACAGCTATTCAGAGATCCCTAGAACATGACAAGCTTAGAACTTAGAAGAATGTAGTAATTTCTTGATATTTAGAATGAAAGGGAAGGCCAGCCCTGTAGTTCTGAAGACTGGGCAGCTTGCCATCACTCTACCAAAAAAGAACATTTTGTATTGACAGTCAAATCTGTTACACCTTATTTTCTGGACCTGAATTGAAAGACGCAGCCAGGATAGGACATTGATTATATAATCTGAAATTATATCAAGCAACAAGGATTTAGATACTACTTTTAATGGATTTTAGAATACACTGATCAACAATGATCTTTTAGAACCCTTAGCACAGAGTGTATTTAACAAAAGCTAGTATGAAAAGACTCTTTAAAAATGTGTACTAAAGGATATGCAAGAGTCACACATCGCTACAAAGAGATATACAAAGGACTGAAACAAGCCAGAAGTTTATCACTTATTTGTTGTTTTAATGGAAAAAATCTTAGAGTAAAATGTAATGATTTGTCTCCATTCTTGTGGAAAGATATTGAACACCTGTGAAGAAATGTTCTTTTTTTGATATACAATATATACTGGATTGCTCTGATATATTTCTGAATAAAATAGTAATGTAAAAAGTTGTACTCCACAGACGTTTTATTCTTTGATATGGGACAACAGAAACTCTTGGAATTTTTCTTTTCTATGTCTTGCTTACCTCAACCCTGTCCATTCCACCACTATGTTTTTCTTTTAACCAGTTTGTAAAATTTCCTCTTGCTTGTATCCATATTAAAGCCATTTCTTTCATTTCCTTACTCATGTTTGCTTGTCTGCTTGCTTACTACTTCCAGAAAGTTTGCCTGCACTAAGATTGAAAAAAAAATTGGTTTTATTCAGAAAGCTGCCATATTCAATTTACCCTCCTAGGAACACAGGATTTGCCATACTGTGTCAGACCAATGTTATATCTATCTAGTATCCCATCTCACACATTCTTCAGTATTAGATGATTCAGAAGAAGTTGTATATTTTGATTAGACTAATATGCAGCCTAATGCCAATGGTAGGGAAGGGTTCTGCTAATTCTAGGCAGTTAATTGTTGCCTTATGGTTTTGTTTATTTATATATGTTTAATATAACTACCTTCCTTTTAATGTTAAGAACGTTTAATTTTTTGAGTTCTGCTAAACTCTTTCATTTAATACTGTCTTATGGCAGTGAGTTCCACATATTAAATATGAATCATGTAAAAGTATTGTTAGTTTAAAATTTGCTTACTTTAAAGCTAATTATGTACCACTCCTTTTTTGTACTATAAGAAGACTCAACTGTTCTTTTTATAACTTAGATGTATAAAAAAGGCATAATATAGAGATCTATCTAAATTAAGGAGACCTAATCAGTTCAATATTTTGTCACATGGAAGTGTTTCCATACATTCTGTCATCTTACTGCTATACTCAGAATCTTATTTCTGCTATATCCTTCTTGAGATGGAGATCAAAAGTGAAAGTATTCCAGCTAGAATAATATCATTTTATATGGTGACTATATAATTTTTCCATATAGCTTTTTAAATATACCATAATACTATAAAGTGGTGTTCTCTGGCATTTTGGGAGAACAGGGTATGCAGTGTAGTAAAATATTCTGGTTAACCAAGAGTGATGTGTGTGTGTGTGTGTTTGGGGGGCTTCTAGGATGAGGCAGGAAAGGGTGTGAGGGGGGATACAGGCTCTGGGCTGTGGGTGTGGGCTCTGGGGCAGGGCCAGAAATATGGGTTAGGTGCAGGATTCAAGCTGGTATAGGGGGTTGAGAGGTTGAGGGATCCACCTGGGGGTTCAAGCTATGGGATGGTGCCAGAGATGGGTGGCTTGATGTGTAGGAGGGGGCTCCAGGCTGGGGTTGAGGGGTTTGGAATGTGGGAGGGAGTTTAGGTGCAGGAGAGGGCTTGGAGCATGGGATTGGGGGTATAAGAGAGGTTTCAGGGTACCAGATTCAGGTATTTTGCTGCTTTCAGGGAGCTATGCAGAGCCAGGTAGAGAGTCTGCTGGTCCCACCAACCGGACTAGAAACTAGGTTTTCAGTGAAGATTAGCAATATGAGTTTGTAGAGCTTTTTTGGTTGATAGAGGGATAGATAACACAGCTTTTACTAGATATCATAATTTTCTGTAACCTATATCCTGCAGATGTGTTCTTTGAGCTATCTGCAGTGACAAGGTTTTTCTCCCAGTGTGGCAGAAGTAAATTTAGAGCGCAGCAATGTATATTAGTAGGGTTTTTTCTTCAAATTTACATATTTATACTAAGGTTCTTTCCCTATTTTATCTAATTGAATAGCTTTCTAAAGTCCTTCCAGAATTCCTGATAGTCCTATTTAGTCTTTATTTTGTACCATGTGCAAAATTTCCCCTAACTGTTCGCTACTTTCTACTAAATACATATATTAAAAGACACTGATCTTAATATAGATCCTGGAGGCACTTCACCAGTGATTCACTTTATTATGGAAAATAAAGAAAATCAAAGAATTAGAACAAATGGTTATCAGTTGCCAATTCAAACCAGCACTTTGTCCCTCAGTCTGTGACGATTCTGTCTCCTTGGTAAGTCTTGGATCACTGGGGAAGATCTAGGAGACCAGAAGTAAGCTAATGTGCCAAGTCTTAAATGGGGTAAATGGGATGTCTTGGTCAATTATAGTGCTATAAGACTGACATCAATCTCAGGCAAGATAATGGAGCAGCTGATACAGGACTTGATTAATAAAGAATTAAAGGATGGTAACATATTTAATGGACATCAACATTGGTGACGGAAAATAGTTCCTGTCAAATTAATTTGACATCTCTTTTTGATGAGTTGCAAGTCTGACAAAGGTAATGTTGCTGCATTATGGCTAAACTTCTGTAAGTGCTTTAACTTGATACCTCACAACATTTAGATTAAAAAAGTAGAACAACATACAACTAACATGGCACACACTCAATAGATTAAAAACAGGCTAACTGATAGGTTTCAAAATGTAACTGTAAATGGGGAATCATCATCAAGTGGATGTGTTTCTAAGTGAGTCCCACAGGGATCGGTTCTTAGCCTTATGCAATTCAATATTTTTATCAGTGATCTAGGAAAAAAATAAAATAATCCCTGATAAAGTTTACAGCTGATAGAAAAAATGGGGAAGTGGTGAATGATGAAGAGGACAGATCACTGTTTCAGAGTGATCTGGATCACTTGGTAAAACACATATTGTTTGCTTACATTTTCTTAATATGGCTACATATAAACCTGTCCTCGTAGAAGCAAAGGATGTAGGCCATACTTACAGAAGTAACTATCTTAGGGGCTATGTCTACACAGCAGCATTATTTCGGAATAACATCAATTATTCCGAAATAATGTAGTGCGTGTCTACACAGCAATCCTGTTTTTTTTAAATAAATTTGAGCGAATGGTCTTCTTACGCCAACTCCTGTAACCCTCATTGTAGGAGGAGTAAGGGAAGTTGGGGGAAGAGTGCTCTATTTTGAAATAACTGCGGTGTAGACAGTGCAAAAAGTCGAAATAAGTTATTTCAGTGTAAGCTACACAGTTTGCATAGCTCAAGTTACGTAGCTTCTTTTGAGTTTAGCCCTGCTGTGTGGACATGCCCAGTGTAAACTGTTCCAGGACAAACGTGTCCATGATCTTCCCCCACTCTCTCAGTATCAGGTATTTGCTGTGTTTGTAGGTATTTGCTCACACACCATCATGAGTAAGAACATATCTAAAGTATATTACATTGGCACTGATCTCTTTTATCAATCAAATTTGTGATCACACCATAAAGTTATCAAATTAGTTTGACAGGACCTATTTACAGGCTGTCCCCGACTTGCAACGCGATCAGCTCCGTGGATAGCGTTGCAAGTCGGGGGCATTGTAACTCGAGTCTGACTTTATGACAGGTGTTGTAAATGCGAGGCCGAGGATGTAAGTCGGGGGATTCCGGCCCCTTCTGCATGTACGGAAAAGGTCGTAAGTGTGTGTGTGTGGGGTGTCATAAATCGGGCCATTGTAAAGGGGGGGCCTCCTGTACCATGAACCTAGGTCGATTGGCTTTAATTGTATTACCCTCTTTTAATTCTTTATTAATAAGGTCCTGTATTTGCTGCGTCAATATTTTGTCTGGGATCAATGTCGGACTGACAGGCCTATAATAACCCAGGTCATCTTGTTTACCCTTTTTAAATATTGGCACAACATTAGCTTTCTTTCAGCCTTCTGAAACTTCCCTGCTGTTTCAAGAATGATTAAAATCAACATTAATAGTTCAGAGAGCTCCTAAGCCAGCCCTTGTAAAACTCAGATGCAGCTACTACAGACTTGCTGATTATAAAGGGACTAATATTAACAGCTGCTGTTTAACATCCTCCTGAGATGCTATTGATCTGGAAAGTATTTCATCATCATCTAATACAAATAGATAATTTGGCTTCTTCCCAAATACATAGGGTGATAGGGTCATGCCAGAGGGATCCAGAGAGTGGTAGAAGGAAAGTATATTAGTTCTAGATTGAGTGAGTCTCTGTACCCAGGGTAAATTAACAAGGGCTAACTCAGAACCAGAATAAACCTCCTGGAATCAATCAGGCCAAATGAAGCACATGGAGACAATTGCGAAGTTTCAGGAGTCAACTGGGTGGGAGTAATCAGAGCACCTGGGGTCAATTAAGAAGCAGCTGTGACTGGTTAAAAAGAGCTCCTCTGCAGTTAGTAGCACATGAGGTGTTTGGATGAGGGAAGGAGCCTAAGATCTGAGAGTGAGAAATGTCTGAGTGAAAGCTAGGGTCTGTGGGTAAGGCAGAGTGCCATGGAGGAGCATGGCAGGCTTGCTCGGATACCACAGGAAAGATAGTGGGAGGGATAGTTTGGGGAAATGTCCCAGGGAAGAAGTTGCTGGACTGGGAGTAGAACAAACCCTGTTTGTTGCTGTTCCCTTAGGGTCCCTTAGGGCTGGAATATTGGGTGGGCCCAGGTTCCACCCAACCTTCCCCATGCTACTGCAGAGTCTGCCCCGAGTGGCAGGGGTTACACCTCATACTACGGACAAGCCTGTGATGAGAAGGGCTCAGTAGGCTGTAACCCTTGCCACCAGTAAAGGGTAAGGGGCTGTGTGGAGGGTCACAGCGAGCCTCTGAGGTAAACACTCTCTGCCAGAGTACGGGACCCACAGTGGTCCGGTCAGAGCTTTGCCACTATACCAAAACATTTATTGCACATTTCTGTCTCTTCTGCGCTATGATTGACATTTTACCATTTCCTTATAGTAATGAACTAACATTACTTAAAACCCAGTTCCCCCCAGCCCTGTCTCCATGGTGATGCTGGCATCAGCATCACAGGGAGGTGGGGCAACAGCACAGGGAGGTGGGGCAACAGGAGGCAGCAGCACAGGGAGGTGGGGCAACAGGAGGCTGCTGTGAAGCAGTCCCTGTCTGTGGTGGCCTGGGCTGGCTGCGAGCACAGGCTGCTTCAGCAGCAGCCCCTGTCTAGGGGGAGTCCTAGCTCCACATTGGGACCCCCTGCAGACAGGGGCTGCTGGACTTGGCACGAGCCAGGCTGCCTGCCTACCCAGTACTTACTACATTTAAACTGTAGTGCCACGGGGGGGTAGCTGCCAGACCTGGTATCAGCCAGGACTGAGCACTTTTCCTTATCAACTAATTGTATAGTCGATAAAAACTCTACTGACTACATGATTAGTGAAATACCCACTTCTTAACATACCTAGTTTTGGTACAAGAGTTTGTCCTACCTGTACCACTGGAAAGGGTCACCAAGAATATGAAACTTGATTTCCCCTTTTCCCCCCATGCTGGCCAATGATGAAAGTAGCTCAACAATTAGCAAGCTGGTGTCCAAACCGAGGACTGCTATGAGCCTCTGAGACAAGTAATCCACCTGAAAGCAAGGTTAAGGAGGAGCTTCATCACAATTCATATATTCAAAAGTCTGAAGGGATCTCTTGTTTGACCTCCTGTATAACACCAGCCTTAGAACTTCTCCCAAATAATTCCTGTTTGCATTTTTTTAAAAAAAAGCACTTTATTTACTTTAGCTCTAATGGGTATTGATTTCAAATGTATTTCAAATGTTAATAAATCTCTTGCGGGGGGAAATGGGGGAGGGGGCAGAAATGGAAACAATCAACAGGTTTTTGAAAAAGGCCAGTTTTGTTGGGGGAAGAAAAACTAAAAACAACCTCCCCTTTTCATTTGAAGATTATTGAATATACATTTCCATTCTTAGAAGATTGAGAAGGTCACTGAATTCTTATCTACACCACTATAAAGTGAGTGAATGACTGGTTAAAAAACCCCACTCAAAATTTAATATTTAATGGTTCATTATTAAACTGGGAAGTTGCATCTATAGGGGTCCTGCAAGAGTCTGTCTTTGATTTGGTATTATACAATAGCTTAATTAACGACTTGGATGATGGAGTAAAGCTACACATACAAAATCTGTGGATGACATCTGTCTAGGGGAGGTTGCAAGGTCTTCGGAGGATAGGATTAGAATTCAAAATTATCTAGATAAATTGGAGACTCATTCTGAAAACAGTAAGATTAAATTCAATAAGCAAAGTAAGCTGTCATGGGATTAGAGGGAAAGTCCTCTCATGTATTGATAACTGATTAAAAGATAGGATGCAAAGGATAGGAATAAATGGTCAGTTTTCAGAACAGCGAAAGGTAACTAGTAGTGACCCGCAGGCCCTGTACTGGGACCAATCCTATTTAACATATTCATAAATGATCTGGAGAAAGGGGTAAACAGGGAGGTGGCAAAATTTGTTATTAACTTGTTCCCATAACAGAAGAAGTAGGGGTCACTGAGGGTACGTCTAGATCAGGGTTTCCCAACCTATGGGTTGGGACCCAAATATGGGTCGCCATTACATTTCAAAAGGGTCGCCAAGTGTCTCCCCAGGTGGCTCTGCTCTCCCTTGTTCCCCCCATTTTTGAACTGCCTTGGGTCACCATTCTTCCAGAATTGTCAAAATGGGTCCCCATCTCGAAAAGGTTGGGAACTGCTGGTCTAGACTGTGTTTTACTTTCGAAGGAAGATATGCAAATTTGGCAGGAATTTGCATATTTTCTTCCAATTGCTTTTTTGAAAGAGTTTTTTTCAAAAAAGCAAGCAGCCTAGACACGGTTCTTTAAAAAAACCCACCTTTTTTCGAGAGAACCTTCTTCCTCAAAAATTGAGGTTTACAGGTTCTTTCAGAAAAAGGGGGTTTCCGAGGCATAAGGGGTCGGCTGACAAAGACTTTCTTTGTCACCCGATCCCTGTCTTGACAGCTATTTTTGCTGACAAACTGCTGACTCAGTAAAATGCGGCGGCCATTTTTATTCAAATGAAGCACGGGAGATTTAAATCCCCGCTTCATTTGCAATGTCGGTATGTCTAATTTACATCCCTCTGGCAATAGAGAGATGTAGTCTAGACATACCCTCATTGTCCCAGTAGAAGTCTTCATCCCCAAATTCAAAATTCAGTCATCAACAATGGATTATGACCGTTCACTGAATTTCTAGCCAACAATTTAACCAAACAACTATACATTTAACACTTTTGTCAATGAATCAGCAACTCAAGTTAAAACTTGATGCAATGGAGAATTTGAGCAGTACTTAAATGTTGATTTACTATGCAGAAAGGATAATCTCCTTGCACAGGTGCATTCTGTTTCCCCGTCAATTCCTTCTTATTTGAAAATGAAGTATGAATATATCATGTGATTCCACAAGAAAGAATATGGATTACTGCGGGTAGCAAATGTATCATTCTGATGGGCAAGATTGGATTCTCCTCTATTTCCAACTAATAATTTATAGACACAATTCTGTGTCTACAGTTGCCTCACTATATCAAATACAAGCCACGCCCCGATAGAATTTGAAGTCAGTCACTCAGTTTCTATCAGTTCAAATGCACATGTATCCATGATTATCATTCATCTATAGTGACATCCTAAATATAGCAAAGTGTCACTACACTTCAAAAATGAATCTGCAAGTAAATGTCTGAAACCCAACTAAATTAGCAGAAGTGTTACAAAACAGAATATGATAAGAGGATTTTAAACACAAACAAAAGTAACAGTAATAGGGGTTGGCATCTTCAGTACATAATTCTCAGTCAAAACACCAACTACTCACAGAATAATACAAGTGACTTGCTGTGACGGGGCCTGACAACCCCACACTGAACAAGGGAGAGGGGAGCCTGCCTATTGGGTGGAATGTGCCCCTCCCCCACAGCCCTGATTGGCATGCTCCCAGTGCAACCCTGGTATAAAAGCCTGCAGAGCAGCCCAGTCAGGACTGACCTCTGGAGGAGAAGGAGCTACTGCCCAGCCACCAGAGCTACAACCGCAGCAGCCAGAGCGAGAGGCGCTGGACCAGTTGACCTCGCCGCTACCATCCCCGGGCTGAGCTCAACTGCACCACTGGCTACAACGTGCAGGCCCCCCCCCCCAGATGCGGTTGCTGCACCACTCGCTGCTCCACCAGACACCAGGTCTGCCAACGCTGCTACTGCCACCAGCCCCCATCTACAGGTGGGCCCTCCGCTGGCCAGGGGGATGAGGTAGGAAGCAACCAGGGCGGGGAGCAGGAAAAGCCCCAGTGGGCTTGGTGCGTTTCTGGGAGAACTCCCCACTGAGCCAGTGTGGGAACCACCCACCACTGATAGGGCCCTGCATTGGGGCCTGGTGGAGAGGGACTAGGAGCAGATCATGCGAGAGAATAGGCCTCCGGGCCTGTTTATAAAGGACTAGGCCTCAGGGCCTGTGCATGAGAGACTAGGCCTCCGGGCCTGTTTATAAAGGACTAGGCCTCAGGGCCTGTGCATGAGCAACTAGGCCTCAGGGCCAGGGGGTGGAGGTCTCGACCCCAGGGTCGAATAGTGTGGGACTAGGTACCCCACCACACTTGCTAAAAAGTAAGGGAGGTCAAAGTTTCTCCCTTGCCTTTAGCTCCTAAGGTAGCCATTAGAATGACTATATTGGTCACAAATTTCCTACCACTGTACTGCTTTCTTGGCAAACGTAAACAGCACTGAAATTTAAAGTTGCCTATTCTTAATTAAGTGATCAGATGCACTGCACTAATGTTTGTAAAAGACAAAAATATATGAAATATACATTGCATTAATCAATGAATTGCAATATTTCTAATGTGATTATCTTTCCAGCATCACATGTAAAGTTGCTTAAATCTCTTGGCTATGTCTACACTGGCAGGTTCTTGTGCAAGAACGGCTGTTCTTGTGCAAGAACTCACAGAGCATCCACACGGCCCTCCTACTCTTGCGCAAGAAGATTTACAGCAAAGTGTGGGAAGAGAGGGCTTCTTGTGCAAGAGCTATGCTCTTTTCTAACAAGTGTAAGTCCTCTTGCGCAAGAACTCGCCACCATGGATGCTCTTGCGGAAAAGCACGTGGCTGTGTGGATGTGTTCTTGTGCAAGAGTTCTTGTGCAGGAACTCTTGCGCAAGATATTCTTGCGCAAGAACCTGACAGTGTAAACATAGCCCTTGTGTGTATATTTTCCTGGGTAGTTGGGAATCTTACTGTAATTGTTTGTTATGTCACTAAGTGTTACAAGCATTGGGTGCAGTTAATTTTGATTTCTCCTTCACTGTCATCTCTGATGGCGTTGGAATATTTGCTACCACCTTTTAAAGTTTTGTTTTCTCCCCCACTCATATTTTCAGATTTTCTCTTTCCTATTCAGGTTCAGTTTTTAGCTGTGGGAAGTCTGTGTCCATTTTCCACTGCCACAAATTCCCCCTCAAATGGACTCTTCTAATGCAGAGATTTTGGCTGAAGACTATTTAATAGTCCAAAATATTAGTGGCATGTAGAAAACATAACTATATTTTCTTCACAAAACATGCACAAAAACCACCTTCCAGCTATTCCATTGCCTATGAAAATTAGCTCATCAGTGAAGAGCATCTGAAGTTGAACCCAAGCAAGATAGAGGTGATGCTGAGGGGAAGAGGAAGGTGATTCAAAGAACAAGTCAGCACACATTGCCACTTATCATTGATGGCATCAGTTTATGGGTAATCTGATTCAACATTTCTGAACAACATAAGAATAGCCATACTGGGTCAGACCAATCATCCATTTAGGCCAGTACCCTTTCTTTCCACAGAGGCTGGGTCTGATGCTTCAAAGGGAACAAATAAAACAGGGCAACTATTGAGTGATTCCTCCCATATTGTCTAGTCCTAGCACATGGCAACACATGAGATTGTCAGCCAGTGAAATTATTTGCCAGGGGATGTTGTGAAGGCCAAAAGTATAACTAGGTTAAAAAAGAACTAGATAAATTCATGGCGGATAGGTTTATCAGTGGTTATTCGTCAAGATGAGGGATACAATGTCCTTTTGTTTGATTTCCTGCTTTGGATGTAGTTGTTGTTTTGTTGATAGTTTTGTGTGTCTTTTGCTAATCGCTCTTCAATTTTTTTTGACTTCCCTACTTTTATGCTTGTCTTGCTAGAATTTATGTTTTCTCCATAGGATTTCACTTGCAATGTTTAAAGATGTCTTTTTTTCCCCCTCTAGCTACCTCTTTTACTTGGTTGTTTAGCCAAAGTGACTGTTTTTGGTCCTCTTACTATTTTTGTGATATACATATATTCTGAGTCTCAATGTGTTTTAACAAATTTCCATGCCCCTTGCAGGCATTTCACTCTTATGACTGCTCCGTTTAATTCCCACTTAGCTGACTTCTTCAGTTCTTGTAGTTGGGAGATGTAGTGGATAGGAGGAGTGCTGGCAAGCAATTGGTAACTAAAGGGTTAAAGTCAGGTTGCTAAAGGTCTTGGCAGAGGACCAGAAGAACATATGGTATACAGTGCTGAAAACTGAATTGTATATAAATATGTTGCTTGCTTTCTTTGGCTACGTCTAGACTACATGGCTCCGTCGACGGAGCCATATACAATAGTTTATTCGGCATAGTCAAAGAAGCGGGGATTTAAATAATCCCCGCTTCATTAAAATAAAAATGGCCACCATGCTGTGCCAACTATCCAGCACAGCACAGCAGTCTAGACACAGTGCGGTTGACAAAGGAAGCCTTTGTCAACCACTCTGGTAAACCTCATTTCACGAGGCATACCGGAGTGGTCGACAAAGGCTTCCTTTGTCGACCGCACCGTGTCTAGACTGCCACGCTGTGCCAGATCAGCTGATCGTCAGCACAGAGCGGCGGCCATTTTTATTGAAGCGGGGATTATTTAAATCCCTGCTTCTTTGACTATGCCGAATAAACTATTTTACATGGCTCTGTCGGCAGAGCCATGTAGTCTAGACGTAGCCTTTGTGTGTAAGTTTGAGACAGAGAATCATTTAAACCCAGGCAGGACTACCATGTCTCCAAGGAATTCAGGGCTGAACTACAAAGGGATCTTGAGTAAATAAGGGACAATGTGTATTTAGTCATGGTCAGGGTATTTTTGTTTGTTTTTGGTTGCTTGGTTAAATTTCTCTATGTGAATCTATACCTTCCCTCCCCCCACTCACCATATTCAAGCTACAGTTCAAAGAGCTATGGTTCTTTGTGTTTTGATCTGTTCTTTTCTTAGTTGCTCTGTAACACCTAGCAATCAAGTATGCTTTATCAAGTATACCTTTTTGTTTTGTTAATAAAATCACCTAATTTAAGGCGATGATTTGATTCTTGTGTCCAGGAAGGTAACGGGAGGGTCTCTGTGTGTGCCTGCCTAGCCTGAGAGGTCAGCTATGAGAGAGAGTTTGTTTTCTGAGGGTTTTTTTGCTTCTTTTTTCAAGCTCTCTGGTGGCAGAAGAGCTTGGGGTACCCTGGAGAAGGAATTCATGTGGTCCTTCCTAGTTTTTTAGGGTTCTTTAAAATCACTTGATGGTGGTAGTCTGTCTTCCAGTGCATCTGTGACTCTGGGGAGTTTTTTGTAAGCAGAGCCTATAGAAGCAACGTATTTAAGGTCTTTTGCATGTCCCTCACCTTCTGCATTCAGAGTGCCAGAGTGGGGAGCAGCCATGACAGTAGGTCAGTAGTATATCCCTACTGCCATACTCAAGCTTGGAATTTCTAGCTATAGAAATTCTGTGCTACTGTTTGATTCATTTAGGGTTTCTACTAGATTTGATTCTATGCTGCTTTTTATTTCAGGACAGCTTCCAGCAGGAAGCGGGAGCAGGGTTTCCTGGCAGCTTTAGCCAACAAGATGTCTGACTGGCAGGAGGGGCTAGGTTCTCCTTTCTGCTCATCCTCACCGCCAATCAGGGGTCTGGCAACAGAGCCATCTTTCATAATACAATTGCTCATCTTTGAGTTTTGTTCACCAGGAAAGTTTCATACTTTGCTGAATATGCACTGAGCTGACAATGAGGGAAAGAGCAATCCAATTGTAAGAGTAATATCTGGCAGTACTCCTTATCCCAAATGTTGGAAAAATCAGTGAGGCATAATGTCAACCTCTCACATAGAGTCAGAGCTTCAACAATCTGTCATTTATACCAGCACATCGGTTCTCCAAATGAAAAACAAGTTTCTTTCTAATTGCAAAACTGACTACTGCATCATGTGCCTTATTTTGCAGGCACCCCTTCCAGAAGGAAATATACCCAGCACTCTCCTCATTCAGTTGACCAGATATAGCCCAGTGCTGCAATGTCAGTGCAGTATTCTTCAAGTTCTGAAGCAGCCAGAATGGTCCACTTAGCAGAATGGCTGACTTGATTTGGATGATCAAGGAGTGTATGGACATGCCACAACACTGAGACAAAAAGAAATGTTTATGAGAATTATTTAAGTTTCCACTATGGGATGGGACAGACTCCAGCCATGGTAATTTAATCAGGGATGAGTAATTTTCATAGCACCTTTCCTAGCCCCCTTCTGAGTTTGAAGTCAACTGTGCTGTCCCTGAATAGAGGAGCCATGTCAATCAACATGGAATTTGTTTGACATAAACAAAGAGTTGCACGCCAACTTGCACATTCTGTCATCCAGTAAAATCATTTCTGATGGTAGGGTAAAGTCACTGGCAACATACAGCCATTAGACAGCTATAGACAGAGAGGCATTGGCAAGAAGTGTCATGTAGCTTAGTCAGTACTCTCTTTCCGTGATTGCTTAAGCCAGGCCTTAGGTGTCACATATTGTCCAAGGAATCTAATTACAGGAAATAACAAATCTAATGGTACCTGTACTACGGAACCCAGGAACTACACTACATATTCTTGAGTGCCATCCACTGGCATTTTATTAGTTGTGGGCTCTGGTAATAGGATTGTTTGCTGTGCTTTTGAAAGATGAAGGGTTTGCAGGCTCTTACAGGAGGGAAAATCAGAGGATTCAATACTTGCTCTAGGTACTCATCATTGTTTACTTATCTTCATGCTGTAAGGGTCAATGAAGAAACTGGTTTGTTTTCTGCATGGTACTTACCTACCTTCTCCCTTGTTTTGTTTTTGTTTTTTTGGGGTTTTTTTAAAAGGGAGGATATATATATATATAAAAAACATTATGTTGATGATGACTGAAGTTGTGTCTCAGATATTGGTGCAGAAACACACAAGGCATCCTGGATGAGACAACAAATTAAATGCTCAATCTCTGGCCAAGCAACCTGGAGAACACTCGGAATTCAGAAGTAAAAGACCAAAAGGATAATTTAAACTGAACTTTTTATATCCCAGGTCATAAAATTTTATCCATTTATGCTACTATTTAGCTCAATAATTTAGGTTTGGCTAAAGCATATCTTGAAGAAAGGCATCCAGTCTTGAGCTGAAGATCCATCTTGGTAGTTTGGTCCAATGATTAAATGTCTTCACTGTTTAAAAAAAAATGTGCCTTATTTTTATTTTTAATTTATCTGGCTTCAACTTCCAGTCAATTTTTGTTATACCTTTTTTTCAGTTAAAGAGCCCTTTTAGTACCCAGCCTTTTCTTCCTGTGAAAGCACTTACAATTTGTGATCAAGTCACCTCCTGATCTTTTTTTGATATATTAGATAAATTAAGTTCCTTAATTCTCACTAATGCATTTTTTCCATCCTCAAATCATTTTGTGATTCTTCTCTGCACCCTTTTAAATTTTTCAACATCCTCTTCAAAATATGAATTCCATTTGTTGGCTTTTTCTCTCAGAGGGTATGTTTACACTACAGAAAAGATCGAAGCTGCCGCTGTCGATCTTCCAGGGTTACAGTTAGCAGGTCTAGGGAAGACACGCTAATTCAAACTGAGAGGTGCACTCCAGTTGATGACAGTAGTCTTGCTTCCACGAGGAGGAAGGGAAGTCGGAGTAAGTGTTCTCCCTTCGACTTCCTACAGTGTGCACAGCACAAAATGTCAAGTTCAGGTACTTCAACTTCAGCTACACAATTAACACTGCTGAAGTTGCATACCTTAATTCGACCTTATCCTGTAGTGTAGACATACCCTTAGGCTATATCTACTCTACCAGGTTATTTCAAAATAAGTTAGTTATTTCAGGATTTATTATTTTGAAATATTTCAAAATAAGCGTATTCCTTTTCACAAGCAGGAGTTATTATTTCAAAATTACAGGCTTGGTAGTGTGGATGCTCACCTTGTTATTTCAAAATAAGGGGAGTTACTTTGAAATGACTCCCCAGTGTAGACATGCCCTCAGTTCTTTACAGCAGAAGTAAGAGAGCAACTGCAGACTCTGCCTGCATCCTGCTGACACCAGGACATGCTGTTGTGCTGAATGAGTTTGTCTCCATAACATGTGAGCTGTCTGTCGTCTTGTGAGGCCCAGACTCTGTTTGATTGATTTTGGTGTCTGTGAAGCTTATGAAGGAATGCAACAAATCACACAAGACAGATGATAAAACAAATGGCTCTGAGGGAAATGTTTAAAGCTCTGTCCTCCAAACACTGGGATGGGTATTCACATCTTATTCAATAACCTACTTTTTTGCTAGCAGATAAATGGCCACCTACCAGACTGTTAACATTCCTATCACCGTACCAGTGAGTGGGGGCAAGCCCCCAGCACTGGGATGGATATATGATGTCAGAAATTTTGGTTCTCCCTTCTTTCATAATGGGTAGGATCTGTCTGTCATATTTTCACTGCTGGCTCCTTCACTCATGTACACCAGTGGGCAATATCTGCAGGCAGATGGGTGCTGTTGTGATAATTGTACCAATAAATTTACTCAAACTATAAGCTCCATTGTGAAAAACATACTCGTTTATTAGAGGATTGTAGTGATCCCTTGCTCTCCAGTGGGGACAGAGGCCACTCTGCCTCAGGCTTGGGTCACACTGGTCAGGCTGAGCTGACCAGTAGCCTATAGTTCTGGCCCAATAACAGAGGCTAACAAGCAACAAGAATCTAGTGCTCTTGTCCTCATGCTTGGGCAGGGCAGCACACTGAACAGCCCTTCATCTGGGCTGACAGTAATTAGCAGTCTGGAGCCCTAGCCCTTTGGGGAGCAAGCTGTAGCCTGGACCCCTGGCCAAGGCAGCCAGCTAACACACAATTTGGGACTCTAACCCTTTGATTGGGCAGAGCAGGGAACAGGCTTTAGCCAAAGCTTGTGGGCCAATAGTCTTGGGTTCAGATAGAGATGAGCATTCACATAGTCTAGGGGCTATGGAAGCAGGGGAGGAGCATCCATATAGTCCACAAGATCTGAAATGGCGAGTCTAGCATCCTAGTTTGATGGACAGTAGGTCCACACAGATCTCCTAGCCTGTGGTGGGGAGCTGGCTACCCCAGGTATGGAGTGGAAGGGATAGGGGGACTCCGGCTCACCCAACTCCATTGCCAAGTTGGTCTGCCACTGGGTTATCAGGAATCCAGCCACAATATGCCAACCTAGAAGCAGCCAGCCAGAGAGCCAGACAGTTGTTGGCTGCCCTTGGGCTACTTTCCACCTCCATCAGTTTTTTTGATACCTCTTGAATCCAGAGGTCCTCTGGCTCTTCTATGTACACACTGAATGGTAATCTCAGTAATTTTCCATCTGGATCTGTCTCCTCCAGGGACAGGCTGCTGCAGAGTTAGCTCCCAGGTGCTGCAGCAGAGCAGAGGTGTCCACTTCCTTTGGTGGCTCCCACTCAACTGAGCTGCAGAGACCTCCCTTTATACTTCCTGTCCCACCTTGCTACTTCCGGTGAGGGGAGTGGGATGGATTCCGCTCTGACCACTAAGAGGAGGGTAGTGATCCTCCCTCTCCAGTCTGAAGGGAGGCCACTTTGCCTTGCTACAATGATACAGTAATGTATAATAACAAATGTTGATGGAAATCAGGTCAAGATGCTTTCAGAACTGAATGTTATAAACAGGTATAAGAGAAGGATTAAATTAGTCCTGTAAAAGGGGCTGTGTTGATTGTTTTTAAAAAAAGAGCCTTTGTGAAGAAAGTAAAGAAGAACAGGCAGCAGCTACTGCACAGAACTTCACCTTCATGGATGCCCCCCACCCTACCATTTTCTGGGACCCGGATCTTCTGCTTCTTACTCCTGAAGGGTGTCCTGGCCAGATTAGGTCAGAGATAGGGACCCAGATGATATCACACCTCAGACTTTAACAACAGCAACAACAATAGCTCCAACTCATCTCAACTAACTTCTTCCCTTTTCTCCCAAAGAACAGTTTTGGACTTTGTCAGCAGTGGCAGCAGTAGCAGCTCTAGCCCATCTCAGCTAGTTAATTTTGTCCCTTTTACTCCTAACGACACTCATTACCATCTTCGATACCATCTAACAGAGTGTCAAACAAAGGGGGAGCAATTTCATTCTAAGGAGTTTCTCCTGCTCAAGGGAAAAGGAACAAGGGATGTGGTTAAAACAAAAGCCTGACTTAATCTCTGTTTACCAAACCTTGCTAAACACAGTGAAGGAGTTATGTTAACACATTGCCTATATAGAGCATCCAACAAATCACTTAATCCTTTAGTGATGTGTTAGACAGCTCTGTGGCTAAAGGAGGGACAGCTTGTGATTGGGGTGAGTCTTAGCTGAGGGTCTGATACAAGCAAACACAGCAGCCATTCTGCACTCAGCTCCAAACCAACATAAGATGGTAAAGCCTGTTAGACAGAGAGGGAGAAATCAGTCCCAAGTACCAAAATGAAAAAAAAAATCAAGAGCACCCATTGCTCATTAGTTTCAGGAAGGAGGATCCCTGCTCCCGCATTGGCCCAACCTCTGTGCATCCAGGCCCTCTCATCCCCAGACCCTTACTTCCCTTCACTCTGAACTGCTGCACCCAATAAGCCCAAATCCCCCTCCACCTGAACAATCACAATGAGCCATTTGCACCCTAGGTCCCCACCCCATTAAGCCCCAAATACCAATGCTTGGATCCCTACATCACTGAGGCTTATTTTTCCAGAAACTTCTGTACCCCCATGGGACCTCCCACACCCAGATCCCCAGCAAAGCCTCAACCACTGTTACCCGGACCCCCCTACAGGGCCTCATTATTGTTGCACTTAGAACCCCCCAGCAAGCCCCTGTGCCTCCAGGTCCCTGACACACCCAGTTCTCCCACTGAGCCACCTGCACCCAGATTACCTCTCACTCCATTTCTGGATCCCTCACACTAAGTCCCTAAGGGGTGTTTCTGGGATAGGCCTGTTCTTTGTCCTGTGTCAAGGTTGGTTGCAACTTCACTGTTGAGTCTGTGTCTTGGGGGATATAGCTGCACAGCGATCTCCCACCTCTGTGCAGCCAGTGCCCTATGCTTACCAATGCCATGCTGAAACCTCCACATTTATTTGACAAAATGTGCAGAATTTTGCAGAATATTAAAATAGGTGCAGAATTTTTAATTTTTTGGTGCAGAATGCTCTCAGGAGTAAATTCATTAATAGTTGTGAGAAGTCGATAGAAACAGTCAGTCTTTAATTTTGGACAACAAACACATTTGCAAAAATCTAATGTTGTTGGCAAATAATTCAATATCAGGAAAAAGATATTCACGGATTATTATTATTTTTTTGCTACCAACTGTTCACTGAACTCTAAAGTGAGATTTTCAAAGGTACCATCACCCATTGAAATTCAGTAGGTGCTAGGCAGCCTCACTCCCCTGAAAATCCCCATAGTTGCTTGCCTCATCCTAATCATCATCTCTCAGGTAATTGATCCCACTGTGTCTCCTGCATCAGGCAGTTCTCTTGATGCCAATCCATTCTATGACTCTGCAGAATCAAGTACAGACCAAAGTTGGAGAGGATGTGACTCACTGAAAAAAACAACTCATACAGACCCCCATGAATTCTAGTATAATTTTTCAGCAGAATCAGCTGCTTTGAACATGCCTTTTTTGCAGCCTATCTCAGTTTTTAAAATAATTTTGTTTTGGAAATTACATGAAATAGCATTTCACCTCATCTTACTCTCTTTCCATTTGCAATAAGTTGCATTTTAATTTAAAATAGTAATTTACAATTCAATTCATTTATAACAACAAAATCTACTGTAATCACAATACATTTGTGTTTTAAGTCATTTAATGCTTGTAACATTTGGATCTCTGAAGTGTGGAAATAGCTAATATTTTTCACCAAGTGCAGTGACTCCAGTGAAAAGCATCACTATTTTATATCCACCAAAGCCAACGTATGGAGAATGAAATGGTTATAATTGCAAGATGAGAAAAAACTGCTTGTAAATATGTAGCAAAACTAGAAAATACATAAATAATGCCTATATACAACTAATAAAGAATGGAATGGGAACAAGTACCTTGACAGTATTGTAATTTAAAGATACATTTCAGAATGATTTCTTTCAAAAACTTGAAGAGATATAATTGAGAAACTGTATTGCTGAGAGTACAATAAGTCTTCTCAACAAAACAGATCGATAACTCTTATTATATCAGACCATAATCTTACACCTTATAAATGGTAAAGCAAGCACTCACAAATCCTGCCTAAATGATGACATGCGCTATTGCTCCATGCATTTTTGCATTTTGGTACTTTTCTATAAAACTAAAAAATAAACAAAGGACAAGATTTTCAGTAAAATAAAGGACTTTGATATCAATGGATTTACACTGATTTACACCAGCTGAGGATTTGGCTTGCATTGTTCCTTATACACACGCAGGTGCATTGAAGGCCCCTTTCGGGGAGGCTAACCCCTTGCCTCCATCCTTTATGCCTGAGCTCCTCCTCCCCATTTTGGTTGGAGCTGAGTCCCCCCCCCACCTTGGCTAGCCCTGCTACTGAATGGGAAACATGCTACACTTCCCCTCCTGAGACCCAAAGCCACTCAGTGGGAAAAGCAAAAGCTCTTCTTAAAGAATGCTGAGCATCTTTTATGTGCCATTCCAGTTCCGAGGTGGTTGAGGAGGTGGAATCTGCTACTCAGCTTCCTGGGCAATCTCTCTGGACTCCAGAGATTACTGAGGAAGCGGAGTGGCTGATACCACCTCCTCAGCCACCCTGGAACCTGCATGGTGCATCATAATAATAAAAATCTTCCTCCAGAAGAAGCCCATTGTCAGCCCATGCAAAACCTCACAAGCGGGCATCCTCCATGGGCCTATCACACCTACCGCTTATGATTTTACACATTATATGTGGCTGACAAATGGCAAACACCAACTGTCATGTAACAGTTTTAGAAGAGAATTAAATGCTCTTCCTCATCAGGCCTCAAAAATGCAAAGAGAACCATGCAGACAGATCCCTGTGCCAAATGCTACAGAGGTCAATGGCGCTGTACATGAGCACAAAAGTACACCTACAGAGTTCTATTTGTAGGACTGATCAAGGCCTGTGAAGAGAGGGAAAATCTACACATTTCAATCTTCACTATGGTAAATCAGGCATTACTCTATTGAATTTCATGAAGTTAAAGTGGTGGAAAACCAGTGTAAGGAGGACCAGAATTAGAGCTAGTAGATTTTTGGACTCCTGTGATTTTTGCAGTATATTTTAGCTTGTTACAGGAGACTTTAGCTAAATTAGGATACATGGCTGGGGTAATGACTGGATGGACTTCCAGTCATTGTTCCACCCATGTGTTCTAAATCATTTGTTCTTGGTAACTTACTATCCATCAGAGTTTGTTCATTCAATAAGTAAAATACAGTAACAGAATAGCTGTTTGATGTATTCATTTATAGAAACTTTATGGAAATGAAGCTACTCTTGTTGAATTTTTTTTGCTTATTCAGTTGAATTAGAATTTCCATTTCCTTTCCATTTACAAATTCAAAAATTATAGTAAAATGTTTACAAAACCATGAAAAATATATAAACCAAACCAACATATTGATTTTTCTCTTCTACTGTTTAATTTCTGGATAATCAAAAATAGCATTAGTTAATGGCATGCGGTGCTTTTTTGCAATCCTGATCTCTTTTGTGTGAAGAAAATATATACTTTGTAAAATGGCCATTTGTATTTTGCACGATGTAGAGAGTGAAGAATACATTGGATGTGGTCTGATGAGAATGTGCAACTATGATTTTCTTACACACAAAAAGAGACTCATTTAAAAAGGTGTACTTACATGCTGTATTTACAGAAAAGTAATTGTTAGATATTTACATTCCTTAAAAAGAAACATCACTATAGTCCTTTCATTCTGAATAATAATATATAAGTATTTTATTAGTAGTAACTTGTACTGTATAATAAAAGGGCCCGATCTTGCTCCTATTGAAGTCAATGAGTGTTTTGAAATTGATTTTACTTGGAACAGACTCAGGAATAAAACATGCTAATTTCCTACTAGTATTTATTCAAATGAAAAGATGCTGTCTCTGGCAATTGCTCCATAAAGAAAAAAAAGGCTGTTCTTTTATATTATTACTGGCTTTTCAATTCTTACATTTGTCATTGATATATGTGGTATGAAAGTAAAAAATGCATACATAGCATAAAGGCTGAGTAAATATACATTAAGGAGAACTAACCCATCAAGCGATTTTACCCTTATCTGCATTTGCAGGTTGGTTAGATCCATCAATGTATGTGCAGCCAAACTCTATAATTCCATTATAGTTATAGCATAGGAGGAAGGAGGTGGAAGGCTTTCAGGTGATGCCATGTATTGTAATAGTAAAATCCAGTGAAGTTTCACTTTCAAATATCTATTGGGGGTAGGGGCAAAGTATCTGAAGTAATTTTAAGGACATTTCCCAAATGTTTATTTAGATAAAAGATAGATAACAGTAAAACTATAAAACCTGCAGCAAGATAACTAGGTTTTATTAATGACCTGCCATATACTGTGACCGGATAATTAAAGTTTTTCCCCCCTCAAAGAAGAGAGTGGACAAATTTATTTGATAGCTTGATAACCATGGGACACTGGTTGAAAACTATTGATATAATCAGAGCTTATTCGATTTGCTCACGACAGACACTCCTATCAGCTAATTTCACCTGTGAATAGTTAATTATCCCCTGAATGCATATGGTTGGGCCATTAATAAAATTTGACTATGTCATAGGTTTTCCTCTTTTTTTTGTCATCCTTATGTGCATTTTATCTTAGGGAATCTTTGTCTTTTTTTTGTACTGCAGAAGACAGATGTTAGTGGTGTGGGTATTTCAGCAGGGCTACATTATAGATGGCATGCAGCATGGATCAGGAGTGCTCTTTTAGCCTGAAAAAGACTGGGCCTGGGTACATAATGAAGTCACGGAAGCATGAATGATAATGGAGTGCTTAACCATTTCACATTTTCAAGCCATGCTTAGGGAATTTACTTCCAACTAAACAAAAGCAAGGAAAATGATGTTGGATTTGGGCAGGCTTATGGTGCTTTTACATGAGTGTTGGCTGGTTTTACTTCATTTTCTTTAAGTTTCTTTCTCAGTGTTTTTTTCCCCCCTCATCATTTACTTGGTTGAGGGGAAGATAGGTATCAGACAGCAGGGTCTCTTCCCTCAGCATCTAACTGTAATCAAGTACATATTGGATGCCGAGAGAATTAGTTTTCATCTCCCAAGGGCTTGTCAGAAATCAGTGGGGACCTAAATTTCAGACCTTCTAATTTGCCATTTCCTTCATTGTGGGGAATTATTCTTCATCTCCCCACCCCCACAATTGAAATTTCATTCTTGGTCCTTTTTAAGAATATATTTGATTGCATTTGCCTGCTAATGGGTTTCTACTACACTATATTGCACTGTTAAGGATGGCTCCTAGAAGCCTAAGGACCTTGCTGGAACCCTGCAGTATTTGATTCCTGAACTGGCCAAGGATGATTTTTTAACCAAAGGAAGAGTCTTTCCTCTACAAAACATTCACTTACTCTACTTAAGGCCTCATTGTGGAAAGTTTACAACACATGAACTCTATGATGTTATAGAACATATTAATTAGGGTGACCAGATAGCAAGTGTGAAAAATCAGGACAGAGGTGTGGGTAATAGGCACCTATATAAGACAAAAACCCTGAATATTGGGACTGTCCCTATAAAATCAGGTCTTCTGGTGACCTTACTATTAACTTGAAATTAAAAGTTTCAATGGAAAATATACTGTTAAGCACCCTTCCCAAAACTACATCATTGTTATTGTGAAACCAGCAATATAGGAAGTCAATTATTAGTGGCAGCCGTATGTGCCCAGACACCACAGACAATGGATTTGATATTCTTCCTGTTTCATTAGCAACAAGAGATGCACCAAGTTCAGCTCTTTGTGGAAAGGCATGTCATTTATTACATGTCTTGGCCCAATCAGAGCATCTGTTTCCACTTCAGTATGCCGCTGTTTGGTTTCTATAAGGCTTTTTGGTTTGAATGTAACAGATTTCTGATTTCCTTATGGCTGTATTTGTGTGAGCACTGCTCCTAAAACATCTGAAGATGTAACGCTACTGCTGTTGGATAGCATATTGTACCAAAACAAGTGGAGATGTCAGTAATTCTTTTATTTTGTTAAATGTGTTTTGGTGTGTTCACTCCCGCAGATTCACATATTTTAACTATTATGGAGGTCTCTTAAGAGTTTTGTTAGATGAGCTAAATGTGATAAGAATTTTTCAAATGATTTGACATGCCCAGATATCTTCTTACAGCAGAAATATTTTTGGGTTTGGGTAGGTAAGTAATGCCTTGAGTCTGTCTGAATTCCCTGCTTGTTAATTATGAGTCTTACACATTTTATCTGCACCTTTCTCAATTCAACATTTTTTATTCAGATTGAGGTTGGCTTGTTGGAAGCATGTAACAGGTTCTGCCCTTCAGGTGAGCACCCCCAGGTGGCTGAGGGAAGTCTCACAGTCTTTACTTGCCCATCTGGGCTGAGTCAATGTCCAAGCGGTGGCCGTAGATCCAGCCTCTTCGTTTACCACCCTGTTCCGGGTGTGGTTTGCCAAGAGCTTGGGGGGGGGGGGAGGGACGCAGGCCCACCCACTACTCTGGGTCCTGGCCCAGGGACCCTAAATAGCAGTTATCTGCTTAAGTTTCAGTGTCCACAGTTGCTCTCACATCCCTAGGCCACTTCCCCAGGATGCTGTCCTATCCAGCTGCTCTCTAGGGTCTTGGGATTGAATCCCCTTGGCTGGATTTGGCTGGGTTGCCCTGGCTTCTTGGCAAGCTTCCAGCCATAGAACCAGGCTTCATCCAGCTACAATGCACAGCTCCCACTCGGAGCTGTCCACAGTTCTGAGGTTTCCCCAGTCAGCCCTGAAGCCTGCTAGGGTTGAGCTCCAGGAATGAACAGCCTGGCCTTGGCCTAGCAGCTCCTTTTATATCGGGCTGCTGCACCCTGATTGGTTACCACAAGGGCTGCTCCTCTACCCAGCTCGGAGGACCTCTCTGCTGCTCCTGCTGCTAGCCAGGGTGCTGAAAGGCCTCCAGTGGGAGGGTCGGCTTTGTCCAGCCCATCACAAAGCATGTCAAAACTTCATGTAGACACACATCATGTTTATGTTTGTCTCTACCTTATATACTAACACATCATCTGCATGGCGAAAAATGCCAGTCAAACCTGATCCAGTCTGAGAGATTCCTTTTTTGGAAATATTCTGGTGCTAAAGCAATGCCTAACTAAAGTTAATTGAGTACCTTCTAAATGGGAGGATTATGTAGCTGCCCTATTCAAGATATAGATTCTTTAACAATGGGGTTTGCCTGAGTTCTGCTTTAGCATTTAACTTTGAGAAGATTTTGCTTCTGATAACAGAACTGATGTCTGGTCAGTTGCAGGAAGCATGTGTCTTTCTGTGCACAAACTTTTACTGAGTTGTGTAAGAGCCACACGGATACAAATTTTAACACTGAGCTTAGGTAACATAACCATCCCTCACACAAGCCAGTGGGAAGATAACCCCCATATTTTTCAGTATCTTTAATTCTTCTTCCATAGAATCATAGAATATTAGGACTGGAAGGGACCTAGAGAGGTCATCGAGTCCAGTACCTTGCCCTCATGGCAGGACCCAGTACTGTCTAGACCATCCCTGATAGACATTTATCTAACCTACTCTTAAATATCTCCACAGATGGAGATTCCACAACCTCCATAGGCAATTTATTCCAGTGTTTAACCACCCTGACAGTTAGGAACTTTTTCCTAATGTCCAACCTAAACCTCCCTTGCTGTAGTTTAAGCCCATTGCTTCTTGTTCTATCCTCAGAGGCCAGGAATAACAAGTTTTCTCCCTCCTCCTTGTGACAACCTTTTAGATACCTGAAAACCGCTATCATGTCCCCTCTCAATTTTCTCTTTCCCAAACTAAACAAACCCAATTCTTTCAGTCTTCCTTCATAGGTTATGGTCTCTAGACCTTTAGTCATTCTTGTTGCTCTTCTCTGGACCTTCTCCAATTTCTCCACATCTTTCTTGAAAGGTGGTGCCCAGAACTGGACACAATACTCCAACTGAGGCCTAATCAGCACAGAATAGAACGGAAGAATGACTTCTCATGTCTTGCTCATAACACACCTGTTAATGCATCCTAGAATCATGTTTGCTTTTTTTTGCAACAGCGTCACGCTGTTGACTCATATTTAGATTGTGGTCCACTATAACCCCTAGATCCCTTTCTGCCGTACTCCTTCCTAGACAGTTGCTTCCCATTCTGTATGTGTGAACACTTTGCATTTGTCCTTATTAAACTTCATCCTGTTTACCTCAGACCATTTCTCCAATTTGTCCAGATCCTTTTGAATTATGACCCTATCCTCCAAAGCAGTTGCAACCCCTCTCAGCTTGGTATCATCTGAAAACTTAATAAGAGTACTCTCTATGCCGATATCTAAACCATTGATGAAGATATTGAACAGAACCAGTCCCAAAACAGACCCCTGGGGAACCCCACTTGTTATACCTTTCCAGCAGGATTGTGAACCATTAATAACTACTCTCTGGGAATGGTTATCCAGCCAGTTATGCACCAACCTTATAGTAGCCCCATCTAAGTTGTATTTGCCTAGTTTATTGATAAGACTATCATGCGAGACTGTATCAAATGCCTTACTAAAGTCTAGGTATACCACGTCCACCGCTTCTCCCTTATCCACAAGACTTGTTATCCTATCAAAGAAAGCTATCAGATTGGTTTGACATGATTTGTTCTTTACAATCCGTGCTGGCTGTTCCCTATCACCTAATTATCTTCCAAGTGTTTGCAGATGATTTCCTTAATTACTTGCTCCATTATCTTTCCTGGTACAAAAGTTAAACTAACATTGTCTAGCTTGGATTCAGCATGGAGCTGTGAAGGCAAAAGTATCTTATGGCCTCAGTTTTATTTTGTATTCCCCTGACAGCTTTCCTATTCCTAGGATGATGTATCGATACCTTTCTTGCATAGTTTGCTTTTGGTGTTAATGCATTTCAGTTTCTCCCTAAGGTGTAGTCTTTATATTGCTCACAGTCCTTGAAGGGCGTTGTTAATTCTTGTATCATATATATTATTTGCTGAAGAACTTTCCCTCCTTTCTTCAGTTTCCCCAGGAACCAGCCACAAACTAATGGATTGGTTTTAGCCCCCCCTAGAATCTTGTTTGGTCTTTGTGTATCTCCAGCCTGGAATTACAACCTTTTTTTGAATTGCTGTGACTGGTACCCCCAATCCATTGTAAATTTAAAATGTTGTCCATTTAGATTCATGCTTGCCTACCAACATGTATCCTGTTCCATTTATTATATAGTCCCAAGATGTATGAACTCATTGTCACTCAATGATAACATAACCTCTATGATTCTTTCTACTAGTCTTGATGACTTACATCCATTGCAAAATTCTCCATTTTGAGGCATCACCAGTTTTTTGTTGGACATTGTGGTCAGCTGTGACTGGGTGTCTTGCCACATCTTTCATGCCTTTCCCAAACTTCTCTGCTAAGGTTCTTTGGCCTTCTGTTACTTAGTCATGCACTGTTCTTGTTCATATATTCTAGAAGTGCATCTACACAGCAGGGCTAAAGTCAAATTAAGCTACACAACTTCAGCTACGCCAATTGTGTAGCTTAAGTTGAAATAACTTAACTCGGCTTTTGGTGCTATCTACACAGCAGGAAGTCAAAGGAAGAACACTTTGACTCATGGTGGAATGAGGGTTACCATGAGTTGGAGTAAGAAGTCCTCCAGCTCGACATTAATTTGAAATAAAGGCTTGTAGTGTAAACGTCAGATATTCCGAAATAACGCTGCTGTGTAGACGTACCCTAAATGTGGTCTGACTGATTAGTTCACATTTGTGTCTTTTCTCTTTACAGTGTCAGTATTGTGTGAAGCAGTCTCTGCTATGCTGCTAGCATATAAGTCATACTGCTGTTTCTTTATGGTTTTTTGCCTTCTCAGTTTTTGCTATAGCTTTTTGCTAGTGCGAAATCTGATTCTAACTGAAGCTATGCTGATAAACTGGTTTCTCACACCAGCAATTCTTGTTAGTTCATTTTTTCACATTACCTATTGACAATATTCAGCGAGACTATGAACTGCAATACGAAAAGCCTAAGTTGCTTCCCGTTGTTCTTGATAGTTACTATTATATCAGCCCCTTTCATATATAAATTGTGATTCCCTATGAAATGGGCATCAAAAGCCTTTTTCACTTAACTTCATTCCTTTTTTAATGAGGGGGGAGGGCACATAAGATATCATCATCATCGCCCATGGCAAACACCAGGGCATTTATTTGGTATTTCTTGTGCCATTTGCACTATGGGCTCCATTGCTTCTGACACCATGTGGTATAAGGACATAAGCACAAAAGGCCATGCTGTAAGCAATAACTAGAGAACTCCCAGATCGGGAAGTCTCTCTCTTAATCAAGCACCGTCTGTAACAGAGTCTCTCTGGTAACTGAAGGACCAAGGACTCCACATCTCCTGCCTGCTCTTTTTCAATCTCTGCTGCTTTTCTGAATCCGGTCCCATCTGACTTTAGGATGCTTTTCCCTTTTCTTTGGTAAGAGGGTGTCCTTTGTAAAGCATGTGATGCATGCATTCAGAGACCTTCATTGGCAATGTGTGAGCTTTCACATACATTTTAAAGTTGTGGGTTTTTACCTTTTAAAGCCCTGCATGGTCTGAGACCAGCCGATCTGAGAGACCAGCTCTTCAATGCCCCGTGATATACTGCAAGACTTGCTGTTAGTGTATGTACCGATGCAGATCCCTCTTAATAGAATAGAAGGGCAGTAAAATAACTTCTTTGTACAGCCCATAAGCTTCTAGAATGCTTTCTTTTCTCTGGTCCAAAATAGTTCAGATTTATCATCTTTCTGGGTAAGATGTAGGGCACATTTAATTTATCTGGCCTTTGAAGAGATGTTGATGGAAAGAAGCATAGGCAGATGAATGGGGGGTATTAGCATTTTAAAATAATATAAATAACAAATTTTAAAATGCCAACATTAGAAATGCTATCAGGAAGACCTGATAGCAGATGATATTAACACCCACTGTGAGGAGATCCAGAAGGTATACCTGGAAACCAGCAAGATTGTACTGGGGTATAAGAAGAAACAGAGAAAGGAGTGGATTTCAGATGCTACATGGCAGCTCATTGGGAACAGAAAGGCAGTTAAACAGCGCACACTTGCAGGCAGTGACGAAGATAAAATAACAGCTGTACAGGTCTACAGGGACCTAAATGTTGCCGTGAAGAAAAGTGTACGAAGAGATAAGAGAGCGTATGTGGACAATATTGCCAAGGAGGCCCAGTCAGCAGCAGACAGAGGTGATACTAGGACAGCGTACAAGATCACCAAGACTCTTCTAGGAGACTTTACCAACAAGTCTACTGTAGTAAGAGGTAAGAACGGGAAAATGCTGGTGACAGCAAAAGAACAGCTCAGCAGGTGGACGGAACACTTCAGGGAGACTCTCAACAGACCAGACCCAGAGGAAGAGGCTGATATTAGAAGTATGAACTTCCAAGTAGACATGGAATGTGGGGACATCAGTGAGCTGGAGATAGCGGACGCTATCAAACAGATGAAGGGCAACAGAGCGCCCGGGGAAGACCAGATCACTGCTGAAATGCTTAAGGCAGACCCCAAGGCAACGCACAAGCTCTGAAGGGTCTCTTCAACAGGGTCTGGGAACAAGAGAGGGTACCGGAGGCCTGGAAGAAAGGCATCATTGTGAAGTTACCGAAAAAAGGTGATCTGTCCATCTGCGGGAATTGGAGAGGCATTAATCTGCTGTCTGTGCCGGGAAAGATTTTCTGTAGAGTCCTGCTACAGAGAATGCGAAAGGGCATTGCACAAATCCTCAGGGAAGAACAGGCTGGCTTCAGAAGTGGAAGGTCGTGCACGGACCAGATCTTCGTCCTACGCACCATAGTGGAGCAGTCAATAGAGTGGAATTCTTCGCTCTACATTAACTTCACCGATTTTTGAGAAGGCGTTTGATAGCATCCATCACCCCTCACTCTGGAGGATTCTACAAGCATACGGGTTCCCTGAGAAGGTCATTAACATCCTGAGGGACCTGTACGCTGACAATCAATGCTGTGTGCGACATGAAGGACAGCAGAGTGACTGGTTTCACGTGAAGACAGGGGTCAGACAGGGCTGTGTAATCTCACCTGTTATCTTCCTTGTGGTCATCTACTGGGTGATGCGCAGAGCCACTGAGGGCAGATCAAGGGGAGTGCTATGGGGACCGACTGCTCGGCTTGAGGACTGCGACTTCGCAGATGACCTGGCGCTTCTCGCGCATGTTCAGCAGGACATCCAAGAAAAGACCGACATTGTTGACCGGACAGCCAGAAGCGTTGGGCTCAGAATTCACCCTGGCAAGTCCAAAGTGATGAAACTGAGGACAACTAACACCGATAAAACCACCGTCATGGGTGAAGAGTTAGAGGAAGTAAATGACTTCAGGTATCTCGGCAGTTACATCTCGGCGGACAGCAACATCGACAAAGAGATCTCCGTTAGAATTGCCCTGGCAGCACAAGCCTTCCAAAAGCTTAACAACATTTGGAAGTCGTCACTGCCGCAGACCAGGACTAAACTGAAGATCTATAGGTTGAATGTGCACTCAGTCCTGCTGTATGCCGTAGAGACTTGGAGGACTAACAAGAAGATTGAGAGCAGACTCAGAGGTTTTGAAGGACAGTGCCTTCGTCGTATCCTCAGAGTCCACTGGGAACAGCATGTTACAAACAAGGAGATAAGCCAGCGCACTGGCATCAACAATGTTGTGGACGTGATCAAGTAGAGACGCTGGAGATGGCTGGGGCATGTCCTTCGGATGAGCGAAACAAGACTCCCTCATATGGCACTCAGATGGACTCCACCTGGAAAGCGTAAAAGTGGGAGGCCGTTGGGCACCTGGAGGAGGACCGTGAAAAGGAAGGGCACGACCTGGGAAGAAGTCAGCTGGCTTTCTCAGGACTGTGAAGGCTGGAGAAGATTCGTTGGCACTTTATGCTCCATTAGGAGTGAAGAGGATTAATAATAATATAACATTACAAATGAAGTTAAGCTAAGCTGGACATATATAGATGCCTAAATTAGCTGTATAGCGAAAGTTGAGTATTGTTCATCAATCGGTGTGTATTAACTGGGAAATAGTAAACAGCAGACTAAGTTTCAATTAGCAGTTAGGTGCACTATGAGTGAGCCTGGGCTGTTTCATTTACTTCACACCTTACTGCTTACATGTGGCAACATGCTACTATCATCTTACACTTATGTACCAGTCCAACTTCCATTAAGTCCAATGAGTATTTTGTTAATTATTCCAAGTGAAGTAGGAACCTGCACACTGAATGAGGCAGGCTTCCTATGGGGAAAAACAAACAAACTATATGTTTATGTAACTAAAGGGTGTATGCTACTATGCACGTGGAAGAGTGTGGGATCAAAGTTGGACTGGAAACCTTTATTCTGGCATTTCCTAGCTTCCAAATGCTTCTATTGCAACCTTAACTTTCTTTGTAACATATTTGTGTATGAAATGTCCTACATTTTTAAGAAAAACATGAAATAGTAAAAACAAACTGTAAAAAACCAAAACAAACCCCAAAACGAGGCTGTACAGCACAAAACAATGTATTTCCCTGTTCATGGGCAGGTTCATCTTACACAGTGTGTTGTTAATATTATAGGTATTTGTCTCTGCTACAGGATGTGAATGAAGGGAACAAGGTCATGGGCTTGGCCTAGGGCAGGGGTGGGCAAAAGGGCCTCCACAGGCTGGATCCGGCCCACCAAGCGAGTTGATCCAGCCTGCGGAGGCCCTGCAGCTCCCCCACAGGCCAATCAAACCCTGGGGGCAGGGGGAAGTGCACAAAGTCTCCTCCCACCCTGCAAGGGGCTCAGTACTTAAAGTCAACAGTCAGCTGCTGCTCCACTGGCAGTTAACTCTGAGTGCGGTGCTCCCTTGCAGGGCACAGGCAGGAAGCAAGAGACTTCACGTGTTCCCCCTCTCTAGGCCCTGCTTGACCTGGGGTGTAGCAGGGGGGAGCATGTGAAGTCTCCTTCCACCACCAGGGGTCTGGGTACCTAGAGGGAACTGCCAGCTGTTCAGACTATCTGGTGGTTCGCTGGGGGGAGCAAAGACTTTGTGTGTGTTCCCCCACCCTCAGACCAATCAGGATCTGTGGGTGGGGAAGCACGGAAGTGTCCTGGTCCCACCACTTCTGCCTGAGGCCCCGCCCCTTCCAGGGCAGCCTGGGGCCACTTCAAAAATTTCTGAAGTGGCACTCGGTCAAAAATTATTGCCCACCTCTGGTCTAGGGATTGGTACTGCAGAGCCTGGCTTGGCGCTCTGTCCTTACAGAAGCTGAAAGAGCCTCTTTGCCATATAGTATCCACAAAGGGAGAGATGGGCAGCTGCGCTCATATGCTGAGTCTGGAAGGCTGTTGGTGAGAGCCTTTTCCTTTCCTCTGCATCTGTCATGAAAGGTCCTCCTGCAGCATCCAGGTTGAATGTCTGCTTTCTGATTTCCAAGTGTATGCTGCTGTTGCTGTGGCAGCAGTGAGTATAGAATGGCCTATAGAATGTCCAGTGTTCGGGCTTGCTGCCATTATTCAACAATTCAGTGCAAGCCACTGGTGCGAAATGGCAATTTTCAATACTTTATCACTCAGCCACATCTGAATGGAATTTCATGGCACTGAATTTCCCCAAGCTCTCCACCTGGTACTGGACAGAGAGGGTGAAGCCTTCTCCCACCATCCCCAAATGCTCAGCTAGCATTATGGATCCAGGGAGAGACAGGGCACAATACACCTCCTCACTTTTCCTTTCTTCTCCTTTGAAGGTCAATTACATTGAACCTCTGCAGGTGCGGAAAAAACTGTCTTCCGAGCACAGAGAAAGTGGTTCTTTTGCCCTTGAGCAGGTGGTTTCCTGAGGTCTTCCCTCATGTGGAAAGACTTGGGACAATTTCATTTGATTCTGAGGGCTGCTCTACACTAATGAGGTAAGTTGATCTAAGTTATAAGCTGAGGTAACTTAGGTCAATTACAATTGTGTCCACACCATGTTATGTCAATGGGAGGCGCTCTCCTGCTGACTTACCTGCTGCCTCTGGAGGAGGTGGAGTACAGACATCAATGGGAGAGCGCTCTCCCATATACATAACATGTCTTCACCAAACCTGCTAAATCCACACTGCTGCATCTATTGCAGCAGTGCTGATGTTGCTTGTAGTGTAGATATGGCCTAACAGATGCTGAACACCAGTAAGTCTAATTAACATCATATTCTCCATCACAATGAAAATACAGTTGTGCAGTGGGTAAGAAGGTCTTTGCTTCTATGCCATGTAGTTCTTACCCCAGGGTAGGAAATGTACCAGGAGCATGTAGAGTGCATGCTAAGAACTGTGTGATATGGTGGAATTTCTTGTTTCCTTACTCCTAAATATTTGCATGTAGTTTAAAAAAAATAAACTGTACAATCTGCCAAAAATTGTTTGGTTTCAAAGAACTGGAATTTTCAAATTCCTTATGAAGAAAAATATTCAAATGAACAAACTTTCTTTTTATTGGGATGGATCATTTTAATAGAAATTAAATTAAAACCAAAATTAAATACATGCCCTGGACTTATTTTTAGAGTAGCTGTTTGAAGGGTCAGCCTTTTAGTGAATCTAAGTAAAATCACAGAGGCACTCACAAAAAGCATTTGGAGGAGGCTTATAACCCAAGTCATGATTTCTTCGGGAAAACCCCTTTTTATTATCTTCTATTTATAAGAAACAGTCTAGGTTGTTAAAATACATTGAACAAAACTCAACATGCCATACTTCTGCTGAGCAACAAAGGAATTGTCTGAATAGAACAGAGGTTCCCAAATCTTTTTGTGCTGTGCCTCCCCTTGGAGATTCATTCCTCATGTGCCTCCCTCCTGCTAAGAACCAGTGTGTCCATGGAGGCCTGGTGTCTGAGAGCCTGTTCTGTCTCAGACTCTCTGCTGCTCCTTGGCACCTGAATGCCTCCTGTCTGGGATGGGTCCGAGCAGGCAGCCCCAGCAGGGCACAGATAGCTGGTCTGTGCCCCTCTCCTTGTGCACACGGTCCTGGAACCCCTCCCAGAAGAACACAGAGGCTTTAGTGCAACACCTAGCACTCTTGCACAAGAGCCTGCACCTACAGCAGGGGTGGGCAATAATTTCTGACAGAGGGCCACTCCAAGATTTTGGAAAGTGGTCGAGGGCTGCACTCTTTGATAATATTAATGGAGGAGATGCGGGGTCTGGAATGGAGATTGGGTGCAGAAGGGAGCTTGGGGGAAGGGACTGGGATGCAGGAGGGAGACTGGAGTCTGGGAGGGAGTTGGGTTGAAGCTGGTGGTTGTGACCTAGGGCAGGTGACTGGAGTGCAGGGGTTTGGGATGTGACCTAGGGTAGGAGGGGATTGTGATCTGGGGCAGGAGATTGGGGTGCCAGATCTGGGAGGGGGTATGGGTGTAAGAGGGGGACAGAGGGTTTGGGTATGTTGAGTGGGAGGGGCAGAGAGTTGGGGCAGGAAAGGGCTGGGATGCCAGAAGCAGGCTGTGGCCAAGAGAATTACTTGCCAGCTGCCAAACTAGCCTGCCTGACTGCAGATTTAAAATGTTTCCCTGCCAGCCAGCCTGCCTGGCCATGTGCTTAATGAGTAATTGAGCCCAGGAGAGGGGGAGTGATTCTTCTTAGCTACCTATTATTGTAACAAGCAGTTCCCATTAGCTGGTTTCTGCCTGGGGCTCCCCACTGCCTCCGCGGGCCGGATCTGGTGGCTTGGTGGGCTGGATCCGGCCTGTGGGCTGTATTTTGCCCATGCCTGACCTAGAGGAAGGGACTATAAGCCTTCCTCTTGTGCAGGGTTAGGCCATGGCTCCTCTCTCCTCATCTTTCTCTCCTCCTTCTTGGCAGCAGGAGACTCATCTGTTAAGAGGGATTCTTATTTTATCAGTAATATTTAGAAGATGCAAGAAAAATTCTGAACTAGTCAGATACTCCAACCCCCCTTATAACCTTGTCTGTCCCTCCTGCCTTACCACCAGGGGCGCATGCTTCCCTGGTTGAAAACCAATGGTCTAAATAAAATCAGGTACACATACTGTATTTTGAATAAATACACCACCAGACAATTGGACATTATTAGTACAGCAATTACTTTCAGTCTACAAGTTTTTTTTTTCTATGGGAAAAAGATGTGTTTAAGTGAGCAGGTTGTTAAGAGATTGGAATCTTCAGTTTTTCTACAAGATATATATTAACCTCCTGTAACTTCCTGTATTAGTACAATTCTTCTTTTGATCCATTAGCACAATATCCATCAAGCAGATGTATCTCACCACAAAGGTTGGGATACATTAATCCTAGCACTTGTCATTAGGTATTTAAGTGTAATGTTATCCATCCCTTGTGTGTTTTGCTAGGCAGCAGAAGGTCAGAATACACAGGTTCACTATATACTTATCACTCCTGATAAAGCAGATTATTGCTCATTTGAGCATTTCTATAAGCTTAATTGAATCCCTGTCCCAAATGCTTTGTATAATCTCCAGGTGTATAGACATTAGGAATATGCTTTCATTGGAAAAATCAAATTTTATATTTAGGGTCAAGTTATACTCACGCAAAGAAAAAGTGATGGTAGAGGCATTTGAGCTACAAAGCTTAAATTATTAGACAGGAAATGTACAAGAGTTTGCGAGGAGTGACATCACTATCACTAGTAATTGTGTTGAAAGTGAAAGAGTCATACATTGTGTCCTTTACTTTTGTCATTTCTATAATTATTTCACCTGAGGATCATTTTGCTACATCATAAAAGTTAACATTTGCCTCCAAAGTCACGTTTCCATTTTTTAATAGCCTAAAATTTCTCTTTTTTCGTGTGCACAGCTGAAATGATAGAGATTACAGGATTGTGTGGTGTTGTATAGAGGTTTTATCACATTACTTTGAAAAGGATTCATTATTCATGAACATCAAAGCCATAGGTCCCAATAAAACCTTTATATCGTATCATGACACACTGTCATATCTTGTCTGTTTCATATATTTTACAGACTGTTACAAATGTTTTAGGGGGTGTTAAAATAGTTAAATATATTTAACTCCATGTTTATTTTTATATTAAACTCATTTTATTCTGTTCTTACATTTATAGGAGTCAGTCCTCTGACCCAGTTACCTGTCTCAGCAGCACACAGTTTGTGGAAAACTCCCTAAAGGAGGAAAAGACTTTGGATTTCCCATAGCTGGTTCAATGCCACCTGCTCCCTTTTTTAGACTGATTTGTTTCAGATTACTTTTACTTTTACTTGGTTAAAGGCTTTTAGGATGTCAGTGTTTTTACAGGTATTTTTATAATAGAAAAACCTTTTAAACCAGGAAACTTTTGCAGCATTTCCTAAAGATGGACAAAATCTGGATTCACCTGTTTGCTGGAATTGTGTTCCATATTCAGATCCACTCAGATAGAAATGCTTGTCTTAACTCTCTCGTGCATCATTCCTGGGCTTTCTGATCCATTTTGTCCCAGAAGAGCAAGCTGTCTCAGTGTTCATACATCAAAATACAGTCTTTAATGTACCCAGGGATCAATCCATTAACTGCATCAACTATTAGAACCAAACTGGCATTGGAAATGAGTGGAGGACATTGAACATGGGTCTGACATGTTCACAAAGACCTTCCCTAAAGCATATTGTTTGGCTGCTCCCGTTTTATCAAATGCTCCAGATTGTTCTGTACCAAAAATCTGTCTGTATCATTATTTACCTCCTCCTTATCTTTGTGTCAGCTGCAGAGTTTATCAGCAGTAACTATATATTTTCTTCCAGGTCACAGATAAAAATATCCAGTAGTGGTGGACCAGCAGCCAGTCCCTATGAGGCTACAAGCAAATCACTTTCACTTGTTAAGGACTCCCCTCAGTGCATAAATATGTATTCAACGCTTCTGCCTATTCTGCATCATTGTTAACTGTTTTATTAGCTCCATCCAATAATGGATTTATGTTAATGTTAGATTTCTTTAGTTCTTGATGTATTTAAAAATTCCCTTGTTGATCATAGAAAATTCATTAATACCTTTTAGCTTTCCTTATCAGTTGCCTAGTTTTAACATCTAATGCACAATCATTTCATCTCCCCCTTTTCCATTAGTTATATATTGATTTCTTATTTTTATTTCTGGTTTTTATAACTCTTGTCTAGAATGCATATATGTATTTTTCATCACTGTGGAAATACGGTGTTTGAAACATTTCCTACCTCAAAGATCAAAATTACACTTCTGGCTCTTGTGAGACCTGAGATGAGTCATTTAAGCATTCTGTTCCTTATTTATTCCATCTGAGAAATGGACCTTTGCACATTCCTGCTAGGTAAAGGAGGCATGAAAAGTGAGGAGGTGGGAGAGTCATTGAATTAGGAGAGTTTCTCTGACTTTATAAAAGTTTGCACAATTGAATTGTAAGGCATGATGAAAATATTTTCCTGTCTTCAGCGTCTTAGACAGAAAGTTGTCAGGTTTTGAAATAATGTCTCTCTAACATTTTACTACTTCTGTCTTTGAAAATTGATTCTTATAGGTCAGGGATGGCCAACCCATTTAACAAAGAGAGCCAAAACAGCGGTGAAAAAAATGCGAAGAGCCACACCAGAATTGTCAAGCAAAAAAAAAAAAAAAAGAGAGGAGGCTGCCCCTTTAAGAAACAAGCTTAGGCTTTTTGGCTATATCGGGCTCCCATTGACAGCCACCATACTGCTGCCCAGGGGACCCGGGGGCGGTAGGGGGGGGAGAGGAAGGAGGTGGTGGGGGCTGTTTGGGGGGGCGCACTTTTGGGGGAGAAGAGCAGTATGTGGCTTGCGAGCCGCGGGTTGGCCACCCCTGTTATAGGGCATGGCTACACGCAAGGCTAAAGCTGAGATAAGCTACACAACTTGAGCTACGTCAATTGTGTAGCTTAAGTCAAAATAACTTATTTTGGCTTTTGACACTGTCTACACAGCAGGAAGTTCAAGAAAAAGCACTCTTCCTCTGACTTCCCTTACTCTTCATACAATGGGGGTTACAGGAATCGGAATAAGCAGTCCTCCATTATAACTGCTTGTAGTATAGATGCAGACTTTGTTATTTCGGAATAATGTGTTATTCCAAAATAACGCTGCTGTGTAGACATAGCCATAGAGATCCATTTTATAATCTATCTACATTACAAAATGTAGTCTTCCTTCCTTCCTTCCTTCCTTCATTCAATTTAGCACTGCAATTTGTTTTGTGCCCAGGTTACATTTCTACTAGTATCTTTGAAAGCAGTTAAGACATATAGACATTTCTTTTTCTTTTGGTTATTTTAAATAAATTGTCTGTAGTTAGACAATTTAAATCAGATTGACTTTTTACCTGTTGCAGCCAGCACAACTAATCATTTAGGGTGTGTCTACACTGTACTGTTATTTCAGGATAAGTAGCATTATTTCGAAATAACAATGTGAGCATCTACACAGCCATTCAGTTATTTTGAAATAATTTCAAAATAATGGATGGCTTATTCTGAAATCTGTAAACCTCATTCTACAAGCAATAACACCTATTCCGAAATAGCTATTTCGAAATAAGGCGTGTGTAGACACTCCACTGCTGCTATTTTGAAATAGCCATCAAGGCCATTCTAAGTTATTCCGCTCTAGTGCCTCCTGGGGCTCTAAATCGAGATAGCACGTCTACATTAGGGAAGTCTGCCTCAGACTAACTTTGAGGCTTCCCGGAAGGGTAGATGTGCAATTTCTAAATAAGCTATTTTGGAATAACTATTCCAGAATAGCTTATTTCAAAATAGCCATGCAGTGTAGTTGTACCCTCAGGGTGCATCTACACAGCAGGGTTATTTCGCAATAATGGCTGTTATTCTGAAATAACAATGTGAGCATCTACACAGCAATTCTGTTATTTTGAAATAAATTTGAAATAATGGACAGCTTATTTTGACTTTTGTAAACCTCATTCCATGAGGAATAACGCCTATTCTGAAACAGCTATTTCAGGATAGCAGTAGTGTGGATGCTCTACTGCTGCTCTTTCAAAATAGCTCCTCCCCAGGGCCATTCAAACTATTTATTCCCCAGTGCCTCCTGGGGCTCTAAATCTTATTTTGAGGTTTCCCTGTAGTGTAGATGTGCTAATATGAAACAAGTTATATTCTTCTTCTTATGATTATTATTATTATTAAGCTATATTAATATATATTATATATTATTATATTTATTATTAATAAGCTATTAATATATATTATATATTCTTATATATAGCTTATTTCGAAATAAACATGCAGTGTAGACGCACCCTTACAGATGCATTTAGTGGGAAGGAACCATTTCTTTCAGAATATCTGTAAAGGCTTTTATTTGGGTGTGGGGGCATAATCATGGTACTTGTCCCTACCTAACATTCCTTTTGTATAATTTGTTTAATTACTAGGGATTTTTATCAGGTATGACTGCATCAGATGATACTGTTATAACTGTGTTTCATTATCAAACCAAGCATATTTTTTCTTTTTAACACTTTAATTTTCTATTTTAAACATTTAAACATTCTTTTAGAACTTTATTATTTTACTATCCCTGATTATTTAGTCCTTTCCAAGCTCTGCAGTGTTAAATTGGGAAAAACTCTTTTAACTGCACATACCTTTAATTAAAGTCACTTCTTTCAGCTTTTTTACTGTTTAATAAGAAACTTTCCAAAGCTTTATTAGCTACCAAATTCTGGGATTGTAGCTGATCTGTTTTATTTTCCAGAGTAACATGTTTTAGCTGACTTTTTCTCAGCTGATCTAAGCTTAGCTGTTATGGTTTTGCTCTAATTGTTTAACTTCATACACTTTGCCCAAAAAAATTATACTCACAAAAAACAGCCCTTGAGGGATGACTGCTTTTTACTTTGGATTTATGCAAATAAGTAGTGGACATTGTATTTCCCCTAACTGTTCATGAGGTTTTTTTTTTCTATTTTGTCTGATTTGCATTTTATGTTTTTTTGCGCTTATCCCTTAAGGTGGCACATCTTGTTTGCCAAAGTTTTAGCCACCAGAAATAGTTCTTGTAAAACTTTTGCTTCAGTCGAATGCTATTTTTTTCAGGGCTGTGAATGGGTCTTATTTTTGAAAAATTTAATGACTTTCAACCAACGTTTGCTGTGCTCAGCTAATTATTTATTTATTTATGTCATTCAATGGACCTCTGCCGTGCTCTGCCAAGCATTCTTTCTTCTTCTTTGAATTGAGTTCCACTCTTCGGAGTTTCTTTTTCACTTGGTCTCAGTCTTTCCCTAATATTTTTCTTTCGGTGACATTTCCCTCCATGCTTGGTTGGGACCCACATGCTAAGGTATATGTTACCTGCTCCAGATGAGTTGATCAGAGTCACGGCACCACTTTCAACATCTCTTCCACTCAGTCCCCAGGAACACAATCCGATTCCAGTCTCAACACTCAGGTTCCTTTATTTGGCATGTAGCCAAGCTACATTGAGAGGATCAGACTGAAAAGTAAGGGGTGGATCTAGAATGTACACCCATCTGAAGTTCTATAACAAACCTCTTCCTTTAAGTACATTTACACATTACATCACATACTTTATACATTGCTTGGCATGTTTTGTAGTAACCAATCCCTGTAGAGCATGTTGGTTTATACTCGACTTGCTCTTTACCTCATCTTATTTACAAGGGTATTTTATCCATTGTTATCTTTGCTCATTGTAAATGGATGTTCCCTCTTATCTCAGCTAGTACAGACATTCTGTTTCCATCCTGCTGATCCATTTACCTCCATAATCCTGTCTCCAAAGAAATGAGGCCTCTCCCATATCCAATTACTCATGTCAAGCCAGGCCTACAAAAAGAAACAGATATGGGGTATCACTGGAGGAATTTTCAGTGGAAAGCTTATGCGGATGAAGCTCTCTCTAGAGCTGTATTTCCTCCCCAACCCCATTCACCGATACATAGGGGCAGAGTGACATTTTTGCTCGGGAATTTCTGGTGATCGAGGTTCTGGATAAACTGTGCATGCAGTTGAGGAAGCTCTGTGATGATACTTCCCCCTCTTCACCAACTGATGGGAGCAGAGAGCATTCCTTACCCGCTAGAGCTTTGTCACAGAGCTTACATCATGTGTTAATTAAGGGAGGGAGTAACTGTGATAGGGATAGCCTGGGGGAATTGGAAGGGTGACCAGGTTTTGGAGTGGAACACCCAGTCAAACAGGGATCCTGGTGGCTCCAGTCAGTATCACTGATAGGACCATTGATTGTCTGGTTGGTAGCGTCATGTCTCTGCTGTACTATGCAGCAGGGTTGATAGGCTCCCTGCTAGTTGCTGCCCATACGTGTCCCCAGACTTTGGGGCTACAGCCACAGCTCCTGGTGCTGTGCCTCCTAGTCCTTGTAGCAGCCTCCTGCATTGTGCGCTGTCCCTCACCCTCTCCATCTCCCCTTCCCTTTTCCCAGAGGCACCACCAAAGCTGCAATCCTGGGTGCCACTTATAGCACACATCGGTAAGGGAGGGCGTCCAGGTACAACTGTGTGTGTGTGGAAGGGGGGCACCTGCAGGCTGACCCTGGCCTAAGGAAGGGAGTAGCTGCCCAGGATTGGGTTTAACTGCAGTTGAGGGGTGATGCAGCTGGGGCAGGGAGAGGGGGCATAGAAGGGGAATGTGGCGGGGGCAGAGGGAGTGTTTTGAGGGGGAGGCTGACTGGGTGCAGATGGGGCTGAGGGAGTGAGGCACTGGAAAGGGGAGTGTTTGGAGGGGAAGGGGAGAAGGGCACACATGGTGTTGGGGGACAGGGAGAATGTTTGCATATGGGGCAGCAGGAGGTAGTTGGATGGGGGAGCAGGTATGCAGCTTGGGGTTACTGGGGGAAGCAGAGTCTAGCATTGCAGGCCTGAGCTTACAAACAGCCTGCCTCCTGTGCCTGGGAGCCCTGACTGATTTGGGAATAGGTAAAGCCCCTTGGTCTACTTCTTACTATCCGTGATCCACATCCCCTGTCTGAGGCTGCCTCTAAGCTGCGTGGTAGGGAGGGGACATGTCCCTAGCAGCTGGGAGAGACTTGCTGCTGTGTCCTCAGCAGGGAGCTGCTTCTGTAGCTGAGGAAGATGTGCCCCTCCTCCAGCCAGACAGCTCTGTGCATGGAACCCTGAGTCCCTAGCTGGGCGGGGCTCATTAAACGGCTGTGGGGCTGTGCTACTGTGCATTGCCCTTGTCATTCCATCCCTCCCCATCCCACTTCCTGCCACTCAAACCCCTCACTGCATCCCTCCCGTCCCAACCTCACCATCCCTCTGTCATTGCATCCCTCCCTGTCCTACCCTTTCCCCCATACCAGTCATTGCATCTCTGCCCCTCCCCCTTCACTGCATTCCTCCCTCACCTCCTTCTGTCCTGCCACCCCACCTACCCATTCCCTTACAGCTCTCTCCCACCCATCCTCTCCACTTCCCCATGTCCCTCGCCCCCACAATCTTGTACCCCATTCACCTCCATACATTGCTGCACTCCCACTATGTCCCTATACACCTTTCTACCCCACATCCTCATGCACCAGTAGCCTTCAGCATCCCCTGTATACCCATCCACCCCACATACCCCCCCAACACTGTATGTGTGTTAGACTTTGTGTGTCTGTGTGCGTGTGTGTTTGTGTAGAGAGGTATGTGTACAGCTGCATGTGTGCTGTGTGAATAAAATTTTCAGGCTAACACTATGACTTTTATTCCTTTTGCTTGCTTGTTCACAAAAAATTGATGACATAAAATATGTCTGTATTTATTTCATAACAAGTTTTGAAAAGAGAAGGGACCTCTGCGAGTTTCAGAGTTAAGGTTATCAGAAGGTATGGTTTGATTAACATAGCTCTTTATTTCCTGTTTGTCAGAGGTTTAGGTTTATCCTCCCTCAACAGTCTGGAAGCAGCAACAGGCAACTTTAATTCTGTGTCACAGAAGCTTGTCAGTGAATATAATGCAAATAAAGTAAATTACACTGAGAAAATATGCAGACTACATGTCACTGATTTCTCTTCCAACAGGAAACTGACCTGCATGGCCCTGAAATCTACTACCACTCAGCAGAAGGCCAACAATATTCATGCTTGTGTACACAGAATAAATTAAACTATTTTCGAAAACCATATTAGATTTTTTTCATGGTGTCGCCATACGGCAGAATTATGTTGTACATATTTATTTATCAACATATTTGAATTTCTTTAAAGTTTAAATTTAATTTTGACTATTCTGTGTTTATTATGCTTATTTTGAAATTTATTACAACATTCATGTAATGCTTTTATGCCACATTACAGATACATCCTCACTACCTTAGCATTTCCTGGAAATTTCCTTCTTAAAAACTATTGAAATTTTCACACATGAAGAGTAAACAAGAAACCCAAAGAAAATGTTACCAAGCACTATTTAAAATGATTTTCAGCTGTCCCCATTAAATTATTTGGCAGATATAAATTTGGCTTAATTGATTAGTGGGCTCCAGTTATATTGTTCTTGATTTTTATGTAGTTTTTTTTAAAACTAAAAAGATAAACTGGAGAAACACATCTTAGTTTTCCATAATATCTTTTATGATAACTCTAACAAAATGTTTCAGAGAATTAAGTAAGATATAGAGCAGACATACAGAGAAAAACTATGTAAAGGTAGGTATTTGTGATTCCAAATGAGATTAGAAAATGCATTGAGAATCAATGTGTTACCAGAAGACTTGATTCAATTATATTAAGCCAATTACATTGTCTGGAAATAATGCTTTTAATTCAAACCCTTAATTCTTAATTTATCTAAACTGGCAACCAAGACTGTGCCATACCCTAAGGCTACGTCTACACTGGCAGCTTCTTCTGGAAGAACAGCCGTTCTTCTGCAAAAACTTGCTGGCTGTCTACACTGCACGAGCATTCTTCCAGAAGTAAATTTACAGTATAGCGTTGTAAAACAGGGCTTCTTCCAGAAGAGTTATTCCTCTCCCCACGAGGAATAAGCCCTCTTGTGCAAGAGCTCTTCCAGAAGAGGCCAGTGTAGACAGGCAACATGAATTTCTTGCACAAGAAGCCCCTATGGTTAAAATGGCCATCAGAGCTTTCTTGCAGAAGAGAGCGTTTACACTGGCATGGATGCTCTTGTGCAAGAAGCTGCCAATGTAGACATAGCCTAAAGGAATTTCCAGAGAAAGCAGCCTAGCTTTGCATTCTCTTGAAAGAACATGAATACAGCCCTCTGATCAAAAATAGACAAGCAAGCAGTAAATCTTGCAATAAGAGTAGAGATAGATATAATAAAATGTACAGTTAAAAGAGTAAAGCAGCACAGCAAATAAAAGCAATGCAATAACAATATAACTATACATGATAATTCACTTCATGATCTACAATGTAACAATACAACATACTAGCGGGCTGTGCCCTGTGCTTACTACACTCGCCAACCCCCCTCTCTCTGGCCACTTTCACTTTCATGGCAGAGAGTGTGAGGACATCATTCTATCGCTCATCAGGAAAAACTTTTTAAAAATATATATAGAGATAATACTATAACTTAGCACTTATTGGATGTTTAGTGTTGATGAGGCAATTAAATAGGTAGGGGGAAATCTTGTTCAAATCATGGGCATCAGCTTTATTGGCAAGCAAAACCCATACACTCTTTAATAATGAATAGGCAAATTTGCATTCTTCCAGTTAAATTCCCTCTATTTTGTCTATTGGCCTTTCTGCTCTGTCAATAGGCACTGTTTTCTGCCACTGTCTGCTTGCTGTTGCTGCTGAAGTAGAAGTGTTGTTGGCTGGGCTGCTAAGGAAGCTGTTGCTAAAGCATCAATTTCTGTGGTTGCTGCTGCTGCTTCTGAGGCATCTTCTTTTCCATAGGGTTCATTGTTGCTGCATCCATTTAGGTGGTTTCTTCTGTGTAGTCATCTTGCAGCTCCTCTTTCAAGGCCCATTCCCACTACAAGGTTTAGTCTGTTGGCTGCCACCCTTATATAGTGGTTGGTTAACCAAGCTCAGCCAAACAGCTTCCAGAGATTAGCATATATTAACATAGTCCCATCAAGCCATGTGTACCTACATGTGACAGGAAGTCCAATATGTGACAATGTATTCTGATGGCATTTTGATGAGTCATTCCCCACCAGAAGTGATGTAATACTTTACTGCATCATCTGAAAACGATGCAACACTGTTGTGCTATTACATCATAAGTATGTATTCTATGGAGCTCCTATGTATTACTGAGTCATTCCCACCAGAAGTGAAATTTACCATTGCATCACAGGAATTTAAATGATTACAACATAGATGGAATTCTGTGTTCCTTAGAAATGGAATCTTCCAAAGCAAATGGATCCTTCCATTACATTACAGATAATGGAGTTTTCTATTATCTGTCATTTTGGTCAGCCATACTAGATTTTCTAAATTTAAATGAGTATTCATGTTTATTGCATTAAAGCTTTATTCTTGAAACTAATTATTAGTCTAAGCATTCCAAAGGGTCTTGACATTATCACCACCCTTTTTATAATTCACCGGTCAAGTGAATTATAATTTTTTCCTGATTTTAAACCCATCCTGAGGTTTTCCAGGAAGAATCAATTCATTTTCTGCAAGGTAATTCAAAATAGCTAGAGAAAAAAATCTCTTGCTACAAATGAGGCAGAGAAATAAAGGAAGGTTGTGCTTATTTGGCAGGCACAGTAAAGATGAAGGCTTTCTCATCCATTGTGATCAGAATGTGAAGGAACAGAAAAGATTTTGTTGTTATTTGAGCAAAAGGCCCAGGGAAAAGAAAAGAGATGGAGAAAGTCCACAGAGCATTTTTTTCAAAAAGGAAAGCAATTTTGAACTGAGCCCTGAAAAAAACAAGGGAAGTTAGTGGATTTGGAGAATAAGGTGTTCGTATCCTTTGTAGGAGCAAACAAAGGCAGCTGATTTCTATGTACAGTGGAGTCCAGAGCATAGGTGACAGAGGAGAGAGATGAGTAGTCCAGGAGGAAGGGCGATATTCAGTAGGATAGGTGATAATAGGCAGATTTGTTGACAATCTATAGGGGAACTAGGAGAATAAGTAAAGTTCAAGATCAAAGATGGTAGCAAGGCATTGGAATTACATCAGATAAGATACCTGAGTTGTAGATGTAATTGGAGGATCTGAACATATATTTAAGGATGCTCCTCATTTCCAAGAGAAACATCATTGTATTTAAAGTGTTAAATAAAATATGAGATGAAGCCACAAGTTATTTGGTTAAGACAAGCAGAGAAGATGGATTGAGAAGAATCATTAAAGCTGTTCATACATGGAGTTTCTTCTGTCTAAAGGTATTAGCTAATGATAAAGTTGGAAATAAGAAACCTGAGATGGGAAAAGTAGTAAAAGAACACAGGACTATAAGTCATAAAAGAAGGATCTTGGCATGTGAAAACCGCCACCAGAGGACGACAAATTTAATTTCTGTGTTATTATTACTTCAGAATAAAATTGGAGAAAGGGATATCATTGATATTCCTTATATATTCATTACATTCATTTATTTGAAGTAGTGCTATATTAAGAATATCAAATAATAAAAGGTCTCATTCTTCTTTTAGTTACACTCTGTTAAGTTAGGAAAAGCACTACTGAGGCCAGTGGTATTACTACTAATTCACTTTCTGAAATGAAAGCAAAAGTTGACTGTATACTAGTATTAACTAATACTTGGTTCTTGCACAGAACACCTATGTGATAGGTAAATACTATCCTTGTATTACAGATGAGAACCACTCACTCATTAAGGTGTGACATAACCTTAATTCATTTCACCATTGTGATTAAGCTAGGAGGCAACCTGATTCTCACAATCACTCTGCCTTTATGAAAAATCAGTATGCAACTTCTTTCAGATGTACATGGTTAAGAGCAGGTTAGATAGACATCTATCAAGGATGGGCTAGATGGTACTGGGTCCTGCCGTGAGGGCAGGGGACTGGACTCGATGACCTCTTGACGTCCCTTCCAGTTCTAGTGTTCTATGATTCTATGGTGAAAATATTCTAATCACAAGTGACCCTCTACCTCCTATGAATAGTAAAAGTTATGGATTGTTCTTCTAAACTTGTAAGCATCCTAAAAGTGCATAGAACTAAATACATTCTGTTGGTATAATTCCATTTTACCCCATATTGGTAATCTAATGATAGTGCACTCAGCAGCATGCAAAACTTTGATGTCTGTACCTCACTTTGTGTTCAATAAAAGATAACATGAGAGATCATTAGAGCAACTATGTCAGATTAAATGTATTTCCTTGTACAAAAGTAAAGTCCCTTCAGGAATCATTGCGATTTACTTTGTCTCACAGAGAACAATATTTCCCCAGTAGTCCTCAACACAAAGGACCATTACAAAATGTAATTCATATTTAATATGTTCAGAAATGTTCAGCACAAATTACAAATGGAGGCTTTAGTGCAGTATTTATGTTCTGTTACCAACAAGATATGTATAAATAATATGTGTCCCCGGAGACCTAGTCTACACAGCTTACATTATTTGTTACAGGGCGCACTTATAGTTTGCAGTTATACACAAGGTAAGTCATGTTATTTCTTTAATAACACAGAAATGTGCAGCCGACAAAAACATAGTTTCTGAGATTTTTCAGCCACTGCAGAGTAAAGAAGGTGTTATAGTTTATAATGGTTAAATTGTGCTGCCAAAACTTTAACAAGGAATCACCACAAAAGTTTTCCCGTTTAACAATGAAAAACCCTTTCCAACATGGATGCATCCTCCTAAAAAGTGAAATTCACTCCTGTGGCGAGGGGCAATAGAAAACCGCACAATTTAAGTTTCACTTACACCCTGTTCTGAGGACTAGAGTGGGATGTAAGTAGCTCATATGTTTTGTGCTGATGCCTTCCACAGGTATGAATTTCATGCAAAGAAAGGAGTGGTGAAGGATTGTTCTTGGGGAAAATGTGTAGACGTTGTAAAAGAAAAAAATAAACTGCATATATGATAGTAATTGTAGTGTTCTAGTCAGATACTTTGAAAATCATGTGTAGACCTATTAGAAGAATTTGAAGTGTTATCCTCCTGTGGAACATTTAAAAAAAATCTGGTGCCTTCTGTATACAAAAACATTTTAACCTGAAACTATTCAGCAAATCCTATCTGTATTTTTAATAGATCTTTTGACAACCATCAACATTTTTGACAACATTTGCATTTATTTTATTTTTTTAAAAGTGAGATTTTAAATTTGAATTTGGCAGATCTCAGGCATATTGTGAGAATTGAAAGTTAAAGAAAGAATGAGATTCTATGTTAAGTGAAACAGACTTACTGACAACTATGATCATATGTTTTCATTGCAAAGCAATTATAAATTCAACAAAGTAGACCTCTAATGTTGCAATATTAATTTCAACTCACACTCACTAGTGGCTGCTGTCACAGTATTTTTCCTTTATTCAGGTAAGTCACCTATCAGGGACCAGACTAATGCTACTCTTCCAAGAGTGAGCTAGTTGGTGGTGCCGCAGAGCAGCAGAACTATGCAGTGAAACAAACCTATTCCCAAATGTGTTTTCCTCACATATGACACTATGAAGACAGATACCTCACTCTCCACTACCAACCTGGGTTATAGGAGTTTGTGTGTGGAACTCCCGTGTACCACCCTGAAAATATGTTCTGTGGAATTTGATTCACTAGCCACAGTATAGCAAATTAGTATTCTTGTAATCATCATGATTAACTAATTCATAACTATTATAATGAGTGGTATTAAAAAGCACTGGAAATGACTGGAAGTCAATAAAGGTTTTATTTTTCACTGTACATTTTTTGCCATTGTTTGTTAACAACTCATGATTTTTTGAGTCTGAAAGATTTGGTGCTTTTTATTTTAATTTCATTTAATTTCATTTAATTTCATTTCATTTATTTTATTTTATCACAGGACCTTCCTATTCCTGACTTTAGAACTCACAATATTTCCTTAATTCTAAATCAGTCTCCCTCAAACTGTGGGTCGCAACACAATCCTAGCAGACAGTAGTCCACTGTCATGGGCAGTGTTTGATGGTGGTGAAAGGTTGCACCAGGCATGCACACAGCCACAAGAAGCAGAACTGTCTCCATTATGCCAGCTAGGTACCAAGTGCATGGCCTGGTCCCTAGGTAACAGCTTCTCCCTGCACACTAAGCTACGGCCCTGTCTGCTCATGGCTCCTAATTACCTCCTGCTTGCTCCCTATGCTATCCTCTGCCTGCTTAGAGACCCAGCTATCCACCTACCTGCACCCTGAACTACACCCCTCTCTGAATTCTCAGCTATCTGCTGCCTACAACAGCTGCCTGCACTCTGACCGTCTACACTGCAGCCTTTTGCCAGCAGAGTATGCTAATGAAGTGCTCATTATCATTTGTCACGCTGTCATTTGCATAATCTCTGCTGATGATTTTTGCGCAAGAGGTTTTTGCGCAAAACCAAGCAGTGTAGATAGATCCGTTTTGCATAAAACCCCCCTTTTGCACAAGATCCTTATGCCTCAAAAAAGGAGGTATAAGGATCTTGCACAAAAGGTTTTTTTTTCACAAAATGGACCCGTCTACACTGCTTGTTTTTGCGCAAAAACCTCTTGCGCAAAAAGCATCCGCAGAGATTATGCAAATGACAGCACGACAAATGCTAATAAATGCTTCAATAGCATACACTCTGCCTGCAAAAGGCTGTAATGTAGATGTAGCCTGAGCTACACTGCTTCCAGTAAACAGCCCCTATCTCCTCTCTACACCCTGAGCTACGCGGTACCTAGCGACTCCCTTCCTGCACCCTAAACTACACCTGCTTAGTACACATCCCCTAGCTACATGCTTGCCTACAGCCTGAGCTAACCCTCTGCCTGCACCTTGTGTTGGCTGCAAGGCCGAAAATCGAAGATGAGAAAAGTCTGAAACTGATGTATGTCCCCTGTGGAAAAAACTGTGCAAGAAGCAGGCATATCCATCCAATTAAAAAGACTCTGTAAGTTATATGTATGTATATATATATATATATATATATATATATATACACACACACACACACAGTTGGTCTGTAAGGCATATCTACACTAGCTCGTTAGTTCGAGCTAGGTAGGCAAACGAGGGCAACCGAAGTTGCAAATGAAGCCCGGGATTTAAATATCCCGGGCTTCATTTGCATGTTCCCGGGCGCCGCCATTTTTAAATCCCCCTTAGTCCGAACTCCGTGCCCGCGGCTACACACGGCACGGACGAGGTAGTTCGAATTAGGATCTTTAATTCGAACTACCTCATCCGTGCCGCGTGTAGCCGCGGGCACCGAGTTCGGACTAAGGGGGGTTTAAAAATGGCGGCGTCCGGGAACATGCAAATGAAGCCCGGGATATTTAAATCCCGGGCTTCATTTGCAACTTCGGTTGCCCTCATTTGCCTACCTAGCTCGAACTAACGAGCTAGTGTAGACATACCCTATGTTATATATACAATATTTGATTGTCTTCTAATTAGGAGAGAATAAGGATTGGGTTTTTACTTACATAGCACAGAAATTCAGGTTTTACTCTAAAAATAATTGAAAACATAATATGGTGTTCAAAGTCAGACAAGTATTTTCTTTTCAAGTCAAATAACACAATGGGTTTATAACAATTTGGTTAAGATTGTTGTGTCACTTACTGTTCATTTTTATACAAAATTGTTTTTTCCTGTTTGAAAACCACATGTTGCTCTCAACATTCTTTAAAGTGTAGTTTTGTGAAAAATGTTTGATTTTAAAGATCTGGAAGCATTTCTTTGAGTGCATATTGCTAGGGATTTCTATCATCACAATTATTTACATTCAAATGGAAAGGAAACATTACTATTTATTTACAGTGTTATAGTTTATATGAATATAATAACTAAAATTAATAATTGTCCTCGAGAAGTCTTAATAATGGGCCACAGGGACTACTGCAGCTCACAGGGCCTCAGGAGAAAAAGTCTGGGAGCCTCTCTTCTAATAAGCATTATCTCCCATTACTTCCAGTGGAACAGAAGCCAAACTGTAATGTTGCTGAGTCTCAGGATATCATCAAAAGTCATGTGATTGTAGCCCTTATTGGAGCCGGATTTGGATGAAACTTTAAGTTTGGCCTGTACACCATTTTCAGTCTTCCCTACAGGGAAAAAAACAAAACAAAACAAAAAAAAAACCCCAAAACTTTTTGAAATTTTGCACAATTTCCCCATTCAGATAGATAGATAGGTACATACACAGGGCTCGACAAATTAGTCAATCTACTCACCTGCGGCGAGTAGATTTTAAGCCGGCATGGCGCCGCAGCGCGATCAGCGCATGCACAGCATGATCAGTGCATGCACAGCGTGGTCTGTGCATGTGCAGAGTGGTCTGCGCATGCGCAGCGTGCCAAACCGCGCGGCTGGCGAGTGGGGCTCGCCGCCGCTTGTCAAGCCCTGTACATACACATATATAATTTTCTTAAAAGTCTTATGATGTTTTGAGGTCTACAAGCATGATTTTGGATACTTGGAGTTGACAATACTGAAATATTTTGTTGTGCTAAATGAAATTACTTTTCTAGAAGTATAATGTATAGGTTAATGGCATTCCTACTCTGTTCTTAACAAAAGTATACGTCTCAATGTATCTCTTTCTTGAGAGCTGGCTTTATGGTTAGCTTAAACAATAATAAAACACAATCTTCAGTCTGTGCTTTCCCTCCAAAATTGACTATTTCTATAGTCTTCCCCTGCAGGAACTCTCTATCTTTGGTCGTAGGCTACATATAGACTTAATTGCTTTTTCAGGATACTGGAGGCATCCCAAAAAAGCAAAGCCACATCCAAGGAATGCTTCCACTTTTCCGAAATTTTTTCGAAAGAACGGATATGCTCTTTCGCCATCTCTATAAACCTCATTCTATGAAAAGTGTTTTTTCAATTTGCGCCATGTAGACACACCAAATTTTGGAAGAGCATCTTTTGAAAGTAAATCGGAAGTGCAAATTGCGTATCTTTTTCTGATTTAACAGTGCAGTCTAGACATAGCTTTAGTTCCATAAACCTCAGGGGCTGTAACCGTCATGTACTCCTAGACTGAAGCTAAATAGATAAGCCTCAATGAATATGTATAAAGGGTTCAAGTACTGTCATCAGAATGTCTCCCTTGACAAACCCCATATAGGAACCTAGAGTATGCATCCAATTGTTTAATGCTCATTCCATTCTAATATATTTCTATGTGATGCTATAAATTTTAACAATTAAATGTTAAAACATAAGCAAGAAGGCAGTGAAGTACTGGACTGTAATCAGGGGCCTGACAGGCTTGCCAGGCCCCTGGATAAGGTGGAGGAGTGTGGCTGGGCAGAAAGCCTTCAGTACCACCTGGTACACACTGCCCTGCCCCGCCCCCTAGCCCTCATAGCCACATGGAGAGTGCAGCACAGTGCTCCAGTAACAACGTAAAAGGCCCAGAGCTCTGGGAGCCACTGGTCCTATGGTACTGGTGGCAGTGGCAGTAGCAATGACGAGCTCTGGGCCCTTTTCAATCACCAGGTCAGGGCAACCGCTCCCTTTTTCCCCCCTTATTGATGGGCCTGACTGTAATACTATTACCTGTGGGTCAGCTTTCATGACTGACTTCACCATCAAAACTAACATTTAAAGGCGATACTGTGCCATAGGAAAGATGGGCTTCATTGTGCAGTTACATACCTGTCAATCTCCTGTATCACCCTTTCAGTAACAGTGTTGCCCTGTTGCCAAGCAGTAGCAGTATATGGGTCAGTCTGATACTAAATTATTTATTTACCACAGCTGGGATTTTCAGCAGCTTAAAGGAATTACCTTGAACAGGGAAAGTCAAAATAACAGAGAGAGCCTATGTAGGTAATTCTATGTGGAGAATCCCCAGATAATGCATCTCTGTAATAGCCCTGTAGTGAGAAAGCTGCTTTCCACTGTGACTTTGGGTTCAGCACAATTTCTATGTTGTCCAGCCTACTCCCCAAGCAACACCTGGGAGATCCCTCTGCTACTATGACTATTGTTTGATTTTTTTTATTGGATAAACTTCAGAAAATTTTGTGGAATAGTTTATAGGCTGCCAACAAATACTGGTTATTGATCTGTGTGAGTAAGAGGACCAAGTACATTAATAACAGTACCTGCCATCAGTCATAGGCTTTATGTGCAAGTTTTGATGCTGGTATTCCATTTTTTGAATCTTTTAGTGTGGGGAAAACTGATTTTATAATAGAAAATAAGTTAAAACTTTAACAACAGGGAAATTACTGTTTCTCCATAATTCCTCTACTAATCCTCTAAAACACTCAGGAATCCCCGACACGGATTATGAGTGACATTACATATAAAAGTGAATGATTTTAAACACGCAATTGACATTTTAGGCTAGATTGTGACAAACCCCTCAGAAAGTGTATCTATGTATATTCTTTCTGTGATAACCTCTACAGAGAGTACATCTGATTGCATTTGTGAGATATATGGGATATGCTAAAACACCTTTAAGTTCAAAAGTATCATGGAATACAACTGGGAAGTTCAACAGAAACAAGAGAAGATTGTTTGAGACTGGATCTCCAACAGGATTTTTGCACTGAAGGGTGATATAAAAGATCTTTGACAGGGTGAGGGCAGAATAGTGCCAGAAGAAAAAATTGGAAAATATACTCTTTTAAAAACAGTTATTTTATTGCAACTAGACTTAAGGTGAATCTGGTCAGATGTGCTCTGCAAACCGCTGATCTTTTTTTCCTTTTTAATATAATTTTCTGCCTGTGTTCTTAATAAAGTTTGTTTTTAATTGGACCCCTAGAGTCTTAAATAGGGAATGTCACACAAACTGTCCTGCAGAGAAAAAATCTTCAGCTTCTAAGGCAAGGGGAGGGAGAATGTGTGACACATACCCTCATGTGGAAAGCCTTTTTGAATACTTCAGGTGTGTCTACACTGCACCGTAGGTTGAAATAAGATATGCAAATTGAGCTATGCAAATTGCATATCTTATTTCCATGTTATTTTGAAATTTTGACATTTGGAGCTGTATACACAGCACTTATTTTGAAATAAATAAATAAACTTGAAAAATATCCCCCCGCAGTCTTCTCTTCTCCAGACAAACCCCATTTTTTCAGTCTTCCCTGATACGATACATTTTCTAGACTTTTCATCATTTTTGTTGCTCTTCTCTGGACTTTCTCCAGTTTCCCCACATCTTTCCTGAAATGTGGCATCCAGAACTGGACACAATACTTTAGTTGAGTAATGTGTTAAATAAGATGTGGTAAATACCTAATCCTATTTAAATTCCAGAGTAGAATGGAAGAATTCTTCTTCTTGCTTATAACACTCCTCCTGCTAATACATCCAGAATGATGTTTGCTTTTTTGCAACAGTATTACTGTGTTGCCTCATATTTAGGTTGTGATCCACTATAACTCTCAGATTCCTTTCTGCAGTACTATTGCCTAGACCAGTGTTTCTCAACCTTTTTTTTATAAAGTACCTCTTTTTAAAAAAAATTATAAGTACCCCCTTTAAAAAAATAAAATTAGACGTACCCTTAGTACCTACGGTTTTCAGACACACACAATTTTTTTCTACCATTGCAACACATTTGTTTAAACAATGTAATCATAACTGGGCAGGCAATGAAATTTTTGGGTATAAAAAGTACAAAACTAATAAAGCACTGTAAAACTTACAACAAAAATTCAGTTTTCTCCAAATTTCAGTTGTGTTGATGTACCCCCCCCCCAGACTCTTCTCGAGTACCCCTAAGGGTACTCGTACCACTGGTTGAGAAACACTGGCCTAGATAACAGTGGTATAGCTAACATGGGACTTTTGCATGGACCCCAGCTTTGGGTGGGTAGGCACTGACCGAAGAGACAGAGGGAACAGGAGGGATGGGAGCCCACCTCCAACCACTTCCTGCAGTCCAGCTGGCCTTGTGCGGGGCAATGGATGCTCTGGACATGGCTTCCCAGTGCCTCACACTCCCAGCTCCAAAAGGAGATGCTGCTCTCTAATGTGCATGGCTCCCCACATCTGTCCCTACTGCAATGCCACACTCTGAGCCCAGCTCTCTGAGGCAGCAGGCCTCAATTTTTTGATGATAGCTGCTGCTAGGCCAGTCAGCTGGCCACCTCCTCCTGCTGCAGTGTGTGCATGTGCGCAGCATGCTCATGAGAAGCTCCGCTGCTATGCCACTGCTCTCCCTCCCACTCTGGTCAGGCCAGGGATGTGTGCATTTGGCATGCGGCATCCTACAGGTCTGAACAGGGCTAACACGGGGGCTGGAAAGATCCAGGCCTGGGACATGGGCCTGGATGCTAAGAGAGTGGGTTGCAGCCTACCCAGGCTCACTCATAGCTATGCCCCTGCTGGGCAGTCATTTCCCATTTTGTATGAGTGCAGACTGATTGTTCCTCCCTAAGTGGTCTCCTTTGCATTTGTCCTTATTGAACTTTATCCTATTTACCTCAGACCATTTCTCCAGTTTGTCCAGATCATTTTGAGTTATAATCCTAACCTCTGAGGCACTTGCAACCAGTGTTCCCTCTAAACTGACTAAACTTGCATGGAGCCCTGAACCTCTGACAGGGCAGGGCTGATTAATCACCTGTGAAGTGGTGCTGCCACACTGCTTAGAGGGAACACTGCTTACAACCCCTTCCAACTTGGTATTATCCACAGGCTTTATACATGTACTGTTTATGCCATTATCTAAATCATAGATGGAAATATTGAACAGAATAAGACCCCCACACTGATCCTTGTGGAACCCAACTCATTATGCCTTTCTAGCGTGACTGTGAACCCTTTATAACTACTCTTCAAGAATGGTTAATCAACCAGTTATGCAGCCACCTTCTTGTAGCTCCATCTAGGTTGTATTTCCTTAGTTTATTAATGAGAAGGTCATGCAATACTGCATCAAAAGCCCTACTAAAGTGTAGGTATACCATATCTACTGCTTCCCCCTATCCACAAGGGTTGTTATCTAGTCAGAGAAAGCTATCAGGCTGGTCTGACATGATTTCTTCTTGACAAATCCATACTAGCTATTACTTATTATATTACCTTTTAGATATTTGCAAATAGATTCCTTAATTATTTGCGCCATTGTGTTTCCTGGTACAGAAATTAAACTGACTGGTCTGTAGTTTCCTGAGTGGTCTTTATTTCCTTTTTGATAGATAGGCACTACATTTGTCCTTTTCCAGTCTTCTGGAATCTCTCCCAACTTCCATGACTTTTCAAAGATAAAAGCTAATGGCTCAAATATCTCCTCAGCCAACTCTTTGAATATTTTAGGATGTATTTCATCAGGCTCAGGAATCTTGAAGATACCTAATGTGTCTAAGTAATTTTATCTTGTTCTTTCCCTAATTTATCCTCTGATCCTACCTGTAAGAGGGGGGACTGGCACTGGAGGGCTCTGGGGGTGAAGCTAATACTGGAGAGCTTTGGGAGTGGGGACTGTGTCTGGCTCAGGTGGGGGTTGGGTGCAGTGGGGCTTTGGAAACAGGAGGCTGGCATTGAGGGGTCTGGTGGTGGGAGACTGGGGGCTTGCACTGAGGCATTTGGGATGGGGGGCTGGCCTTGGGGACTCTGAGAGTGGGAGGCTGGCACAGGGAGGTTGGGTGCAGAGGACTCTGGGGGTCAGTGGTTGGTGCTGGAGAGTAGTGGAGAGGTGAGGGCTTTAGGGGTTAGGGCTGGCACCAGGAGGTTCAGGGGGCTGGGGTGTACCCTAGCCTCAGCCTCCAAAGCTGATGCAAACAGCCAGCTTCAGTTGTGGTAGCTGCCTGCCACATGGCAACTGCTAGAGCTGAAGCCAGCTGTTCGTGGCAGCTCTGGGGGGCCAGAACTTTTGGCGGACTGGTAACATTTTATTTTCATATTTGCATATTTATCATTTGCATAATGAATATGCCAATATGCAAATGAAATTGTCAGTCTGCCAAAAGTTTGTGAATGGGTTTGCTGATCCATGGTATAAAAATAGTAGGGAACCACTGCCTTGGGGAACACCACTAGTTACCTCTCTCCATTCTGAAAACTGATCTTTTATTCCTACCTTTTGTTTCCTGTCTTTTAACCAGTTGGCAATCCATGAGAGGACCTTCCCTCTTATCCCATAACAACTTTATTTAAGAGCCTTTGGTGAGGGACCTCCTCAAAGGCTTCTCAGAAATCTAAGTATACTATATCTGCTGGATATGCTTTGTCCACATGCTTGTTGACCCCTCAAAGTACCAATGCTGAGGACCAGGTCAAGAAACAGAGAGCTCATATAGTATTTAGGGGGCTAAACTTTTTTATTACATATTGCATTTTAAAGATTTCATTTCTCTGTTGGTGGAAACTCTAAGGCCTATGTTACAGTTTGAATCATTCAGATTAAGACTGAAGCAGGCCCGCTAGGACTTCAGTCATTTAATCTTCATTTAATCTTTATTCATTTTTGGCATTCAATTATTTACAATATTTTCAGGACAATGTAAATTCATAATTCTGCGCTATAGCAGATCACGAGTCTCAACTGTTCAACAAAAATGTGACTAAAGCTGTGGTTAAAAGACAATAACCTTTTAGTTTTTCTGGGCTACTAGGTGTAAATCTATGTGGATTTATGGTCATTTACTGTATAAAAATCAGAATAAAGTAGACTTTATTGAATGAGTGCATATTGTATTTAATAATTCAATCAGAGGGGGTTTTTTTTTGGCCTCACTCACATCTGTTGTAAATATTTCTGTAAATCCAAATCCTTCTGGCTTTACCCAGGTGAGTAATCTTACTGAGAATAGTGGAGCTATTCACCTACATAAATCCATTAGTTCTCTCATTTATTAAATGAAATATGTAAATAATTTGAATCATATATCCTTATTTAGGGAGCTGATAAAGCAAGGGACAAGTGAAGATACAAATCCTGTGGGGAGGCAACAGAAAGTCTGAACAGATGAATGAAATAATTTGATACAGGCAGCAAAGATACAGGCTTCCAATCTGAGAATATAAATCCTTCTGTATTATTTTAAACCATGAATCTTTATTTCATCCCACAGTGCTTGCTAGGATTGTTTCATCACGGGGCATATTATAAAAGCATGCAGTCTGAATGCATCACACTTTTCTATTTATTTTGTATTGCATATTGTTAAATAGCATATTGTTAAATAGCAAGAAGTAGCACAACAGCTAAACCTTAATGGGAAACACAATTGTTTATTGAACCAGATACCCATTATTAATTTAACAACTGAATACAAATACTTCTAGCAACCAATGCAATAATTCTGTTTGCCTGTTTACTGGAGGTTTGCCAATTACTTCAGTGGGAGATGAATCCTCCTCCCAGATGGAAAAAGTGCTGCTTTTATAACATCTGGAACGAAACAGCAAGGGCATCTTCCTAATGCTGTTATCTTGTGTGTTTTTACTCTCTCTTCTCTCTGTCTTCTATAGACATATACACCTTCTCTAGGTTCTTTTAGTAAGAAGCCAAAAGGATTCTCAATCTCATCATTATACTAGCGTTTTAGAACTCCTTTATAATGCTAAATATGTTGTAAAAGTAGTCACAAATAATTTTTTCAGTGACTTTCATATAGAGCCTGCTATATATGAAAGAAATGCATGCCTCCTCTCAGAAGCATGTTTTTTTTTTAAAATAAATATTTATTTCTGAAAATCAAAGAGGTACACAACTGGGCCTATAAAACAGATCAGTTTTAAAGATGTTTTGGCTCTATTCAAGTTACAGCAAAGATGAATTTGGCCCGCTGTGGCTACTGAAGGCAGTTTTGATATACTGAATGATAAATATAGTCAAAAATAGATTTTGGTTTAGGAGAAACATAAGTTGCACATTGACATCACTATAAACATCTATCTTTAGCTTATCAAAACGACAATAATTTATGCTCATACTATATGGCTACGTCTAGACTACATCCCTTTTTCAGAAAAGGGATGTAAATTAGACGTATCGCAATTGCTAATGAAGCGGGGATTTAAATCTCCCCCGCTTCATTAGCATAAAAATGGCTGCCGCTTTTTTTCCGCACGGAGCTTTGCCAGAAAAAAAGCGGCAGCCATTTTTATGCTAATGAAGCGGGGGAGATTTAAATCCCCGCTTCATTAGCAATTGCGATACGTCTAATTTACATCCCTTTTCCGAAAAAGGGATGTAGTCTAGACGTAGCCTATGTATATATTTTATACAAATAGTACTCCTTCGCTTGATATGTAATGGGTATTATTTTAGAATAAAATAAATCACAAAGTTTATTTTTTCTTATTGTAAAGCAGGATATGCAAGATTGCACTCCATTATAGTCAAAAGCAAAGAGTCAAAACATACCTGTAGCTAACTTCTAGGTTTTATCTGATGGAAACAACCACGAATTCAGTCAATTTAGACCCTGAATTTGCTCTTACATTTGTAATTTTAGACTATTCCAAGCTTACCAAAAGCCCTTTCATGTGAAAAAAACAAACTAAAATAAAATCCAATACAGCAGTGAAGATGCAAATTTAATGCCAGTTTTAAACAGATGTGTATAAAGATTAATTACTTATAAAGTAAAACACAAGTTTTGACTATTGCAGGCAGAAATCAAAATTGTGTGCATTGTTAATTTTTCATTGAGGAATACTTAGATTCAAAAAGTGCATTAGTCACTTTGAATATGTTTAATATTTTACAAGAAGTTCTGCAAGAAAACAAATCATCAGTAATGAAAAATAATGTGCAGCTTGTAAGTACTTACTGTGCAAACTTTGGAAACATATGACCTTTGTTTCTTAGCAGGCAAACAATGTTGTATTTGCATTGCTACTATCTGAATATAGGGATGTTCTATAATAATAAAAATTATTATTAATAATAATAATAATAAAAAAATACCCAGCTCTTGTTTAGCAATTTTTATCTGTAGCTCTCAAAGTCCCAAATCCACAAAAAGACAAAAGTACCACTGCTTCACCGGGGAAGTGCTGACATTTTTGCTATTAGACTTCCCAAGGCAGGCACATTTCTATCAGTCAGCATGTACACAGTTGTTTCAGTCTAGCCATTCCTATGTCTCAGGTTGTTTCTCAGTCTAGGCAAGTGTTTCTCAAAGTGAGCCATTTGTAGGTAAGGGGAACTGCGAGGCTCTGTGGCTGCAGAGCCAGTAAGTAAACAAACCAGAGTGGCCCATTAGTAGCTTTCTCAGAGTGTGCTCACGGTCCACTTTGAGAAACACTGGTCTAGGCATTCCCCAATATATCTTGCCTGCAGGGCCAGTGTTTCTCAAAGTGGACTGTGGGCCCACTCTGAGAAAGCTAAACCTTGAACAATGGTATAAGCCTAGATGGAGATAGTAAAATTGATAATAATGATGCAGAAAATGCAGAAGTATTCAATATTTTTTCTGTTCTATATTTGGAAAGAAGCAGACTGTTGCTTTGTATCACATGAGGATGAAGAACTAAGTTCTAGCCCTCAGTGACTAAGGAGGTTGTTAAACAATAACTACTAGGGACATCACCCAGAAGTCCTAAAAGATCTGGCTGACTGGAACTCTGGGAGTTATGTGCTGTAGCTGGCAGGTGGAAGCTGTGAGCTTCTAATCAAGGTTTGAAATCTAGAAGCCTCTGCTCATTGGTTGAGCCTTAATCAGGGAGAGGGGCTATCAGGCAGTCCAGGGCTTTATAAAGGAGTGAGTCAGCGACCAGGAAGCTTGCAAGCAGGGACTGCTAACAGGGAGTTTGGAGAGGGACTTAGGAAGGGGGCAAGATACATTCGCCATTCTTTAAAACTCTTTTTGCTACACTCCTGCCCTTCAAGGAGGCATTTAATAACAACTGAGGAATCTCTCAGAAGGAACTCAGGTATGGATATTGATAGGTTTACTGTTGGTACCTGCACAGCATGTGCCATGTTTGTCTTCTTCCCAGAAGAAAGAAGGGATTTCATCTGCAGTAAATGTAAGCTGGTCACCATTTTGGAAGAAAAAATTAGAGGACTTGAGGCCCAAGTATCAACCCTACATTCCATCAGAGAGGATAAAGACTTCCTCGATAGACTGGCTGAAGAGCCAGTCAGGGCAATACAGGACAAGGAAGAAAACTGGCAGCATGTAACCTCTAGAAGAAGAAGGAGGCCAACTCAGGTATCCCCCATTTATGTAGAGGTAAATAACTGCTTTCAGGCTTTCTCCACTGGCACTGCGGTGGAGAATGCTTTGGCAGGGACCTCTCAGGGAAGAAGTCAGAAGGGAACACTATCTACCAGAAAGCATGGGATGTGTAGTCCTAGGGATAGGTGTTCCATGACCACCACCCCCAAAAGAAGAAGACAGGTGGTGGTGGTCAGGGACTCCCTCCTAAGAGGGAGGGTACATCTACATTTGCCCCCTAGTTCGAACTAGGGAGGCAAATGAAGCATACCTCAGTTGCTATTGAAGCGCGGGATTTAAATATCCTGTGCTTGATTAGCATATTCACGGCCGGTCGCCATTTTAAAATGCCGGTAGCCCCAAGTAACTCGCCGCGTGTAGACGCGGTAGTCCGGTTACCCATTGCATGAGTAACAGTTAATTCGAGGGAAGGGTTTTGGATCGGACTACCGCGTCTACACGCGGCGAGTTAATTGGGGCTACCGGCATTTTAAAATGGCGACCGGCCGTGAATATGCTAATCAAGCACGGGATATTTAAATCCCGCGCTTCATTAGCAACTTCGGTATGCTTCATTTGCCTCCCTAGTTTGAACTAGGGGGCAAGTGTAGACATACCCGGACTGAGTCATCCATCTGCTGTCCAGACCTGCAATCTCAAGAAGTGTGCTGCTTACTGGAGCTCGCATTCAGGATGTGACCAAGAGTCTTCCAAAAGTGATTAAACCTTTGGATCGCTACCCCTTCCTGCCTCTCCATGTAGGAACTAATGATACGGCCAAGAATGACCTTGAGCGGGTCACAGCAGATTATGTAGTGCTGGGAAGAAGGATCAAGGAATTTGAAGCACAAGCGATGTTCTCGTACGTCCTTCCGGTTGAAGGACAAGGTCGAGGTCGGGATCATCGAATTGAGGTAGTAAACGCATGGTTGCGCAGGTGGTGTTGGAGAGAGGGCTTTAGTTTTTTCGACCATGAGACTCTGTTCTGGGCACAAGGATTGTTAGGAAGAGATGGGATCCACCTAACCAAGAGAGGAAAGAGCATCTTCGTGGGCAGGCTTGCAAACCTAGTGAGGAGGGCTTTAAACTAGGTTTATTGGGGGATGGTGACCAAAGCCCTGAGGAAGTTGGATACCGGGAAGGAACACAAGGAGGAACAAGCAACAAAGGAGGACCCCTGGACTCTAATGGAGAAGGGAGGGTGATCAACTGGCTATCTAAGGTATTTGTACACAAATGCAAGAAGCCTGGGAAACAAACAGGGAGAATTAGAAGCCCTGGCCCAGTCAAAGAACTATGATTTGATTGGAATAACAGAGACTTGGAGGGATGACTCGCATGACTGGAGCACTGTCATGGAAGGGTATAAACTGTTCAAGAAGAACAGGCCGCGGAGAAAAGGAGGAGGAGTTGCATTGTATGTAAGAGAGCAGTATGGTTGCTCAGAGCTCCAGCATTCAGAGGGAGAAAAGACTGGTGAGAGTCTATGGGTTAAGTTTAGAGGTGGAAGCAACAGGGGTGATGTTGTAGTTGGTGTCTGCTATAGATCGCCAGATCAGGTGGATGAGGTAGACGAGTCTTTCTTCGGACAACTGAGAGAAGTTTCCAGATTGCAGGCCCTGGTTCTCATGGGGGACTTTAATTACCCTGATATCTGTTGGGAGACCAATACAGCAGTACACAGACAATCCAGGAAGTTTTTGGAGAATGTTGGGGATAACTTCTTGGTACAAGTGCTGAAGAAACCAACCAGGGGCCACGCATAGCTTGATCTGCGGCTCACAAACAGGGAGGAACTAGTAGGGGAAGTAGAGGTGGGTGACAACCTGGGAAGTAGGGATCATGAGATGGTAGATTTCAGGATCCTGACCAAAGGAAGAAAGAAGAGTACCAAAATATACACCCTGAACTTCAGAAAAGCAGTCTTTGACTCCCTCAGAGAACTGATGTGCAGGATTCCCTGGGATGCTTACATGAAGGGGAAAGGAGTCCAGGAGAGCTGGCAGTATTTTAAAGAAGCCCTATTAAAGGCACAGGAAGAAACCATCCCGATGTGCAGCAAGAAAAGCAAATATGGTAGGCAACCAGATTAACTTACCGGGGACATCCTTGGTGAGCTTAAACACAAAAAGGAAGCTTACAAGAAGTGGAAACTTGGGCAGATGACAAGGGAGGAGTATAAATATATTGCTCGAGAATGCAGGTGAGTTATCAGGAAGGCGAAAGCACAATTGGAATTGCAGCTAGCAAGGGATGTGAAGGATAACAAGAGAGGTTTCTACAGGCATGTTAGCAATAAGAGGGTGATCAGAGAAGGTGTGGGGCCGTTACTGGATGAGGGAGGTAACCTAGTGAGAGATGATATGGGAAAAGCTGAAGTACTCAATGCTTTCTTTGCCTCTGTCTTCACGGACAAGGTCAGCTCCCAGAGAAATGCACTAGGCAACACAATATGGGATGGAGATGGACAGCCCTTGGTGGGGAAAGAACAGATTAGGAACTATTTAGAAAAGCTAAACATACACAAATCCATGGGCACGGGTTTAATGCATCCGAGGGTACTGAGAGAGTTGGCAAATGTCATTGTGGAGCCTTTGGCCATTATCTCTGAAAACTCGTGGAGATTGGGAGAGATCCCGGATGATTGGAAAAAGGCAAATGTAGTGCCCATCTTTAAAAAAGGGAAGAAGGACAATCCAGGGAACTACAGACCAGTCAGCCTTACCTCAATCCCCGGAAAAATCATGGAGGGGATCCTCAAGGAATCCATTTTGAAGCACTTGGAAGAGGGGAAAGCAATCAGGAATACTCAACATGGATTCACCAAGGGCAAGTCATGCCTGACCAATCTGATTAGCTTCTATGATGAGGTAACTTGCTCTGTGGATATGGGAAAGTCAGTGGATGTGATATACCTTGACTTTAGCAAAGCTGTTTATACGGTTTCCCACAATATTCTTGCCAGCAAGTTAAGGGAATATGGATTGGATAAATGGACTGTAAGATGGATAGAAAGCTGGCTAGACTGTCAGGCCTAATGGGTAGTGATCAACGGCCTGATGTCAGGTTGGCGGTCAGTTTTTAGCGGAGTGCCCCAAGGATCTGTTCTAGGACCAGTTTTGTTCAACATCTTTATTAATGACCCAAATGAGGGGATAAATTGCACCCTCAGCAAGTTCTCAGATGACACTAAGCTAGGGGGAGAGGTAGATACACTGGAAGGCAGGGATAGGGTCCAGAGTGACCTGGACAGATTAGAGGATTGGGCCAAAAGAAATCTGATGAGGTTCAACAAGGACAAGTGTAGAGTCCTGCACTTGGGACGGAAGAATCCCAAGCATGTTACAGGCTGGGGATAGACTTGCTAAGGAGCAGTTCTGCAGTAAAGGACCTGGGGATTACAGTGGATGAGAAGCTGGATATGAGTCAACAGTGTGCCCTTGTAGCCATGAAGGCGAATGGCATATTAGGATGCATTAGGAGGAGCATTGCCAGCAGATCCAGAGAAGTGATTATTTCCCCATTATTTGGCTCTGGTGAGGCCACATCTGGAGTATTGTGTCCAGTTCTGGGCTCCCCACTATGGAAAGGATGTGGACGCATTGGAGAGGGTCCAGCAGAGGGTGACCAAAATGATTAGGGGGCTAGAGTGCATGACCTATGAGGAGAGACTGAGGGATTTGGGTTTGTTTAGTCTGCCGAAGAGAAGAGTGAGAGGGGATTTGATAGCAGCCTTCAACTTCCTGAAAGGAGGTTCCAAAGAGGATGGAGAAAGGCTGTTCACAGTCGTGACGGATGGCAGAACAAGGAGCAGTGGTCTCAAGTTACAGTGGGAGAGGTCTAGGTTGAATATTAGGAAAAAATATTTCACTAGGACAGTGGTGAAGCACTGGAATGTGTTGGAATCTCCATCTCTTGAGGTTTTAAGTCTTGGCTTGACAAAGCCGTGGCTGGGTTGATTTAGTTGGGATTGGTCCTGCCTTGGGCAGGGCACTGGACTTGATGACCTCCTGAGGTCTCTTCCAGTTTTATGATGCTATAATTCTAATTTTCTAACACATCTGGAAGTACCTGGAAAATTCCTGAAGGCTAATGATTTGCCAATATTTAAAAAGAGCAACTAGGATGTTCCAGCTGTCAATAGGCTATTTAGTCTAACATCGATTCCATGCAAAATAATGGAAAAGCTAACATGGGATTCAATAAATAAAGAATTAAAGGGTGGGAATACAATCCTTTTCAGCCAACAAGGTTTTATAGAAAATAGATCAGACACATCTAATCTCTTGTTTGGATGAGATTTCAGGTTTGATTTATAAAGACAACTGTGCAGCTGATGTAGAATTAGACTTTTCTGAGATATTCAACTCCATACCACAGCACTTTCTGAGACTCTGGACAGCAATTGATTGGCTTATCTAGTACTTCCCAATTCTCTTTGGGGTGGCCCCACATGTTGGGAAATACCAATTTATCCAGTAGAACACGTACATCCTTATTTTTTGAAATGGTTCAGAAGCACCAGCTCTGCCATTTGATAATCTTTCTGAATAGCCCTTTGTACATTTTCATAGGTAATAATTTATATGAAACCTGTTCTAATGCCATCTGCTGATATGCTTGTTATAGTCTGGCCCGCCTGACCTTTCTGGTCACATAGAATAATAGCTAACATTTCAAGTGGTTATACGTTTCTATTAAAGTAAATGGAATTCCGATTAACACTAATGTTAATTTAACACTAAGCCACATAGAAAATTAAAGGACTGAATTTATAAGCCATTCAAAATAGTGCTGATAGTAGAAATATAGGTTTATTATGCTCATTGCAGTGTACTGAAAGGAAATTCTTTCAAGAAATTAAGATGATTGCTAACATTCTATATATTATGAAAAGTATCTCTTTTAAGGAATGATAAAAAACAGATTAGATGACAAGACAAAAGAGAGGATGAATTTTTAATTCCCTTTTAAGAACAAAATAAACTTCAATCATTTAAGAAACTGATAGCCTTCTTCACAAACTGGCTCCTGACCTTGCTCTGAGTCCACATGATATTTTCATGAACTGGACTCTATTTCTTAGTGAACTCCTAAACTATATCACCACTGAACAAAACAGTTGTGTCTATAAACAAGACAGTAGGAAAATCAAAGGTAGATAAAATTCAGGAAACTGTTGATAATATAATTTTTTATATGAGGGAATGGAAAACACCCATCATCAGAAAATGGCTTTGTCTTTTTTTTTGTTGTCTTTACACTGAGAAGACCCAGACTATCAATAGTTACAGTCCTGCAAATCTTCAGATATCCACTTTATAGCCATGATTATCTGCCCCCATGGATGTGGATATGCGCGGATCATTTTTGCAGATGCAGATACTAATTTTGTGTCCATGACACAGCTGTGGCAGATAGTAGCCAATTAGGGCCCAGCTGGGGCTACATAAATAAGGGATCCAGGAGAGAGGAGGGTAGAGAGACTTTTGCTCTAGTTGGGGGACAGGAGGGATCTGGCTGCCAGAGAAGCTAGGGCTTCCTGAGACAAAGCAGTGCTGGAAAAAGGTAGGCAGGGCTGAGGAGCTCTGGCCTGGGCTCACTCCCAGGCTGCAGGGCCTAAAGCAAGGCCTCAGGGTTCTAGGGCTGCGGGGAGGCCTCCAGCATAAGCAAAGGCAGCAGTTCCACCCCTTTGCCAATGATGAGTGTCCATTTCAGACTGCAGTTTACCCTGAGGCAGGGGCTAGATGAAGATTGGCAGTGGGTCACTGAGGCAAGGTGGGTATAGGGGAATTGTGGGTTCCCTAGGAGGGGAGGACCCCAGAGTATAGAGATTGATAAACACTGCTGCTCCTAGAAGGGGGCCAAGAGACACTGGAGTTGGCACTGCTGGAGGGCAGTGTCCTGAAGAGGACCTTGAGGTCTGAGAGTGATATGGTCCAAGACAGAACGTGATGTCAGGACATGGAGGGACACCTGCCAGAGGGAAGCGCCCTGCTTCCAAGCTAATATCCAGTTCTATCAGCAGGAGACTCCATGACAGTGAGTGTCTGCCCTGTGACTCTCATCCTTGGAGTAAGATGGATGGGAGATGTTCTATGCTAATTGCTTAACTGCATGAAAAAGGGAAATCTTGTCTTATAGGTACATATTTGCTGGTGACCTTCCTGACAACTGTTTACCAAAGACAGTGTTGAAATGTCTTTCACTAGCCTGTTCTGTCTTTACAAGAGTTAACAATGCTGATTTTTGTAAAGCTGATTATGGGATTTGCATACCCAATTCCCTGGAAAGGGAAAATAATTATTGTTTTAAGTTATGTCTGAACTTCAAGATGGCAGTATAATTTCCATCCTGAAGAGCCATTCTCCCACTAATGCTCATTGAGCAAGCACATTAAAATTCTGATATGAAACTGCTCAGGATAGTTAAGTCCAAAGCAGATTGAGAAGATTTTAAAAAATGCTCTCAAAAAACGAGGTGACTGGGTAACAAAATGGCAGATGAATTTTAATGTTGGTAAATGCAAAGTAACAGACATTGGCAAACATAATCCCAACTATACATATAGTATGATGGGGACTAAATTAGCTGTAACCACTAAGAAGAGAGATCTTGGAGTCATTGAGGATAGTTCTCTGAAAACATCCACTCAATGTGCAGCAGCAGTCAAAACAATAAAATAGAAAAGGGACACTGAATAAGACAGACAATACCTTATTGCCTCTATATAAATCTGTGATATGTGTGAATCTTGAATACTGTGTGCAAATGTGGTCGCCTCATCTAAAAAAAATAAGGCTTTGGTTGTGCCAGGAAAATAGGATGTGCCTGGAATTGGATCATAAAACCATACAGAAAAGAGATGGAATCACCAGGTGCGTGAAAGGTGCTGGTTGGGGGTGTATCACGAGTTCCAAGCCTCCCACCCCCCAAACACCCTTTAGGAGGGCAGGGAGGCTGAAGCTCCCCCTGATTCATATGGGAACATCACTGGCTGTTCCCCTTCATCATGGGGGTGAGGGGAAATGCACAGTTTGCTACATTCTTCACTCTGGCTGGGGAATGCAGGGGTCAGACAAACCTGGACCTGACCTAGCTGGGGCACATCCACCATTTACCTGGCTGTGCCTATTGGAGCTGCAGTGGCCATGGAGAGGAGATATTTTACCTGGTTTCAAGCTGCTGCAGTGGGAGAGGGCTGGGGTAGCTCTTTCTCGCTGGGCCAGCCTGCATACTGAACCCCTCATCTTCAGCCCCATGCCAGAGCAGCAAATTAAATGAAGCATGTACATTTTCATTGTATTTGCCAAAAACCAAAAATTAATTAAGGAGCTGAGCAACGCTGAGTAAATCTTCTCGTCCTTGAATATATAAACAAAAGTGTGTTGAGTAAGAATAAGTGGTATTATTTCTGTATGCAGCATTGGTAAAACTATTCTCTGGAGGACAAACATTCAAATGAACTGTTGTAGCCCAGGAATGACAATGCTTTACATTGCTGAAGACAAACATATATCACTATCTTGACCTTAAAGTATTTTGAGCTAATGACAGAAAGTATGTATAAATAGCATTTTGGTAATAGGTGAAAGCCGGTTATGTGCTGTTTTTGACATTTCTAACTCTGGGATATGTTTTCACAAAACTCAGGTTTTGCTGAGGTTTTTTTTCCAGTTAATTGCTTCTGCAGCTTGTGCCTTAGGAGAATGTTCATGAAACACAGCCAGATATCTTCAGATATTGATATGCATAACTTTGTGTCTTTATTGTCCAGTTTATAAAAACAGGCTTGTTTGTTGTAAGAACATGTCATCCCATATGTATAAGGAGAATGAATCACTGAGTACATTGAATCTCAGAAGGAATTGCATTGACTTTAATTGAGTTACATCAGGGATTAATTTGCTCCCCAATATTTTCTCTACCTGTTCTAATATTCAAATAATACATTTATATGTATTACCTGGTCTAGCTTCTAGCATGTATGGCTGAGTCTCTAGATAGGGGCATCCTTTTTCTCTCTCCTGACATGAAGGAAGAGGAAGATTTTAGAAAACCTATATCCTGAGTAAGTAACTGAAATTGACTTTAATGGAGACAGGATTTCACCCTTTGACAAGAATGATCTGCAGTCAGCTAAACCTGCAGCTGTTATAATTTGGATTAGGATACACGTAAGCCATCACAAATTAACATTTTGACAAGGTGGCTCAAATTCAACATTGGTCTCTGAGTGTAGAAATACAATACAGTGAGTACAAATTAATTTTAAGAGACTTCTTTTATGGGTCATTAATCTTCATACTGTTGTAAAATGGCTCATTCAATCAGGAAAATGTTTACTGAATCACAGTTGCACATTACATTTTCAACTTGAAATTAGGAAAACACAGATTTAGATATACTTACACGAAATACTTGGGTGAGGAGATAACCAATGAAGGGGTTACTACTATGCAAACAGAACTTTGCTAGATGGAAAATGTAAAATTATTGCCTCAATCAATTGAAAGTACCTTTTGGAGATTTCTTTTTGTACAAGGTGAAAAGGCTTCAGAACAATCTTCACGGGTGTAAGGGAACTGTCTCAGGTAATGATTAATTGTGAAGAACCGGTCGTGCTTCTGTCGTGTACAAGATGGAGGATAAGGTGCCTTCCTCCTCTTGGTCAGAAGAGAAGATTATTCATGGTTGAAAAGATCTGAGTGCTAGCAAGGTCAGCATTATTACTTTTGTTAATCTTGGTATAGTGCAACATTTCTTATTTGATGCTTGTTATTTGTATGCCTTTATGAGATGTAAAAAAAAAAAATAGTTGCTGCCTTAACTTCCAATTGTAAAGTACAACTGAGATTATGTGAAGTGGGACCACAGGAGTGGGAGTATGCCTGTACTGATGAGTTCTTTTTTTCTCCCATCTGCTGCTAAGCATTTTGTCACCTTGTTTATTCTCTAAAATTACTAATTGGCACAGTTCAATCACATAAAAAAAAATAACCCCTCGCTCCCACAAGCACTTTCACAATGTTGGCCTATTATATGTTTAATAGATAAATGATTTAGGGTTTAGATTATTTTTAAGTTCTAAATTGTGGGTACTGTGCCACTGTAGCTCTATCTTCCACAGACATGAAGGCCTATCAGATCTTTTAAAATTGACTAGTATGCTCTCATTGGGAGAGAAATTTTCTGGACCATCAGCAAAACATTCTCAGTAGCAGGCCCTTACTTGTGGTGTTTGCTACCTCTAATGGCATGCCAAACCATGAGGTTGGTGGCCGTGTGGACGCAGAACAAGGAATACCTGTTTTACTGTGCTTTTCATTGAAAAAGCATCATAACAAGTTTTAAGGGAAGTAACTGCACAGGGTCATATGTGAGTGTCCCATACTCTTGTACAAAAATTTCAGAGGGGTAGCCGAGTTAGTCTGTAGCTGGAAAAAAACTAAAAGAGAACAAATAGTCTTGTAGCATCTTAGAGACTAACAAAAAATGTAGGTGGTATCATGAGCTTTTGTGGGCATAACCTACTTCTTCAGATGCTTGTATTTATCTCTTTAAAGTGAATGGTAGTTGTCTGAATGTCAGAGGGTGATGGGCACCATAGACAATAATACACACATACAGATAATTCCTTTTGGGAAATCTGTTTTTGTAAAAACTGTAATAATTATAAATAATAAAACATGCCTTACATGCAATGATATAGTTCCTACACAAAGAACATCTCTAGTGATTCTAAATAACCACTAATCATTTACAATTACACCATTTACATATACAAAACTGTGTTATAGTAATAAAAAGTATAATGAAAAATAGAACTGAGAATTTAATTAGGCATAGGAGTGTGTTGCTATCCCATGCTGTCATTCTCAGAGGGAATCCATGCCCCCATGCTCTCAGCACTGGTTCGAGGGGTTGGGCTTGGAATTCTGTGATGGCATCCCATCCTGAGGGCTGCAAAAAACATTTCCTGTTGTGCCCCCATTACCAGTATTGGAATCTATCTGTGTCCGCCCTCCATTACTGCACAGCCAAGGTTTCCTCAGCAGAGGAGGTTGGGCTGAAGGAGGAGCTGGGGCTACAGGTAGAAGTGGTCTGGGGATGGAGGGGGAGTGAGAGGAAAAACTAGGTGGGTACAAAGCCGACCTGCAGCTGTGTCCTGAACTGTGCTGGGTCACAGCAGAGCTGCATCTGAGGGCAGAGCTAGGCTGGGGGCATGGTGGGGTTGGGTGGTGCTACCTCCCTCCCCTCCCCCAGGAGACTGCAGGATCTGCAGCGCACTCCTCTGAACAGTGCTCTGCCCTCCCAGGTGGGCACATCCCAGAGTTTGGGGACCACTGCTCTAGAGGCTTACAATACCTAGGGATTCAGTAACTGGATGCTCTGACAGTATCTGGGTGAGTGGCCTAGAAGGGATATTGAATCTGTTACACGATCTTAACATTTTTCTGGATGAGGAAGCCCTAGAGGACATCATTCTGATAGAAGCACCCAATTGGAAGAAAGAGGTCCTTTTTGAGTAGAAGAACCTCTAGCTATGCAAAGCAGCTTTTCTGTTGTCTGGTGACAACAGCATATCAGTGGGTAGAGACTATAGTAAGTTACCAAGGTAGCTCTAGCAAGGTTTGCCCTGCTCAGGAAACTGACGGACTTAAAGGATCTTCTCCATGAAATATCTTCCAGCATTACCTTCCAGCAGTGGAGGAAATTTAATGAATACATTAACAAGAGCCTTGCCAACAGCAGCATGGTTCTCCCTACTTTCCCATTGGATCAGACAGTGTGCTGTCAATGAACAGAACAAGAGGAACAAATATAGGCCCAACAGGGACTTTGATCCAGCCTCTGAACTCGTAAGTCATGCTGCCTGGGACAATGCTTTGCTAGTTAAAACATAAATCAATATTGGATGGAGTTGCTAAAGAGCAGTATTTGTAAAAATATGCCCTGAAGCTTACTAGGCCTGTAATCCTTTAAATTATTTGGCAAAGAGTAATTGCAGTGGTAGCATAATGTGACAGGTTTCCACCCTGACCAGGAAGGATTGAAAAAGCTCTTCTGGGCACAGTCAACCCTAACTAGCATACCTGGGAGACCTGTGGCACCTGGAGAAAGGTAGCATTTTAAAATTGCCTTCCAAGCACAGAGCAGGGCAGTTCTTTGAGCAAGCAGAGCAGGAGCTGCTAACCAGAAAATTGCTGAATAGCCTCTGCAACCTGGATTCTCTGAAGTTGATGGTCAAGGGACCCTGTTTGCTTTGCTTTGTATTTGTGCTCAGGAGGCTCAGCCTGAGTGTCTCTGACAGATGCTTAGAAACCCAGCCCCCTTCACAGACTATTGCCTTGCAGGGCAGAGCCAGGTGGGTGCAGAAATATTTTGTTTGCATTTTTTCCATGTTGGACTTTACTTCTGCAGGACATCTTTGAAATGAAACAACATTCATTTTATTTTTATTTTTAAAAATTAATTGCGATTCAGTTTTGGAAAGCAAAAATAAATTTTCAAATTCTGGTTTTTGTTTTTCCTCTTTCTCCTCTTAAAATGAGTGATTTCTAGGTCCCCTCCTCCCCCTTTTTCCACTCTGTAACTTCAAAACTTCTAAAACTTTGGAAAAAGATACAGAGTGGCAAAGTTAGCATTTAATTTTTTTCTTTTGCTACTCTGTAATTTTTCCTAAATTGGAGAAGTTTAAAAAAGTTACAATGGAAAAAAAATAAAAGAATGACTGAATAAATATACTTAGAGTCACATTAAAACTTGTAAAAACTCAGACAACGCCATTTTCCTATGAAAAAATTTGTTTTTAGTATAATCCCATTTTTCACCGGGAATATATCAAAGTTTCAACCAGCTCCAGTGATATTTAAACAACAACAAAATTAAGTTTATAAGCATTTGATTTTTATTTTCTCCATCACTATCTCTGAAATCTTAATTTATGCATTTTGATTAGGGGGGCAAAGCAATAGATTATTTCAGATGTTTAGCTTCGGAGAAGAATTGCTCCCATATTTTTCAGTTATTGTAATATTGAAGAGAATGAGTCAACAATTGAAGAAAATAAGGAGTTTTATGTTTTGCTTTAAACATGAATATTAAGCTGGATTTCTGACGGAAGAAAATTCCATGTCAAAAAGAATTCTCTCTCTCTCTCCCTGAGTAAGGCTTTTAACACTTGGGTAATGTCAGTTATAAAATATGGAGCAGAAAGGTGGGTATATCTAATATATTGGAGCAGAAACTAAAACCTGGACAATGAAGCATGAAATGAAGTATGCTTGGTATCACAGAGAAACAGAAGAATTAACAAAATGGATCAGAGAGAGAGAGTATAGTGAAGAACATCTTTATGAACAACCTAAAATGGCAATAGGAGGGCTATATTAGAAGAAGAAGGAATTAAAGATGGAATATATTTATGATGCAATGAATATCCGGGTTAGCTACAGCAAGTACTGTCATCAGAGAAAACTTAAGGCTTCAGGGAAATAAGCTCTTTCTCACCCTTTGAAGTGTTTCAAATGGGATACATTATTAGAGACCATGTAGAAAAGAACTATTTCTGTTCCTGTTTCTGAAAACAGTTAAAATTAAATGCATTATGCCATTCTGTTTGTTGCTAGGTTAATGCCTTTGTAACTTCTAAAGAAGGATTGCTGTTCTGTTTTCAATGCCAAGCTTTTCTTAAAGAGAAACCATAACAAGAGAAACATAAGTAGATTCCACAAACTTGCAATCACACATGTCATACACAAAGTACTATTTCCCATCTCTAAAGTAGAAATTATAGGCAATAATATATGGTAGGTCCTGCAAATTATGTTTTCTATGACAGAAGTTAACTCTAAACTAAGTATTCCCTGAAAAAGAAACAGAGAAAACATTTTTACATGTCTATCATTTGTCCTTAGAGGACACAAAACAAATACGTTTTTAAATCTTGACACTAGTATTATTCTGTGTGGCCTCCGGCTAGATGCTTCTTTCCAGCTTTTAGAAGTGAAGGGATAAGAAAACAACTTTGCATTAAGAGGAACACATTGCATAGGTTAATCATAACCATGCAGAAATCAAAATGCTGCCAACAAAATAATGGAGCACTAGCGCTAAGGGAGTCCCAAGATGACTGTAAGGGGAGCAGTGGGATAATCACACCACCTTTGCATATGGTGAAGCAGTTCAGGCATGTGCTTCTCATTTAATAATCGATGTGGCTGAAACAGAAGTTTTTATGATTGTTGACAAGAGTAAATACTTGTAAAAATTTAATTCGCTAAAGTTAATTTCAGTGTTTCTTGACCACAAAATGCATTAATTAGGGAGGGAAGAGATTTTTAAAAAGATGTTTAAATTTTAAAAGGAAGTAATTCAGAAAGGCAGAATCAGACAGGGGAATTTAACAAATGTAAGAATGCCTAAGAAATCAGAGTAACTACTTTCGTCAATATTTTATCAATTAACTGACAAATGTAATATCCCCTGGGATTCAGATAAACTGCCATAATTTTCTAGTTAGTCTGATTCGTTATGTAAAATATATTGTTTTGTAAAGAAATGTCATTAGGGCATTAGAGTGACAAGGTGGGTGAAGTAATATCTTTTACTGGACCAGCTTCTGTTGGTGAAAGACAACTTTTGAGCAATGTAGAACTCTTCTACAGGTCTGTGTACCTTGAAAGTTTGTCTCTTTCACCAACAGAAGTTGGCCCAATAAAAGATATTATCTCACCCACCCTCTCTCTCTCTCTCTCTCTCTCTCTCTCTTTTTCTCATGTCCTGGGACCAGCACAGTTACAGTAACACTGCAGAGAAGATACTGGTGTAATTCTTTAGTGAATACTTAGTTAAGTCATACATGAATTTAAAAAAAAAAGTGAACATGTACAAATTATTGTGAAGAGGTACTATATGAGCAGTCTGAGATTTACAACAATTGTATGTTCCATATACTTTTTAAAGGGCTAATCATAGGGACAATTTGAACTGAGTTCAGCAGCAAAGTAGAGCAGGGAAACATTTGTTCTGAAAAACATGTGTTGGTGGTGGTTAAAATTTCAACTTCTTCCACATTATTATCTCTTCCACGACTGGACATATTTGTGATACCATTAGCCTTGACCATATTAATCTCTACACCAATGAAAAGAATGTCTCCAGTTGGAACATTATAAAGATACACATCTGTAGTTTAATTGCTGAAATGGTGCCAGAGTTTTCAGCACTCTGCACTGAGCTTTATGTATGTTAGAAACTATAGTTTGATTTACTACACATGCCAAAAAAATCTAAAATTGTCAGGCCAATGGTCTATCTAGCCCAGTATCCTGTCTTCCAACAGTGGCCAATGCCAGATGTTTCAGAGGGAATGTACAGCACAGGCAATCATTGAGTGATCCTTTAGCTATTGTCTACTCCCAGCTTCTAGCCATCCAGAGGCTAGGGACATCCAAAGTATGGGGTTGTATCTCTGATGGTCTTCGTTAATAGCCATCAATGGACCTGCTGTCTATGCACTTATCTAATTCTTTTTTGAACCCTGTTTTAGTTTTGGCCTTTACAGTATCCCCTGACAATGATTCTCAGAAGTGATCCTCCAAAAACTTTCTCTCTGTCATGAAAGCCACTGAAATCCTAAATTCCCCATGCTGGAGGGTAAAAGAGTAAAATTTTCTCTGAGACCTCAGTTAGCTGGTCATGATTGGGGGAGAGAGGAAGAAAGGGCTCACAAAATTATTTCACTTATCATCTCTTTCACACTCTGCCTTTTGCCCCCAGAGGCTGAAGGTGTGGGAAAACTCCAATGAGTAGTAGTACTAGAATGCAGCACAATATGATAATATCACCAAATCTTTGTTTTATAATATCAACAACTACAGCATTTTCATTACTAATCTCAAAGCACCCTATCAAGGAGGTCAGTACCATTACCCCCATTTTACAAATTGGGAAACTAAAGAAAGAGTGGGGAAATTACTTCTCCTTTGATTTTTCCAGCTAGGACAACTGTCAGACTTCTTAACAATTTAGTTTATTTACCGGCATTCGTTCTTCATGCTTTCTCTCCATACTTCTCGCGTTAGTATACATAAATCTAGGATACTGATTTGATTCCCCCCGCCCTCCGGTACTATCTTGTCTCTCCTTTATCCCTGCTATTACAGGTCATGCTCTCTCCAGATTCTGATCCTTCTCCCAGATCTCTAAGTTTTTCACTTTATCTGTGGTCACTGGTCACCTGTCCCCGCTGAACCTAGTTTAAAGCCCTCCTCACTAAGTTAGCCTGATTGCAGTCAGATTTGCTCTTCCTCAATAGGTGTACCCCATCCTTTCTTAGCAGTCCTTCTTCCTATAGCAGCATCCCATGGTCAAAGACGCTAAAGCTATTCTGGTAACACCATCTTTGCAGCCAGGCATTCACCTCCAGGCTGCATCTATCTCTGCCTGGGCCCCTACCCTTAACCAGAAGGATCAAAGAGAATACCACCAGTGCTCCAAACTACTTTACCTTTTCTCCCAGAGCCCTGTAGTCACTTCTGATCTGCTGAGAGTCATACCTTGCAGTATCATTAGTGTCCATAGACGAGAAGCATGAGTTGTAGTCAGAGGGCTGGATGATCCTTGACAATCCCTCCATAACATCTTGCATGAATTGGCAGACAGCATATCTGCTGGGATGCTCTGTGCTTTCACCCCCCTCAGAAGAGCATTTCCAACCACCACTACCTTACATTTCCTCCTAGGAGTGGTGGCTGCAAAGCTCCCAGCCTAGGGGATACACAGCAGCTTCTCTTCTACTTTAGGGGGAGATTCCTCATCTCTTGTTGCCAGTGGTCGGTGGGTTGGGAGTAGGGGTAGAACACTCTCTGCTTCCAGAAGTAACCACCTACCAGTGTCCTCCTTGTGACAGAACCATTTCCTCCCCCTCAGTAGTGTGACAGCTGTCTTTTGTAGCCAGATAGCTTCCTCAGTCTTGGATATCTCCAAGACGAATACTCTAGAGGAATTCTTTGTGGGCATCTCCTCCTGTAAGTCTCCCACCTGCTTTCTGAGAGATTCCACCAGCTGACACCTTTCTCATTGGATGCCTCCACCAGACTGGTTTTCAGTGAGTAGGAAATGTAGGCCACAATCTCTGCAAATCCACACCAGGAACTGGGTAGAAGCATCCACAGTTAGGTTGCCTGTCTGCATACAGGTGCATATAGTGGAGTCAGGAGCAGCGCTGGCAAAGGTGATGAGGCCTTTCCTAACCACAGTGATTATTTTATGCCTCCATATTATAAACTCCCTCTCAAACTCACCTGGTCACTGTCCCCTTATCTTGAAATAAGCTAAGCAATTTGAGCTATGCAAATTTCATAGCTTATTTTGAATTAATTTCATAATAGCTTATTTCAAAATTTGGCGCTGTCTACATGTCAGAGTAGTGCACCTGTTATTTCGAAAGCTATTCCGAAATAATGGGCGTGGTGTCAAGATGCGGAAAACACTATTTTGAAATTGCGGCGGTGTCTAGATGCACCCTTAGCCTCTGGCCTTCTCGCCTAGGTCGGTCCTACTCCATCATTAACCACACAGGGGGACAGTGATCACAAGGCTGGTGGAGGCTGATCTAAGATGATCAAGGATGATCCAGAAGGGCTCAAAAAGTCCCCAGACACACAATCCCAACTGACCCTGTAACTGAAATAACCTGAAAGAGAAAGAAAAACACAAATAGTCAAGCAAACTCACTCCCCCAAGTTTAGTTCTTGCACCTTGTTCATTCAGCAGCAGGCTCTCCTTCTCCCCTTCTCAAACTTCTCTGTTGGCAGTCCCTTGTTCACTAGACCATGTGTCTGCTTCCTCTGTAAGAAATGATTCCCAGCTTTCAGGACTGACTTCTGGGCAGGCACAAGTGATGGGGTCACAGAGGGTTTCTCTGTCAGAACAATGGCAGACAACATACAGCGAGGGAGGGAGACAGAATGTGCAGTGCAGATGCAGGCTCTGTCCCGTTTCCACTATGTCAGAGTTCCACATTCTTACTAGGGACCTCCAAACCAGCAGTGCATGGGCAGGAACCCCTCAAATAACAAGAGTCACCGCACAGAAACATTTTATGTTCCCAGAGATGGCAAGCACTGTGTAAGCCACTCCATATATGTGGTGCTTTAGAACCAAGTTCAAGGGTTATTCAGTGTTAAGTAGAACCACATAAACCTTGTGCTGGAATGATATAATGTATCTCACATCTCGGTTCTTGCAGCCCAAAGGAATAATCCTTATAGTAGAAGCTACCTCTTCAGAATGGGAAAGATCAGACACTAGCATCTCACTGAAAGAAACAACACTTTAATAGTAAGAGTAAACAAGGAAAAAACTTGACTCAAAAGACTCTTTGCCCCATAGTCCCCCTTGTACCAAAAATTAACGAGCTACTCCTGGGCCAGGAAAATCACTATAGATTTTCTCATTTGATAGGCAGATTTTATATTAGCACAGCTAACAACCTTATCTACACTCAACAATACATCCAGGAAACAGAAGGTACACACTGAACCCTGTGCTTATGGGTAAACTATTCAACTCATCTGAAGTGAATGCCATGGAGAAATCTCCCAAGTCTTTAGGGAGATGGGGGATGGAATCAACACCCCTAAAATACAGAAGCTTCAAATAACAAAACAAAAACAGAGACTAGCAGAAGTCCAGCTAGTGCACACAGCACATAACAAACACAGCCTCACCCTTAGAAGTTCCCACAATCCTGAGAAAGAACATGAAAATACCAAACAAGAGAATGACCCTATTGCCTGATGGTTAATGCACTCAGGTAGGAGAACTGGGATCCAGTCCCCCTGCACCAATGAATTTTACATTATATATTCACAGTGGAACAGCTTTAACAGAAGAGACTGAAGGAACCTCACCTCAGAATATCTCATAGCCCAGAGTCTAGGGATCTCATCTAACAAATGTCAGATCCCTATTCAAATCCCCTTTCCTCTGCAGGGGGGAAAGGGAGAACTTGAAAAAGGTCTCCCACATCGCTAGTATCCTAACCATTTAAGCTAAAAGTTATAAGGGACTTCCCTCTCCAGCTCCCCGGCAATTTTGTGTAAGCTTATCTGTAGTGGCCCAGTCCTGTAGACACACTCTGAGCTCTCATACCAGACTGGGGCCCACTGTAAATTAAGCACTGGAATATCTATCTTTCCTCTTTCGTGAATTGCTCTGGGGCTCAGGCATCCAGACACCTGGTGTGGATTTGCATTGCATATGCTCAGAAGCAGAAACATGGACATGTAGGGAACTTTTACAGCAAAAGTTTAAACACCTAGTAAGTTTAGGCACCTACATGGTCAGCAGCAGTTGAGCAGGTCTTTGTGAATCCCAGTGGGATTCGATTCTGAGATTTAGGTGCAGAAGATAGCAGTTAAGTGCCTAAATTCTTGTGAGAATCTAGCTCAGCGTTTCTTAAAGTGGGCTCCGTGGCAGACGGAGGTGTGCCACAGAGAGAACAGAATTCAAAATGGCCACCCAAAAGGGACAAGCCTCTTTTTTTTTTCTCAACAACTTTTCCCTGGGGGCTTTTTTTTTTCTCAACAAAAAATTCCTTGGTGTTCCCTATTAAAAAAAAATTGGTGTTCCTCAGTTCTTAAAAAGTTTAAGAAACACTGATCTAGCTGAACTGAACAGAATTCTTTGTCATTATTTTATTGGCTAAACCAATCAAGAAAATAAATTGAAAAAAATTATCACTAATGTTACTGTGTTTAGCATTAGTAAGGCTATTGATATCGATGTTAATCCCTTAAATTAAACACACTATGATATTTTGAGGGCGTTATGAGTAATTTCTTTTCTTACACTTGGAAGAAAAAAAGGATAAAAGCCTCAAAATGCAGCCACTAGTGAGACTAAGGCAGGATAAGTTCCTGTTTAACTGGAGCTGGATTACTTATTAATACAAAAGTCATCAGAAGGAGCTGTTTATGAGTAAAGAGGCTCACAATTTGGTATAGAAAGTCTGCTTCATGGGCTAATGTATTTGCCTATAAATAAAAGCAGTGACAGCTCCCCTGTCAGTACATGCTGATGGACGGTTCCTTTTTCCACCATTACAGCCTTGTGAATGTGGGAAAATTAATTTAAGTGGTAGTTAATTTCTAATGAATTCCATTCAAGCGGTTAATATGGTCCCTTGATGTTATGGTAACCTTCATGGATCATTGCATTATGTAAATAAATTCTACTTTGTGCTGCTTTATTAAAAAAAGAAGATTGGCGAGTCTGACCAAATCTGTAATCTACATACAGAAAAACTATAAAGAATTTACTAAAAAAATTGATTATTGTGAGTAAAGTAAATTTTCCCAAAATGTCTAACAAAGCAAATCATTTATCTTTTATCCTCACAGAGTAATTCATGCTTGTGTAATAGTGACAGTATTATCTGTATTTGGGGCTAAATCCTGCACTCGTATGTTGTCTGTATAAATGGGCCCTGAAGAAGGGATCACTATGGGGAAAGAAATCCTATTTCCAAAAACTGGCTCTTTAGTGCCACTGAACAGTTGAAGCACACACATAGATTTTGGTCAGTGAGTCTGCACAGTCATGAATCACTAATCATACCTTGGCACATCTCAGCTTCTCACTCATCTGGGGAGCAGCTACTATAAAGTACCTGCCCTGCAAGGCGTGCAGAGAGTGCATGTATTCAATTTAGGTCTTCGTACCCCTGTGAGATCAGAGGAAAGGAGTCAGATTTGGTTCTTAAGGTGTCTATTGAAGTCAATGGGATTCTTTCCAATGACTTCAGTGAACATTAGATCAGGTCATTAGCGCATAACTGAAATGAAAAAGCTCTTTAATAATTAAGCACTTTATTGTACAATATTTCATTTGAAATGTTAATAGATTTCAGTGTTCAAATTCATGCGAATTTATGCCAGTGTATGACTGCCACACTCTTTGCTATCAGCATAGTGTATTATCTACCACACTAAAATTGTGGCATACACAGGCTAATTTGTCCTTTAACATGTATTAGCTGGCAGTGACTCAACACTAGGAAGGAATCTAGAGCTTACAGCAATGGTTTAACATGTTAAAAGTACAAACTTGCCCGTCTTCACTAGGATTTTAACATGTATTAGCTACTATTTGTTAAAAGTGCGCCTTTTTTCCGAGTAAAGTCAAGGCCTTTTATACATACAATAATTTAGACAATTTAAACGGGGAAAAAAAGAGTATCACTCTTTAGTTTCTAAAAAGCCATTAAGGTCAATGGCTTAATCAATCCTTAAACAAGATGAGGTATTCATATTGCATGAGGATGATGAACTACTTTCCAGTCCATTATTAACTAAAGGGCATGTTCAACAATAACTATTGGGGACAAAACTTTTTAACTCAGCTAGCCCAGATGACCTGTGCCTAAGAGTCTTAAAAGAACTGACTAAGGAGATATGTGGCTACCTGTGGTAATTTTTAATAAGTCTTGGAATCACAGAGAAAGTCCAAAAGACTTGAAAAGTTCTAATATTTTGCTAGTATTCAAAAATGACAAGCAGGATGACCTGAGTAGCTATAGGCTAGACATCAATCTTGGCCAAAAGCATGGAAAAACTGACCTGGGATTCAATTAGTAAAGAATTTTAAAAATGAAATATTTCAAACCTAGTTAATGTGCATTTATGGGAAAAGGGTCTTGTCAAACAAATCTAATTTCATTTTTAAAGATTACTATTTTGTTGATAAAGGCAATGATGTAAACATAACATACTAAGGCTATGTCTAGACTGCAGGAATGCCTCTGCTTTTCCAAAAAAAAAATGTCAGAAAAGAGGACGTGTTTTTTTGTCATCCCTGTGAACCTTGTTTTACAAGGAAGAAGGGATGTTCCGAAAGAGGGTTTTTTTATGAAATTTGGCCCCGTGTAGATGGGACTAGGAAAAGACTCTTTTGGAAGTAAATCGGAAAAAGATACGCAATTTGCTTATTGCAAATTGTGTTTCTTTTTCTGATTTATCTTTGTAGTGTAGACAGAGCCTTAAACTTCTGTAGGATGCTTGATTTGGAACCTCATGATATAAGATTAAAATAGCTAACATTGTGTAATATCAGTTTTCTGATTAAAAAATCCTTTATTAAAACAGACTTAAGGTTGCCTGGTGACAAATTGTGCTGTCTCTGCTCTCAAACATCTGCAAACTAGAAAATAAAGAGTAAAAGTATACAAACTTAACTCTGCCCCACTGGAGCTGGCAATAACAAATGGGAATTATCTGCATTCAGTGAAGTTGCATTCACTGTGCTAGGTGTAGCTTTACTGAATGGTGTAGACTCACATGGCAGAGCTTAAAAGAGCTCCAAGACTTCTGATTATGCTACAGCCCCTAAGTAAGGCAGAGGAGGAAACAGGAAATTGTCCATACAGCTCCTGCCTTCTTTTCTTAAACTTCAGCCAGTAACCCTCACTGAGGTCACATAGTGGCGTTGTGCTACAATCTAAGGGTACGTCTAGACTACAGGCTTTTGTCGACAGAAGCTTTGTCGACAGATACTGTTGACAAAGCTTCTGTCGACAAAGAGCGTCTAGACTATATCCAGTTCTGTCGACAAAGCAAGTCGCTTTGTCGACATGAGAGTGTAGATGCAAAGGACCATGTAGATGCAATAATGCTTTCTATCAACAGAACTCTGTCGACAAAAGGCGTTATTCCTTGTAGAATGAGGTTTACTGCCGTCGACAAAACTGCGGAGTTCTGTCGACGTTATGTCAACAGAACTCGGTGGTAGTGTAGATGCAGGTATAGTTTTGTCGACAAAAGTCCACTTTTGTCGACAAAACCATGTAGTCTAGACACACACTAAGAGTTGGTGGATTCTCTTTCTGGTGGGCAGGAAATTAGCATGCACATCATTTACTGAAATTATAATTTCCCAGTAGTATTGACAAATTGCCAAGACTCTTAAAGAAGCCAGTGTGTGTTCAATGCTTAAGAAACTCACTATTTGTCTGACTAACAGGAAACTATGATCAATATCCTATCTCCCATTTTTTTGGGGATGGTCATTGAGAAGTTTGTATCTGGGCATCTCTTGTGGTTTTATTGTAAATCTTGTGATAGTTTCTTAATCCTCAGATCCTGGGGTTAATTATGTGAGATCCTAAGCTTCTGTTTTAACAGGAAACGCTTATAGCCCTCCTGGTGGCAGAGATCTTGAAAACAAGATACCTGACGGTTCAGATACCAGACAAAAAAATCCAAAATGTTTTTAAGATTCCATAATTTTTAAACCAAATGCTTTGATTGTGAACTCTTTTGTTGGTGATACTACAGCTGGATAAAACAGTAGGGGATGGGGTAAAAACTATACTGGTTCTGTTAGTTGATAATCATCTTCTAAGAATACCTCTGATAATAAGAGAGGCTAAGATTTTGTAATGGATAATTTTAGTAAAAATTAAGGTCATCTCATGGGCAGTAAACAAGCATTCATGGAAGCCTGAGACCTGTCCCTGCCTTTTTAATGAAAAAAAACCCCAAAACAAAACAAACAAAAAACCTGTGACAAAATGGGTGAGAGAGGGTCCAAAATTGCTGCTGCTTCAGCTCTGGGATCACTCAGATCCCAGCATGGTGGCTCAGAGATTTAGGCTTCCCCGGCAGATAGTGCTGGCTTGATGCTATGGAGGCCCCTTTCTGTCCATCACAGCTGGGATCCCGCATCAGCGTGGAGCTCTGGAGCTGGCTCCTGTGAGCTGCAGGGTCCCTCCCTGGCCCATGGCAACTGGGAGCTGCAGGAGCCTTCCACAGTGCCTGGGAGCTGCATGGTCACACCTGCAGTGGCTTGGAGCTCTAGGGCTGATGGCTGAGAACTCCAGCCCTGCTACCCTAGGGTGGAAGCAGAATCTCTCTCAGAGGTCTCTGGAAGTCACAAATTCTGTGACCTCCATCACATAAACTTAATTTCAGTAATGAGATTGTTAACTCATATGGACCTGCTCTTGAATGGCTCAGTTCACTTTCTGAGACAAACAATTAGTCCTCCTCAACTCCCCCTGTCATCCCTCTGCTTTCCTGCTCCTCCTCTGCCTGCTGCCGCCGGCTAGAGCCGTCTCCTCCCCGCCTCTCTGCCCCCAGTCTGACCCTCCTCCGCCTCTGCCGGAGGGTTATTGTGTACGGGGCATGGCCCCAAACTGGAGAGGGTGGGGTAAGATGCGATACAAGCTCCCCCACCCAGGGTCCGGCTCAGCCATGCACCAGGTTTGGGGTCCCGCCACATGGTGGCAGTGGCGGGGGGTGGGGGTAGGGCACAAATTTTGCCTTCGCCCCTGGGCGCATAACACCCTCACTACGCCTCTGGCCTGTAGGACTGGCAGCCATGATAGCAAAGCTTACACCTGTAGCCACTTTTATTTCCCAAAGTTTCTTTCTTTAAGGATCCCATAAGCGAGTTGTGGTTAGAATAGCCCATCCTCTCATTATTTTGTCTACCAATGAGGTCTAATTTCTGGTACAATTTTGATTCTTTCATTTCCAGTTCCATGTTTTTCTTGTTGATCAAGCAGGATCTTAGCATTGACTTTGAATTATATCACAGGCCCTTTTGTTTTGTCTTATTCATTCTGTCTCACTTTTGCACCTTTTCCCATCAACACTTGTATAAGTTATTGAGTCGCCTTACATATTTATGTTCACTTGTTACAGTTGAACTCATAATTAGGGTAAATTTGGAAGCCTAATTATCACAGCAGACAAGTTCTTCCTGCTGCAATGGCTATGTAATTATCTATAAATAAATTGGAACAGATGCAACAGGAATGATTGAGAAAGACCCACACCAAAAAACCTACCACCTGGGGGCTGGACCTAGGGCACTCTTTTACAATGTGGGAGACCCTAATTCAAATCCCTTCTCTACATAAAGTGGAGAAGAAACAGAACTTGGGTTTCCCACATGCCGGGTGAGTCCCCTAAGTGCTAAGCTAAAGGCTACAGGGGAGGTCTGCTCCCCAGTATTTTGTGAATATAGTCCTCCTTTGCTTTTGGCAAACTGACCACAATTGAAATAAAAAATGTTGAGGTTTTGGTTAAAACAAAACAATTAGTTTTGACAGTACCAAAACATTTCAGTGTTTTGGGTTTGGTCAAAGCTATTCAGCATACTCAACATAAATCTGCAGATAGTTGCCGATTGACTGAAACTGCATTTTCTTGTGAAGAAATTATTCTGTAAAAACATATCAGCCAGCTACAGTCCAAACAAAACAGAGAATGGTGGCAGGTTTTGGGAAACAGTTGGGAGCTTTGGTGGAATTTATATCAGCATCTCAGGCAGACGGAATATGATTATCATTTGTAATGGACGTGTGAAATGTGGGCATGTTGTAAGAGTTTAGACTACTCCTAGATGCACTGGTAGTAACTAAAGTCAAGAGGATTTTTGTTTGTTAATTTGTGCCTGTCAAGAAGAATGTGTCTTGCTTGATAGCAGACTTTGCCACAATTTTGTCACCTGGAAATTAAATGATAACAGTTGTCCCATCACATAACTTCATGTACAACACCGATGTTCCAATGACTTCTCTATAACTATCTTTATTGACCTTTCACTTAGGGAACATCTACACAGCAGTGTTATTTCAGAATAACTGATGTTATTCTGAAATAATATAGTCAGCGTCTACACTACAAGCAGTTATTTCGACATAATGTCAAAATAATGAGGACCTCTTACTCCAACCCTACAACCCTCATTTTACAAGGAGTAAGGGAAGTCGGGGGAAGAGTGCTGTTTCTCAGACTTCCTGCAGTGTAGACAGTGCCTAAAGCTGAAATAAGCTATTTTGACGCGCTACGCAATTGACATAGCTCGAGTTGTGTAGCTTATTTTGGCTTTAGCCCTGCTGTGTAGATGTGCCCTTAGAGACCCAAATTCAACCCTTTTGTTGTTATAGTTTTTCACATAAGCATGACAAGATTCTACCTTCAGGCTCTTAATCTGTGTTATAGGCCAAAACATCATACACTGGGTTCAAAAGAGAGTTGTTATACACCATCAGTCACTGCTTTGCTTGGAGTAGGATCACTCTTGTGGCATAGTCATTTAGCCTCTGTTTTATGAGGGCCAATGGCAGCATTCTCTTTCTTCACCTTCGCAGATACCATCATTCCACTGTGGGACAATGATCTGGTTATTGAAACGGATACTAACATGCCCAGAACTTGAACTGGGATGGTATACAGCATCTCTTGCAAACTACTTTCTTATTCTCCAGAAGTAAATTTAAAAACCACTATACTCTCTAGCTGTTTCAGTTGTAAAGTAAACCCTGAAACAAAAAGTCCATATTGTGGACAAGATAAAGTACTTTTGAAACTGAGTTAGCTAATGTAATTTGACATGTTCTTTCACAGCTCGTATAGTCACAGTTTAATACGTTACAGACTCCTTTATCAGTGGAGTACATCCTGGAGCTGGCTGCAGCAGAGGAGTCAGGTAGAGGAAAACAAAGAGGATCCCTCACTGCCAAGAAGACCTGAGGAGTAGAAGGCACCTCAGTTTTATGTATTGGTACTAAAAGTTAGGACTGGGCTTAGGGAAAATAGCGCCCTGGGTGAACTTGTATTTTGGTACCCCTCCTGCCTCCCCAATTTTAGGCCATCCCCATCACCCCAGCCTCTGCTGCCTATTCAGGCTCTCCACAATGGATCAGCAGCCCAAGGGGAAGCACAGCAACAGCAGGGTACCACATTGCTGTGATGGCATGGGAGCACGGTGACCTAAGAACCCAAGAAAGGGAACAGGGAACCCAAGGAGTAGATAGGGTATGTCTAGACTACATGCCTCTGTTGCCAGAGGCATGTAAATTAGACTACCCAACATAGTCAATGAAGCCAGGATTTAAATATCCCCGGCTTCATTAAAATAAAAATGGCCACCGCGCTGTGCCGGCTCAGCTGATCGTCGGCACAGCACGGCAGTCAAGAAGTGGATTGGTCAACAGGGAACGCCTTTGTCAACTGCTCCTGTAAACCTCGTTTCAAGGGAGCGGTCGACAAAGGCATTCCCTGTCGACGGATACGCGTCTTGACTGCTGCGCTGTGCCACTGATCAGCTAAGCCGGCACAGCGCGGCAGCGATTTTTATTTTAATGAAGTCGGGGATATTTAATTCCCGGCTTCATTGACTATGTAGGGTAGTCTAATTTACATGCCTCTGGCGACAGAGGTATGTAGTCTAGACATACCCATAGAGTGTCTCATGTGTGGGGATACCAGAAGGGCAGTGATATGGGGCACCAGCAGGGCAGGTTTCTCCACCAATCCAATACTGAGCATCCCCAATATGCAAGTGCCCCTCCTCAGGGAAGGTGGGTTATTGTGGGTGGTTAAAATGAAAACACTCCAGAGTACTGGAGATAGGTATGGAGGATGGGTGGTGGTAGAAGGTTGGCTCCCAAAATATCCCCTCCTGTTTTCCAGACCTATACTCAATCCTCCAGAATACTCTATTTTATTTAAATCCACATCTCCCAGGGTACATCTACACTACAGTGTTATTTCGAAATAAGATATTTTGAAATAACGCATCTACACACAAAATGCATTTTGAAATAGCGTTTTGCTATTTCAAAATACCACGTCCACACTGATTGGACGCCGAATCGCATTTAAGGCCACCTGAAACTGGTTCCAGCAGGGCATCAGGTCAGGAGTTACTTTGTGTGGCTGCTGCCTGAGGCTATCTGAGGCCTGTGCTTCAAGGGACTCCCCTGGACAGCCGGTTCTCAGGTTTCCCTGCTTGCTTGCCTACGTTGCTGAGGGACAGCAAAGCATTTTTTTCTCTGTGTGCTCTGGTTGCCCTCACTCGGGACACCACAGCACTCTGCACCATGGAGCCGGAGCTGCCCCTGGGCACTCTGGTACTTCTTTTGGATGTGTTGCTGCGAGCCTGGCAGTGCTTACTGCAGGCTGCCTCGCAGCATCTGCTGCAGCCCAACCTCCATGTCGTCATCCGGACCCTCCTGCGGAGAAGCAGCTGCAGCTCCTGGATGCCAGCGTGCCCCATCGCATCTGGCGTCTGGACACCAGCAGCAACTGGTGGGACCACATCGTCCTGGAACACTGGGGAGAACAACAATGGACCCAGAACTTCAGGATGAAGAACACCTTCATGGAGCTCTGTGAGCGGCTTGCCCCTGCTCTGCAGCGACAGTACACATGCATGAGGCCCGCCATTCCCCTCCAGAAGCATGTCGCCATCGCCCTCTGGAAGCTCTCCACGCCGGATAGCTACCGATCCATGGGGAACCAGTTTGGCGTGGGGAGATCCACCATCAGAGTGGTGCTCGTGCAGGTATGGCAGTCTCTGGCCACTGTGCCGGGGGGCGGGGTGCAAGGAGGGGATGGGCTGCCCTAGGGAAAAGGGGGGAGGTGGTGCAAGTCCCCCCCCCCCCCGGGAGGGTGTGTTCTGTCTCACCCACACTATGGACTGCCTGTGGTGGCCAGGATTGCAGGGGGGGATTGCTCCTGGGGATTGGGGGCACAGGTCAGTGGCAGGTAAGGAGCACTCTCAGCCATCCTGGCACCCTAGTGACTCTCGGTTTTGTGTCCCCCTCTGCAGGTGGTCAAGGCCATCAACAGAGTGCTGCTCCGCAGAGTCAGCCGCCCTGCCAATGTCAACGTGGTCATCAAGGGGTTTGGCGCCCTGGGCTTCCCCAACTGCGGGTGGAGGGGGGCAATCGACGGGACACACATCCCCATCCGTGCCCCGGAACACCAGGCCTCCCTGTACATAAACCAGAAGGGATACTTCTCCATCATCCTGCAGGCTATGTCTGACCACCAGGCCACTTCGTGGACATTAACATGGGCTAGTCCAGCAAAGCACACGCCGCCCGGGTTTACCGCAACTTCTCCATGTGCCAAAGGCTGCATGCCAGAACTTTCTTCACTGGCCATTACATCAGGGTGGGGGATGTTGGGAGGGGTTCCGTGTAGGGCTTCATCAGCCAGGGTCGGTGAGGGGGGAATGCGGCCTATCCCCTACAACCCTGGCTGATGAAGCCCTACACGGAATCCCTCCCAACCGGCCTTTAATGCCAGGCTCAGCAGGGCCTGTATTGTGGTGGAGGGTGCCTTCGGCCGGTTGAAGGCCTATTTTACATGCCTCCTCCCCCACCTGTACCTCTCGGAGCAGAATATTCTGCACATGGTGGCAGCGCGATGTGTGTTGCATAATTTGTGCAAGAGGAAGGGGGAGGCTTTCCTGCCAGGCTGGATGGCAGAGGCTGACCACTTGGCTGGCCTGTACACGCAGCCCCGCACAGCTGCCAGCCAGGAGGCCCATTAGGGGGCTGCCCATATCCGGGAGGTCCTGTGAAAGAGCTTCCACCCAGAGGACTAAAGTCTCCCTGGTGTGCCCTACTGGGGGCTTGTGCCTCATTCCACCCTCACATCCTTTCACTGACCCCTCCCTAACCCGCCTTCCCTCTGTAAATAAAGACACGTGCTGACAAAAACAAACTCTCTTTATTGAACAAAACTGGGGGGGGGGCGAGAGGGTGGGAGAGGGGAGAGGGAAACCTGGGAAAAGGGAGCTGGAAGGGGGAGGCAAAGGGAGGAAGGGGGAGGAGAAGCACAGGGTTGGGGGTCTTGCTGGTCCACCTGTCTCCCAGCACTGCGGGTGCGGGGGCCTCAGCGTCCCTGGGCGGGGGGGGAAGCGGGTATGGGGGGGAGAGGAAGAAGTGGTAGGGGGAGCAGGAATGGGAGGAGGAGCGATAGCTGGGGCGGCAGCAGAGGCTGGAGCGGCAGGAGGTAGCAATCTCTGCACCAGGGTCTGCAGGTGGTCACGGATGGCACAGCCCTGGTCAAGCAGCTCCCGCCAGCTCTCCCACTGCAGCTGCAGGTCTTCATGCATCCAGTAGTCCAGGGTATGGTGCCGGCCTTCCAGGAGCCCCAGGTGCTGCCGCTGGTACTCCTCCTGGTTACGGGTCAGCCTACTGGCCCGGGTGCGGGAGGATGTCCTGGGTAGGGTGGTGCGACCTGTACTCGCAGCTGCTGCAGCTGTGGAGAAACAAGAGAAGTGGTCAGTTATCCCTGGGGACAGTGGGTGAAACCCAGCCCCCCTCTGCAAGGCAAGGACGGCAGGTCTCCGCACCATCAGAGCCGACGTGCTTGCACACAGGCCATGTTCGGCATGTCCTGCTATCCCCAGGAGTGGGAGCTGACCCGGGACTGCACCCATGCCCCTGTGCTGTATATAGTGCGGGGGGGAGGGGAGGGGGAAGGTGTCCCCTGCCTGTGTAGAGGGGGCTTGTGGAGGGAGGGCATTGTGCTGTGTCCCACCCCAGGGTCAGGAGCAAGTCATGTGCCTTCATACATACACGTGTGTGGGTAACAGGCCAAGGCCCCTGTGTGGCAGCCAGCTGGGGCCATGTGCCCAGGGGTGGCATGGCACATGCTCAGATTGCTGGGTGATCCATGGTCTTCCTCTCCTCCCCTCCCCCCGCCACTTAAGGGGACAGTGATGGCACTCACATGTCATTGCCTCCCTGGCCTTGGATGACACCAGCAACAGGCTCGCTGGAATGGCTTGGGCATCCTGGGTGCATGGTATGCTCCCTCCAGGCTCCTGGCCATCCTCCTCCTCGGTCTCATGGCCAGGGCCCTCTGCCCCAGGGTCGATGATCACCTGGGGGACACGTACTGTCCGGCCCCCCAAGATGTGGTCCAGGACATCAAAATAGGGGCAGGGGTCTGGGTCTGCCCGTGGTTGGGAGCTGCCCCCTGTGGCCCTGGCATAGGCTTGCCACAGCTCCTTTATTTTCATGTGCACCTGCTCCTGGCTTCACATGTGGCCTTTGGTGGCCAGGCTGGCAGTCATCTGCCTGTAGACAGCTGCGTTCCTCCCTCTAGTGCGGAGATCATGGACGTTGGAGGATTCCCTGCAAACCTCAATCAGGTCCATGATCTCCCCACTGGACCAGGAAGATGCCCGCCTTTTCCGGCCCCTGGCATGCTCCTGGGAGCTTGCAGACTGGTCCTGGGGAGCGGTGGAGGGCTGGCTGGCACTGGCTACCTTGCTCATGTGGAGGCAACTGGGTCGGGGCAGCGACTGCTGGCTCTGGGCTGGCAGGCCTGGAGCTGGCACAGGCACTGTGGCCAAATAGATTCTAACCCTTTAAGGGCTCTGGGGAGGGTGGGGAGGAGAGGAGTTTTCCTGATTGTGGCCAGAGTGGCCACCAGGGCACCCTGGGAAGGACTGGAGGCCACCTATATCAAAATAAGTGTCTATACAGCACTTACTTTGAAATAGCAGTTTTGAAATTGGTCTCATTCCACGAGGAATAACGTTTACCAATTTCAAAATAAGCCCTCCGCTATTTTGAATTAATTTTGAAATAGTGGTTGGCTTGTGTAGACGCTAGTGAAGTTATTTCAAAATAACAGTTGTTACTTTGAAATAATTTTGCTGTGTAGACATACCCCTATTTACTTCAATTATGCTTTTTTAAAGATTTCTGCACTTCGGGTCCTAATATCTCAAACTGATCACCTAGAAAATAAGGAATACACAATTAGTGGACATCTGCAAACATTTTAGTGTAATGACAAACTGTGGCAGAGGCAAAAATAAAATCAGGTCCTCTTGGGTTGAACTGTTTTAATCATAAAGCAAATCTATATCATCCCCTCTCATTCTATATATTGTAGCAGGTTCAACTCACTTTCAGCACGGCTTCTTCCCTCAGGGTGGCTTTGGGGAAGTAGCTGGCTGCTCCTACACACCCCCTTTGGGTGTGGTGTCTTCAGGGCACTGCCCTCTGGCAGTGACCATTCCAGTCTTGGTCCATGCCCCCTTCTGGGGAGGGCAGGGGGAGTTATTGTTCTTCCTCCGCTCCTCCTCCAGGGTCCTCCCTACAACCCCCAGTTCTTCTCCCACTCTGCCTGCCCAGTTGCCTCCTGCAACCTTGCCTTGCAGACTTATGGCCTGGGGCTTCCCTAGCTCAAACTCCCCCAGCCTACTACAGCGGCCTCCTTGCGAGCCACGGGTGCCTCCTTGAAGCCCAGCCTTTTAGGACTGCCTCCACGTGAGCCCGCCCTCCACGACTGCCTCCCTTGCAGCCCCTAGGGCCTCAGGCCCAGTAGCCTAGGTTTGCTAGGCCAAAGCATCTCTCACTGCAGGCAGGTTGGTCTCTCTCCTCCTCCCAGGAGCTACTCTTATAGTCTCCAGCTGGACCCTCCTTATTTGCCTCAGCTGAGCTTCCCCCTGACTCCAGCTCTCAGCCCCTTAAAAGGCCAGTGCAGGGCAATGCCCTGCCACAATACATATTCCAACTTTTGTGGCAAACAAGACAGAGATCCTATAAACAATAGCTTAATTCACTGTGCAACTTTTAATCTCCTTTCAAAGCATCATCCATTTTGCTCATTGCATTCAATGGCAGGATTTCTGGGGAAAACTACTATGTTTTTGATATGCAGAAAGAGCTGAATTAATGATGCAGAGGCAACATCAAAGCTGGCCTTTCTTAATTATGCAATCCAAATGTTTTGTTTTTTGTAATTTCCTAGCAATTATTTTTAAAGGAAGAAAATGATAAAAAATGTTCTACGTACAATAGCCCCAATCATTCAGCAGCAGAAGCGTTTAAATCCTTCACCTTCAGCACTCGAAGTGTGTATAACTTGAGCTGAAGTTCTTACTTTAGTAACTGGAGGTGCTCATCCTCTGTGGAGCAGCAGTGGTGGTGAGTAACAAACTTTGTCCCACAAAGCATCCTCACCCCTAAGGTTCTATTTTCCAGATGGTCTAGTCCCACTGTCTGAACAGACCCCATCCAGTTCTGAAAGGATCTAACTACTGGATTTCATATGCTGCTAACTCATGTGGGTCTGGATATCATTGTTCGTAGCTCTAAGTCACTCAGGTGTATTCCCCAGATGCATACCCCATGCCTAGCACCCCTCTTGGCAGTGGGTCCCCAAAGTCATGCATCTATAGCCTAACACCCATGTCTTAGCCTTTCTGAACTCGCCAGTTACTTCAACACATTTCTCTCAGATGTCATCTGGCTGTATGAGCTGTTGTTCTCAGTAATACCCTTCAGGGACCACATCACAGCAACCGGCTTAACGGAATTTCTTCAACCCATCTTTTACTCTTAAAGCATAAAAGTAACAATTTACTCCTGAAAGCAATCGCCTTCAGTCTGACCTCAGCCTTTTTTTTAATGAATCTCTGGTGTGATCCATCTATTCCTGGGTTGTCTGGTTCTGACAATAAAAGTTTCATTAACTTGGAGAAACATGTTTTAAACAGTGTCTTGATCCTCTTTATTTCAGATGGAGAAAGCTCTTACACCCAACTTCACAGTTCAAGAATTCCAAACCTTCTCTCCCACTTCCCAAAACCTATTTTGTTAGAGGTGAGCCATTCAAATGTAAAGACAAAGCTGGAAGAAACTTCATTGTTCAAGCAGATCAAAGTTTTTTAATGCTGTGGACCCCTAGTTTGCCTGGTCACACCTTCTCTACCTGTTAAGTTCCTGCTAGAAAATGATACTAACACTACTTGTCTCTGAATTTTAAGACAAAATTAAATTCCAAACTTACAGATATATTCTAGTATCCCCACTTTGTGTTCTGTGGCCCCCACGCCCACTGCTATTTCAATTTTGTGTGTCCTGAGGTTCAACTTTCCATGGAACACTTATGACTAGGGCCTTACCAAATTCACAGTTCATTTTCGTCAATTTCATGGTCATTGGATTTTAAATACAGTAAGTTTCATTAATTCAGCTATTTAAATATGAAATGTCATGGTGCTATAAAATTGTAGGGGTCCTACCCAAAAAGGAGTTGGGGGGAGGTATCAAGGTTATTGTAAGGAGGGTAGGGTTGTGGTACTGCTACTCTTACTTCTACACTGCTGCAGGTGGTAGTGCTGGTCCCCCACTTCAGAGTGGGGCAGTTGGAGAATGATGGCTGCTGGCCAGGATCCCAGCTCTGAAGACAGAGCTGCTGCCAGCAGCAGCAAAGAATGACATGGTATTGCTATCCTTTTGCACTGCTGCCTGTAGACCTGGGTCCTCAGTCAGCTGCTGCCCAGCTCTGAAGGTAGCAGCAGAGAAGGGTAGCATGGTATGCTATTGGCACACTTATTTCTGGGATGCTGTTGGCAGGGCTCTGTCTCCAGAGCTGGTCTCACAGCCAACAGCCATCACTGTGCACCTGGCCCAGCTCTGAAGGCAGCACAGAAGAGTGGCAATACGACAATCCCCCTTAAAAGAACCAAGTCACCCCCTGCAACTCCCTTTTGGGTCAGGACCAACTAAAGAAACTCTGATCTCCCCTGTGAAATAAGGATATAGGGTAAAAACATACAAAAGACCATATTTCATGGTCTGTGATGCATCTTTCATGGCCATTAATTTGGTATGACCCTACTTATAAAGCACTAGAATAATTTGCATAAAAAAGCCTTGAAGATCTTCACTTTTGGACATGCAAAAACATTTTGAAACCTGTGAGGAAATTGCCAGTCACCTTCTAACTGGGCTACATTTGAATAGATTTATAGCAACCAGCAAAAGCCATACCCTGAAACCTGAAGTAATCAGTGCTGCCAAATTTCAAAGAATTGCTGGAAACACTGCTGGTGGTGTAACTATTTAAAAAACAGTCACAATAATCTTTTATAAAACTTGGAGAGATCAGAGCTATTTCCCTGCACACACTCTGTATAAGGGATCACATCATTATAGAAACCCATGTAAAATAATATGGATTCTAATATCATAAAGCTCATATCTACTATATATTTTAGAAACTTTGTGTGTCCATCTGTAAGTCCATTTGTTCAAGAGTTCCTTCTAAACAGGAACAGTTAAAACTACCTAATTTGGTATGCAGCTTTCTCTTATAATTTAAAGCAAGGTAATGGGTTGGTTGTACCAGGACAATTTAGGCTGCTAAGAAAGAGACTGAAATCCAGGACCTCTATGGTGGCATTCTCAGAAATGCTTCCAGTTCCACGTGCAGGGCCAGGTAGGCAGGCAGAGCTTCAGAGTCTCAATGCATGGATGAGACGATGGTGTAGGGAAGAGGGGTTTGGATTTATTAGGAACTGGGGACACTTTTGGGAGAGGGGGAGCCTATACAGGAAGGATGGGCTCCACCTAAACCAGGGTGGAACCAGACTGCTGGCACTAAACATTAAAAAGGCCGTAGAGCAGTTTTTAAACTAAGAGATGGGGGAAAGCCGATTGGTGCAGAGATGCACGTAAATCGGAGGGAGAGTTCTCTTAGAGGAGAATCCATTGATAGAGATTCTCTAAGCTGTAGTCAGAAAGAGAGGAGGGGAGAGGGCAAACCATCGGCCAGAGCAGACAAACAACCGCATATAAAGGAATCCAATGTATCAGGGAAGGGCAGACAAATAAGCAGTGGCAAATTTTTAAAGTGCTTCTACACAAATGCTAGGAGTCTGACTAATAAGATGGGTGAACTAGAGTACCTAGTATTAAATGAGGAGATTGACATAATAGGCATCAATGAAACCTGGTGGAATGAGGAAAATCTGTGGGACACAATCATACCGGGATATAAAATATATCGAAAGGATAGAGCAGGCCGGGTGGGTGGCGGAGTGGCACTGTATGTGAAAGATAATGTAGAATCTAATGAAATAAAAATATTAAGTGAATCAACATGTTCAATAGAATCGCTATGGATAGTAATTCCATGCTCCAATAATAAGAAATTAGCAGTAGGGATATATTACCGACCACCTGACCAGGACAGCGATACTGACATTGAAATGTTGAGGGAGATTAGAGAGGCTACCAAAACAAAGAACTCTATAATAATGGGGGATTTTAATTATCCCGATATTGACTGGGTACATGTCACCTCAGGAAGAGAAGCAGAGATAAAATTTCTCAATGGCTTAAATGACTGCTTCTTGGAGCAGCTGGTGCAGGAACCCACAAGGGGAGAGGCAATTCTCGATTTAGTCCTGAGTGGAGCGCAGGATCAGGTCCAGGAAATAACCGTTACAAGACCGCTTGGGAATAGTGACCATAATATAATAACATTCAACATTCTTGTGGTGGGAAGAACATCTCAGCAGTCCAGCACCCTGGCATTTAATTTCAAAAAGGGGAATTACACAAAAATGAGGAGGTTAGTTAAACAGAAATTAAAAGGCACAGTGACTAGAGCCAAATCCCTGCAAGCTGCATGGAAACTTTTTAAAGACACCATAATAGAGGCCCAACTTAAATGTATACCCCAAATTAAAAAACATAGCAAGAGACCTAAAAAAGAGTCACCATGGCTTAACCACCATGTAAAAGAAGCAGTGAGGGACAAAAAGGCATCTTTTAAGAAGTGGAAGTCCAATCCTAGTGAGATAAATAGAAAGGAACATAAACACTGTCAAATCAAGTGTAAAAATGTAATAAGAAAAGCCAAAAAAGATTTTTGAGGAACAGCTAGCCAAAAACTCAAAAAGAAATAACAAAATGTTTTTTAAGTACAGTAGAACGCAGGAAGCCTGCTAAAAAACCTGTGGGTCCCCTAGACGATCGAACTATAAAAGGCGCAATCAAGGACGATAAAACCATTGCGGAGAAACTAAATGATTTCTTTGCTTCAGTCTTCATGGCTGAGGACGTTGGGGAGATTCCCAAATCTGCACCGTCCTTTGTGGGTGATGAATCTGAGGAACTGTCCCGGATTGAAGTGTCATTAGAGGAGGTTTTGGAACAAATAGAAAAACTTAATGTTAACAAATCTCCGGGACCGGATGCCATTCATCCAAGGGTTCTAAAAGAACTCAAATGGGAAATTGCTGAACTATTATCTGTGGTTTGTAACCTATCCCTTAAATCGCCTTCTGTACCTAATGACTGGAAGGTAGCCAACGTGACACCAATATTTAAAAAGGGCTCTAGAGGCGATCCGGGCAATTACAGACCGGTAAGTCTAACTTCAGTACCGGGCAAATTAGTCGAAACAATAGTAAAGAATAGAATTGTGAAGCATGTAAAGAACATAATTTGTTGGACAAAAGTCAACATGGTTTCTGTAAAGGGAAATCATGTCTTACTAATCTATTAGAGTTCTTTGAAGGGGTTAACAAACATGCGGACAAGGGGGATCCAGTAGATATAGTATACTTAGATTTTCAGAAAGCCTTTGACAAGGTCCCTCACCAAAGGCTCTTGTGTAAATTACATGGCCATGGGATAAGAGGGAAGGTCCTTTCTTGGATTGAGAACTGGTTAAAAGACGGGAAACAAAGGGTAGGAATAAATGGTAAATTTTCAGAATGGAGAGGGGTAACTAGTGGTGCCCCCCAAGGGTCGGTCCTAGGACCAATCCTGTTCAACTTATTCATAAATGATCTGGAGAAAGGGGTAAGCAGTGAGGTGGTAAAGTTTGCAGATGATACCAAACTGTTTAGGATAGTCAAGACAGAAGCAGACTGTGAGGGACTCCAAGAAGATCTCACCAAACTGAGTGATTGGGCAACAAAATGGCAAATGAAATTTAATGTGGATAAGTGTAAAGTAATGCACATCGGGAAAAATAACCCCAACTATACGTACAGTATGATGGGGGCTAATTTGGCTACGACAAATCAGGAAAGAGAACTTGGAGTTATTGTGGACAGTTCTCTGAAAACTTCCACGCTGTGTGCAGCAGCAGTCAAAAAGGCAAATAGGATGCTAGGAATTATTAAGAAAGGGATAGAAAATAAGACCCAGAATATCTTACTGCCCCTGTATAAAACTATGGTACGCCCACATCTTGAATACTGTGTACAGATGTAGTCTCCTCACCTCAAAAAAGATATTTTGGCCTTGGAAAGGGTTCAGAAAAGAGCAACTAAAATGATTAGGGGTTTGGAACGGGTCCCATATGAGGAGAGGTTAAAGCGACTGGGACTTTTCAGTTTAGAAAAGAGGAGACTGAGGGGGGATATGATAGAGGTATATAAAATCATGAGTGGTGTGGAGAGGGCCGATAAAGAAAAGTTCTTTATTAATTCCCTAAATAGAAGAACTAGAGGACACCAAATGAAATTAATGGGTAGAAGGTTTAAAACTAATAAAAGAAAGTTCTTCTTCACACAGCGTGTAGTCAGCCTGTGGAACTCCTTGCCAGAGGAGGCTGTGAAGGCTAGGACTATAATAGAGTTTAAAGAGAAGCTAGATAATTTCATGGAGGTTAGGTCCATAAAAGGCTATTAGCCAGGGGATAAAATGGTGTCCTTGGCCTCTGTTTGTCAGAGGCTGGAGAGGGATGGCAGGAGACAAATCGCTTGATCATTGTCTTCGGTCCACCCTCTCTGGGGCACCTGGTGCTGGCCACTGTCGGCAGACAGGATACTTGGCTAGATGGACCTTTGGTCTGACCCAGTACAGCCATTCTTATTATGTGCCTAGAATTTATTTTTTTTCTCAAACTGGAACGGAAGGGGTCTGGTAGGAGGAAGAGTTATACTGTAGAATGACCAAGGATGGCAGCATGGGCCCAGAGCTGGGGACCAGAACTACAACTCTATTGGGCCAGCAGAGGACAGGGGTGGAGAAAGGGACAGCTGTTATATATTTCAGAGAGTTTGGGTGAGTCTAGATTACAGGGTTTTTTTCCGAAAAAAGTGGCCTTTTTTTGAAAAAACTTCTCCTGTGTCTAGACTGCTGCCATGTTCTTTTGAAAGTAAATTGAAAGAACGCGGCAGTTTTTTTGATCACGGAAAACCTCATTTTACGAAGAATAACTTTCGGAAGTGCTCTTTCGAAAAAAGGCGCTATGTAATGCAAACTATGCTTTTTTGAAAGTACTGGCTGTAGTCTAGATGCTCTCTTTCAAAAGAGGCTTGTAGTCTAGACGTACCCTTTGTGTGTCAGTCTGTGTCTCCCACAGCCAGAGGATATGCACCCATCCTCCAGCTGCACCCGCTGCAGTAGCCACAGCTAGGTGCTTCTCACCAGGCCCGAGCTGCTGTGGTACGAGAGAGGGCTGGAGTTCTCTCTCCCTGGGGCAGCATGGAAAACCCTCATTCCCAGCCCCACCCAAGAATAATGGTTAACTAATCACATCCCTAGTTTATTACTGCTCAGGCCTTGTCTATGCACAGAAGTTTAACTGCACTAACAATATTAGTTAAATAGGCTGTGTCTACACTGGCGCGATCTCACGCAAAAGCGGCCACTCTTGCGCAAAATCTTGCTGCCTGTCTACACAGGCCGCGTGTTCTTGCCCAAGTAAACTGACGTTCTAATGTATGAAATCAGGGGTTCTTGTGCCAGAACTCTTGACGCTCCCGCTCAGGAATAAGCCCTCTTGCTCAAGAGCTCTTCCAGAAGAGACCAGCGTAGACAGGCAACATGAATTTCTTGCGCAAGAAAGCCCTATGGTTACAATGGCCATCAGAGCTTTCTTGCGCAAGAGAGCATCTACACTGGCATGGATGCTCTTGTGCAAAAGCACATGCCAGTGTAGACGCTCTCTTGCACAACTTCTTTAACGCAAGAACTCTTGCCCTAAAGAGTTTTTGCGCAAGATCACGCCAGTGTAGATGTAGCCATAGAATGCTGCCCTCATCCCAAAGCACATTTATAAAGGTAAAGATGTGTTTACACTCTGGGTTACACCAATAAATATACTAGTCAAAAGAAGTTGGTCAAACCTGTGAACTTTACAGTGAACACTTTGCTCCACTATCACTTAATCCCTAATGTGGAAGAAAAATGGAACTAGTTTACAAACCACTTTAATGATTACTTTCACATTCACTGCAGAAGGTAGGAAAACACCATCATTTGAGTTTTTTCCATTTTATTACGGAGCCTCTTCTAAGAAACTTGTTACAGTTTGAAATCGCATACCAACAAGAATTAAAAATACCTGGAACCCCAAGGAAAATAAGTACTAAACACACGTTTTATTTTTGTTGTTTAGTTCATCTGACAATCATTTGTGCCACTTTCCCTGATTAGGGGCCATAGCGTTTGGTGTCTCCGGTGTATTCTGGTAGTATAAGCAATCTTTATGATCGCCATTTCATACGCAGCATGGTTTAGCATTTTGCTTCAGACGCTGGCTGGATTTCTGAGGGGCAGAGATACAGAAAAGTTACTTTGCTGGCATTAAAAAGGTGGTGGTGGGGGAAGGGGGGGGAAGACTTATAAGAGTCGTTGCTTATGCCGGGGATGAGTTTTGCAGTACACGAACAGCCGGCCACGTCTGCGAACGATGAAACAGTCCTTGCAGCGCCTTTTGATCACCCCTTTGGTCTTCATCCCCAGAGCCGGCTGCAGCGCTGGAAGCTGGCTGCTGGCGAGCAGCGCAGGGCCGGCCGGGCGGCGGGTCAGTGGCGCGCTCGCTAGGCCGCGCCCGAAGCCCAGGCACGAGAAGGGCAGGCGGGGGGCCGCGCCGAGCCGCAGGTAACACAGCGGGGCGGCGGCCGCGGCCAGCAGCGTCTTCGCGAGCAGAGCCGCCGCCATCCTCCTGCGCCGGAAGAGACGCGTCAGCGGGATCCAGCGACCCCCCCCCCCGCCCCCTCAGCGCACGGACCGCGCAGCCCCCGGGCACGGCCCCACGGGGGGCGGGGAAACCCCTGGACCCCGGCGCGTGCGAGGCAGCGGCCCCAGCCCCCCCCCCCCAACGGCACCGCGCGCCCCTGACCTGCGCTGACAGAAGCAGCGGCCCCGGGAACTCGCAGAGGTGACGGCGCCCCAGCAGCGCGGCTCGGTCACGTGAGGAGGGCGGGGCTGCCCCCTGCCCGCCCGCTGACAAAGCGAGTCCGCGCTGCGGCCCGCAAGAGGCGAGGGCGAGTCTCGGCTTGGCGCGGCGAGGTTGGGGTGGGTCACGTGCTTCAGAGCGTGTCGCGCATGGGTAGCGTCACCCATTTGCTCGATCACGTGGCTGAGTCAAAATGGCGGCGCCCGGATCGACCTTCCGTGGATGGCGGTTGCTCAGGCGCTTGGCTCCGCTCCGCGGGGTCGCTGCGCCCCACCGGCGAGGCTACGGCGCGGGCGTGTCCGCGAGCGGGGAGAGCGTGACGCACACGGGGCAGGTAACGTTGCTGCGCGGGTAGGGCCGGGAGCGGTTTGCGGTGCTGTCTTGGGCGGCACTCGGCGCCCCTTCGACCCGGCCTGTGGTGGGAGCCGGGGTCCCCAGGCGGGTCTGGGCGGCGCTGCGTGACTCGCGCTGCTTTGTCCGCCTGTGCAAATCTGTTTGTGCTTGTGATTTAGGGTATTATCCACCCAGCCGCTCCCCGCGCCTTGCCATGCTCGCGCTTGTTCCTGCGCTGGGGTTAGCTCTTGTCATGGGTTGCCCTTTTTAGCAAGCCCCTCCACTGACGTCTGCAGTTCGCTATCTGAGCTTGTTTTTAAACTGCTCTGCTCTTCACAGCCCTCACCTGGGAGGAGGAAATACTGTATAGCCCCATAGCCATGGGTCCCCACCATGTATCCCTCTCTTGCTTTCTATACTGGCCCTGACTAGTAATTTAACTTTGCATTGGTGGCTGACACTACAAGTCTGTTCTTTCGCAGTATGGCTCCCCTCCTTCCTATGGTTTCACCCGAATTCTAGCACTTGTCTCCTCTCTCCGGTGCACCAGCTGAAAAGTGTCACAGAGCTAAAGATAACCTCTGCCAGTGTTTGATTTGTATTTGCACTAGTATGGTAGGTGTGACAGAATGAGTTACTATGTTGGGATTAAGAGTGAAGAGTGCAGTCTCATCTGATGATCCCCAACTGAATTTTTTTTATGAGGATCTGGGTGGCAGATCTTAAGGATGTAATAGAAGAGTAGATGGACAGGGTCACTAATGGAGAGACTGGAATACTGGGTGGGAGATAAGCAAGCCAGAGCTTAATTAATCTTTGTGGGCCCCTTCTGAGTGTGGGCCAGGCACGATGGTGCCATTGGCACCATTGTAATCCCGGTACTACTGGGATGGGAGTGAAAGCATGCATGCATCAAATCTAAAATAAGATATATGCACAACACTTGATTGAAACCTCCACTGAGGATGTTAATTATTGACTAATTGACTAATCGAATAGTTGATGCATTTTGTTTCAACTATTCCATTAGTCGATAGGGCACCTCCATCTTTGAACTGTAGCAATGGCTGTAAGGCTGTTGCTACACTTGAAAGGTGAAAGTGCCACGTCGAGCCTGGGGTCAGCTGGGGACTCCTCCACTGATCCCAGGCTCCACATGGCACTACCACTTCGAAATGCTGCAAGGAGCCTGATGCCGGTTTCCCTGTGGCATTTCAAAGCGGCAGTGCTGCATGGAGCCTGAGGTCATCAGGAGAGTCCCCAGGTGATTCAGAGCTGCACGTGGCACTGCAGCTTTGAAACACTGCTTGAAGCCTGGGAAACCCCAGATGTCCCCGGCTGCACATGGCGTTTCAAAGTGGCAGTGCCATGTGGAGCCCAGGTTCTGGCCCCAGGCTTCAAGCAGCTCTGCTGCTTTGAAGTACCCTCTGCTCTTCTCCCCCCCTTGCTTTCTTTTTTTGATAGAGGTAGCAAGGGAGGGGGATGCAACTAGTCCGCTGCTCCTTCACATTCCTAACCTCCACGTAGTCCACAGACCACAAACTAGGCTAGCATTAGTATAGCCAAGATACTTGTGAAATTTATTTATGTGGGAGGGGGTGGTTCGATTTTTTTCTTTAAAGCATTCACGGTCTGCTGGGGGTCTGGAACACACATGCTTAATTAGTAGGGATGTCATCTTGTAGACGACTACATGATTAACCAATAAGCCTGGGTTTATTGGTTAATCTTGCCAACTACATGCATTTCCTTTCACCACCCCCTGCTGCCTCTGTATAAGAAGCATCAAGGGGGGTGGGGGAGCGGGAGCCAGTGCCTGGGAAGAGCTAGCTGAAAAGCAGGTTTCCTATGAGCACTGGATCTGCTTCCCCCCCCCCCCCCGACATCCCATCCCACGTGACTGCCTCTGATAGAGAGGTAGTAGCGTGGAAGGTGAAGGGGGTAGGCTGGAGCCAATACGTGCAGGGAGTCAGCTTTCAAGCCAGCTCCCTGCATGTTTTGACTCCCTCCGACCTGCCTGCCTCCCTTCTCACTACCGCCTACAGAGGCAGTGGGGGGAGGAGGTGGGCAGGAGGCAGGAGCTGGTGCTGTGGGGAGCCAGTTTAAAAGTTCTAACTTAAAAGTTTCAAAAGGATCTTAGAAAACTAGGTGATTGGGCAAAAAAATGGCAAATGAATTTTAATGTTGATAAATACCAAGTAATGCACATTGGAAAAAATAATCCCAACGACACATGCTAAATTAGTTCCCATCATTTTGTTATAACCACTCGAGAGAGAGATTGTAGAGTCATTGTGGATAGTTCTCTGAAAACATCCACTCAATGTGTAGCGGCAGTCAAAAAAGCAAACAATGTTAGAAATCATTTAAAAAGGGATAAAGAATAAGACAGTCTATATAAAAATCCACGGTACGCCCACATCTTGAATACTTGCATACAGAAGTGGTCACCTCATCTCAATAATATATATTGGCATTGGACAAGGTTCAGAAAAAGGCAACAAAAATGATTAGGGATTTGGAACAGGTGCCATATGAAGAGAGATTAAAAGACTGGGACTTTTCAGCTTAGAAAAGAGGAGATTAAGGGGTATATGATAGAGGTCTATACAATTATGACAGGTGTGGAGAAAGTGAATAAGGAAAAGTTATTTACTTGTACTATTAACATAAGAATTAGGGGTCACCAAATAAAATTAATAAAACAAACAAACAAAAGGAAGTATTTCTTCACGCAGCACACAGTCAACCTGTGGAACTCCTTGCCAGAGGATGTTGTAAAGTCCAGGGCTTTTACCAGGATTCAGAAAAGAACTAGATAAATTCGTGGAAGCTAGGTCCATCAGTATTTATTAGCCAGGATGGGTAGGGATGATGTCCCTAGCCTCTGTTTGTCACAGTCCAGAAATGGATGACAGGGGAGGGATCACTTGATGACTTTTTCTGTTTACTTTCTCTGGGGCATTTGGCATTGGCCACTGTCGAAAGATAGGGTACTGGGCTAGATGAACCTTTGATTTGACCAAGTATGGCCTTTCTTATTATTCTATGGTACTGCCAGAACTTGACTACTGCATTCAGTTCTTGTCATCCGACCTCAAAAAATAAATATTAGAATTAGAAAAGGTACAGAAAAAGGCAACACAAATTAAGGTTATGGAACAGCATCTGTATGAGACGAGATTTAAAAGACTGGACTTTTCAGCTTGGAAAAGAGACAACTAAGTGAGGATATGATAGTGGTCTATAAAGTCGTGACTGGTGTGGAGAAAGTGAAGAAGGAAGTGTTGTTTGCTTCTTCATGTAACAAGAACCAGGGATTACTGAATGAAATCGTTAGCACATTAAAAACACACAAAAAGAAGTACTACTTCCCCTAGTGCAGTCAACCAGCGGAACTCTTTGCCAGGTGCATATTGTGAAGGCCCAAAGTATAATGGGGGTTCAGAAAAAAACTAGTTAAGCTGATGAATGAAAGGGCCATTACTGTGTTTTTAGCTAAGATGGTAAGGAGTAAAACACCATGCTCTGGATATCGCTTGCCTCTGATTGCCAGAATGGATGACAAATGATTGCCTGTTTTGTTCATTCCCAGTAAAACACCTGGCATTGACCATTTTTGGAACACAGACAATTTCATTTTTGTATTGAACCACCAGGAAGTTTTTATTGTGTGTTAAATATTCATGTTTCTTAGTCCTGGTAACTACTTTCTAATTAAGATACAACTTATTTTCTATTTCAGGTTTATGAAGAAAATGACTACAGGAAGGTTCGATTTGTTGCACGACAGAAGGAGGTAAAACACATTGTGTTTAGATTCTTCAGGATATGATTTTAATTTTCTTAGGTAATAATACCTTAAACATTCAATTTTATCAAAATACAAAATTTAATGTCCACAATTTTTTAAATTTGTGACAGTGGAATTGACAGATGTTTTGTGCTGTCTTTGAACAAGTTGCTGCTCCAGCTGATGTGTTGTACTTTGCTTTGATGTCAGACTGCTTTATGTACTCCTCTGTTCCACAGCTTTGATCTAAGGGATTGTCTACACGTGGATTCAGGAACTCGCTGAGCTGAGATAAACAGGAACAAGGCACTGTTAGTCTGGAATAAGTGTGTCTGCATGTGTAGTCCAGAATAGTGATATGAGAAGACAAGCCTTGAATGTGTATTTGCTAACTCCTACTCCCTCACAATATTGTTATTCTGGAGAATTTCCTCTTAAAGTTTCTAAAATATTTTATATATTGGTCACTAAATTTCAATACATATTATTCAATGAAAATCAAATTCTGCCAAACTAATCTATGGACATAATCCAATGTAAAAGCATTCAGGGAAAGTGACAGTGATTAGATATTTGACTCATATATATTATTTCAGTTGTGATAGCACAGAGTCTCCAATGACATCAAGACCTTATTGTGCTAGGTTCTGTAAGAACAAATATAGAGTAACTCCATTTCATACAGAATTTTAGTACTGATTATGCTTATAATAATGAAGGATCTTTCTGTGGAAGTTTACTTTGTCTTGATCTGTCCAGCAGCAGTTCCAAATAAAGAGGAGGATTGATCACAGCTTGCTGTAGTTAAGATATCACAATTTTTTTCTACAACTTCAGTTACACGGGTAAAGTGTCTGTAGTTTTGTGTGAGCCTGAGTCCATGAGCGTTACTTATATGAAAAGTACTCAGGACACTTAATTAGACAATATAACAGATTAAATATAACTGAGACTAATAGGGGAAATGACTGACATTTATAGGGTTTTAAAATTAAATTACAACATTGTCAGGCCTCAGTTCAGCAAAACCGTTAAACACATTCATTTCATGAAGAGTCCTATTTGAAGGCCAATGGATCTATTTATTTGCTAAAGCTAAGTACTTACATATTTGCTAGACTACTGCATCCTGATCTTGTGTAAAAAGTTGTCTCATTGATTTTACTGGTGTGTGTTTGCAAGCTGGAGCCTGAGTTCTAATATAACTTACAGTAAATACAATGTTACTAGAGGAGTGAGGTTCTGGAACAGCCCTGTAATAGTAATGGGGCAAACAACCTAACTAGTTTTAAGATGGATCTTAAGTTTATAAATAGGATTACATGGTTGTGTTGCTTGTGTGAAACACTTTTGTCTGGTGAAGTAGGTGTTGGAGCTCACAAAGTCCCTCACGTGTCCCTGAATTCCTTTGATAAAACTAGGGTATGTCTAACATTGACATTCCTAATCATTTAAGGGTTAAGAACAGAAAAGAGAAAATTAGATTGGGGGACTTCCTTTATATATTTTAGAAAATTAAAATTAGATACAAGCCCATTGAAAAATAAATCTTAATGGGATCATCTTTAACTTTCCTGGTCTACCTCTTAATTATTAAAGTAGAAACTTACAATGTTCTTTGGGTGAAAGGAGAAATCTGACATTATGAAAATAAATCTTTCTTAGACTACTTATTACACTTTTCTTAAAATCCCCTTATTTGTATTGGCTTTTCTTCTGAATCTTCAAGATAATTATGTTATACTATAGCAGCATGCAGTTTTTGTTTATGTGAATTAGGGATGTGAATGTATACACAATTAACCAATGAGCCTAGGCTCATCGGTTACTGTGCATGATTACAAGCGGCTCTCCTACTCTCCCGCAGTGCTGCCTTTGATACAGAGGCAGCAGCATGAGTGGGAGGGGCAAGCAGGAGCCTACTGATACAGAGGCAGCACCGTAGGAGGCAGATGGGGGGCCAGATGTCTTTGCAGGAGCTGCCTCCCTCTCCCTTCTCCTAGCATGTAAACTTTCAGTGTGAAATTTTCAACGGTTACACATTTGCTTAAATAACGCATTTTAACATCCCTAGCTTGAATTCATATTTATCCTTCTGGCATGAGTGGCAGAATACTGTCCTGGAGAAGAACTCCAAATCAGTCCTTCAAGCCCAGCTTTTCTACATTTCATTTAGTAAACATGCTAACTATACTTTCTAAAAGCAGAAGTGGTGTGCCTTTAATAGATTTAATCAAATATATACAGAAGCACTGTTTTCGAGGACCTTCATGTTTAGTACTGTTACAGCATGATTGTATCTTACGTTCTCAGTTACACATTCCTTGGTACTTTGGCATTTAAGTACCAGTAGAGTGAATTTTGGGAATTGGCCAGTATTGGGGAGCTCTTGTTGAAGTGCTCTAGAATATGCATTGCAGTCTTGAAGTCTGAGATCTCAGAATGTCCCAAGTAATACTGTATCTAATTTCTAGCACTTCTGTTTATGCTGAGGAGGTATTTTGCTTTGGTTGTTGCTGTTGTCACCTGATGGACTCAGAGATGCTTACGTGACTGTTCAAAGGTAGAAACCAAAATGATTGTTCAGTGGGGGATTCTTAACCAGAGCTACCCTTTTCCAACTAGCAGAATTGAAAGGTTTTGGCAGCCTTAGTTATGTTCTTGCCCTGTGACCAAGGGGAGCGTAGCACTTGGAATAGAATGCACTCAGTGTGTGGATGGAATGAGTCAGTGCTGAGAAGGTATGACTGACCACCTGCTGAATAAGGAAGACTGCTTTTTCTTTGTGTGAGCTATGCCTGACATTGCACCAACCATTTTACTCAAAAATGAGCTACCACCTCTGATGTGAAGCAAACTGCTAATGTTTTGTGATTATTGGCTACAAATATTTAACATTACTTCCCAGTGCATTGTTTTGATGTGAGCAAGTCTAGAGTTGGCTATACTTTGATAAAGCTGGAATGAAGTTGAATTTTTTCCATTATCTTAAACGGATAGGTCATAAGGGGCCCAGTGTGGAAATGAATCCTAGTAACCTGACAGTATGTGGTGTTAACTTTTTTGGCGTACAGCATCTGCACTTTTAGTTAATCCAAAAGTGGCTGGAAATCCTGGAATTTGGAATTTAGTATCCCCAAAGGTACTAAAATGGAGAGCGTATCTTTTTTCCCCAGAATATTTAAGGCACCATGATTTCTCACTGAGTTTCAGAAATATTGATTAAAAATTGTTAAATATGAGGTACAGTAGACTTGTGATAATCTGGAACCTTTGGGACCTAGGTGGTGTCGGATTATCGGATATGCCGGACTATCAGGAGGTACTATAAGATGGGGATACTATGTACAGTAGTGTGCAGCACTGGCTAATCACTTAAACTATTAATACAGTAACTTAAAACACTTAATACACACTTTATTCACTTAAACACAAAAAATATACACTTCAGCACTAATACAGTCTGTAAATTATTCACTTAAACACTCACTAGGCTCTAGCCGTTTTGATGCCGGACTATCGGGAGTGCTGTACAGTTGGATGTGGGACTATTGGAGTTTTTTTGGAGTTTCAATGGTTCACTTTTTTCCTAGGTTTTTAGATGAGATGTTTCATATAGATGGCAACAAATGTGCATGCTCTGCTAGGTTTGTTGAAATAAGCAATTGAAAATACAAGAAAAGGAAAAGGGATATAGTTATCAGATGAACAAGTAACGTTCAGATCACCTACATCAACAAGTAACTAACTTAATCATTCATTGCAATCTGTAATACTGCAAAATAATTCAACATCTGTCTTAACTGACAACAAGATAAGGACTTGTAAAACCACTTCTTACCTTTTAAAACCTATTCAAATGTTTTTAACCCTCTCCCTTTTTCCTCATCTGTTACAAAGGTATATCTGATGTGTCTCATGTAATTGATCATAAATTCCAAATAACCCTAATAATTGATCAAAAGTTAAGGATCTTCTGCAGACTCTTTATCACTAACAATTTTGTGCTTTTAATGCTGAAGTCTAAAAAAGCAAAGACATTGCATTTTAGAACAATGTGCATTTTTAGCTGTAATTTTCAAGTATTTTCAAAAGTAGCCTAACTTTAGATATGGGAATCAATATTTAGGTACTTAAATGGCCTGATTTTCAGTGACAGTTGCTGAATTCTCAGCACTTTGAAAATCATGCCACTTAAGCACGTACTAAAATTCATCCCTGTGCAGAGAAATATGTATTTAAAGGGTTTGCTGCATCATGGTTAAATTTATATTTTTAAATATGGATTTAAAAGCCTAATTGTAGCCTGCTGTTTTTGCAAATCTTGGGCTTTCTGTCCAAATGCTTTGCTCTGAATAGGGATGTAAAATGTTAAGTAATTGGCTAATCAAATAGTCGATGCAATTTTGTATCGACTATTTGATTAGTCGATAAGGGCACTTCTGCTTTTGAAGTGTAGCAACAGCCACGTGGCTGTTGCTACACTTCAAAGGCGAAAGCTCTGCGGGGAGCATGGGGACAGCGGGGGAATCAAGCAGTGCCCTGCTGGCCCCATGCTCTCTGTGGTGTTTGAAAGCGGCAGTGCCGTGTGGAGCCCAAGTTCAGCTGAGGGCTTTGAGTCCCCAGCTGACCCTGGGCTCCATGAGGCACTGCTGCTTTGAAACACCGCAGGGAGCCCGGTGTCAGGCTTCACACAGCGTTTCAAAGCAACAGCACCACATGGAGCCTGAGGTCAGTGGGGGAATCCCCAGCTGACCCCAGGTTCCATGTGGCGCTGCTACTTTGAAACACCATATGCAGCCTGGTCCAGCTGGGGATTCCCAGCTGGCCCCGGGCTGCATGTGGCGTTTCAAAGCAGCAGTGCCATGTGGAGCCTCACGGTTCTGCTGCTTTGAAGCACCCCCTTCTCTCTTCCACCCTTGCTGCCTCTTTCTGATAGAGGCAGCAAGGGGGGGAAGCAACTAGTTGACATGCTAGTCAACTATCCGATAAGCATTCATATCCCTAGCTCTGAACAAGAACAACCCGTGATTCATTCATTTGTCCAGTTAGGCTCTTTGAAGAGACAGTGAATAGATCATTAGTAGGATCCTACCAAATTCACAGACATGAAAAATGTGTAATGAATCGTGAAATCTGGTCTTGCTTTGTGCTTATATTCTATACTATATAGCAGGGGTGGGGAACTTCAGGCCCAGGGCCCAGATGTGGCCCCCCCACTTGCCTGGTTCCAGCCCCGGAGGCTCAGTTTTCCCCCCCTCAGCATTGGGGAGCATACTCTGGGTCCCCAGCTTGATTGAAATTGGGAATGTAAGCAACTAGTCGAGTCACTCCTTGACTACTCATTTTCCCCAGAGGTGTCAGGGTGGGGGAGTAGGAGCTGGTGTTGGGGGGGAGCTGGCCTAAAGCCAGTTTACCCCAGCACCGTCTTGGCGGTGCGGGGGAGAGGGGTAGAGGCGCAGCGGGGCACCTGGCACCAGCCAGGACTGCTGCAGTCACGGCTCGTGCCAGGTCCCCAACTGCTGCACCTTTGCCTTTTAAATGTAGTAAGAGCTGCTTGGCTCTTACTATATTTAAAAGGCAGAGGTGCAGTGATGAACTGCTGAGTCCCCGCTCATGCTGCCCCAGGGAGCTCACCCTGCTGTGGCTCTGCCGTTTAAATGCTGTAGGAGCCGGGCTGCCTACACATGGAGCTCCTACTACATTTAAACTGTGGAGCCACAGCAGGGGTAGGAGCGCCCCAACCCCCATATAGACTAATTGGGTAGTTGATGGAAACTCCATCGACTACTCGATTAGCTAATTAAATGCTACTTAACATCCCTAATTCAGATCCTGCTTAGGTTATAAAACTTAGATTGTGCAATTATTTTTATTTTCTTTGAACATCTGTGCTCTACACAAATCAGTTATAATCATTTAAAAATCTATCTAATTAATCAACATGTTTTATGTTTTACATAAAACACTATTTTGTTTGAAGTGCTTGGGAAACCTCAGCTCAAACAAAACTGGTGCAAGTCCTCTCCACACTGAGGGAGATATGGACAGGGTTATAAATATCTATTGGTAAGGTTGGTTAGCTCAGGGGAGCCAAGTTGGGAAACTGGGGGGAATTGTCTGGAACCTTCTATTGTTGGCTGTAAGAAGCAGTTGTGTAACTTAGCTGGGTGTGTCTCTGCCTGTGGATGTCTATGTAAATGCAGTACCTATCAGAGTTTTGCAGCTAGTCACAGCATCACAGAGTGCAAGAGAATTCAGGTTGGTGAGACAGAGGGCTCAGTGGCATTCCAGTTCTAGGGTGCACCTGGGGAAAACCCATGTATTACTCCATGTCAAAGAATAGTACAATTGCAAAGTGAGGAATTCTACTGTTAGTAAATTTAAAATTAAGATAGCCTTTTAATCTTAATTCTCCCCATACCATGCATGTGCATTATTTTATAGGCATGTAAGTGAATAGCCGAGTACTTGACTACCTCATAAGTGTAAGCTTATGGCCAAGCTGTAGGAGAGGCAGCAAGGGGACAGTGGGGGGAGGGGGACAATTGTGGGCAGGGGTAGAGGAGGCTGCCGCGAAACAGCCTATACCCGAGGCTGCTCCAACAGCCACTATCTGTGAGATTCTCCCCCCCCCCCACCGGGATAAGGGCTGCTGCTGTGAAATGCAGCCCTCCCTCCCCCCCCTCCATCCGTGGTGGCCCGGGCTGGCTGCGGGCAGAGGCTGCTCTGGCAGTAGCCCCTGCTCGTGTCCAGCCCATGCTGCCGCAAACAAAGACTGCTGGACCTGGTGCAAGCCGGGACTGAACAGTCCCAGCTTGCACTGGTCCAGGACCTCTGCAGCTCTGCATTTTAAATGTAATAACAGCCTGTCAGCTCTTACTACATTTAAAATGCAAAGTCGCAGCAGTCCAGAGCCTGCGTGAGTGGGGACTGCTCAGTCCCGGCTCATGCCAGTTCTGGGAACTATTCTCACTGTGGTTCTGCAGAGCGGTTCCCTTTATCGACTAATCGTGTAGTCAATACAAGTTTGTATCGACTACATGATTAGCCAGATAACTGCTCCTTAATAACCTTATTGTGTTACTAGCCTTAATTACTTGATTACTTATTGTTTTTCCCTAGGCTTCTCTCCTCACTCTGTTCTGCTTGAACTGAACTGATATGAGGCAGTTGTGTAATGCATGAGGCCGGGATTCTCATGGCCAAGGAAATTGTTGGGCATTGACTGTGTCCTGGGAAAGAGATGGGTCTGTTCCTGCCTTTACATCAGCTATACTTCAGAGCCTTATAGCTTTCTCTTCTCCCTGTTGCCTGTTACATGGAAGGAGGAAGGATTTCTTCCATGCCCACTCTTAAAATTACCTAAGATCTCTCATATGAACAGAACATGCATAGTTCACACATGCATAATGCCAAGTGGGATTCTGAGACCCTGGCTCAGCAAAAAGATTTGCTTCTTATTATGGTTATTTGATCATTTTAAAGTTTCATGTTTTAAAATGCAGTGTCTAAGTTTTGCACATGGATATTTGCGGGCAAAGCACTGAAACTTGGTTCAAGGTCACACTGAAACAGCTACCAAAAAGTTCAATCTTGGATAATTGATTTGACTAGCTGCATTAATTTTCTTCTTGAATTAAAGAACTTAAATCCTGTGTGGAAGAAATAATTTGGGGACAGGGCATGTGTTACCGTTCTGGCATATGGTAACATGTAAAATAACTAGTTCTGTCTAGCTCTTCTGGATTCACCCGACACGAGTGTACCTACGTTATGCTTCTTATCTACCTTCCTCCCCATGAGTAGCTGCATTTTTCAAAAACAATCAAATTGTATGTTTTGTATAATACTTTAAAGATATACACACAGCAGATACTGCCTTTTTTGATTGGCATTGCAGAATATTTTATACTCTTTGTGTATATAGAATGGGTTTTCCACATAATACCCGCCTTCTCTAGTAAAGTAGAAGCCAGCATCCCACAGGTAGGTATTAACGGAAATTCTTTTTGGGGGGGGGGGGGGAAAGTGCTGTGTCCAAGGGAAAGGGAAAGGGAAAACGTATGTTTATATTCTTCATTGGCACATTTAGGTCAATTTAAACTGCTGCTATAACTTTAAGTATTTCTCCATATGTTCCTATTTTAAATTTAGTACAAGAAGCTGCACTTTAATAGCTGTTAAAGTTAGTATTCAGCACTGACAGATGTTCTCCATGTATCTTTTTCTAGACTTTCTCCCATTTGGTCTCTGTGATCAAAGTTTTAATGCCTGTTTGCTGTCCAGGAGATAGTGTGTGTATAAACATATGAATTACTTGTGTTGAATTCTACATTTGCTCAGTTGAACTTAGTCAGTGGATGTTGTGTTCATATCTCAGGACAGAATTTTCCTTGGTATTAAAGCAGAATTCACACTCTAAGTGTATCTGATCAAAGGTAAGTGGGTGGACAAATAGGTTTGTGATCATATTTTAATGCAGTTGAACAGATCTACAGTTATTTTTGAACTCTGCTTCAGGTTGAGGTAATTATTTTAAATGGGCATGAGCTATTTATAAAATATGAAATTTGTTTCAAATCTATTTCTTTTAAAGCAGTTTCTGTACACTTCAGAATTCACTATATTAAAAAAAATCTTTTTCCTAACATGAAAGTTGAAGTTGCTATTCTACTAAAGCGAGGAAATTTACTCATAATTTGGTAGAAGTTAGATAAGCTTTGCTTGATATTTAGTATGTGGTTTGTTCCCTTAATCACCAGTGATTGTGCAATATTGAAAAATGCTTCTTTAAAAAATTACTATACATAATTTGGTTTCTGAGACACTGAGATGGTGATCTTCTGCTTCGTGCCTTGGTGCAGTGAACCTTAGGAAAAATCTTTTCTCTTGTTCTGTTGTTGCAGGTAAATGAGAACTTTGCAATTGACTTAATTTCAGAGCAGCCTGTGAATAAAGTTGAAAATCGAGTGATTTCATGTGATGGTGGTGGAGGAGCTCGGGGACATCCTAAAGTATACATAAATTTGGTAACACAACTTTAATTTCCTGTTTTGCTATCTTGTATCGTGTAGTGTAGTTTATTTACTCATTTATTTATGGTAGGTAAAATCACTCTTTTGAAGTTTTGGCTTAGTGAGTTGCAAAGGAGAGAGTGACTGTCACTTTTATTATTTCTATAATAAAATAGGTGTGCATGGCACTCTAAGAATGTAAGGGTGATGTTTTCTGCTTGGAAGAATTTAGTCTTAAATGATTGAATGTGACCCTCATCAAGGCCATTGAAATTAACAGGCTTCTTTCTATCAACATCAACTAGTTTCAGACTAGTTCCTGGGAAGACGAAGTGAAAGGAAGATCAACTAGGAACAAACAATGCCTTATGAACAAGAAGTAGGAACTTTCATTAGGATATTCCTATCCTGAATATCTATGCAGATTCATGATATTTTCCTTTACTTTTCCAATTAAGATTTTTCTTCAATATGCTTTAATTTTAAAACAAAGTTCAGTTAATTTAGTACTTATGTAAAAGTCTGGTTTGACAGCTTGAAGACTCAAGCCCCTTATGACCAAAGAGAGCAGGTGCAGTATAAATTTCTCCTTACTCTTTTGCTGTTCATAAGCACTGACAGTTTCTTGGATGCTTCCCTGTCAATGCATGTCATTTTAGAGCAGGGCGACTCAACAGGCAGCCTGCTCTCTGAAATCCCAGTGTCGACATGGCTTAAGAGAGCTGCTCTCTGCTATTTTGAATAATCAACATTATCCTGTTTAAATTCCAATCAGTGACAGCTAACCCAGTGAAGTTACTTTTGGAGGTAATGCTGCAATTTGTGAGGTTTATATAGATGTCAGAGGGTCCAGTTTTACTTAAGAAGCCTTTATTACTGTTGATACACTGGAAGAAATAAACAGTGTGATTTTCAGATCATACTTTGAGTTTCTAGTACTGACATTTTTTTAAAAGAAGGGGAGAAATAACTTGTAAGCTGGGCATGATGTGGAAGTCAAACATGACCTTAATACCATTTTTAATCAATTTTCACTGTAGATAGTATAATTGAAATATGTAAAGTTGACTGTACTTGAATAAGGTTGGTAATCATTTTAGGAAGAAGATAGGTAAATATACAAGTAATTTTGTGAAGTACAATTTTTAAAATCTGCAGTAATAAAATAAAATTGTATTTGGCAAGTCTTGTATTTTTTATTTTATTTTTTTTTCTTTTTGCAGGACAAAGATACAAAAACTGGAACCTGTGGTTATTGTGGACTTCAGTTTAAACAGCAACATCACCATTGAAAAATCATCCCTTCATGACTTGCAGAATTGTCAGGATTTCAGTGTTAAAATATTAACAATAAACAAAATATAAAAGTTCAGAGAGCCTTTTTATTTGTTTAAAAACAAAATCTTGTTTGGGTGGAGATATACCAGTTTAACATTTGAATATTGAATGTTAATAGCTTAACATTTGAAAAACTAAGGGCTTCTCTATGGTGTGGGTAATGCACCCTGCAGATGTTGGGGGCATGATTTTTACAGAGCATTAACGTGGCACACTTATTGGTCTGTGGTGACTCTGGTGATACACAGTAAAGTTTCCCTTGTGCTCTTTAATGTAGTGTACAGTACTATGTTAAGGATTACTAGAGAACTTTTTGTGTGCCCTAGCAGAGGCTACTTCAAGGGCAGAAATCACAACCTATAGTGTACATTATCCTAATATGTAGACAGCCCGATTGTGTGTTTGGAGAGATGAATGATTCAAAGAAGTTTGAGGTAGAAATTCTAATCTCTGTTCATAGAAAAGACATTGTGCCATGTTATATTTTTACCATCTGGGATGCCTCTTAGTAAAATGTCTTGGAATTGAAACTGATGCTGAAATGAAATGGAAATCTGATACTCTCTCCCTTCCGATAAATTAAATAAATATAGTTTATTTTCAAGCCTGAATTATACCTGGGTTTCAGATTAGAATATATATAGTTTTGATAATTCTAGGTATTTGTCTCTTGGCTTCATTTTTACTCCTATTCATAGATTCGTTACTCTGAGTGAATTTTCAGCTGATAAAAATAACTAAATTTAAATCCATTTGGTCTTCTGTTGTGTAGGAAAGAGATTTCTTGTTGTCAAAGCTAGAAGTTAATATGACAGACTAGAACCAGATATAGTAATTGGTTATATTTTTCTGGTGGTATACATGAAAATAACACAAAATGTCTAAAATACAGAGAAGTTTTGACCACACTTAAATTCTCTTCATAAATATGAAAAACAAACTTTGTTTTTCAAAAAGATCATTATGGTGATAACCAGTAAATCTTGGTTACTTTCTATCTTAATTGCTAGATGGTGAAGCAGATACAAAATGCAGTCCTATCAAATTAGTATTTTATACCCACTTAGCACTGGTCCAAATTACTTCCTTTGGTGAAATATGACAGACAAGTAGGCTTTTATACATTCCTTTAGTTTCAATGTGAATTAAGTTCAAAGAGGAGAATGTTTAACTCCACCACTTTAGACATTTATATATATATAAAACTGGAAGTAGAGTAATAATTTTTTTCTTTATAATATTGAGTGGAAGGAGCAAAACATTCAAATCTTTTTTTTTTTTTTCCACTTGTATAGTTGGAATAGTTTAGAGAGAGAACTTATTTCTGTGAGGCTGAACAGCATTGCAGTGCCTCAGAATCACCTTTCAAGATTCATCAACAGCAGAGGAGAAATTAGACTTACATTAGCTATCAGAAAGAATACACATATATTTGGTGGAAAGGTACACTTGAATTCTGTGGCACCATACTGTTGAAAAAAAATGTAGGCTTTTACTGACTTGAATATCAATTGTATCATTCACTTGGTACTTTATCAAAAGAAACATGATTATTCAATTCGGTTTGCTGTTTCTATACTTTTTTCTTTATATACATATTTCTGGACTTCCTACATACCTGCCTTCTAGAGGTTGTAGGATTTGGTAGCTGGGACTTTAGCACATGGAAAGGCATAGGGTGCAGTACTATTTTCAGGAATAAGTATACTGGCTTGTGACCTTGGCTTTGGCTTTATTAAAATATGTTTAATTTACCCAGTTTACCACAGAATCTGGTGCAGATGCTGGAAGAACCAACTAGGGGTTGTACTTCTCTTGACGTGCTGCTGGCAAACAGGGAAGAATTTATAGGGGAAGTAGATGTGGATGACAACCTGGGCAGCAGTGACCATGAGATGGTCAAGGTCAGAATTCTGACAGAAGGAAAAAAGGAAAGCCACAGTATACAGACCTGGACTTCAGAAAAGTGGATTTTGACTCCCTTAGGGAGTTGATGGGCAGGGTCCCCTGGGAGGTTAATATGAAGGAGAAAGAAAGAAGTATTTTAAAGAATCCTTATTGAGGGTGCAGAAGCAAACTATTACAATGTTCAGAAAGAATAGCAATATTGGCAGGCAACTAGCTTGGCTTAACAGAGGATACTTCGGTGAACTTCACGAACGGAACATACAAGAAGTGGAAACTTGGACAGATGACTAAGGAGAAATATACAAATATTGTTCATCCATGTAAGGGTGCAATCAGGAAGGCCAAAGAGCAATTGGAGTTGCAGCTAGCAAGGGATGTGAAAGGTAACAACAAAGGTTTCTACACATACGTTAGCAACAAGAAGAAAATCAGGGAAATTGAGCGACCTTTAGGCTACGTCTACACTACAAGGTTTTTGCACAAAAACATCCTTTTTTGCTCAAAAACCAGACGAGCATCCACACCTCAAGCACGTTTTTTGTGAAAGTAAATTGACAGAACAGAGGGCTTTTGCCAGTAGAGTTATTCCTCTCCCTACGAGGAATAACTCCTTTTTGCGCTACAGCTCTTGTGCAAAAAGGCAGGTATGGACGCTCTGGAGGGGTTTCTTGCGCAAAAACCCCTCCAACTGGAAAAAGCACAGGTGTTCTGATGGCTGTTCTGTGAATGGCCATCAGAGCTTTCTTGCGCAAGAGTGTCCATGCAGTGTGGACGTTCTCTTGCGCAAAAGCACATTGCTTTTGCGATGCGCTGTGAGGTCTGGACGCACTTTTGTGCAAGAACTCTTCCGCAAAAGGCTTCTTGTGCAAAAACCCTGCACTGTAGACGAAGCCCTACTGAATGGGGAACGCAACCTAGTGACAGATAGTGTGGGAAAAGCTGATGTACTCAATGCTTTTTTTTGCCTTGGCCTTTACGGCCAAGGTCAGCTCCCAGCCTGCTGCACTGGGCAGCACAGTATGGAGAGGAGGTGAGCAGCCTTAACTGGTGAAAGACCAAGTTAAGGACTACTTAGAAATGCTGTCAAGTATCAGAAGGGTAGCCATGTTAGTCTGAATCTGCAAAAGCGGCGAGGAGTCCTGTGGCACCTTATAGACTAACCGAAGTGTTGGAGCATAAGATTTCATGGGCAAAGACCCACTTCGTCAGATGCATTTTTTTAGAAATGCTGGACATGCATAAGTCCGTGGGTGCTGAGAGAGTTGTGTGCTGAGCCATTGACCATTATCTTTGAAAACTCATGGTGATCTGGGGAGGTCCTGGACAACTGGAAAAAGGCAAGTATAGTGTTCATCTTTAAAAAAGGGAAGAAAGAGAATCTGGGGAACTAGAGAGACTGGTCAGCCACATCTCAATCCCTGGAGAAATCATGGAGTGGATCCTCAAGGAATCCATTTTCAAATACTTGGAGGACAGGAAGGTGATCAGGAACAGTCAACATGGATTCATGAAGGACAAGTCATGCATGAATAACCTGATTGCCTTCTATGATGAGATAACTGGCTCTGTGAATATGGGAAAGAGGTCAGTGTGTATTAAATCTTTTACCTTTATTTTAGCAAAGCTTTTGTTAGGGTCTCTCTCAGTATTCTTGCCAGAAAGTTGAAGTATGGCTTGGATGACTATAAGGTGGATAGAAAGCTGGCTAGATCGTCAGGCTCAATGGGTACGGATAACGGCTCACTGTCTAGTCGGCAGCTGGTATCAAACTGAGTGTCCCAGGAGACCTCCCTCACATTTTCTGAAAAGCTTAGACCTTTTAATGAGTTCTGATATGCTCATAAAAGGTCAGAATACTATTGCTCTGCATTTACAGCTTCTTTCATCTAGTCTCTCAAGCTCTTTACAAAAGTGGGTACATATTTTTATTCGTAGTTTGCAGATAAGCATCCCTGTTAGGGTGGGGTATTGATAAGTTACATTTTGCAGGTGTCAAGTTAGGCATGTGAACATGAAGGGATGAGCAGCACTCTTTGGAAGCAAGTGTAGAGCAGATTGAGCTCTTGCCTTTGAAAATACCCTTCTTGGGCATGGTATGTGATGCTACTGCCTGCTTCCTCTGAGGGGACAAGACAGCTAAGTGTGCAATCAACTGCTCTTTACTGCTGAAAAATTCCAGTCCTAAACAGTGATTTGGTCATGGTCTAGAATGGAAGTAAACATCATATATTTCCATACTACTGTGGAAGCAGGAAAAGGGGATTTGTATGCAGTCATCTAGGTTTGTCAGTAGCAGAACAAGAGTCAGGCTCACTCTGAGGCCTGACAATGCGAGAGCGAGACATTAAGACGCTTTCTTCACTTTGCTCTCAAAGATAAGGATGGAATGCTGACTCCAGCAAGGACCTTGAGATGAGGTAGCATCTGGGAGGAACTAAGAAAACTGTTAGCCCTTGGTATATGTAATGGGAAAGTATATATACTACTTCATAACTGCTTTTATTCGATGATCTGCCTAAGGGAGGGGGGCCTTCCCCCCCATCCCCCAAATCAGGCTTCCCATGCAATTGAACGAAATGAAACTGCCTCTGGTTGCTTGTTGCTTACAAACGCAGAGTGAAGGCTTGTTTTCTTCCATACTACTCAACTAGTATAAGTAGCTGGAATTCTAATTTTGCACAAACATTATGATTTTTTTCAGCTATTCTATTTTGGGGTAAGCTTGGTTTTTTGGTTTTTTTTTTTTAAGTTTTTTAAGAACTTTTGTTCTTGAATCTTCCTTTTTATCTGATTTCCATAGTGTATCATCTCATGTGGCTGATAAGAACAGGATGTTTGAGAAAGTAAAGCTATATTTACAAAGATGGTGTTCATGGCAATGTTCACCTGGTTTGAAAGCTGTATTTGAATTAGTGGCACAATTTCATGAAGAACAGACTCTTCAACAAAGCAGACTCTGCGAGTTCAGGCTGAACAGTTTCACTTTGATCACACACTTAAGCAGCCACCTTTTGCTGAAGAACATCTCTGATGTAACACTAGTGACTAGCAAAATCCATTCCCTGAACATTGTTAGGATCCAGTTTCCGGGGGTCATTGTTGGGTAACGGAAAGCAAAGATTTCTGGGTCTGAAATGCGTCTTCCCCCACCTCGTTCAAATATTATGTAGTTATGGTGATCTAATGGATATGGTTTACAATCCTATGGAAATTTGGCTCAGTATTATAACGGATGTCCTCTAAAGAGCTACTTTATTATTTGTTTCTAGTATACCTCCAATTTAGGAGCAAGACTAGGGCTCTGACATCTCAGGATGTGTTTTTTTTTTTTTTTTTTAACAAAATCTAGGTGTGGTTTTTTTTGTGGTTCTCCAATTTTATTGAAATTACAACTTTGAAAAATTTACTTTATCATCTTAGCTTAAAGTGATCTGAAGTGGGCCACTTAAAGGGATTTTGAAGAGCTTACACAGACAGGTACAGGGCTAGAACTGTTAAGTCTTGTATGCAATAAGAAGTCAAACCTGTATTTTCTCCTATAGTTGAGGGTGAAAAAAGCCTTTTATGAATATATGTATTACAAATGGGGAGCAAAGAAGCTAGGAAATAGAGCTCTAAAATGAAGTTATGGTGTAGTGAACTGGGCAAATGCTGCAAAATCAGCGTATTGACTAATTTAAATGAACTTGTTTCAGCTGTAATCATGTATGTCCCTTGTGTTAGCTTTCCTCAAATATTTAAGTGACTGTGCTTCAGAGCCATAAATGAGTGCTGACAGCAGAGTTCAGGCTTGCATCTTTAGAGTACCCATGGATAATGCATTTTAAACTGGCATGCACCTTCAGTGACTTTATTTGGGGTGTAATACAGTTTGACACAGGATGTCACATCAATCCCCACCCACTACAATCCTGGCACAGAACCACTTAGTGCCTGAAATCAGACAGTGGAGCTACAGCTACACAGAATTAATTTGTGAATATAATTAGAGATAATTTAAACTCTAAACCCAGATGATAAACCTTACATTAGCCTAATTTTTCTTGGAGTAATACCTTAGCTGCAGCAAGTAAAAGGTTTGCAATTTCATAAGTTTCCTTAGTTCCTGTTTAAATGCTACATTTTTCTACCTTATTCAGGTTCCCCCGGCATTGTCATTTTCTCCTCTTGACTGTTCTAGCTGTGGTGACGTGAAACCTCCAACTTTAAAGTTCCAAACCTTTTTCCTATTATAAGTTCCAGTTTTCACTTTCAACGTATTAGCCTGAAATGGTTAGATCTGAGGTTTACTTCACAGAAGTTGGCCTATCTGCAATATCCCTCCCTCTGCATCTGTCAATGGCATATGGTATCTTTTAAGACACAGGCAGGTTAAGGTGGAAAATAAGATGTTTATTATGAATAACATGACAAAACAGGAGTTTGTGGCACTTGAAAGACTAACATTTATTTGGGCATATGTTTTCATGGGCTGGAACCCACTTCATCAGATGTTTCCACTTTATGCTTCAGATAAGCAGGTGTGTACATACACATGCAAACATGGGTGTTACATTACTATGCAGAGGACTAGTGCTAACAAGGTCAATTCAGTCAAGGTGGATGGGGCTGACTCCCAACAGTGGAAGAGAACACGTGAATATCAAAAGAGGGAAAATTATACATCACACAATAGAAATGCTAACTCAGGAACAAACCCTGTTGTCAACTCTGTCTGCATAACTACTCAAGTGACACCATCATAGGACCGAATTGCATCAGCCACATCATCGAGGGCTCATTCACCTGCATATCCACTAATGTGACATGTGCCAGCACTGCCCCTCTGCTGTGTACACTGGTCAGGCCAGACAGTCTCTACTCAAAAGAATAGATACAAATTAAACATCAGGAAGGTAACATTCAAAAACCAGTAGGAGAGCACTTCAGTCTCCCTGGACACATAGTAATAGACTTGAAAGTTGCCATATTTCAGCAAAAAAACTCTTCAATACCAGACATTAGTGTGAAACGAACTACAGAGCTGAAACTCATATACAAACTTGACACTATCAGATCGGTTCTGATTAGAAACTGGGAGTGGCTAGCTCATTACAAAAAGAAAATATCCCTCTTTTGGTAGTCTTACCTTCTCGTCCACTGTTGGGAGTGGGCCACATTCACCCTGATTGAATTGACCTTGTTAGCACTGGGCCTCTGCATAGTAATGTAGCACTCCTGTCTTTATATGTGTATATGTACCTGCCAAACTGAAGTTTCCACTGCAAGCCTCTGACAAAGTGAGTTCCAGCCAACTAAATCTTATGCCCAAACACATTTGTTAGTCTTGAAAGCAGGGGTGGGGAACCTCAGGCCCGGGAGCTGGATGCGGCCTTCAGCTTGCCTCAATCTGGCTCCTGAGGCTCAGCATTGGGGAGCTTGCACTGGCACTCCAGGCCCCCTGCCACCCACCCACAGGGCAGGAGCGCACAAAATCTAGCCTGGGCCTCCCTAGGCTCTGGTATACGAGGGGAATGTGGGGAGTGTCTGTCTTCTTCTCAGTCAGGGGCTTCTCGCTTTACTTGTTAATTGTGTGCAGCCCCCCCACTGATTTTTTTTCTGTGGGTCAGCGGCTCTGACCCAAAAATGGTTCTCCACCTCTGCTTTAAAAAGCCACAGGACTCCTCATTGGATTTTGCTGAAACAGACTAACACAGCTACCCTTCTGAAACTTGATAATCATCTAGGACTCCCTGCAAATATAAACTAACAACTGCTTGGTTGTTAACACAGATGGTATAAATGGGAATGAACCCCAGAGACCAACCCTTACAGATGGGATTCACAAGAATGACAGATGAGGACTATACCATGTCCTTCAGATAATAGGATGACACAGGTGGGAGCCAGGATATCAGGAAACAGGAATGCCAGCGCCAGGTTCTAGGAACCTTGGGACAGGTAAGGAAATCTTCAGTGCAATGTTATCTTTCTTCTGCTCTTGATCACTCTGTTCTGTGTGCTGAGCATGGATACAACCCTATCTGATGGTGTAACTGGTGAGTGAATATAGAGTAAAAAGACCTTAATAGATGATGTTGGTTCTTTCTAGTTCTTCCTTGGGTGTTTGCTCATATTCGTTCCACATTAGGTGTGCATGTTTGCCATATGCACAGGTGCTGGAATGTTTTCTCTTAGCAGTACCTATAGGGTACCCCTGGAGTGGCAGCTCCATGGCATGTACCTACAGCGACCCCTGGAGTGGCAGCTCCATGGCATGGAAAAGGGGCACTGTACTCCGCCCCCAATCTCAGTTCTTCTTGCCATCAGGGACAATGCTGGAGCTGCCTTCTGCCTCATGTGAGCTTGTTTGCATCATTCAGCCAAAGGGCCTGTTCCTTCCTCTGTTTTAATTTCCCGCAAATAGTTCTAGTTAATTAGACCCATTAGCAGATAGTTAGTGATTGGTACAGGATGGGACTTTTGCCCTGCTTTGGGCTTGCCCCAGTCTCCTGGAGTTAAGCCCAGCAACCACTGCAAATGTCCTATGCCATCAGTGACCCCCGCAGCAGCTGCCTGTAGTGGGTGGGTGAAGGACACATTCGTGACAGGGATTGTATTTGTGAATTGTTTAAGACCAGGACTAAACAGGAGCAAGGCTCCATCCTGATGTAGTCGGCACTGATCCCGGCACTGGAGAATCATCCCAACTAGGCACCGAGCACCACGGCATCAGTGCGGAACACTCCACCGGTGCCAGCCAGCACTGGGTCCCTCTCACCAGCTATCTCGAAAAAGGCTGAACAATCCTAAGGAGAGATCTCCCACCTCCCGTAAGGGAAAGGGAAGGACCAGAAGAGAGTCATGACCTTCGCTGGGCAACTTGACTTCCTCCCCCACTGTCCTGGAGGTTGAGTGGTCCAGCCCACCCCAACCAGGTCTGCTATACTGGACAGCAGAGTGAAGAGGAGAACTCAGATCTTTATACCATGTTCTATTGCTGGCTAATAAATCGTTTTTGTGGGGTAAATGAGACGAGTCTATGGGAAGAGAAAGGATGATCCCATGTTTAAAGCACTCTCTTAAAATTCTCTCTGCTCAGTTCTGAGGAAAATGACATTTAGGCTCCTAAGTCAAGCACTTTTGAAAGAGTTTTCTGGTCTTGCACAGCAGATACATCTAATTAAGGTTTTGGAGGCCACATAATTTAATATCTCATTGTTCTGAGAAAAATTGTTATTGTAAGTGTGAAAGTTCAGATGAAAAAAGTACCTGGCTGTCCAGGCTGTAGCTAGCCGAGAGTGCTCCTTGTGCCCTTCCTGAACATCAGAGGATCAGTCCCCAAAGTCAGCTTAAAAACATAGGAACGGGGGGAATGCTAAATGAATTTTACTTTCGTCATAGAATACCAGTTTAATTCTAGTCTCAGAGGGATGCTTAGAGATACAAGATCATCAAAATACCTTTCCCTGCTCCTAACACAGTCTGCCATTTGTCCTGTGCTCAGTGGAACTCTAAGCCTAAGTCATGCTGTCCAATGGGGCCTTCAGTTGGATCCTTGTAGCAGCGTCAGTCAGGAATATAAGAGCTGTTGGTCAGAGATTTCACTTGAGACACTAAACTGCCGCTCTTCCTTGCTTCCAGCTGTATGAAATCAGTGAAGGAGGCTGACAGTACATTACACTGGGAGGTGTGGGTGGGGTTGAGTCTCTTTCCTGAAGGTCAGATCACTAAAGGGAAGTATGTCCATTTCCAAAAGAAAGATGAAACAAATTAACAAGTTTTTGATAACTAAAATAGATTGGAGTGAAGGGCATGTGGCTGTGTATTACCTCTGTTTTCTCAGCTTTTTAATACTCGTTATTACTGTATCCCTAACACTCCTGGGCTACATCTACATTGCGCTTTCTTGCACAAGAACATACGCAAATAAATATTGCTGTGCCTCATTTGCATACATTATGACCTCCCATTATGCAAATGAGCTGTAGTGATGAATATTGCTGTGCTCCATTTGCATACTTAATGAACCACCATTTTTGCACAAGGGGCTTTTGCGCCATGCCTCATTTACATACCTTATGAGCCACCATTTTTGCGCAAGAAGGAGCAGTCTACATGTCTCCTTCTTGCGCAAAACCCCCCTCTTGCGCAAGAGCCATTCTGCCAGAAAATAAGTGGCAGAATGGCTCTTGTGCAAGAGGGGGGGTTTTGCGCAAGAAGGAACAGTGTAGACTGCTCCTTCTTGTGCAAAAATGGTGGCTCATTAGGTATGCAAATGAGGCACAGCAATATTCATCGATACACCTTGTTTGCATATCTTGCGCAAGAATGCGCAATGTAGATGTAGCCGTGAACGTAAGTTACAATCCTGAAACCTCATCAAGAGCGCAAGCATCATGGGTACTGCTGAATGATTGTAACTAACACATAATTAAGGGGATTGTTCCATCTGAATAGGTTATGCTCACCCCATCTGGGCACAGAACCATATTTGACCGACCACAATGAACAGAACTCCAGTTTAAAATCAAGTACTGACTTACCACAGCAAACTGTTCACAGTCATGTTGGATATTGAAAATGACCAACATCCAAAAGCTTAGAAGTTATTGATGGGATCCTAATCATGACTAAAGCCAAGATGATGGCTTTTTTTTTTTTTTTTTTTTTTTTTTTACAGTCTATGAGCAGAAAAAGGGTTGACAAAATTTGCTGAGCCCCTAGTCCTCAGTGAAATAATTGATCTATCTTCAAAACTAATTCTAAGGGTAGGTCTACACAACAGAGTTTTGTCAGAAAACCAGCCATTTTTCTGACAAAACTTCAAATACGTCCACACTACAATCGTGTCCTTTCGAAAGAAAATGGAAAGAACAGAGGGGTTTTTCTGGCATTGGTAATCTTTCTACGAGGAAGAAGCCTTTTTCCGAAAGAGCTCCTAGCACCTGCCACGGCTGGAAGCAGGCTAGCCACAAGGGTGCAGGTATGACCCCAGAGACCCTGAGGAGTACTGCACACAGCACGTGGGCATGCCTGCATGTGAGAGGCACCACCCACTCCCGTGGGCAGTGCTGTGAGCCACAGGTATGTGCGCAGACCCCAGGGAAGGCCAGGCTGCTCCTGTCTCCTCTGCTGCCCATGGGATCCCACTGTGGCTGGAAACTTCCCTTGCCTGCTTTTCCGTGGGCCTGGGGCAGAGGGGAAGTGGGCAGCATGGTCCCCTGGCCACCTCGGGGCCTCTGTGAAGCAGAGCCTGCTGTGCAGGCCAAATGGCCTTGCTCCTGGGACATCCCCCTCCTCTGGCCCGAGGACTGTTGGTCGCTGCTCACAGAGGAGGGCACGGCCTCAGGGACAGTATCTGCAGGGATGATTGACCATCTCCCCCCCTCTTTGTGTTCTCCACAGTTGGGACTGAGGGGCGAACCATGCCACGCGTGCCAGGTGCCAGAGCCCGGGGGACCTGAAAGTGCGCCAGGGTTCAGGAAGACCTCATGTGCCAGCATGTCAGCATCCTGTGTGACATGCAGCAGACCTTGGCGCAGAAGATCTGGGAGGACTCAGAGTGGTGGAACCGTGCCTGGGACCAGCTCATGCAGTGGTGTGATAGTATGTGTGCCATCATGAGAGAAATGATGGTACACCCACGTGCTGTTGCTCCTCCTGCCTACCACTCTCCTGCCCCCTCCTATGCTCATTCCCCCTCCCCCTCATGCAATGCCTCTGCTCCTTCCCCAAGCAATGCCCATGCCCTCTCCCCAAGTGATGCCTTTGTCCCCTCTCCCTGTCCCCCCTGCCATCCCTAATCCCACTCTAACCCCCCTCCTTCCCATCCCCCTGTGGTCCCTGGATACACCCAACTCCATGTCCAACGAGGTCCCCACACCCGAGGTGGCACATACAGCCGCCACCCACACCACTCGGAGTCCCCTGCCCACCTTTTTTTGATGAAAGATAAATACAGTTTGTTTTGTTGAAAACCAAATAGATGTCTTTATTGAGAGGTCAGGGAAGGGGCAAAGGGAGGGGTTGTGGTGAGGAAGGGATAGGGCAGCAAGCCAGAGGCCTCTGTTGGGGAGGCTCTGGGGAGAGTTACTGGGATCCTTGAGAGAACCTCTCCCTCAGGGCCTCCTGGATGTGCACCCCAGCCTGATGGGCCTGGCAGATGGCAGCTGTCTGCGGTTGCTTGAAGGCTCACCTCTCACAGCCAGCGTCTGCCCCCCACCCCGGGAGGAAGGCCTCCCCTTTCCTCTCCACAATGTTGTGGAGAACACAACATGCCGGGACCACCTCGGGGATGTTGTGCTCCCTACATCCAGGCGGGTCAGGAGGCACCTGAACCGCACCTTGAAGCGGCCGAAGGCGCACTCGACTTGGATCCAGGCCCGGTTCAGGCGGGCATTAAATTGGTCCCTGCTGGGGTCCAAGTGTCCGGTATATGACTTCATTTGCCACAGCATCAGGGGGTAGGCCACATCCCCCACGATGCACAATAGCATCTGTATGTCCCCAACCACAAACTCCCAGCGGGGAAAGAATGTGCCCGCCTCCAGCTTGCTGTAGAGGCTCGAGTTGCAAAAAATCTGGGCATTAAATGTCCACGAACTGTCCAAGGTGATCGATCAGGGCCTGCAGCACTGTGGAGAAGTAGCCCTTCCTATTAATATACTGGGCTGCTCGATGCTCAGGTGCATGGATCAGTATGTGGGTCCCATCTATGGCTCCAGCGCAGTTCAGGAACCCCAAGGCAGCAAATCCGGCCACAATCGAGTCCAGGTCTCCCAGGTGGCTGACCCTCCACAGCAGGATCGAGTTGATGGCCCTCAGAACCTGCAGAAGGAGGCACACAAAACAGAGAATGAGAGAGGGGGTGTCTGAGCCCTTAGGAGGTGCCTGCCCCCCTCTCCTCCACTCTCCCAAATACCCCAGTAGCCACTCCCTATGAGGCTATCCCCTCCCCCCCCCCCAGCAGCAGGGCTGTGTGAGGGCAGGATGGCACAATCCCCCAGGGATGGGGCTTCCGCCCCACCCCCACTTCACCCCTCACAGCCACCAACCCCCCTTTCCCAAGGGTCCCCCTTGGAAAGTACATCTTTGCTATTCCTTTCCTGGGGTGGTTGGGAGGACTGCAGGATCTCCTGTAAGGAGCTGTAGCATACAGTCACAGCTCGTACAGTGTACAGAGGAAAGTGTACTATTTGGAAAGTTATTTTTGGACATGGTATGCAATAAAATGGTATTTGTAAAAGTACTATAACAAGTAGCTGAAAGACAGATTGTGCTATAGGTCAATTCAGTAATGGTTCTAGACATTAACTTTCTGGTTATTTCATATCAGTGAATGTGTGGAACCAGAGTGGATGAAACTACATATAAATCAGCTAGTGGATTCTATGTGAATATAAGATCATTGTCTATTCAAAGATATTTGTGGTTATTCATTTTCATGTTTCTTACTTTCATATGATTTTCTGTTATTCATATTTATGAAAGGAGCACTAGAGTAGGTGGTAATGTGCAAGGTATATGTATGCTTTTCATGTTGGTAAATCTTGTCTTGCATATAAGGCAGGTACTAGCTATGGTTTTAATATATGTTGTATTTTTTCATTATGTAGAGTGGAGAAGTAGGTCTATCTTTAAAAAGCATTTTTTAAAAACTATGCACCTTTTTTGTGAATGTAGATAAAATCAGACTAAAATGGTTTAATAACATATTTGGAAAGTTTGCCAGTGAAGCTAAAGAAACTCACATTGTCAGCTCATCACTAAGAACCCCATGGTGTCATCTAAAGTGATTCATGTATCATTCATTATAGCAGGCAGGGCAACATGAAAATGTGGTTCACTTTAGCTGTGTGTTCCTCCAGGACTATTAGGTTAAATGGATTAATAGTTTATTCTTAATGTTCCGTTCTTTTATTCTGTGACCTCATAACTCAAAATGCCTCAAAATAATTCAAACCTTTCTTGGCAGAAGATCACTTATGAAATATTTTCTTTCCAAAATTTATGAATTCTGAATATAAAATGTTAAAGAAAACTAATACATTCTGTATACATGTCCTAGTATATATGTTGGATTTATATAAATATACACTGCTTGACAAAATCCATTACTCACTTCTTCCCATTATACAGATTCCACTGAGAAAAATATGTACTAAATTCTCACTAAAATTCCAGGTTTACTTTCTGTTCAATAGCTATTAAACTCTGCTAATTGGCAGTATGGAGTCCATTTTTAGCAGTTCTTGACTGCCAAGAGCCATGGATAGCATTTCAAATAAAAAATTACATGTGCCACCAAATCAAATGTCTTGAGGGGTTAATGGAATTCACAACAGGTTATTTTAATTTCTTTTTTTTTCAGATTTTCTTAATTACAGAAAATATATATGTCATATGGCAGAAGTATTGGAAAACAATGCTATATGTTTCAAATTGATATGCCACAATACTACTTGTGAGATACTCAAAGAGGAGACATTTACAGTCTTTCATAGAGGAACAGCCTAAGACAGTCTTCAGACTCTGTTCCTACTTTTCAGAATGGATGTGTCCTTCCCTACAGTGAAAGAGGTAGAAGAAAGCAGTACCCTAACCTATCAGCAGTCCATCAGAAAACAGCATGTAACATGCATGAAATCTTTCTTGGGATTATAATTGAACAAAGTGAACATTTTGGCACAGATCAAATTTACCTTAAAGTCTCTCGGTTAGATTTCAGTAAGTTACAGTATCTTTAACTGACAAGTCCAAGGACAATTTGTTTTGGGCTTGATAATCAGAGATACCATATCACAGAACAAGGAGGTAATAATGCTTCTTCATACAGCTCTGGTTTGACTAGATCAAGAATAAAGTGTTCAGTTCTGCACAATACCATACTAGAGAGACAAATTATGCTCTTGGGGGGAGGGATAGCTCAGTGGTTTGAGCATTGGCCTGCTAAACCCAGGATTGTGAGCTTAATCCTTGAAAGGGCCATTTAGGGATCGGGGCAAATCTGTCAGGGGTGGTACTTGGTCCTGCCATGAGGGCAGGGGACTGGACTCAATGACCTTTCAAGGTCCCTTCTAGTTCTATGAGATGGTATGTCTCCATATATTATTATATAGGCAAGAGTAACAGTAATGACCAAAGGGAAGGAGAGGGATTGTTACAAACAATACTTTATAACAAACAACAAAACCTAAATATTTATAGCCTGTAAAAAACTAACAATGAAAGGTGAGTGAAGTGAGGCCCTATACTCTGGTCAATGGCATTTCTGTTTGTGTCTCTGGCTGCATATGCCAAAATAACTGAAAAACTGTATTCATCCAATTCCACAATTTCAGGGAATGTTCTAAATATTAATGAGCAGAACCTTACTGAGCTGGGTATCCCAAAGAGATCTTGGCTGTCCCAGGGAATCTTCTCCAGGTGGAGTCAGTTGGGTGCCTTCTACAGTCTGCTCCAAACTGTCCAAAATCCCACATTAAGGTTTGGGGGTGATTTCCCTTGCAGAAATCCAGTCCAGCTCCTCATAGGACAAACAGGTAATGGGAGCATTACTGGAGACTATATTCTTGTCCCTTGTGTTCTTGCAATTCAGCAAAGCTCTCTTGCTTTGTAGGTCTGTGTCTTCTGAATTTGCTTTGACAGGCACTTGTAGCTCTTGGGTTTCTGGTGACTACTGTTAAGAGGGAACTGGGACTTGCCTTCAGAAGAGAAGAGTGAGTCCAGGACTTCTTGGTAGGACCATGTGAAAGCACACAGTATGGTTGCTATAAGGTATGCAACTCTTGATGTGTGAGCTCACTACCACCTGCAAAATCACCAACAGGGACCTAAAGAAATAATGTCTGCTCAAAATGACCCTGGTACAGTTGAGGGAACACAAGTGCACAAGCCAATCTAGTTGTGAAACAGTGCATTGTGGGACAGCAGTGGGAGAACTGCCACATATGGAATAGAGAGACAAGATGGGCAAGATAGTGTCTTTTATTGGAAAAACTTTGGTTGGTGATAGATACAAGCTATCAAGCTACAATGAACTCTACTTCAGGTCTGGGGAAAGTATTAAGAATATTATAGCTAAATACAAGATTCAACTGATAGAAAGTTTAAATTCATAACTTTGCTAAATACTTAAAATCGTGGTCTTAATAAAGACACTGGATTTATGGCTTATTACAATAATCTATAATCCACTAACCATCTTTTGTCATATGACTACAGGGATATTAACAGGCTACTTCATCTTGAATGGTCCTTTAGAATATGTGCATAAGCTACTACTTGTGCTAAACTACCTTTTTGATCTTGTATTTAGCTGTAAAATGCTCACTATCTTTCCCAGACCTGAAGAAGAGTAACTCAAAAACTTGTGTCTCACCAACAGAAGTGGATGTTACCTCATCCACTTTGAGTAATATCCTGGAACTAACATGTTTACAACACTGCATACAAGATATAAAATAGTTAATGCAAGATATGGATGTGTCCACATGAACCTTACACCAATGTAACACATTCCAGACTAAAGTTGATTTGTTTTCAAAGCAGATTAATTAAAGTGGGAGAGAGGAGAAGCTGAATCAGGAAAGGAACTTCCAACAGTTTGTTCTGAAAAAAAACCCTAAAGTTATAGTCACAAAACCTTCCCACGTAGGCAAGCCCTAAGAGAGCACACTGTGGCTACGTCTAGACTGCAAGCTTCTTTCGAAAAAGAGCGTCTAGACCAGTGGTTCTCAACCGTGGGCCATATGGCTCCCCAAGGGCCACGCCCTATCTCTAGGGGGCCACATGGAAAAAATGGAACATTAGGTAAATTATGTACCTTTTTTTCCAACTAACAGCGGCTATGAGAGGGGCCACAGAGGTAAACGAGGCTCAGAAGGGGGCCATGAGCAAAAAAAGGTTGAGAAACACTGGTCTAGACTACAACCAATACTTTCGAAAAGGCAAGCCGCTTTTTCAAAAGAGAGCACCCAGGTAGTCTGGATGCTCTCTTTTGAAAAAGCACAGTTTGCGTTACATGCGCCTTTTTTCGAAAGAACACTTTCGAAAAAAGGCATTCTTCCTCATAAAACGAGGTTTTCCACAGTCAAAAAAACTGCCACGTTCTTTCAATTTACTTTCAAAAGAACGCGGCAGCAGTCTAGACGCAGGGGAAGTTTTTTTCGAAAAAAGGCCACTTTAAAAAAAAAACCTGTAGTCTAGACACACCCTGTATAATTAAGCAAAATCATGGGTTAGCAGGATCTTAAGATGGTAGCCATTAACAATGTTGGAGAGAGGTAATTTCAGAACTGTGAAAGGGATAAAAGTTTGCATGAAGGCTATATTGGGAAAAGTACTGAGAGAACAGTTAATATGAGCCCTTTAGTGTAAAATATTTGGCCTGGGATCTTTCTTTAGATGAAACAGTGCTCAATGGGAAATTTTGCATTCATCCTGAAAACTACAGTGCACTGGGGCTAAGCACAGAAAGCTCTAGGGAGGTTCACAAGCACAAACCATTGAAACTAATTGCTATGTTTTCAATAGAGTTTAAGACCAGATTCTCCAGTACTCAGAACCCACTCCAGGGGCCAACCATTTTCAAAGTCCCTCATCTTCTATTTATGCACCTAAATAAAGGCAAGATTTTCTAGGAGCTCCACCCTCTTCATGCACTAATCTTGCACTGTATTGAACTCTTTTGAAAATATAGCATCTATTTGGGAGCCTAAGTAGGAGCAGAGTCATTTGAATCTAGCTCAACTGTGTGTATTGAGCCCTTTTGAAAACTTTGGCATCAACTGCCTTCACGGACCGCACTGAAAGCACTATCTCCTACTTACATTTTCAATGACAACTATTTTAGAACCTTTTATAAAATTGAGTGATTCAGCTCCAGTGGGCTTATCCAGGCCTGAAAATGCTACTTACATGACTTCTTGAACATTATGTTCAAAACTTTTACAATATCAACTACTTCCAGCACGTTAGGAACTCTAGCGATGAGAGATAGCTAAAGCATTCATATTTGACAGAGCCTCTTTAGTCATGCTAAACCAAGTTTGATTCCTGAGAGGCTAATATCAGTATTATAGTACTAATTTATTAGACATGTCTAGATTTAAAATTTTATTTTTGTGCAGTTGTTTAAAATTTAAAACGATTAAGTCTAAACCAATTAAATATCAGTTGATCATTCTCCAAATGTACAAAAAGTTGTATAAAATATGCACAAAGACTCTTTGGAACTTTTATAACAATTTATTCTTCATATAGATGATCAGTCTTCAAATTGTCATGCCACACAGTAAATCTTAGGAAGAAAAAAGCTGAGCTACAATCAGAGGGGATGCAATATTGAAAATTGATCTAACTAATTTGTAACTAAAATCATTGGCCTGTTTCTTGCATTTCGTTTCCTGATAATGCATTTCAATTGACATATCCATATTCCTATGGGAATTTGTCATTTTCATAACTCAGGTGAGGTCTACACTGTAGCTTTTTCCCGCAATTCGCTTAGCTTTTTCCAGTCTCTTTTCCGGAAGAGGCTTTTCTGCCATTTGGCCCTGTCTAGACCAAATGGCAGAAAAGCCTCCTCTTTCAGAGGAGTCCTTATTCCTTGTAGAATGAGGTATACAGGGCTCCCACAAAAAAGCAGAAGAGCAAACACGTTCCTTGGACGCAGTGGGTATCCCGGGAAAACCCTGCAGTGTAGACATACCCTCAGACTCAAAAGCTATGAGTTAATTTTCAGCTGTGTAGACATGAATAAACATGTAAGCTGACAATAGAAACTGATTAAATTAAGATAAAAGAATTTGAGTGATAGGATTTACCTAAAATATGTTGTCATTTTTATGCACAAATGCTTTACTTTGCATTTTTACAGGCTTTGCCTCTTTTACTACAAATCAAGTATCACATCACTTTAATGTCTGGTATGCCCTCTGTCAGTGCTTATGTCTTCTACTTGCAGTGCCATGACCTCACTGTTCTAATAATCTCTTCCATTTTATAATTTTTTTCTACTATTAATAATAATTATATTAAAATAGCACCCAATGGCCTCAAAAACATTTTGGGCCCTATTGTGCTCAGCACTTGCCATACATGGAGGATCAGACAGCTCCTGACCAAAACAGACACAAGAGTGGAAAAGCATGGACATGAAACAGACACAGAGAGCTGAAGTGACTTGCCTGTGTTCACACAGTAGAAGAGTAACAAAGCTGATAACAGAATTTAGTACTTCTAACTCGTCAGTCCAGTGCTCTACTAAACACATTGCCTCTCCATTTTTAACAGGTATGATCCTGTAACATAAAACATATATTGCTCCTAAGATTTGAGCTGTGGAATAACACATGGTTTCCCTGCCTTATATTTGTACCCCAGATGATTACAGAAGGAGAGATAATTTCTTAATATTTGTACTATCGACAGAGTGCTCTTTACAATGGAACTTGGAGTTTCCAAGGAATGTTGATTGCTTAGAAAGGCTGGAGGAGGCTGGGGCACAAGGAAAAGGAGGCTTCAGTCTGAAGGAGGAGATGCCCTCTTCATGCTTTTGGGTCCTTCCTCTCTGCCTCTGGGCATTAGGGATGGCTCTTTCTTCTCTAGAATAGGGCAGGAGGAGAGAGCGAGAGCTGAGAGACAGTTAATCCTCTTGCTAGGTGTTTATGCCATTGGGTTTTCAATCGTGTTGGGACAGAACATGCTTCACTCAGTGGATGGTCCCTGGCTCTGTTCCCCAACCATAATGATATGAGTGAGACATACAAACACAGGGTTAGAAGGGACCACAAGGATCATATAGTCTAGTGGTTCTCAATTAGGGGTACACAGACGTCTTCCAGAGGGTACATTAACTCATATAGATATTTGCCTCCAGTTTTGCAACAGGTTACTAGAGCACTAGCAAGGTCAGAAAAAACTAAATTTTATACAGACAGTGAACTGTTTGTATTTCTGTATTTACTTATATACTGAAATGTAAGTACAATATTTATATTCCAATTGATTTATTTTATAATTATATGGTAAAAATGAGAAAGTAAGCAATATTTCAGTGATAGGGTGCTATGACACTTTTGTATTTTTATGTCTGATTTTGTAAACAAGTAGTTTTTTAAAAAGTGAGGTGAAACTTGAATGTATGCAAGACAAAAAAGTCTCCTGAAAGGAGTACAGTAACCTGGAAAGATTGAATCACTACGCTAGTCTAACCTCTTGGGAAAATGTAGATTTTGTTATGTCTAAACTATCCGAGACAGATAACCAGCCAACATCTTTTTCCTAACCTCTAATGAAGGAGATTCCACAATCTCCCATAGTCACAGAGCCTCAGCTGTGAGGACTGGACTATGGAAGACTTTTAGGGATATATGAGGAAGTGGGGAGGGAGCTGGATGAAATCTAGGCAATTTTTTTCATAGAAAAATGCAGATTTGAGTTGATTGAAACATTTCACAAATGCACATCAAATTCACCAACTAGTTTTTGCCAAACACATTTCATTTTGACTTTTTCATATGTCTTTGTTTCATATTTTAGTTCAATTTTATTTCAAATTATTCAAAAAAGATTCAAAACTCCTTAAAATGAAAGGAAATGTTTCGTTTTGACTCAAATATGTTTCATTGGACTCCAAATATTTTTAACTGTTTTGGCTAGGTCATTGATTCTAAGAAATCTTTCGTGTGCATATTGCTCTATTCGGATGGTTAATGGGGAAACTTGGGCTACAGTGTCTTCAGTATATAGATGACACTCGGCTCTACATTTATGTGACAAATGATCTAGCAGGAGCAGTTGATATTGTCGCAGTGTTTGGTGAGTATTGAGGTATGGGTGAAAATAAACTGGCTGAGAATCAGCGCAGACAAGACAGGAATGATGTTGGTAGGTTGGCAGAAATGAACACAAATTATGGTAGAAATTGTATCTGCTTTTAGTACTGAGGATGTTCAATTGCTATTGGCAAGTCAAGTCTATAATTTGAGGACCTGCCTTGATAAAGACCAAGTGGCAGCAGAAATCAGCGGCCTTTTATTATTTATACCTGGCCAGATGTATACAGCCTTATGTTTAGGATGAGGTTATTTCTACTAACAAAGCTAGACAACTGCAGTGTGCTGCATCCAGGTCCTAGGGGGGAGGGGGGCAGGAGAGCCATTCAGCCTGGGCCTCAGGAGACAAAGGGACCTCAAATTTTTACATTTTTCTACCATTTATTATACACATTGCAGTCATAAGAGACAACAAAAGAAGCTACATAAACAGATTTAAATCATTGTGGGACCTCGGGCCTTCACCAATTTTTTGGTCACATCTGAGTTTTCATCTGCATGACTGGAAGTAGCTTCTGTAATTGGTGATTCTACGTTATGAAACGTTCACTGTCTTTGCATAGTTTAGAGGTTTTGAAAGTTGTAATTAATTCTGAAATTGTTGAATGATTTTGCTTGGTCTGAGGGTCAGTTTAACCTTTAAATTAGATGTTCATCTATGCATATGAGATTTTCGTATTCCTGTTTTTTCTTATGTGTCTTCATATACAATAACCATATCAGGCTCAGCTATAAGCTACCTCTTCATCCAGTTTTAGGTCACCTTTAAAGGCTTTTTTTTTTTTTGTGATAACAAACTTTTAATTCTAGTTATTTAATACACTTTATATCTAATCTGGCAATCGCCCCATGTCCATATTCATAATAACGCACCAGTTATTGGAGGAATTTAATAACAGGAACATGTTACATAACATAAGAACATAAGAACGGCTGTACTGGGTCAAACCAAAGATCCATCTAGCCCAGTATCCTGTCTGCCGACAGTGGCCAGCACCAGGTGCCCCAGAGAGGGTGGACCGAAGACAATGATCAAGCGATTTGTCTCCTGCCATCCCTCTCCAGCCTCTGACAAACAGAGGCCAAAGACACCATTTTATCCCCTGGCTAATAGCCTTTTATGGACCTAACCTCCATGAAATTATCTAGCTTCTCTTTAAACTCTATTATAGTCCTAGCCTTCACAGCCTCCTCTGGCAAGGAGTTCCACAGGCTGACTACACGCTGTGTGAAGAAGAACTTTCTTTTATTAGTTTTAAACCTGCTATCCATTAATTTCATTTGGTGTCCTCTAGTTCTTCTATTTAGGGAACTAATGAAGAACTTTTCTTTATCGGCCCTCTCCACACCACTCATGATTTTATATACCTCTATCATATCCCCCCTCAGTCTCCTCTTTTCTAAACTGAAAAGTCCCAGTCGCTTTAACCTCTCCTCATATGGGACCCGTTCCAAACCCCTAATCATTTTAGTTGCCCTTTTCTGAACCCTTTCCAAGGCCAAAATATCTTTTTTGAGGTGAGGAGACTACATCTGTACACAGTATTCAAGATGTGGGCGTACCATAGTTTTATACAGGGGCAGTAAGATATTCTGGGTCTTATTTTCTATCCCTTTCTTAATAATTCCTAGCATCCTATTTGCCTTTTTGACTGCCGCTGCACACTGTGTGGAAGTTTTCAGAGAACTGTCCACAATAACTCCAAGATCTCTTTCCTGATTTGTCGTAGCCAAATTAGCCCCCATCATACTGTACGTATAGTTGGGGTTATTTTTCCCGATGTGCATTACTTTACACTTATCCACATTAAATTTCATTTGCCATTTTGTTGCCCAATCACTCAGTTTGGTGAGATCTTCTTGGAGTCCCTCACAGTCTGCTTCTGTCTTGACTATCCTAAACAGTTTGGTATCATCTGCAAACTTTACCACCTCACTGCTTACCCCTTTCTCCAGATCATTTATGAATAAGTTGAACAGGATTGGTCCTAGGACCGACCCTTGGGGGGCACCACTAGTTACCCCTCTCCATTCTGAAAATTTACCATTTATTCCTACCCTTTGTTTCCCGTCTTTTAACCAGTTCTCAATCCAAGAAAGGACCTTCCCTCTTATCCCATGGCCATGTAATTTACACAAGAGCCTTTGGTGAGGGACCTTGTCAAAGGCTTTCTGAAAATCTAAGTATACTATATCTACTGGATCCCCCTTGTCCGCATGTTTGTTAACCCCTTCAAAGAACTCTAATAGATTAGTAAGACAGGATTTCCCTTTACAGAAACCATGTTGACTTTTGTCCAACAAATTATGTTCTTCTACATGCTTCACAATTTTATTCTTTACTATTGTTTCAACTAATTTGCCCGGTACTGAAGTTAGACTTACCGGTCTGTAATTGCCCGGATCGCCTCTAGAGCCCTTTTTAAATATTGGTGTCACGTTGGCTACCTTCCAGTCATTAGGTACGGAAGCCAATTTAAGGGATAGGTTACAAACCATAATAGTTCAGCAATTTCCCATTTGAGTTCTTTTAGAACCCTTGGATGAATGCCATCCGGTCCCGGAGATTTGTTAACATTAAGTTTTTCTATTTGTTCCAAGACCTCCTCTAATGACACTTCAATCCGGGACAGTTCCTCAGATTCATCACCCACAAAGGACGGTGCAGATTTGGGAATCTCCCCAACATCCTCAGCCGTGAAGATTGAAGCAAAGAAATCATTTAATTTCTCCACAATGGCTTTATCGTCCTTGATTGCGCCTTTTATAGTTCGATCGTCTAGGGGACCCACAGGTTTTTTAGCAGGCTTCCTGCTTCTACTGTACTTAAAAAACATTTTGTTATTTCTTTTTGAGTTTTTGGCTAGCTGTTCCTCAAAAATCTTTTTTGGCTTTTCTTATTACATTTTTACACTTGATTTGACAGTGTTTATGTTCCTTTCTATTTATCTCACTAGGATTGGACTTCCACTTTTTAAAAGATGCCTTTTTGTCCCTCACTGCTTCTTTTACATGGTGGTTAAGCCATGGTGACTCTTTTTTAGGTCTCTTGCTATGTTTTTTAATTTGGGGTATACATTTAAGTTGGGCCTCTATTATGGTGTCTTTAAAAAGTTTCCATGCAGCTTGCAGGGATTTGGCTCTAGTCACTGTGCCTTTTAATTTCTGTTTAACTAACCTCCTCATTTTTGTGTAATTCCCCTTTTTGAAATTAAATGCCAGGGTGCTGGACTGCTGAGGTGTTCTTCCCACCACAGGAATGTTGAATGTTATTATATTATGGTCACTATTCCCAAGCGGTCCTGTAACGGTTATTTCCTGGACCTGATCCTGCGCTCCACTCAGGACTAAATCGAGAATTGCCTCTCCCTTGTGGGTTCCTGCACCAGCTGCTCCAAGAAGCAGTCATTTAAGCCATTGAGAAATTTCTCTGCTTCTCTTCCTGAGGTGACATGTATCCAGTCAATATGGGGATAATTAAAATCCCCCATTATTATAGAGTTCTTTATTCTCGTAGCCTCTCTAATCTCCCTCAGCATTTCAATGTCAGTATCGCTGTCCTGGTCAGGTGGTCGGTAATATATCCCTACTGCTAATTTCTTATTATTGGAGCATGGAATTACTATCCATAGCGATTCTATTGAACATGTTGATTCACTTAATATTTTTATTTCATTTGATTCTACATTATCTTTCACATACAGTGCCACTGTTGTACCAATAAAAGCAAGCAGGATCTTATGAGGGGGATAAGGCAAAAAGCCACATTTATTGTAAAGATAATAATAAAGAATAAAGAAAAGATAGAAGCAAACATTCATTCAATCATTCATTCAGGTTCTGTGTAGTTGTTATAGTTACCAGCCTGCAAGTTGCTTGTGACAGAATACCGGCCAGGTATTCTGTACACAAATGATGGTAGTGGGGAGCAAAGTCCTGATCAGATGCGCATCTGAAGCTCCTGGTAGGCTGGCAGCAGAACCTTGGACTCTGACTCCATAGTCTTTTGGTCCAGTCTTTATAGGAATTTCTTCCTATGTCAGTCTATGGGAATTGCTGCGTCATGCTGATGTCTACAGGGTGGCTGCCAGGTGCTCGTCAGTGATCTCATAGGGTGGACCTCCAGTCTCCAGTTTTTCTCCACTTGACACCTTTTGGTTGCACTGGCACCTGACGCCTTCTTCAGCCCTTTGATACTGTATTCTCAGGCTGGAACCTCTCAAATCATTCATTCATTGTCCAAGCACTCTCTCTTTTACATACATTCCCTAATTAAAGTTTCACGTACAGTATTTTGTATAATAATAATTTTACATATACAAGAGTTGTAGTTACAAAAAGTTACAAAAGTTTCTGGGTGGCATTTCTTAAAACATTCTCTCTCTGAGTGAGGAGTTAGTTACTGTTATAGTTACAATGTTTCACTTTGCGATTAGGGTTAATTGGTTCACAATGCTTTGAAGAGAACGGGTGTCAATTGTGTAACAATGCCCTTAATCAATTATAGGGCTTGGCTCCCAGAGCAGAATTAGTGGCTTGACAAGCAGCCACTTGCAAAAGTTTGAGCGTGCCCTCGGACACAGAGAGGGGAGCTGTTTCTGGCTACATAGTATTATATTCTTAACAGTTTTAAGTTACATGACCTAATATTACATTCCTAACAAATTATATTCTAGAGGGGCAATAATTATAAATCTAAACATTTAACAATCTTAACAAATAATAATAAATCTAAACACTTATCAAGCTTGATAACACTAAATCTAAACACTTTAACAAGAATAAATCTAAACACTTATATGCTTCTTCTACTTGGGGAATCATTTTTAATACTTTAATATGTTATCCCTACACCACTCCACCACCCACCCAGCCTGCTCTATCCTTCCAATATATTTTATATCCCGGTATGATTGTGTCCCACAGATTTTCCTCATTCCACCAGGTTTCAGTGATGCCTATTATGTCAATCTCCTCATTTAATACTAGGTACTCTAGTTTACCCATCTTATTAGTCAGACTCCTAGCATTTGTGTAGAAGCACTTTAAAAATTTGCCACTGCTTATTTGTCTGCCCTTCCCTGATGCATTGGATTCCTTTGTATGCGGTTGTTTGTCTGCTCTGGCCGTTGGTTTGCCCTCTCCCCTCCTCTCTTTCTGACTACAGCTTAGAGAATCTCTATCAATGGATTCTCCTCTAAGAGAAGTCTCCCTCCGATTTACGTGCATCTCCACACCAATCGGCTTTCCCCCATCTCTTAGTTTAAAAACTGCTCTACAGCCTTTTTAATGTTTAGTGCCAGCAGTCTGGTTCCACCCTGGTTTAGGTGGAGCCCATCCTTCCTGTATAGGCTCCCCCTCTCCCAAAAGTGTCCCCAGTTCCTAATAAATCCAAACCCCTCTTCCCTACACCATCATCTCATCCACGCATTGAGACTCTGAAGCTCTGCCTTCCTACCTGGCCCTGCGCGTGGAACTGGAAGCATTTCCGAGAATGCCACCATAGAGGTCCTGGATTTCAGTCTCTTTCCTAGCAGCCTAAATTTGGCCTCCAGGACATCTCTCCTACCCTTCGCTATGTCATTGGTACCTACATGTACCATGACCACCGGCTCCTCCCCAGCACTACACATAAGTCTATCTAGATGCTTCGAGAGATCTGCAACCTTCGCACCAGGCAGGCAAGTGACCATACGGTTCTCCCGGTCATCACAAACCCTACTATCTATGTTTCTAATGATCGAATCACCCACTACTAACACCTGCCTCTTCCTAACTGGCATTCCCTCCCCCTCAGAGGTATCCTTAGGGCGAGAGGATACCGCAACATCCTCTGGGAGGAGGGTCCCAACTACGGGATGGTTTCCCTCTGCTCCCATTGAATGCTCTGTTCCCTTGAGACTTTCGTCCTCCTTAAGAGCACTGGGGGCTCAGACTGGAGGTGGGACAGTACTACAGGGTCCCGGAAAGTCTCATCAATATATCTCTCTACCTCCCTTAGCTCCTCCAGTTCAGCCACCCTGGCCTCCAAAACCTGAACTCGGTCTCTGAGGGTCAGGAGCTCCTTGCAACGGGTGCACACATACGCCACCCGCCCACAGGGCAGGTAATCATAAATGTTACACTCGACGCAATAAACAGGATAGGCCCCACTCTGCTGCTGGGCTTCTGTCTCCATTTTTCTAATGAATAAGTTTAAGTATAAACTGGGATTCTTTTTAAACCTCTGGAATATAGACTATTATAAGAGTAATGTTTTAAAGAAGGTCAGAAGTCACTAGTGTCCTCTAACCTCCCCCTCTAAACTCCCTCTCCAAACTCCCTGTTAGCTGCTCCTGTTCACAAGCTCCTTGGTCGCTGAGTCACAGGCTTATATAACTCTGGTAGCCCCTCCCCCTGACTGAGGCTCAGCCAATTAACAGAGGCTTCTAGATTTCAAACCTTTTAGAAGCTCCTACAAGCAAGCAAACAAACCAACCAACCAACCAACCAACCAGACAAACACAAGCTCAGCACACAGCAAATATCTCCCCCACACACAAACACACACTCCAGACAGCCACTTACCACAAGGGTCCCATTTTTACTCCTCTTTTACCTGGAGAACTCCCTCTCCAAACTCCCTGTTAGCTGCTCCTGTTCGCAAGCTCCCTGGTCGCAGACAAATGTTAGCAGACAAAATTTCAAGACTTTGAAATAAGGCTATAAAGGCCATAGTAAATAACATCCCCAAACAATTATTATATAATATTCATTTCAAAGTATATACAATTAAAATTTTGTATAACCAATAGCATTTAGCAAATTAATGTATTGTGTGTTACGATGTTTTAAAAGAACTCCTTTATAAAAATGAAACAAAGATTTGAAAGTGGTGCAAGTAAGAGATGGAGAAAGCAACAGAGTGAAGCTGCAGTTGAGAGTTTAAAGCCAATAACATCATTTCTCGCAGAAAAGACACCTCAGCCATTAGACAGTGACCATACTGACAGTGACACTTCCAGTTTTGATGATGAAAACTTTGTACCCACAAATGACATTTCAATGCCACTGCCTCAAAATGAAGTCATTAATCAAGACACAGAAATGCCAACAGTAGTGATAGATGCAGAATCTACGCTCAATTTAGAAACTGCGCAGGCAGAAAATGAGGATCTCAGAGATGCTGTGTAGCAAGAGCAAGAACTTATGACTAGCACAGGACACAGTTTAACAACAGTAACATCAGAACTTGATACTGGACTTTTTGATAAGAACAATGTTGCTCAAATGCAGTCGTTTCTCAAAGTTCATAGAATCATACAACACTAGAACTGTAAGGGACCTTGAGAGGTCATCAGGTACATTTCCCTGCCCTCATGGCAGGACCCAGTACTGTCTAGACCAGCGGTGGCCAACCCACGGCTCGCAAGTCGCATGTGGCTAGCAAAGAAAAAAATTGTGGCTCCTGATGGAACTGGGACAAACCATAACTGCTCAGGTCAGCCACTTTCATGGCCAGGCTGCTCTAAGCCGCATGCATGTTCAAGGCCCGTGCCATTTTGCTCACGGCCCCCAGCACACTACGACTATGTCATATCCTGCATGTGCAGGCCAGGTCACACTCACCGTCCCAGCCTGCATGTGCTAGCAGCCGGCCGCTGAGCGCAGGTGACGGCGGCGGCTCTGGCTCCAGGACTGGGACATGGTGAAAGGGGAGCAGGATGGGGGGCGGGAGGGGAATTGGGTTAGAGTGGGGGGAGATGCCTGGCTTTGGAGAAGGGGAAGAGAGGGAAGGGGAGAGGGATTGGGTTGGGGGGGTGCGCATGGCTTCCCGGCATCCCAGCCAGCACATGCTCAAAGCCAGCTGCTCAGTGCACGTGCCCAGGGCCTGTAGGGGGATGCGTGTGGTAGTAGCAGCGGCTCTGGCTCCGGGACCCAGGCATAAGGTTGGGGGGAGGGGGATTGGGTTAGAGCAGGGAGGGGGGCCCGGCTCTGGGAGAGGGGAGGGGAGGGGGATTGGGTTAGAGTAGGGGGGGGCCTGGCTCTGGGGAAGGGGAGAGGATGGAGATTGGGTTAGAGCAGGCGGGGGGGGGGGAGAGGGAGTTGGAATCCTGGTACTGCACGCCATCTCCAACTTCTCAGGAAGCATGCAGCTGTCGTGGGGAGCAGAGGAAGAGCACACGCTTCCTGAGAAGTTGGAGCTGGCCTGCAGTCTCTCTCTCTCACACACACACACACACACACACCCTGAACAGGCAGGCAGCAGGGGGGAGGAAGTCCAGAGCCGAGCGATAGACCCAGTGTTTCAGGAAGCGTGCCAGCTGTTTATGGGAGGGGAAGGGAGGAGAAGGAAGGGGAAGAACAGCCCGTGTGCTTCCTGAGACCCGGGATCCCCAGGTACCAGCCGAGCTGTCCCTGTCCCCTCCCTGTGGCCAGACCTCCCCCCACCAGCACCCTGCCACTTGCCCCAGCATCCAGCAGCACCCTGCCCCAGCATCCAGCAGCACCTTGCCCCAGCACTCTGTCCCCTGCCACCACCAGCACAGTTGGGGCCACGTTAGTGAGGCTTGGGGTTTTTTGGAGGAGTTGTTTTTTGCATCTCACTTGTGTGGCCCCAGTTGACTTTTCTGTGGGTCAGTGACCCCTGACTCAAAACAGGTTCCCTGCCCCTCTCATAAATAAATACAATGCTGAAACATTTTGTGTTTGACATAATATTTTATTTAAAAATGAAGTCTGGCCAACAAGCCCCCAGTTGAGGCCAAGCCCCCATCTGGCCACAGCATCATAACACTCCTGAACCCCACCCCCCAGACCTCCAAACTGAGCCTATCATACACTGGAACCCCCTGTCCTGAGCCACTCACATCCCCAAACTCCTGAACCCCACATCCCCTGTCTTCTGCCACAACACTCCTGCACCATCCACACACTGCAAATCTGTCCTCTGAACCCATCATACTCCCAGCCTCCCTGCCTTGAGCCCCTCATGCACCCCAGCCCAAACTCCTGCACCCTCACAGCCACAAGCCTGTGGCTCAGCACCCCAACCTTCCACCTGACCCCAACACTGTCCATCCTGGAGCCCCCTCCCTGGGATGGCACACCGGCACCTATTTTCCCCTGGGGTGGCTGCTTTTTTTTTTTTTTGCTCAACAAGTCCCCCCCCCCGGTACGTGGCTTTTCACACTCTGTCCACCACTATTTTGGCTCTTCGTCTCTAACGGGTTGGCCACCCCTGGTCTAAACCATCCCTGATAGATGTTTAGCTAACCTGCTCTTAAATATCTCCTGAGATGGAGATTCCACAACTTCCCCAGGCAATTTATTCCAGTGTTTACCTACCCTGACAGGAAGTTTTTCCTAATGTCCAACCTAAACATCCCTTGCTGCAGTTTAAACCCATTGCTTCTTGTCCTATCCTCAGAGGCCAAGAAGAACAATTTTTCTCCCTCCTCCTTGTGACACCCTTTTAGATACCTGAAAACTGCTATAATGTCCCCTCTCAGTCTTCTCCTTTCCAAACCAAACAAGCCCTTTTCTTTCAGTCTTCCTTCATAGGTCATGTTTTTTATACCTTTAATCATTCTTATTGCTCTTCTCTGGACCTTCTCCAATTTCTGCACATCTTTCTTGAAATATGGTGTCCAGAACTGGACACAATACTCCAATTGAATCCTAATCAGTGCAGAGTAGAGCGGAAGAATGACTTCTCGTGTCTTGCTCACAACACTCCTATTAATGCATCCCAGAATCATGTTTGCTTTTTTTGCAACTGAGTCACACTATTGACTCATATTTAGCTTATGGTACACTATGGCTCCTAGATCCCTTTCTGCCATACTCCTTCCTAGACAGTCGCTTCCCAGTCTGCATGCGTGAAACTAATTGTTCCTTCCTAAGTGTAGTACTTTGTATTTTTCCTTATTAAACTTCATCCTATTTACCATTTCTCCAGTTTGTCTGGATCATTTTAAATTATGACCCTATCCTCCAAAGCACTTGCAACCCCTACCAGCTTGGTATCATCTGCAAACTTAATAAGCATACTCTCTATGCCAATATCTAAATAATTGATGAAGATATTGAACAGAACCGGTCCCAAAACAGACCCAGACCTCTGTGGAACCTCACTTGTTATGCCCTTCCAGCATGATTGTGAATCATTAATAACTACTCTCTGAGAACAGTTATCCAGCCAGTTATGCACCCACCTAATAATAGCCCCATCTAAGTTGTATTTGCCTAGTTTATTGATAAGAAGATCATGCGAGACTGTATCAAATGCCTTACTAGAGTCTAGGTATACCACGTCCACTGCTTCTCCCTTATCCACAAGATTGGTTATTCTCTCGAAGAAGGATATCAGCTTGGTTTGACATGACTTGTTCTTTACAAATCTATGCTGGCTGTTACCTATCACTTTATTATCTTCCAGATATCTTTGCAGATTAATTCCTTAATTACTTGCTTCATTATCTTTCCTGGCACAGAAGTTAAACAGAAGTAAAAGTGAAAGTTAGTTGTTTTCAGATTCCAAGTAATATACCGAAAGATGCTGAAAATCATGCTTTTTCCACTCATCTGCTGACAAAAACTCTTCCAAATGGAGAGATCTACACAAGAGACTGGCTTTGCTGGAGTATGGAAAAGCAGGTCTGTACTGTGTACCCTATTTCAATTTTAACACTAATACTTCAAATGCATCAGTACTGTCTGATCCATCCAGTTGGAGCATCAGTAGAAGTAGGAGGAAGTTGAAAGACCAAATACATGTGCATGAAACTTCAGAATTGTATAAAGATAACTATGTTACATGGATATCAGCTAGTAGAACAGCACTAGCTGACAGTTCAACTGAAAACTTACTCCTGAGTGAAATAAACACAGACATTGATACTTGGAAAAAACTCCTTGAGTGCTTATTGAATGTCATTCTTTTTCTTTCTGAATAGGGATTGGCTTTGTTTGGTTCCAGTCAATGTATGGGTGACCCTACAAACAGAAAGTTTCTTGGTATATTTGAGCTTCTTAGCAAGAATGACCCACTTTTATCAGGCCATGGTAAGTGTGTTCGTGAATCACAAGAAAGCAGAAAACATATGCAAGTCCTTTATCTGTCTACCAGAATACAAAACAAATTTATTGAGCTGTGTGGGACACTTGTGCAAACAACAATTCTTGAAGAGATATACCATGCAAAATACTTTTCAATTATTATTCAATTCCAGACTGTTCTTATAAAAACAGATGACTGGTTGTTCGATATGTTAAAATTGCAGGAAGTTCATTTTGTTTGATAATTTCAGGAAAAAACTGAAAAAGAAATCACTGCTCGAGTATTAGAAATTCTGGAAGTCTTCAAATTAAATTTTCAAGTCTGCATTGGCCAAGCCTATGACAATGAATCCAATATAGCTGGGAAGTACACTGGTGTACAAGCAGTACTTCTTGAGCAAAATCCAAACTGTATTTTCTCCAATTGTGGCAACCACATGATAAATCTTGTCGGCGTTGATTGCACTGAATCATTCAAGGAAGCAATCACATGCTTTGCAACAATCCACCTATTGTACAATCTCTTCAGAGGCAGTCCTCGTAAGTGGGGAAATTCTGAAGCATCATCTGCCTGTTTCCCTTCATGGCATGTCGACAATGAGATAGTCAGTGTTAAATCAGTTGCACAGCATTTGGACACTGTGAAAGAGACTTTAGGTGAGCTTGAATCTCTTACTCTCGCAGCACAGGCTTGCACTGAGCTTAAGCCACTTCAGAAGTATACATCCAAATTTAAATGCATTTTAATGTCATCCATATGGATAAACCTGCTAAAAATGAGCCATTAAACTAATCTTGTAATTGAAGCACACAATACTACAGTAGATGTTGAGAGGAATAACATTGAACGACTTCTTAAAGATATTCAAAAAAGATATTCATGATCAATGGGACGCAAACCTTTCTGAGTCCAAATCAGTGGCACAGGGTATTGACATTCCATCTGAATTTTCCACCAATCACAGCCTAATATCTCAATCTGATTCAGAAAAGCACTATCGAGTAAGTGGTTTTTTGTTTTGTTATTATTGACTCCATCAAATCTGGTCTTACACATAGATTTGAGTCATTGTGACAAATTTGTACCCTTTTTATATTCCTTTGGGAGTTCAGAGAACTAAGTGAAGAAGATCTATATTCAGCGGCTGAACAGTTTCAACAAAGGTACAACAATGAAATTTCAAGACATCTCTGTGAGGAGATCGTTTTCCTGAAACATATACATTCCACCAAAATCAGACTGCAAGCCAAAAGAACTGCTTCAAGAAATAGTCTATCTTGGCCTCTTGACTGTATTTCCTAATATCACAATTGCATTACATATTTTTGTCAGTCTCCCTGTATCAGTGGTTTCAGGTGAATGCACATTCAATGTGTTAAAACAAGTGAAAAACTATCATTGTTCTGCAATGGACCAAGAGTGTTTGAATGGGCTCGCAATGCTTAACATTAACAGTGATTTTGCATGTAAATTAGAATTTTCTTCGATTATAAGTTTGCACACAACAAAGCCAGAAAAGCATTCCTAAAATGAAGAGTTTTGCTTGCAGCTGAAACTCACACTTCAAGTTACATTTTTAATATACATGCTATTGGTATAGAATCATAAAATATGATGGGACCTCGAGATATCATCAAGTACAGTCCCCTGCCCTCATGGCAGGACTAAGCACCGCCTAGATCATCCCAGATAAATGTCTATCCAACCGTCTCTTAAAAATCTCCAGTGATGGAGATTTGACAACTTCCCTAGGCAATTTATTCCAGTGTTTAATCATCCTGACAATTAGGAAATTGTTCCTAATGTCCAACCTAAACCTCCCTTGCTGCAATTTAAGCCCATTGCTTCTTGTCCTATCATCAGAGGCTCAGAAGAACAATTTTTCTCCTTCCTCCTTGTGACATCCTTTTAGATACTTGAAAACTATCATGTCCCCTCAGTATTCTCTTTTCTAAACTAAACAAGTCCAATTCTTTCAGACTTCCCTGATAGCTCATGTTTTCTAGGCCTTTAATCAGTTTTGTTGCTCTTCTCTGGACCTTCTCCAATTTTTCCACATCTTTCTTGAAATGTAGTGTCCAGAACTGGACACAATACTCCAGCTGAGGCCTAATCAGTGCAGAGTAGTGTGAAAGAATGACTTCTTGTGTCTTGCTCACAACACACCTGTTAATGCATCCCAGAATCATATTTATAATGGTATAATGACTTAATTGTTAATAAATAAATATCTCAAGTAGTGATGTGAGGTGAGAATATTCTCTAGAGAATATTCTCTGAGAATGAGACTATTCTGAGGATATTCTCCAAAAGATTATTTCCCGAGAATTTTTGAGAATTTTCTAATTTTTCATTTCCTCTTGAAATAATATATTGTATTCAACTTTTAGAACACCCTGAATGTTAAAGAGCTTTCTTGATCATTCAAGATAGTTTGAGAAAGTTATAGAATGTTCCAGAATGTTATGGAACTTTCTAGAACATTCATGAGTCAGGAATTCTGACTGTTATGGAACTTTCTGGAAGCATCACAAAAAGTATATAAAGAGGCAATAACACATTAATTCTCTTTTGTGAAAGGTGTAATTGTGTTTTCATCAGTATGAAAAGAAGAACTAAGCCTAAAAGTGATGTGTGGAATTATTTCCTTCATAAAACAGTTAAAGACAAAGTATTATATGAATGTAAGTACTGCAAGGCTAAATACATCAGAAATGCAACAAGGATGAGAACGCATATTTCCAATTGTTTGAAGACTCCTGCTTACATCAAGGAAAAGGCAACAACATTCTCAGAGTCCAGAAGCAGATCACCTCAACCATCAACTGCATCAACATCTATAGAACACTGTGATAGTGCTAGTGAATTGATATCATCACCTTCCACATCTAGTTCAGCCAAGGTGTCTCACTCTATAAGTCACTGCTTTGATTCTAGGAATGAAACTGAAAACAAAGTTTTGGATGAATTTTTTGCACAAGCTATATTCTCATCGGGATCACCTCTTTTACCGGTTGAAAACGAAGATTGTATTATTTTCATGCAAAAATTAAGACCATTTTACAAGATTCCATCCAGGTACACACTTTCTAACAAACTTTTGGAAGCTGAATATCAATGTGTTGATGTTCTTATAAAAACAAAAATTGCTGAAGCCTCTTCTCTTGCACTGCAGTGTGATGATTGGAGCAACCAAAGAAATGAATCTGTTATATATTTTATTATATCAACACCCCAACCAGTGTTTTACAAGACAGTGGCAACAAAAGTTGAATGCCATACTGCTGAGTATATGGCATTCTGTATGGAAGAAATAATGACAGAAATAGGCACTGAAAAATTTGGTGCCATTGTCACTGATAATGCTGCAGCAATGATGAAATCCTTATCAATGCTTAACGAAAAATACAATTGCATTGCTATGTACACTTGTGCTGCTCATACACTAAATTTGTTAATTGGTGACATAAGTAACTTAAAATCTGTTCAAGAAACTGAAGCTACCTGTAAAACTATTGTGAAGGAAATTAACAAATCACAAGTTTTACAAGCTCATTTTACTGCATTTCAAAAAGAGAAAAATCAAACTTGTGCACTTATTGCCAGTTAAAACTAGGTGGGGTTCCATTTTATATTGTTTGAAAAGTTTATTGAAATAAAAAAATGTCTTAAAATGCCTTGCTGTCCATGAAGATTTACAGGCTAAACTGAGCAAACGTACCAGGAATTCAATCCTGGATGAAGATGTATTTTGGGTACGGGTCCAAAAACTGCATGCACTGATAAGTCCTGTTGTTAAATGGATTACACTGCTTGAATCTGACCAGCCAAAAATGAGCAAAGTTCCTGAATGTTTCAGGGAATCAAGCGATCATTTTGATAGGCTACTTCCCGAAAGTCCACTTGCCAAACAAGAAAAACAGGATGTGATGAAAAGTTTTGAAAAAGAAAAGATATGGCTCTAAAAGACATTCACTATGCTGCAAATATTCTAGATCCAAAATTCAAGTGCCTTACTAGAAATGAACAAATACAAGGAACTGAATTCATCGATAAATTAGTCAAAAGAATGTATGGCACTGATCACTCAGCAAAAGTAATTGCAGAGCTTGCAGAGTTTCGTGCTAAAGAAGGTTTTTTTTGAAAATCATATGTAACAAAATCAGCTGGCTCAGTAGATGCAGTAACATGGTGGAAAGGTATTTTCTATGGATCAAAATTAGGGAAAGCAGCGATCAACATATTGAATATGCCACCAACAACGGCAGCAACTGAAAGAAGTTTCAGTACTTACAGTATCATTCACAATGCAAAAAGAAACAAGTTAACACAAGAAAGGGCAGGCAAGCTGACATTCATAGCCCATAATATAAAGCTTCTTAAAAACCCAAATGATGCGCCGTTGAAATCCCCAAGAGAAAAAAGGAAACAGAACCAGAGAAATGAGGAAGAAGAAACTGATGATGCTGAAGAGAAAGAAGAAGAAGTCAAAGAAGTGGATATGTATGTGGAAGAAGAAGAGAGAGAAATATATGAGTCAGATTTGGAAAGTGCAGATTCTGATTAGACTTGTATTCAATACAGAAAGTTAAAAATATTTGTATCCTGCAACAGAAGATTTGTAATAAAAGTTCTAGTAATTTAAACCTCTGTCTTTTTTTCTTTACTTTCCCGAATTTTCATTTTAACAGTTGGAAACTTTCATGATTCTTGACGTTTTATTAAAGAAAGACATTATTATAAATAGTAAAATTCTTTAAAAACTATTTAACAAGAATTTAAGAGAAAATTCTCAAAAATTCTCGCATTGGAGAATATTCTCAAGAACATTCTCGAGAATATTCTCTGAAAGTTTATTCCCAAGAATTTAACATCACTAATCTCAAGTATTCATTTTCATATATTCTTTTGGTTTTAGTATGCCCCTGGGGATGAGAAGTCAGATATGTGGGGGGTCTGGGGCTGAGGCCTCTATACTCAAAGTGGCCTGGGCCTCTGTCATTCTCTGAGAGGGCCTGGCTGTACCTAGAGCTACATCTTAAGCTATTTGGAAACTGGAACGGGGGCAGAAGGTAGCTATCCACTTGGGGTATGTCTAGACTGCATCCCTCTGTCGGCAGAGGGATGCAGATTAGGCAGGTCGACATTGCAAATGAAGCGGGGATCTAAATATCCCATGCTTAATTTGCATAAAAATGGCCGCCTTTTTGCCGACTGAGCACTTTGTCGGCAAAAAGAGGCAGTCTGGGGGGGATCTGTCGAGAAAGAAAGCCTTTTTCGACAGATCCTGTAAACCTCCTTGCAGGAGGCATAAGGGATCTGTCAAAAAAGGCTTTCTTTCTCGACAGATCCCCCTCTAGACTGCCTCTTTTTGCCGACAAAGTGCTGAGTTGGCAAAAACGGTGGCCATTTTTATGCAAATTAAACGTGGGATATTTAAATCCCCACTTCATTTTCAATGTTGACCTGCCTAATCTGCATCCCTCTGCCGACAGAGGGATGCAGTCTAGACATAGCTTTGGTGTCATGACTGAGACATAGATGGCCATACCAGTAATCAGAGCAGGAGTGAGGCCAAGTCATGTACCAGGAAGTCAGAATCCAAGACCCACCTGCTGGCAAACCAAAAATCATGCAATAAGAGGAGCCAGGGTCAGAGTTACCAGGAGACTGGAGTCTGAGACTGGCCAGAAGGCAATTTGAGAGTCAGGCATCATGAGACTGGTAGAGTCAGATTACCAGGAGATCAGGGTCAAGTGCCAGATTAAATCAACAGTCCTAACTTTTATTTTTCTATTTCCTTCATCTTCCTGCTTGATAGGCAAAAGTCTCTTGTCTTCAGAACCCTGGGTACCTGGAAACTTCAGGCATAGTGTCATGGTTTATAGTGATTATTCCTCCACTTGGAGCCTCACAGGAATTGTGTAGACTAGGATTTAAGGTGAGATGCTAGCACATTAGTTAATGTGTTAACACATTTTACAATTTTGGTCTAGAAAAAGCAGGCTGCTTTTAATAATGGGAAATTGTTTGATTAAAGCCTACTCTTTCCCCTAACCTCTACTAGCATCACACCTTTTTAATGGTACCTCAGACAAAACTTTAGCATTAGTTTTGACTAGGAAAAGTGCCCAAGTTTAAGTCAGGTGTAGTTAATACATAGTAGCTAAACCTAATCTAAAAGTGAGTTTTTTTTTCTAGTGCACTTTCATTATTATTGAGAACTCCACCGCTTCCAACGAATAGTTGGACCTCTGTCAGGTCTTTTTGTTCCTAATTATTTCTTGTCTTTAACTCTGCTGGCCATAGATATCTCCCTGTTTTCTTTTGGTTCCTTTGTAATTTTTTACAGTCCCTAGGTTCTGATTTCTCTTAATTTCTATCAGCTTCCCCTTTTTTCATTTGTTATATAATTTTTATAGTTGCTTTCCCTTAACCTCTAAGCCAGGTTGGCTTTTTAACCCATTGTAGTGTTCTTTCTCAGTTGTGTGATTGAAAACTAAGGCCGTGTCTGAACTTCCACTTAAAAAAGATACCTTCCCACTTGGAGTGACATAGCTTACATTGACTTAATCTGGTGTTTACACCATGCTGTCGGCGGGAGATGCTCTCTATCCAACATTGTTTCCGTCTCTTGTTCATCAGCATAGCTTCCACCTCTCGTTCATTCATGGAGAGCACTCACCCATCAACTTGTATCTTCACCAGACCTGCTAAATCCATGCTACTGCATCCACCACCGTGCTGCTGAGGTAGTGCAGTAGTGAAGACAAATCCTACGACTTAGGTGTGGGAACTCAGTGATACAATATTGTGACAGAACACAAACTAGTTTTATTTTTGCTTTATTTTAATCTGCTAGAGGTGAAACTGCATACAGTTCTTAATGTGTGTTCTGTTTTTAAACTTTCTGCATTATTATATCACTCATAATGGATGTTCAGAAATCCTTAAATAATAGCCCCATTGAATTCTCTTTTCACTAACTAAACAGTTCTATAACTTTTTGTTGTAGTATTGATCTGTGACTACTGCAACTCAATTTACTTTACTATTTCAGTCAGAGTAAAAGAGAATGCTGTTAACATAATGCTTTCTGGTTTGGTCTAGCACTGGAGCACTGAGCTGAAATCAGTGTGACTGTCTTACAGTCAGGTCTGATATTGGGGAGTAATTTGGAACCAGTACAGATGGAAAATAGAAAACACTTTTGAAATACTCCAAATAATGAGATTTGCTTACCAAAATAGAGCAGAATAATTTATTATAAAATACTTTGTGTTTACATTTTCATTAAAATGACATTCAAAGCAAAAAAAAAATCATTAAATAATGAGCAAAAATAAACAATAAATATAATAATTTTAAAAAATTCAATTTGAGTCTGAGAACGGTGTTATGTGCGTGGGATCTTTCAGTAGGCTATAGAATCTACATTGTTACCCCTGCAGAAGAATGTTAGCTATTTGTCCTGTAGCATTTAGGTGGGACGATAAGGCACCAATGATCCTCATAGCACTATAATTGCTTGCAAACTTGACCACATGCTTTCCATATGTATACTGAGGCCTTGGCTACACTACAGAGTTCTGTCAAGTTCTGGTGACTATCAAAAACTGGTATAATTGTGTCACTTGTGCATATTCATACACTGCTCCTTCTGTTGGCAGAGCACATCCAGAGTTGATGCTCTAGCAGTTCACTGTGGGTAGCTATCCCACTGTGCTACTTGCCACCTTCTGCAGTTAGGAGTTGTTGGAAGATGGAATAGATCACAGATTTTCTCCTCCCATCATTCTATGGTCTTCCAACTGTGTTTTGTAACTTTTTTCAATGGCCCCTGTTTACTGGTTACCTGCCCTCTCTGTCTGAAAGAATGGATACTGTACTGTTCTCTACTTTTACACTCACTATTATGAACACATCATAGCTGGTCATGAAGTATATTATGAGCAGGAATCAGAGGTTCCTGAAATACTGTGCACCATGGAAAAAAACAACATCAGATTACTTTCAGTATTCGCCTAGTGGTCCATCCCTTTTGGGCTTGGGAAACAACACTCAGTAGCAGGATTGCATGGCTATGCAGGTCTGAAATGATGAGCATTGGCTGCAGAACTTGTGGATGTGGAAAGCCTCCTTCCTGGAACTGTCTATGGAGCTTGTCCCAGCACTGCAGAGCAAGGACATCAAAATGAGAGCAGCCCTCTCAATGGTGAAGCATGTGGTGATCTCTGTGTGGAAGTTGGCAACGCCAGACTGCTACTGGTCAACTGTGAATCAGTTTGGCACCGGGAAGTTGATTGTTGGGGCTGCGTTAATGCAAGTGTTCAGGGCAATTAATTGCCTCCTGCTGTGAAGGACTGTGTTTCTTGACAATGTGCGTGAAATAGTGGATGGCTTTATGGCAATAGGATTCTGTAACTGCAGGAAGGCAATAGATGGAATGCACATGCGAGTTTTGGCACCAGACCATCTTGTGACAGAGTACATCAGTAGAAAGGGCTATTTCACAATGGCATTGAAGGTGCTTGTGGATCACTATGGCCATTTCACTGACACTAACATGGGGTAATCCAGGAAGGTGCATGATGCATGCCTCTTCAGGAACACTGCCCTCCACAGAAAGCTACAAGCAGAGACTTTTTTTCAAGACCAGAAGATTCCATTGGGGGATATTGAAATGCTCATTGTGATCCTGGGAGCATAACCTCTACTCCCAGGGCTCATGAAGTTTTACACAGGAAACCTGAATAGCAGCAGGAAGCAGTTCAACAGTAGGTTAAGCAGGTGCAGAATGACTGTAGAATATTCTTTTGGCAGATTGAAAGCACACTGGTGCTGCCTTTCTCGCTGATGAGTTCTAAATGAGGAAACTATTCTCATGCGCATAGCAGCCTGCTGCATGCTCCATAATATTTGTGAAACTAAAGGCAAAACATTTTCCCTGGAAAGCAGATGTGGCTGATTTTGAGCAGCCAGACATCAGGGCTATGAAAGGAGTACAATGGGGAGCTATTTGAATCTGGAAGGCTTGGAAGCACCATTTTGACAATGAGCAGTAGTAATGTGTCTTTCTACATAGCACTCTGCCATGGTTGATTAACTTGCTGTCTTGCATGAAAATTTTGATGATTCCTGACTGTGATTTGTACTTAGCAAATGATCAAATTGTCACTGTATATTAATTTCAGCAGCAACCCTGTGTATAGGAGACAAATAAATATTACTTATCTTTCAGAGCATTTGTTTTTATTAAACACTAATTATCAACACATACAAAATGCTTGGTGGGAAGGGAGATAACAGTGAAGGGCAGTGCAGGCTTTCTTTTGCTTGGGGACCATTGAGTAGTGGAGCAGAACATTGGCCGGACGGCGGGGGAAAGCTGTAGGACTTTAGTAAGGGGAGGGGAATGACGATGCTGTGGCTTCAGCACTGCAGTTCAGTCCCAGCAATGCATGGCACAGAAGAAAATAGCCAGTGTGCCATACTTCAAATGCTCTGAACCTTATCAGACTTTAGCAGCAAAGCAAGAGGGGATATTGATGGGCAGGCGGAGATGGTAGAAGTATATAAAATAATGCATGGTATGCAGAAAGCAACTTGGGTCCTTCTGTTTAGTCTCTGTATAAGAACAAGGGGACAAACTGACAAAAAGGAAATATTTTACTACACAATACAGAAGGAACCTATAGAACATAAGACCTCCAGGTAAGTAACTGAGTCAAACAGGATTCAAAGCCATTTCATTCACAGTTACATTAGGTAGGTTAAAAATAATTCCCTTAGCATCTTGCCTGGAAGCTGCAGACTTTAGTCATATGCCTGTATTTGCATGTGTATTTACATTTGACTACCCTTTCTAGAAACTCCTGAGGCTCCCAGAAAACACACACTCCAGCATTTTCTGCCCAATCCCTGTACCTTCTCTGTTTGTCCTCCCTCTTCACCTCTTTTCAAGAACCAGTAGTTCCCCGAATCTCTGCTAGATGGCATGACAAGCTACCTCAATAATAACAATGTGATAAAACAAACTTCCTAACACGTAAGCTTCAGGGATCCCAGGGAGACTGCTCCACTTATCACTCTTCGCTTCTGTTTTTCTCCCCTTCTTTATGTATCTGTTATTGTTCAAATTTTTATCTTATTCTACAGATTGGAGACAACAGCTACACTTTCAATTTCATAATTTATACAAAAAATAACTTGGTAAACAGCAGGAGCCCAGTTCTGCTCTCTGATTCACAGATGAAAGGGATTAAGTCAATGGATGTCAAAGCATGAAACTGAAGGCAGAATTGGTCCTAAAAGAGGTCCTGGCATCACTCCTCTCACCTTTCTTGCACTGTAAATGCTATAAACCAAGCCACAGTTGTACCTTTCCCTCCTTAGACTGTAAACCCTATAAACGTAGTTGCAGCTGTAGCTTTTCCCCTTACACTTTAAACTATGTACATTTAGCTCCAACTACCTATCTCACATCTCATTTTGCCACCACAGTGCCATGCAGGAGTGGCAGAGATGTTACCTGAATGCTGATAGCAGCAAGCACACTTGTTTAAAAAGGATATTTTGGTGTTGTTTCTTCATCCTAATTAATAAATACAAGGAGCCTAATTCTCATCCTACTTATACTGGTAAAAGAGAAACTCTACTGAAGTCAATGGAGTAACACTTCTGTAAAGTTAGTGTTAGGGAGGGTCAGAATCAAAATGTTTAGACAGTGGCATTTTGAAAAATCAGAATTGTGAGCTGCCATTCCAACATATGGCATTTTCTGATGAGTTTAAGTATAGTTTATTGATTTTTTTATAATAAATATAGGTGCTTGAGTACTGTGGCAATGGGCAGCAGTAAAATACCCTAAAATAAATTAACCTTTAAGTTATATGGAGCTGCTTACACTTTCTCCTGGACTTGTCTGTAATGGGAAATGTTCTAAAGAAACAATAGATGTTTTAAAGAAATATGAAACTAATAAATCAGACTGGGGTAAAATGATCTTATCTTTCATCATGAAATCTAATAGTATGTATTGTATTACAATCACCATCCATAGTTTTACCTTTTCTAGCCAGGACTGCTGATTAAACATCCTTCTAAAAGTTAGTAATCCTGTACAGATGACAGAGAGGAAACAGTGAGAAAAATAGTGAATATATTATAAATAATACTGACATCCGTTTTCACTCCATTTCTCCCTCCTGAAGGGATGAAGAATAATTATAGCAATGACTCCTAATTTAGGATGAATACATTTTGTCCCTGAGTAGAATTTCAGAGCAACATCTAACTAAAACCAAGGGAAAAAAAGCATCTGCACTGTGGTGAAAGCAGGTTATTTACAGGCCATACAAAGAATTTCAATAGTGTTTTTCAAAACAATACAGAGGCTATTTAGAAATCAGTATATAAATTAAAACCTCAGAACCCCTTTATACTAACAACACATGTCGAAACCACTTTTATAGACAGAAAATATCACATTTATCTTTGTAGTGAACATAAAAAACCTACATTTTGCATGTTTAATATCAAAATTTAAAATAATGTACCAGATACGTGCTCAAAATTCATTGAAGACTTTCCTATTAATATCTTCTTCATTGTTAGGAATGCTCACATTGTTTGTAATTTTACATCATTATGATGAAACAACAGATAAGAAACAGACAATACATCCATCACTTATAATATTGTCTATTTCTTATCTGTTGTTTCATCATAACAAATCACAAGGAACAAGATATTCAAATCATTTCTCCTTGGAAAAGGTAAGAACAAAGGAAATAGAAGGAGAAACAGAAAAGTAGAAGATGACAAGAGGGCATCAAACAAAGTGGGAATATACTGCAACACATGATTTCAATAAAGTATGTATTAACAATTTGTAATTTCACCTATGTAGCTCCTAAATATACAATTTTAAATTCTGATTTTCAATAATTAGTCAATATTTCTCTACATTTGTAAAGTTCTCTGTATGTGTTATAAGCAACTCTTATCAAATTTACCATTTCAATGAATTTCACAGCCTGGTCATAAAAGGATTTATTTTTACCTTGAGTGATCTATAGAAGACGTACTACTGTATGTCAATCAGACAAGAAGCAAGTAACATCTGATTACAAGAGGGGCCATTACAATACCAAACCTTCCACCCTCTCTCTCTCTCTCTCTCTCTCTCTCTCCAGTCCTGAGGGTGGTTACCAAACTTCAGAAGACCTGTTTAACTGATAGCTACACCAGGATAGTTCTACTGTACTTTTTTTTTAAACAATACCCTCTTCGGTGCATAGTCTGAATAGTCTTCGCGAGCAATTGTAGGTGAATATGAGTGCTGAATCAACATGGATTTGTAGAAATACTTTTTGTGGACTTGCCTTATTAACAACTTACTACTCTACCTTCTGGAAACCAAGATCAATATATCAGAAATTAGTGCATCTGATCTCTGTTGAGAGAGTCAGAAATGATGATCTTGTTAATCAAAAATCTATCTTAGATATTTACACAACATCAAAAGATTCTAGATGGGACTCCAGTGCGAACCACTGATACCACCAGAGGAACAGGAACTGAGGTGGGAAATGACCCATGCAGCAAGCATGGGGTACCTGGCTCCTAGGCTGGAGTTTTGAACTGCTGTTTACTAGGCACTAGGTTGGAAGCTGGGGGGAACCAGGAGAGCCCAGGTTCCCCTAACCTGGTGATAGGCTCTTGCTACTGGGTGGCACCAGGCTAGGTGATGGCAATGATGCATTCATTCCCAGACAAAATAACCTGTGAGAACTTCAGGGATTCCCACAGGAACAAAGAGACCCATGCAGAGATACCTGGAAAGAAAACTTCACAAAGCAGGTATGTACAATGAACAGATGGAAATCAAAACAGGCCATGATGCTGGGATTTTGATGACTAATCCTATTAAGGTGAACAGGGAAAACAGATGAAAGCTTCATAAAATGGGAAATTCATAATTTGTACTCACACTCAACCAGACCCACCAGCAGGGTGAGGCAAAAGGGGAAATTGCCCAGGGGTCCAGGCAATTTAAAATCAAGACCACAAGCAAACTGATCCAAGTGAGGACCAGGCTAGGAGGGGAGGCTGAGGGCAGCTAAGCCAAAGTGGGATAACTAAACACTGAGAGGGTATGTCTACACTACAGCACTAATTCGAACTAACTTAATTCGAATTAGTTAATTCGAACTAAGCTAATTCGAATAAGTGCATCTAGACCTAAAAAATAATTCAAATTAGCGTTTTGCTAATTCGAACTAGCATGTCCACATTGAGTGGACCCTGAACCGAAGTTAAAGCTGGCCGGAACCAGTGCCAGCAGGGCATCAGGTTAGGACTTAGAGCGTGGAGCTGCTGCCTCAGGCTAGCCGAGGGCTGTGCTTAAAGGGACCTGATCCCCACCCCGGACAGACAGTTCTCAGGGTTCCCCGCTTGCTTGTGTACCTCGATGAGGGACAGCAAAGCAGTCCTGTCTTGGAGTGCCCTGAGTGCCCACACTCGGCACATCACAGCACATGGCCATCAGCCCGGCTGCACTTGCTGCAGGCTGCCATCTGGGGGGGGGGGTCAATCAGGGGGCTGTCAGGATCCAGGAGGCCCTGCAGGAGAGCTTCCACCCCGAGGAGCCCGCAGAGCCACCCCAGTCCTCCCCATCGGGGGCTCGTGCCCCATTCCTCCCTCACCTCCTTCCACTTACCCCTCCCCAGCCCCCCTTCCTGATGTAAAAAATAAAGGACACATGTTCAAAAATAGAAACTCTCTTTATTTAACAAAACTGGGGGGGGGGGATTAACCTCTGGGGAGACTGGGAAAAGGAGGTGGGAGAGGGGAAGAGAGAGGGTGGGAGAGTGGACGTGGAAACCTGGGAGGAGGAAGCTGGAAGGGGGAAGCCAGGGGAAGAAGGAGGAGGGGAAGTCTAAAACTATGGTATGCCATATTTTCAGGACTGTGTACAGATGTGATCTCCTCACCTCAAAAAAGATATTTTGGCCTTGGAAAGGGTTCAGAAAAGGGCAACTATAATGATTAGGGGTTTGGAACAGGTCCCATATGAAGAGAGGCTACAGAGACTGGCACTTTTCAGCTTAGAAAAGAGGAGACTGAGGGGAGATATGATAGAGGTCTATAAAAGCATGAGTGGTGTAGAGAGGGTGAATAAAGAAAAGTTCTTCATTAGTTCCCATAATAGAAGGACTAGAGGACACCAAATGAAATGAATGGACAGCAGGTTTAAAACTAATAAGCGAAAGTTCTTCTTCACACAGCACATAGTCAACCTGTGGAACTCCTTGCCACAGGAGGCTGTGAAGGCTAGAACTATAATAGAGTTTAAAGAGAAGTTAGATAAATTCATGGAGGTTGGGTCCATGGAGTGCTATTAGCCAGGGGGTAGGAACAGTGTCCCTGGCCTCTGTTTGTGGAAGGCTGGAGATGGATGGCACGAGACAAATTGCTTGGTCATTGTCTTCGGTCCATCCCCTGCGGGGTACCTGGTGTTGGCCGCTGTCGGCAGACAGGCTACTGGGCTAGATGGACCTTTGGTCTGACCCAATACGGCCGTTCTTATGTTCTTATGTTCTAAGCTCAGGGCTCAGGGTCGGGGGTCTCACTGGACCAGCTTGATTTTCATGCAAACCTGCTCCTGGGTTCGCATGTGGCCTTTGGTGACCAGGCTGGCAGCTATCCTGCCCTAGACGGCCGCATTCCTGTGCCTAGTGCGGAGGTCGTGGATGTTGGAGGCCTCCCCCAAAACCTCGATGAGGTCCACGATCTCCGCACTAGACCAGGCGGATGCCCGCCTCTTGTGGCCCCGGGCAGGCTCCTGGGAGCCGCCAGCCTGGTCCTGGGAGGAGGCGGAGGGCTGGGTGGCAGCGGGTGGCTGGCTCATGCCGTGCCAGGTGCAGGGTCTGCTGGCTGGGTGCTGGCAGGCTTGCAACTGGCATGAGCACTGTAGCCAGACCGTGCCCCTTTAAGGGCTCCGGAGCCGGGAGGGGGGCAGAAAAGTTTCCCTGGTTTGGCCCAGAGTGGCCACCAGGGCAAGCTGGGAAGGGCTAGCCTCCAACTAGTTCGAATAAGTGGCTACACAGCCCTTAATTCGAACTACTTAATTCGAACTAGGCGTTAGTCCTCATAGAATGAGGTTTACCTAGTTCAAATTAAGCGCTCCGCTAGTTCGAATTAAGTTTGAACTAGCGGTTTGTATGTATAGACGCTATGAAAGTTAATTCGAACTAACGGCTGTTAGTTCGAATTAACTTTTTAGTGTAGACATACCCAAACAGACTGGTGTGGAGATATTGAGATCTCTGTAGGGGGGATATGACCCAGAAGTGAGCTAGATGATCCTGACACTGAAGGGCAATTGCTTCAAGTGTGAGCATGAAGGGCATTTTAGGCAGGAGTGTCCCCTTCATGGACTGTAGCTATGAGCAGGTGTGGACAGCAGGTACCAGAGTCTGGAAATGAAGCTTTCCCAAGATCCTACTATATATACAGTTCAACAGTACCAGAGTGACCGGCCTGGTGAACTCCAGGTGTAACTTGACCATGCTACAGACATGCTTGCTAGAGTACCCACTTTGAGCTCCGGAAAGAGCAGCTCTGCCACCCCTCCAGAGTTGAGTGTCATAATGACAGCTACTAGCACCCAAGAAATTCTGCTGGAGACTTCTCCACTTAGCCCACTCAGTGCCATGTGCAGTGCACTTGGGGAGGGAAGAGACATTAGAGAGAGTGACCTTTAGTTTTTTCCTGGTTGGAGATCCTCAGATGTCCATGACTTCTGGGCCTTGTGCCCTGAATGCCAGCTAGCAGGGACCAAAGAAATGCCAAAATCCCCCTGATCACTTATGAATATGTTGAATAGCACTCGTCTCAGTTTAGATCCCTCGGGGGGAGGGTATCACTATTTACCTCTTCCATTCTGAAAATTAACCATTTATTCCTACTCTTTGTTTTCTGTCTTTTACTAGTTGATGATACATGAGAGAATCTTCCTTTTTATCCCACATTTCTTTCTTTGCTTAAGAGCCTATGGCAAGGGACCTTGACAAAGGCTTTCCAAAAGTCTGCATGCATTATATCTACTGGATTACCATTGTCCATATGTTTGTTGACCCCCTCAAGGGATTATAATAGACTGAGAAGGCATAAATTCCCTTTATAAAAGCTGTGTTCACCCAATATATCATGTTAATCTATGTTTTCTGATAATTCTATCCCTTGCTATAGTTTCAAACAATTTCACTGGTACTGAAGTTAGGTTTACTAGCCTATAATTTCCAGTACCTCATCTGGAGCTTTTTCTAAAAATCAGTGTTACGTTAGCTACTCTCAGTCATCTGGTACAAAGGCTGATTTAAGCAATAGGTTACTTAATGATTTTATATCAAATTATAGTTTCATTTTCAGCAGAATATATGTTTGAGACTTGCAGAGCATTTATGCAGATCTTAATAATATAAAATTATATTCATCCACCCGTTAGATCTGTGTTATTTTATGATGTGTACTGTTATTCTACCACTGTAAGCACAGCAATTTTTTTAATAGCCTGCAGACTGAAATATTTTTCCTTGCCTAGGTTGAAGGTCTTCTGATTTGTCACTGGAAAGCCCCTTTGCTTACTGATTTCTACTCATTAAAGTGGTAGTTTATCCACCTTCAAATGTCTCTGCACTGTGTCACAGACACTTATTTGTTCTCCAGCCATCAAAGTGTATTAAAATTAACAGCAGTCACCACATGAGAGGATGATAGCCGTTCTCAGACACATAAGATAGTTACACAGTCACAGCAGGAAACGTGCAATCAAATTGTAACAAAAGGTCACATTTGCAATAAGTAAAGGAAAATGTAGGTAATTGGTTATGGGATCAGTTAATACCTCTGCAGGCCTTGAAAGGCAATCTGATGGACTTGAAACCTTTTTTGTTCAGGTAATTAAAACTGAGATTTCCTTATATCATTAAAAAGTGAGAGAATATTAGGTATTCAGTAAAATAGTATTACTCTGAAGGGAAACAAAACTCAGGAAGGAATGTTCTTTTTGTTTTGCGAAGAAAGAGATACAAATTAAAACACTATTTAAAACAATGTAAAAAGTAACTAGGGGACAGGCAGACATTGGACCTTGAAAAATATTTTTTAAATCCAGTTTAAAGAGTCTGCTGCTATTTGAATTGAGTAGTTTAGATGTATGGTCATATCAGAAACTCCTGGGCCATATCATGCCAGAAGTATTTAAGATGAACTCCCCAGTGATTTCTGAGGCGAGTGCTGCTTAAAAATTTTTGGCATGACTTTTCATGGACTTTTGTGGGTTGAAACATCATTTTCTGAATTTTTGTCCTTTTGTTAAATGGTAACAATTGGTTTGAAACAGTTATAGCACAACTAGCTATTTCTTGATTTAAATTAAAGGCTATTTGAGGAGCTAAAATTAGAGTTAGGCAAACAAGAAAAACATCACCGGAGCACATATTACATGTAAAATCAGTTTGGCCCGCTTTTCTGTTTGGTGTCTGTGACTGATTTTAAGTGAACTTTTATTTTCACAAATGTTTATAGAAAAGAAATGTTAAAATCACAGGCTTGTAGACCCTTCTGAATTGGTATTTTTATTATGTTCCCAGAAATCTAGATTCTTATATAGCGCTCTTCATCATCATAATATCTGATAGGCTGAGACATTGCTTGACAAAGCAATGGGGCAGAATTTTCAAAACACCTTTCACTGGAACAGATGCAGCTAAAGGAGCCATACAAGAATTTGACAGCATCCTTTTGAACTAGAGCCACATGCACGTGCATGTTTGCATAAACACACACACACACACACACACACACACAAAATTATGTTGCATGAGTATGATAGAGATGGTTGGAAAAGACAATTTTTTCTCATGGAAAAGTAGCTTTTAAAAGACTGTCCCATGCCATTTTTTGTACTTTTTAAGTGAAAACCCAAAATCAAAACCTGAGTGGGGAAAAAAACCCAGAAAGTTTTAACCAAAGCAAAGATGGTCAAAAACTAAAAAATTATTACTAATATGAACGTTTTCCACAAAAATGTTGACTTTGGCTGAGAAACCATTTTTTCAATGAAAAGAATCTGAATGGAAAAAAAGTCAACTTAAAAAATATAAACTATTCACCCAATCAGGAAATCTTTCACTAGCCTAGTTGTTCTAAGAAAGATGTCCCACTCCTGGCCAAGAACTGGCAACAGTAAGAGCCACCCCCCATCCAAGAGAGGGAGAAGGACAACTGACTTCAGAATAAATGGGCCATTAAGATGAATAAGACAGGTCAGGCATTCAGTTATATTTAGTTCATATTTTCAAACTTTTTCTGTAAACATCAGGACCAAAACTGCCATTCTTAACACGAAAACTTAGAATTTGATGGTGTCACGTGACTGTTTCTGGCCTTCTCTCTCCCCAAACTCAGATATGGTCTATTCCCCCTTTCCCCCACATACACACCTGGCTCCCACCCACACAGGGTGCTCACTGCTCTCTCACACACTCTCTCTGCATGCACGCATTGTCAGCCTACTTCCTCTTTGCACACTCAGGCATTTCTTCCACACCAACTGGTGCCAAGCAGGGACTGGGGTGGGGAACCAGTGACAGTGCAAATAGAAAGAGAATTATGGCATGTACGTGGAGAGAGAGAATCTGGCACTCACAGGAAGGTTTTAGAGTAGGTAGCAGCTGGCACAGGCAAGGCACAGGCAGAGACCTTCATCTATTCCCTTCCAAGTTTGGAGGAGGCAACCCCAGGATCTTATTATTTCTTTCTCCAGACCTGGCAAGAAGTGGCCATGGCTGAACCTGTCCCCTCACATGGGGTTGACCTTGGCAAGTTTACTTTGCTATAAAACTAAAATGCTATAAAACTAAAATGCCTTAGTTACCCCATGGTAAAAAGCACCACCTTATTAGCAGTGAAGCGGGGATGAGATAAATGCCTGCCTAGTGTTAGAAAGGATGAAGAATGGTTGCTCTGGGCTGAGGTTTTCAGACTCCACTGCTGTGAGATTATAGCAGGAGGTAGATCAGCCTCTACCGCTGAATGCTGCACTTGAGCTAAGAAAGCTTAGAGAGCTTTCTCTGAAGCTTGGAAAGAACCCTGGTTGGAACTTGAATTTTCAAAGTAGGCTATTCCGAGCAAACTGTGTACAATCATTCCAGGAAGGGGGAAGGAGGCTACAGAGAACACATCAGGTTTATTTTAGTAATAAATACATTTGAGAAAATCCCAATTTTTTCACACATATTCAAAGAGAAGGAAAGGAGACTCAATTAATTCAATGAATTAGAAATTATTTGCTCAAATTTAATTAAAAGTATTCAGAGGAGCTCTTTGTAGATTTGGGAGTCAGCCACTAAGGGTATGTCTACACTACAGAGAAGATCGAAGCTGCCACTTTCGATTTTCCAAGGTTCAAATTAGCGGGTCTAGTGAAGACACACTAATTCGAACTGAGAGGGGCACTCCAGTCAATGCTGGTAGTCCTGCTTACACAAGTCAAAGGAAGAGTTTTCTCTTCAACTTGCTGCAGTGTGGACCCCACCAGAAGTCGAGTTAAGATACTTTGACTTCAGCTATGCAATTAATGTAGCTGAAGTTGCGTTCAGTATCTTAATTTGACCCTATCCCATACTGTAGACATACCCGTAGGGTGTGTCTAGACTGGCAAGATTTTGCGCAAAAGCGTCTGCTTTTGCACAAAAGCTTGCCAGCTGTCTACACTGGCCGCTTGAATTTGCGCAAGAACACTGACGATCTAATGTAAGATTGTCAGTGTTCTTGTGCAAATACTATGATGCTCCCGCTCAGGGATAAGCCCTCTTGTGCAAGAATACTTGTGCAAGAGGGCCAGTGTAGACAGGGAAGAACTGTTTTGCGCAAAAAAGCCCCGATGGCGAAAATGGCGATCGGGGCTTTCTTGCGCAAAATCGCGTCTAGACTGGCCATGGATGCTTTTGCGCAAAAGCACTTTTTGCGCAAAGGCACCCGTGCCAATCTAGACGCTCTTTTGCAGAAATGCTTTTAACGGAAAAACGTTTCCGTTAAAAGCATTTCCGCAAAATCATGCCGGTCTGGACGCAGCCTAAGTGAATAGAAACTGTGACATTTAAATAGCCAAACCAATTCTACAACATAAATTACAAATTAGGATTAGAAAATACCTCAAGCAAAGGTTGCAACAGATAGATCTTAAACTATAGACTGAAATATGTTTGCATAAATAGTTTGCTAAATAATTTTAAATGGCAAACAAATTAGAAAAAGAAGTCTGTTAGTAGATAATGCTCTTACATATCTTTTTTCACATTGGGTCAGGGGGGAGAAGTTAATGAGCATATAGTATATAATTCTATGTGCAGCTCAAGATGGTACAATTTGAGAGGTTCACTGTTCAGAGGCAGGTATGCACCTGGACAGTTCCTTAGCTGAGTCCACCCATGCAGAGCTAGTCTCAGCCTCTGTATGTGTAGCTGCAACTGAGTATATCCCTACCTGTGTGTTTGCTGGTGAAAGCACAGTCTGGAGCCTGGGAGAGGGCTTGGCAAGGTTGATCCCAACAATACAAGTGCATAGGGGACCCAGACTGAAGGGTCAGGCTGGCTCAGTGGTACCCCAGTTCCAGGTGGTACCCTAAGAGTGGGGGGAATCCATCATAAAAAACTATTTTCTTAAAGTACAATATTGGCGAACAATGATAATCACAGATCAGTTTCTCTTGCCCACAAGTTTTGCTGCTGCTGAGAGTTTAAATATATTGTCATAGAAACAGTGCTTTTGTGATCAATTCCCTTGGGAAAAAGGTATAAAATTTTTGCTGGGAATTTTATTTTTAAAATACTTAGTCATACAGTACCAAGGTATTCAGGAAACATATCAAAATATTTTGTTGAGCAAATTACACTTCATTATGTGCATATATACTAAAAATTGTAAGGTAAACTTTTAAAGGTTAAGAGTTTTTTTCCCCAATTTTTGGTAAATTGTCTACATTTTCTTTGTCTCCGAATATCACACTTAAATCACATAACAGGGCAAAATTCCCAGCATTGATAGATTTTAATATTGGATCCTGTAAGAAGCCATTTTAAAGAACAGGAATGGTAAAAAGTTTTAGAAATTGATTTTACTCTAAAAAATTAGACAGGATTTTCTCAACAAAGAGCAAATGATTCAAAGTCAGTTGTAGGAAGATAGTTGACTCCATTGCTTTGGCCTACAAATTGCCTCTAATACCTATTAATATTGCCCTTTAAAATAAGGACAATTAAAACCCTGTAATGTTTTCTTCATTTCCTCCTTGCTTAAGGTGTTTCTGTCAACCTTCCAGAACATACTGCCCAGATCTATATTAAACTTTAAAAAAAAAAATCCTCATTATAAATGTGCAGGTTAACAGGCTGTCTATCGGTGAAATTTGTGGGTGATTCTTTCCTTCTTCAACCACTCATGCTATATCTAGACTGCAGGCTTCTTTTGGAAGAAGCTTTTCCAGAAGAGATCTCCTGAAAAACTTCTTCCAAAAGAGAGCGTCCGCACTGCAAAAGCGCATCGAAAAAGCGATCTGCTTTTTTGAAAGATAGCGTCCACACTGAATGGATGCTATCTTGCATTTAAGCTGTGATTACTATGGACAGAGTGGCCACCAGGGCACCTGTGCTTTTTCCTCTTTCCTCTTCTTTTGAAAGAACTCCCTCTTCCCCGTCCACACATGCCTTTTTCCAAAAGAGCTCTTTTGGAAAAAGGCTTTTTCCTCGTAGAAAGAGGTTTACCAATGTTGGAAAAACCCCTCTGTTCTTTTGATTTTTTTTTGAAAGAATGCGATTGCAGTGTGGATGTAAGTGAAGCTTTTTCGGAAAACGGCCATTTTTCTGAAAAAACTCTGCAGTGTAGACATCCCCTCTAATTCCATCACTTATGCAAATCCTAGGCCACTGATTCAGCCATCCTCAATATCATCCATCCATGCAAACCACTCACTCAACATCCCAGACCACCTAAAACAACTGAGCCTCAAACACAGCCAAATCTCTGTTCCCCATCTATCCACTGAAAGGCCCAGCATTGTCCATCTTCCTCAAACTTAGTTCCCAAAATTCCAAGTTGCCTACAACAAACACACTCAGCACATTGTCAGCATTCCAAAAACTAATTATGTTATTTATCATGATATACCACATGACTTCACAGATGTTTCCCATCTCTTATTTCTCCCAGTTTTATTATCAAGACACAATAGTTCACATTAAAGAGATGTTGAAAGATACTTTAAAATGGCTCCTTTTTGAAAATTACACAATCTAACATTTCCCCTTTCTATCCTTCTGTGTATCTAATGCAGCACATATCACAAAATTCAACCTATAAGCAGATTTTAATATTGGTTCATACAATGGCTAGCCTTAAAGGGCAGAAGATCTAAAATTAAAAGGGGGGAATATTTGAGGAATTGCTAGTATTCCAAAACTTGCCTTGAATCTCCATTATTGGAACTGACAGAGAATGAAAGCATGCTGCAAGGTAGCATCTTTGGGTTCAAAGCTAAAATGTGCAGTTTTAAGTGTGCTTTTTTGACACTGAAAACTTAATTTTTTGAACCTATTGAAATGAAATTTTACAAATTCAAGTCCTCAATTTTTGTAAATTGGCATAGCCCAATGACTGAAAGCCTTATGTTTTGATACTTTAGGGCTAGGTTAAGTTGCCGAATAAATGTTGCTGAATACATGTCCCTTTTTAATGGGGCCACCAGGGCTGGCATTAGACTTGCAGGGACCAGAAGCCCGAGCCCCACCACGCAGAGCCAAACACTGTGCCCCACTGCCCAAGGCTTTAGTTCATGGTGCTGGGGCTCAGGTTACATGTCTCCCACTTGGGGCTGAAGCCCTTGGGCTCCTCAGCTGTCCAGTTGCCCACCTCTTAGGGAGCATGGGAGCTTGCTCCCAGGACTTCAAGACTCTGCAACTCCCCAAGCACATTTCAAGGCCAATTCTGTTCTCCTTGGTATATGTCAAAGGGGAGAACTAAGAGCTGGAGAAATTCTGTTGGGAATATATGTTGACTGTGGCTAAGAGTTTATTTTATGCTGGACAGAGCAGCCTGTTGTATATATGCTGTGAAATTAAATTGTGTCAGGGACTACAGACATTGGGGCAGACTTTTTCTGTTTAGAAATTGAAATAACACATAAACAAATTTGATAAAAATAAAACACCTTTGTTTAATGACTGAAGCAAGATTTTATTTTGTAAAAATCCTACCGCTAGTTTAGCGCTCAAGATAATTTTTATTTGTATATTTAATATTTTTTTGGTTTAAAGCAATTATCAATTTTACACTTCTTGTTTCCTTGTATGCCCTGAGGCAATACTGTGTAGAATTGTTGGAGATACTCTATATTCAGAAGGAAGAACAAAACACATAAGTTTTTGCCCTATTTTTTAAAGATCCACATATATTTATCATATTTTCTAATTATTCCTCTTACTTTACTTCATATTATTAAATTAGTTGAACCATAAACTTTAGACTAATAGCACCAATTTGCCCTACATTATAATTTGCTCAATTAATTTTTACAAATGTGCTCATCTCAACCATTGATTGATGGGAACAGTGCTACCAGCATAGATTTCTTTCCCATAAACAATTATCTAGCTAGAATATTATCTGCTTGGAAAGTAAAATATAGCCTTTTTTTGTAGAATAGTAGTTTTTATTCTTTATTTTGAGTTCTAAATATTTAGTACCAAATTGTAACTCCTATCTCGTAGGTCCATAGGCCTTCTGACAGGGCTCACTAGCAGTAGTAAGAGATAGTTACAGTACTGTCTACAAATAAAATATTTGGCTCAAGCTTCCTCATAAACCTTATAAACTCCAGGTTTGAGAGTTTTTCATGATCATCTTTACAGTCAGATGTTTCTTGCCCATTAACAAGCTCACAAGAGTCTTTGGGAATAGGAAACCACAAATATCTTTATTTGGCAAAAATGCAATGACCATATATTTATATAAAAATAGAATTAGCAAAATGCAGACAGTTGGGGAGCGGGTATGGCCAACCCAACTATTCTGACTGGTTGGGGAGGTCAAGAACTTATCTGTAGAGAACAATCCCCACCCACACATCAACAACCTAACTCATAAATCCAATCAGACTCAGAGGGGAACAACTCTCCTTAGCTCATTTGCTCCAATCCAATCTGCTCCTCACCCCTCTTCACTAGTTTACTGTCCAGTTCTGTCCCCTGAATTAGCTCCATTGCTGTCTCATTCAGCCCTGCCTTGCAATGTCAGCTCTGTTGCTGACCAGTCTAATCATAATCTCTACATACTGTTCAGATGTTTTGGACAGCACACAGAGCAAAACTAGACATCTATGCAAACCCTCTCTAATCTTATTTTTTGTTATGAGCTCCAGGCCTAGGGTGACCCATTTTCCACAAACCTGAGCTTTCATAATTTCACTTTTCTTTAAAGCTTTTGTATTTGTGGGGTTTACATCCCAGAGGGTACATCTACACTAGCCCCCTAGTTCGAACTAGGGGGCTAGTGTAGATGTACCCTGACACTACTCTCTACATTGAATATGGTTTTCGTAATGGTGAAAGGCAAAGTCAGCTGTTTCTCTGGCTGATATCCTCTCCAGAGGATGTTTGAGGACCAGGACTTTGACAGGGTTTGAAAGAAAACTAGATAAATTCATGGAGGTTAGGTCAATCAATACTTATTAGCCAGGATGGGTAGGAATGGTATCCATGGCCTCTGTTTGTCAGAGACTGGAAAAGGATGATAGAAGAAGGATCAGTTGATAATTACCTGTTTTGTTCACTCCCTCTGGGGCATTTGGCATTGGCCACTGTTGGAAGACCGGATACTGAGCTAAATGGACCTTTGTTCTGACCCCATATGGCTGTTATGTTCAGATCCTGTGGATAGTTCTCTCTAACATTTGGGAACCACAAATGGTTAGGTAGAGGACTGGGCCACATATAATCCCCCCACAAGTCCTATATGTGTTCCTTCAAAACCTAGGATAATGTGCTTGGCAGTTATATCTGAATATGTCTAGGAGAGAAATTGTTGTACGTGCACATGTAAGACAACACTACTGTAAACCCCAACTTTCAACTATTAGGATTCCCCAAAACAATGAGAGAGATTTTAAATGTATTTTGTTCTTTTTATTTTTCCTGAGGTTTTGAGTGCATGTGGGTAAAGCTTTTCCCTATAACCAGAGGAGCGAGAAAGTTAATTCTAAATGCACACAGTGGACTTCAGTTCAGCACTGTGTTGCCTAACTTTGGATCCGTGATTGCCAGTGGAATCCACAGCTCTGAGTAAGGGGCCCAGGCTCCTGGGACAATACAGGAAGAGTGATAAACGCCGAAGAATGGGAAACTCAGAAGTCAGCAAGCTGAGCAGGAAGCCAATAGAAAATGCTTAGGAAGGATGGAGCTAAGGCAAGAGTAGGTAGGACCTAATTCTGGGCAAGAGAGAGGAGTCTCTCTCCACTCTTGAATCCTGTCCCGGAGTTAGATTCTAAATCCATGTCAGCTCTTTAACCCAACAAGCGCCTAAGTAGTCAGTGTCTCAAGTCTCTCCCTGCCCCTTCTGTCCAAGAGCCTAGTGGTTACAGCACTCACCTATGATGTGGAAGACCCATGTTTAAATCTCTGAATCAGTGCAGCTACTTAAAGCCAGGTCTCCTGTCTCCCACAAGAATGCCTAACCCCTGTGTGCAGGGGCTTGTTGGTTTGGGTTTCATTTGCTCCTGTTGAAGCTATTTCACTTCAAATGAAATACATTAATAGTTATTGGTCAATGTAGGACTGAAAGTAACTCTATAGCCTAAAGCATAGTGCATTCAGCTGAGAGATCCAGGTGCTAGTCTCTGCTTCAATGACTAAGCACTTCATACAAAGTGAAATGGATTCAAAAGGAATGATTAAGAGTGAATCCCCACTACCCAGATAGCCCAATTGTCAGGCAGCCTGGGTTTAAGTTCTTTGCTCTAAATCAGGTAGAAAGTAGCAATTTGAACCTGAGTTTTCCATGCCCTGGGTGAGTGCTCTAACCTGTGGGCAATTAGGAATAAAAGAGATACCAGTACTACCATCACCACCACCTCCTTCATAATGGTTTTCTGTAGGAGGTCTCCTCTCATGCTAGATGCTTCTCCACCTTTGCATCTGGCACATCCTTTGCAGGTCACAACTGCTGACTACACACTATCCATATTGTCTTCTTTCTAAGAGCCTCTCCATATATTGCATTTACTGCTCACAGAAACTTGAAAAAAACTCACATTGCACCTGCTCTTCATTTTGCCAGCCCCTGTTCTAACCTGCATCTGCTTCTGCCTCAGCTGGCTGCCTGGTGACTCTGACAGTCTGTCCTTCCAACACAAGAGGCTTTTATTTATAAAAACAGCTATCACTAAAGTTGGGCTGGGGGGGAACCATCCTGGTTTTCTTTGGTTACTAGGAAGTACACTGTATCTGGAACCCTGTGCAGTACCATATAGCCAGTGGCTAAATAATATGGAGCGAGTAAACATATAACACTGTCAAGCAACAGGTACCTTACCCAGCAGAGCCTCCTTGTAAGTAAAGCTGTTTTAACTATGATTATATCAATTTAAAGTGAGTAGGTTACACCTTTACTCCTGAAATTTTTAAAACTATAATGCATTTTTCAGTGTTTCTACTGTTCTATCTAAAATGCTCCATTAAAATAATATAAAATGAACAGCTAGAATGTTTCGATGTTTCTCGCTAGGTTAGTTGGTTATTTTTATTTATCTTTTCCAGAGTTAGCTGTAAAAATTAAATGTAATGGGAAACTTCAATAATTCTCCCCCCTTGTCAACACTATCAAAAAGTGGTTCTTTTCTTTATGACAGATGATATGTATTGTGATATAGTAACACTTAAAAAAAGATCAATTCACTGATATTTTAAAATATAAAAGTGTATTTGTATCATTTAACTTTAACTTAACCAGGATATAAATATATAAAAGACAGTACATCCAAATCACTTCAAATGTTTTCATTTCATAATTTATTTTGTTTCTCCAGTTTTCTGTGGGTATATTCACAGTAAGAGAGAAGAATTAGAAGGTGGAAAGACAGTGTCATAATATAAGGAAAGGAAACTTAATTTCCTTGTTTAATTATTTACTGAATCTATCTCCTCTTACTTATTTTTTAAATTATTTTGTAAATTTCTTATCAAGAATTTTGATGAATTATTTTTAACTGGGAAAGAATAATATGACTAATAGTTACTGAGCAAAATTTTGAGAAGAGGTTTAGGGGCCCAATACTTCCCCCACTGAAATAAATATTTGGTTACATCAATTTTACTAACGCAGGCATGGGCTGTCAATTATCATCTAAAATGTTCCTGATTTTTCTAACGATAACATGCAATTATTTACACTTAACCTGATATCTTTTATTCCAAATAGGATATTCATATATATAATTCAGATACAAGCAAAGCAAATTACTTTTTATCCTATAGAGATAGGCTTTTATATTTATTTTAAAGCTATATTTTCTAGAAATGTGGTGTTTTGGTTAGAAAAACTCTGCAGCTTATGAAGTTGTTTGTTATTTTGCTGTGATTTTATATACAATGGAAGGGTGAGGAAAAGGTCAGCAATAACTCTGCTGTTGCATTTTCACTGGGAAAAACATAATATTGATCGATAAGAAAATGGAAAAAGCACAACTATTAGCGTCTTACTTGATCTTCTCCGACCTTTACCCTGCCATGTTGATTTTATTCTTAAATGTTATGTCTGCTTTTCCAAAGGTTTGTTCTGTTTAGTCTTTTATTTAATTAATACATGATCTTCTTTACTCTCTGTAATGTTAAAACAAGAAATTCGTTTTTATTTCCTTGTTGAACCATTGTCCTTCTTATACTCTGCACTGCATGCTGGATAACAACTTTATGTATGAATTGGTCTGCTTAAAATTATTCAAGAATCACAGTCAATAGGTATTTAACATCACCACAGTGCTGTGCAGGTCCATGGGAAAATCCAGCATTTCAGTTATTAAATTATAAGTTCTCTGAATTAAACCTTTACCCTATACAGGAGGTCTGCATTATTTTACAAGGTTTTTCTGAATCTATAATAGACACTATGAGCCATTTCAATATCAAAACAATTTAGAAACAACAAGATGCATATTCGCTTTATTATTTACATGGAATACACATTATTCCTTAAATATTTTTTTAATTTCAAGACGTTAGGAACTCTTTTCAGGGAGAAGACCAAGTGCAGAATGTGGTAAAGCATGATACCTGCCTTTCTCCATAGTCACGTCCTTTTTCTGTGCCATCAGATATCCAAGCAGCTATCCTAGCTGGAAGTGATGTTGCCTTAACATTACCTCTGAAGGGGTCCTCTATGTGACTATTAGGCTACGTCTAGACTGGCATGATTTTCCGCAAATGCTTTTAATGGAAAAGTTTTTCCGTCAAAAGCATTTGCGGAAAAGAGCATCTAGATTGGCATGGACGCTTTTGCGCAAAAGCACTTTTTGCAGAAAAGCGTCCGTGCCAATCTAGACGCGGTTTTGCGCAAGAAAGCCCCGATCGCCATTTTCACCATCGGGGCTTTTTTGCGCAAAACAGTTCTCAGTTGTCTACACTGGCCCTCTTGCACAAAAGCATTTGCGCAAGAGGGCTTTTTCCCAAACGGGAGAGTCATTGTATTTGCGCAAGAACACTGACGATCATACATTAGATCGTCAGTGTTCTTGCACAAATTCAAGTGGCCAGTGTAGACAGCTGGCAAGTTTTTCTGCAAAATCAGCTGCTTTTGCGGAAAAACTTGCTAGTCTAGATGCAGCCTTAGAGTATGTCTAAACAGCAGGGCTAAAATCGAATTAAGCTACGCAACTTCAGCTACATCAGTTGCATAGCTAAAGTCGAAATAGCTTATTTTGGCTTTTGGTGCTGTCTACACAGCAGGAAGTCTGAGGTAGAGCACTCTTCCTTCGACTTCCCTTACTCCTCATGAAAGAGGGTTACAGAAGTCAGAGTAAGCTTGCCATTATTTTGACAGTATGTCAAAATAACTGCTTTTAGTGTCGATGCGGACTATGTTATTTCACAACAACGTCATTTGTTCAGAAAAAATACCACTATGTAGACGTACCCCTCTGTGCAGCTGAAGGGAGACAATGCCAATGACAGCACAGTTCTTCCTTGAACCAATTTGTTATTGGGGGATATAAGTTTGCAAGCCCTATGTGGAAAGGCAGGCATTCTTAGGCAATGACAGTTGCCTTCAGAGATCTGGGATTCCCTTCCTGGTGGATTCCCCTTTTGTCATCTCTTTGGACTCCTGAAGAACCTACATCTCGAGGGATGCTTTTTAGAAAATCTGCATAGTGTACTTCAGATTTTTGTCCTGTCTGGTTGCTGCTCATATTTTTTCCTGAAAGAGAGGTGATGTGTCCTCATATGAACATGCAATTAATGCCATTCATCTGCATTTACAAATAAATAAAGGGTGATTCTAATCTTTATAGTTTCATTAAAGTGTTAAATACAATTTAATCAATATCTCAGTAGTTTAGGCCTTATCTACATAACAAAATTGTACCAGTTTAACTAAACAGGTGCCAAAGACTGCGTAAACATTCTTGGTTTAGTTCAGGCTTATTTCAGTTTACTTTATACTAGTTAGTAATTGATTTAAGATACACTTAAGTAAGCTATTCTTAAACCAAAATAAGTGTCTAAGGCCATATCTACACTAGGAGATTATTTTGAATTTACTAAATTTGACTTCTGGACAGCCAATTTTATAAAATAAAACTTCTGTGTCCTTACCACAAGGAAACATTGAAATTAGTCTGAAGCAGGCTCCATTAATATGGTCGCATTACCTCGGACTCAGAAACCCAGGAAGCACTCTGGATAGCTGTGGGAGGTCTTCTGGAGGCCAATAAGTTCAAATTAGCAGCACTGGGGTATCCACATTAATGTTGTTTCAGACTTAGAAATTCAGGAATAGCATTATTCCTTGTGAAAAGCAGGAATACAGAATTCAAATTCCACGGCCCCTTATTCCAGAATAATGGGTTTGGTAGTGTGGATGCATCGCTTACAAATTTGACTGGAGGGGGGGGGCATGTTATTTCAGACTAAGGTCCTAGTGTATATCAGGCCTAAGTGTGAAAAATGATTTTAGTTAAATCACTAAAAGTTTCTCATGTAGACAGTCATGTTCATAAAGAGAAGACTCTAAATGACTTCATCCCAAGAATTTTAAAAGAGATGGTTGAGGAGCTCTCTGGTCTGTTGATGTTATTTTTAATAAACCTAAGAATACTAGGGAAATTCCAGAGGACTGGAAAGTTATTGTTTAAAAAAGTATAAATTAGATGACTGGGATAATTATAGGCACATAGGTTCATGAAAAGCTTAGTATCATACAAAATTGATATGATAAGCATCAAACATTTGTTAATGGGGAATCATCATCACATGGATTTGTTTACATGAGGGTCTCATAGTGGTGAATTTTCAGTCCAATGCTACTACAGAGTTTCCTCAATGATTTGTTAGAAAATATAAAATAATTTAAAATTTTGTGGGTGGCATAAGTATGTTTGGAACAATAACAATTATGAAGACAGGTCATTTACATAGTGTTCTGGATTTCTTGACAAATTGGGGCAACCAACCAACATGCATTTATAGAGCTAAATGAAAAAACATACATCTAGGAACAAAGGGTGGGGCTCACAAAGAAGGCTTAGGTGCTATAAAGCTGAATGGCCTATAATTTAGGCATCAGGCCACCTAGTGGAATTCAGATCCTTAAGTTAGATGCCCAGTATTTCCTACACAATGCTTGGAGAGAGTTAGGTGCCTAAGAGTGGGATCCATAAAAGCCAGCACACTAAGGCTACGTTTATACTGCACCCTTCCGCAAAAGATTATGCAAATGAAGCACGGAGTAGAATATCACCACGCTTCATTTGCATAATTAATTAGGGGCCATTTTTGCGCAAGACGCTTTTGCGCAAAAAGGAGCTGTGTAGACGGCTCCTTTTTGCACAAAAAACCCCTCTTGCCCAAGAGCTGTTCTTCCTGAAAAAATGAGGAAGGGTTAGTGTGCTGCTTATACCCACTGATTAGCTTGTTCGCCAGGATATGAGAGATCCAGATTCCATTCCCCCTGAGCCAATCAAAAATTTAATTATTTATAAACAGTGGAACTGCACTATCAGGAAAGGCTGAGACACCCTTCTCCCTCCTGAATGCTCTTTAGCTCAGTGCACTCTCCTGGGAGGTGAGAGAATTAAGTTCAAGCCACTATACAGAATGCCAGGGGAGGGGAAATACAACCTGTCTCTCTAATATCATGGGGGGGTGTTTCTAAGTGGGTTACATCTTAGAAAAGGAATATCATAACCTCTTGCTCCACCCATTTTGTGGGGGTTTAAGGGTGCTTTGAGCACAACTACTGGATTGGGCCTCAAAAATCTGAACCCAATTAAAATTTAGGAGTGAGCTAGGCACCAAGATGCTGGGTGATACCTGAAAGTCAGTGGCTATACACACACAGAATCACTGAACATTAGCTATTTTAGGGACTTAATGGCAGAAAGTTAGGTGCCTACAGGTTTAGGCATCAGCTGAGTTGGGGTTTTGTGAATGCAAATGGGCAGCTAAATGTGGGACTTAGGCCCCTAAAATGACACTCAGACACGTAAGTCCCCCTTCAGGTAAACACCACCATGAATGTAGGCCATGTTTACAGCTTTCAGAATGGGGGATTGTAACTTGGAAAGCAGTGAGGAGATGGGGCTCCATGAATTATTAGCTGAACATGAGCTCCTAGCGTGATGCTTGGACAAAAGGACTAATATGATCTGTGGATCTAAATCAGGGGAATATAAAATAAGAGAAGGAAAAGGGGTTATCTCTGTATGTGACATTAGTTGTAAGTGACCAGAGGAGCTAGCGAATAGGAGCAGCCAACAGGGGAGTTTTGTGAGGGAGTTTGGAGGGGGAGTTTTGAAGGGGACTAGATACACTTGGTATTCTTTAAATTTCTTTAAACTAAACTAAAACCAAAGCCACCTGATTTAAAAAAAACTATTAAACTAATTAGCTCTAGCAGTAAAAAGAGGATGCAGGCAGAAGCCCAGTAGCAGAGTCAAGGTTATGAATTTTATTGCACCTAATGTAGCATATGTGATTATCTGCCCTATGGACTGTTTGCATATGTGTGCATTCGGTGTGAGGAGCTCCTCACCCGCATAGACTGTGTACAAACTTTGGAGGCCAGGGTGGTTGAATTGGAGGAACTAAGGGAGGCAGAGAGGTACATAGATGAGACTTTCCAGGACACAGTAGAACAGTCCCACCTCTGGCCAGACAGCCTCTGTGCTGTTGAGGATGGTGAAAGTGTCAGGGAAGGAGAACATCCAACTGGAGCAGAGGGAAATGATCCCATAGTTAGAACCTTCCTTCCAGATGATGTTGTGGTATCCCCTCATACTGAGGATACCTCACCAGGGGAGGCAACTCCAGTTATTAGAAAGAGACATGTGTTAGTAATCGGGGATTCAATTATTAGAAACATAGATAGCTGGGTTTGTGATGACCAGGAGAACTGTATGGTGACTTGCCTGCCTGCTGTGAAGGCTGCAGATCTCTTGCGACGTCCAGATAGACTTATGTCTAGTACTGAGGAAAAGCTGGTGGTCGTGGTACATGTAGGTTTCAGTGACATAGGGAAGAGTTCCTGGGGGCCAAATTTATGCTGCTAGGAAAGAGGTTGAAAACCAGGATTTCTGTGGTAGCATTCTTTGAAATGTTTCAGTTTCACGGGCAGGGCCAGGTAGACAGGAAGAAATGCAGGGTCTCAGTGCATGGATGAGATCAGTGGTTTAGGGAGGAGGGGTTTAGATTTATTAAGAACTGGGGAAACTTTTGAGAAATGGGGAGTCTATACAGGAAGGATGGTCTCCACCTAAACCAAAATGGAACCAGATTGCTGGTACTTAAAATGAAAAAGGTCATAAAGCAGTTTTTAAAGTAAAGGCTGGGGGGAAGCTGACTGGTGTGGAGTCACACACTGCAGACATCCCTTAAGGGAGGGTCTATTAAGAGAGACGCTCTATGTTCTAGAAAAGAGGAGAGGTTGGAAGATGCTAAGATATGGACAAGATCAGATAAGAAGCAGTCAAAGATGAAAGTGAGCTGGTGCAGCCCAGTGTGGCGCACCGGTAAGAATGCCTGGCTGGGGTCGGGGCCCTGGATGTTGCCGGCCACTGTACATGGGTGTGGTTCCCGCGCCAGTGCTGGGAATGGGCAGCCCATACCTCCCTTTCTGGTTCCTTTTTCTCAAAGGAGCCCAAACTACCTGTGTTCCAGCCCTAGTGCTGGATGGCTTGTGGCAAGGGGAAGGAGAGAGGTCCCAGCCTCAGTGCCCCAAGCCAGCACTCAGCACTCCAGCTCCAGGGATCTGGCAGCGTGGCCCCCAGCTTGCCCTGTGCTTCCTCCCATTCTCTGCCCCGAGCTCCATTCTATAACCCCCCCCCCCACCCTGACTCCTGCCCCTCCCAACACCCTTCAGTGAGCTCCTGCACTTCAGCCCAAGTTTGGACAGTGCAGTCCCCAACACCCAAGCCTGCCTTGAACCCCACCCCTCCAATCCCCTGCCCTGACTCCTGAACCTTCAACCGCCTACCCTGAGTTCTCCCACATATCCCTGAACCCCTGCCCTGAGCCTTTCCCCCAAAGGGAGTTACAATACAATGGTACCTTTAAGAACTTTGTTACTTTTGCCCCTGGAAACAGTCAAATGAAAAAGAGTCTCATTCAATAACATCAGGAAATGGCAGATATCTAAATAGTGACAAATGTTTAAAGTGCATATATACAAACACTAGAAGTCTAAATAATAAGGTGGATGAACCAGAGTGCCTTGTATTGAATGAGGATATCGGATCTGAGGATAATAATCATCACCGAATGATAATGAGGATAATAGGCATCACTGAAACTTGGTGGAATGAGGACAATCAACGGGACACAGTCAGACCAGGGTACAAAATATATCGGAAGGTCAGAACAGGTTATGCTGGTGGGGAATGGTGCTATATGTGAAACAAATAGTAGAATCAAATGAAGTAAAAATCTTAAATAAACCAAACTGTACCATAGAATCTTCATGGATAGTAATTCCATGCTCCAATAATACGAATATAGCAGTACGAATATATCACTGACCACCTGACTGGGATAGTAATTGTGAATGTGAAATGCTAAGGGAGATTAGAGATCTGGCTATAAAAATAAAAGGACTCATTAATAATGGGGGATTTTAGCTATCTCCATGTTGACTGGGTACATGTCACCTCAGGACAGGATGCAGAGAGAAAGTTTCTGGACACCTTAAAGTTTGCTTCTTGGAGAAGCTGGTTCTGAAATCCACAAGAGAGGCAATTTTTGATTTAGCCCTAAGTGGAGTGCAGGATCTGATCCAAGAGGCACTATAGCTGGACCACTTGGACATAATGACTATAATATAATTGAATTTAACATCCCTGTGGTGGAAAAAACATCATAGCAGCCCAACACTGTGGCATTTAATTTCAGAAAGGGGAACCACACAAAAATGAGGAGGTTAGTTAAACAGAAATTAAAAGATACAATGACAAAAGTAAAATTCTTGGAAACTCCATGGAAACTTTTCAAAGACACCATAATAGAGGCTCAACTTCAATGTACACCCCAAATTTAAAAACACAGTAAGAGAACAAAAAATTGCCACCACAGCTTAACAAACAAACAAGTAAAAGAATCAGTGAGAGATAAAATGTCATTGTTTAAAAAGTGGAAGTTAAATCCAAGTGAGGAAAATAGAAACGAGCATTAACTCTGTAAAAAGTATAAAAATATAATTAGGAAGGCCAAAAAGAAATTTGAAGAACAGCTAGCCAAAAATTCAAAAAGTGATAGCAAAGTTTTTTAAAGTACATCAGCAGCAGGAAGCCTGCTAAATAACCTGGTGGGCCACTGGAAAATCAAGATGCTAAAGAAGCATTCAAGAATGATAGAGTCATTGCAGAGAAACTAAATTAATTCTTTGCATCGGTCTTTACAGCTGAGGATGTTAGAGAGACTACCAAACCTGAGTGATTCTTTTTAGGTGACAAATATGAGGAATTGTTCCAAATGGTGGTGTCATTAGAGGAGGTTTTGGAACAAATTGATAAACTGAACAGGAAAGGCCAGATGACATTCACTCAACAGTTATGAAAGAACTCAAATGTGAAATTGCAGAAATATGAATTGTGATTTGTAACTTATCCTTTAAATCATCTTCTGTACCTAATGACTGGAAGATAGCTAATGTGACACTAAATTTCAAAAAGGGCTCTAGAGGTGAGCCTGGCTATTACAGATGGGTAAGTCTAACATCAGTACTGGGGAAATTGCTTGAAACTATAGTGAAGAACAGAATTGTCAGACATACAGATTAACATAATTTATTAGGGGAGGGGAAGTCAACATGGTTTTATTAAAGGGAAATCATGTCTAAATCATCTTCTAGAATTCTTTGAGAGGGTCAACAAGCATGTGGATAAGGGGTAACCCCATGGATATAGTATATTTAGATTTCCAGGAAGCTTTTGACAAGATCCTTCACCAAAGGCTCTTGAGTCAAATAAGTTGTCATGGGATAAGAAGGAAGATCCTCTCATGGACTGATAACTGGTTAAAAGATAAGAAACAAAGGGTAGGAATAAATGGTCAGTTTTCAGAATGGAGAGAGGTAACTAGTGGTGTCTTGCAGGGGTCTGTACTGACAGTCCTATTCAACATATTAATAAATGATCTGGAGAATGAGGTAAACAGTGAGGTGGCAAAATTTGCATATGATACTAAACTCCTTAACATAGTTAAGTCCAAAGCAGACTGTGAAGAGCTTCAAAAGGATCTCATAAACCTAATTAACTGGGCAACAAAATGTCAGATGAATTTTAATGTTGATAAATGCAAATTAATGAATGTTGCAAAACATAATCCCAACTATATGTACAAAATGATGGGGATTAAATTAGCTATTATCCTCAAGAGAGAGATCTTGGAGTCATTGTGGATAGCTCTCTGAAACATCCATTCAATATGCAGCAGCAGTCAAAAAAGCAAACAGAATGTTAGCAATTATTTTAAAAAGGGATAGAGAATAAGACAAAGGCTATATTATTGCCTCTATATAAATTCATGATATGCCCACATCTTGAATCTGAGTGCAGATGTGGTCTCATAAAAAAAATCATCTGTGCATTGGAAAAAGTTCAGAAAAGGGAAACAAAATTATTAGGGGGTATGGAATGGCTACCATATGAGGAGAAATTAGTAAAACTGGAACTTTTCAGCTCAGAAAAGAGGAGACTAGGGGGGATATGATTGAGGGCTACAAAATAAAGACTGGTGTGGAAAAAATAAATAAGGAAAGTTATTTGTTTGTTCCCATAATAGAAGAACTAGTGGTCACCAAATGAAATTAATAGGTAGCAGGTTTAAAACAAACTAAGGGAAGTATTTCTTAACACAATGTACAGTCAACCTGTGGAACTCCTTGCCGGAGGATGTTATAAAGATCAGGACTTTCATAGGGTTCAAAAAAGAACTAGATAAATTCATGGAGGATAGGTCCATCAGTGGCTAATAGGGTAGGAATTGTGTCCCTAGCCTGTTTGTCAGAAGTTGGGAATGGGTGACAGGAGGTGGGAGGAATCACTTGATAATTACTTGTTCTGTTCAATCTCTCTGGGGCGCTGGGTATTGGCCACGGATGGGAGACAGGATACTAGACTAGATGGACCTTTGGTCTGACTCAGTATGGCTGTTCTTATGTAAAACCATTACTAAAGTTTGTGTTCAGTTCTGGCAGCTACATTTCATAAAGAATGTTGAAAAATCAGAGAATGTTCAGAGATGAGCTGCAGGAATGATTTGTGGGCTGGAAAACCTGCCTTATCATAAGAGATATAAGGAAATCAATCTTTTTATTTTGTTGAAGAGAAGTTCAAAATGTGATTTCATTATAGTCTATAAGTACCAACCTTCAGGAAGTGAGGATTTTTGATAGGAGAAGGCCCTTTCAATTAGCAGGCAAAGGTATAACAAGTTCCAGTAGCTGGAATTTGAAGGTAAACAAATTCAAACATAAAATAAGGCACAATTTTTAAACCGTAAAATTCTGTGGCCTATGTAACACAGGAGATCAGATTAGATTATTATAATAGTGCTTTCTGACCTTAAAATCTATATGACTCTTTGAAGGTAATTGTCTTACATATAACAAAAATGCTTGTAAAAGCCTTTGATTGTGATTCTTGGAACAAAGGGCTTTAATTATTTGTCTTTAATTGTTCTCAAGGATGCGCTTTTGCCTAAATTCTTATATTCCACTATAATTTCTGCTCCTTTTCCATACAAACTATTGTCATTTACTTAACTCTTTCATTTTGAATGACTGGAAAAACTGGATTCAGATGTAAATTAAGTATATATGTAAGTGTCAACATGGCAAAAAGAAGGGTTGTGAAAAAGTCCAATTACAGAGAAGGGAATAAATCTCTGACCCCATTGAACTCACCAGTTTTAAAAAAATACTGTGTCTTTAAGCTAACAAGGGTGATGGTTACTTTTACTGTAATACAAGTTGCTCCTTATAATGTCTGATTTATTTTCCTTCAGGGTTTAGCATATTTCTTTCACTATGTGAGGTTAGGAGGAAGAGACACAGATAAGAAAGTATCTGGAAGACTCAACAAGTTATCTGCCTTGACCTTTGGAGAGGCTTTAAGGGGAGTGTTGTCATCTGAGGAGATGTAGAGGTCATCCTAGGCACAGAGCCATTCTGCAACTTTTTTTAGAGTGTGTCAGAGTCAGAGCAAAGTGAAGACAGACTAGACTTAATCTTTTAACCTAACCTGTCAGAACTGCATCAAGTCAGCACTGCCAAATCTGTAGCCACCTCATAACTCAAGAAGGTATGCATGATTGCATTTATGAATTTGCTTTTGAAAAGCGGTTTTATGGTTTGGTATTCAAAGCATTATGAAACCCCGGGCCGCATCTCTGTGTATGCATCACAAACATAAAGCTAAATATTGCATATTGCATGAGGAACTCATTCAAACAAGTTGTCAGAGGAAGATATTCAATGAGATTATAGCATAAAATGAATGTTTGTAGGAGTATTTATTTCAAAACACATAAAATAAACATTTTAAGGAAATGAGACTTGTGTTATTTTGAAGAAAACAATAAAAACATGTTATTTGTAACATTCAGAGAAATGGCTAAGCTACACAGTTCAGCTTATTAGTCTGATATTTTGTATTAAGTGACTGTGCAGAAAATATTGCTGCTGTATAATTATGGCTATTTCCATTGTTAAGAGATAGATAGATAGATAGTTTTCAACTTTTATATATTCTGCATTAACTTGCAAATGACTATAAAAAGAAGCATTCTTGTGAAAAATATAGATTTATGCAAAACAGCAGGCCAGATCCTCAACTGCTATAAATTTGAATAGCTCAAATATCTGAATGGTGCAGTAACCACAAAGTCACCACAGTTGTTACAGATTAATATAGTAAAATGATTTGTACCTGAATTTAAGAAAATACCACAGTACAAATTAGAAATGTTAGAGAATAAATTATGTGTAATTTGTGAGTTTTGAGATTCAGTATGGGATCAAAGGGTAAAGATACAGTGACAGTTTTGTCTACCCAAAGAACAGATATTCTAGATTTAAAAAAACTTATTTTCCTCTCAAATAGAAGTATATCAGGAATAATTCCAATGAAGTCACTGAAATTACATGAGTATAAAACGGACATAAGAGTACAATCAGATTCTAAATTTAATTTCCCTATGGCAGTTTAAATGTGTTTATGTTCCAGTTTCCTGAGCTAAATATTCCATGAGAAACCTTATCCTACACATTTAATGTTTTTCACTCTTTGGGTAGCAAAAGTAAAATTTTGACTTGTATGAAGAAAATAAACATTTAATAGAAAACAGTAACATAGTTACTATTTGTTTCATAGAAAATTTAGTCTGAAATTTAGCCAAAATGTGATCATTGTGATCAAAATGTAAATGGTTCCCCTGCACAAAGTTTTCTAATGTAATCCCTTCTAATGGGAGGAACTGATTAACCTGGAAATGTGTGAAATGTGGGCAGTAATAAGGAGAAAAAAAAAAGTCTGGAGTTATGTCATGGGAAGAGAGAGTGAGTATAGAGAACCTGAATTTGGACACTCTGAATTATAAGAGAAGTCAAGGAAAAAGAAGATGATTTTTCAACATCTTTTTGTAAGGGATATTTTTTAATGCACATGTATTACTAGTTACCCGAGAAAACTCTCAGTCCTGATTTTGAATTCTAGTATCAGAAAAAGCAGAGGATTGTGATTTCCTGGTAATGTAAGAGGAAGATCCAAAGAGCCGTAGTCTGTAAGAAAAAGCAGACTTCACAGTTCTGAGTGATGAGAAGTGATTGCCTATTTATAAAATGCTTCAGCAACTTGTTAGGGGACAAAATTAGCTTTGCCATCTGGATGCAAATTTAAGGGGTTGGTTGAACATCAAGTGACAAAAATAAACTCTTATTCTCCTAAAATCAGAATTAATTTTCTTGTATTTAAGAAGAAATGAGTGGGAAAAGAAGACATGCATACTCAAAATGTAGAAAAAGTGTATTGTTCCATGTTTTATATACTGGAGGAAGATTTGTTTATATATATATATATATATATATAATTCTTGCCATGGTCAATGTCGGCATGGAAATTATTTATTACATAAATTCGATAGCTGCTTTAACTACTGCCTTTTCCTCGTAGTCATGGGTCATCCCAAGATGCATCAAGAAAAATAAATTGCAAAGTATCACCAGGCTAACAGTGCATAAGTAAATGTTTTGGCTTTATTAATTTGTAGATTTTAAGCCCAGAAGGAACAATTCTGATAATTTAGCCTGATCTCCTGCATAACATAGGAAATAGAATTTCACCAGTAATTCCTGCATGAAGTCCATATTGACTTACTCATACTGTTCACAGGGATTTTTAAAAAGGTTTGGGATTCATGGATTACTTTTTTGAACATTGAAAATGTTTCCCCTTCATTCACCATACAACGTTTGTTTACACTTTTCTTGTGTCTGTTGCATAAGGCAACTCATTGTACTGCAAGGAATCCAAGATGATGAATTGCTTCTTTTGTTCAAGCAACATTAGAAAGTCATGTTACATGTGATTACAGTGTTACAGGATGAAAACCAGTTGTGTAAAGGAAATAAATCATTTCAAAATAGCCACTTCCATTTAAAGAAAATAGTATATCTAATTAGTGTATAACTAAATTATATTGACTATTATAAAAAATAAATAGGTTATTGTGCTTTGGAGATTATATGCTAATTGCACTTGGACAACATATCAATGTGAAGTGTAATTGGTTTGTCACCTGGAGGGTATGCATTACCACGTGGTTGTTATATATTTATATAACATCAAAGAATTATAGAACCATAGGGTTAGAAAGGACTGCAAAATTCATCTATTCTGCCCCATTGCCGAGATGTAGGGTTTGTTGTATCTAAACTATCCAACTCAGATGACTATCCAGCCTCCTTTTGAAAACCTTCAGTGAAGGAGCTTCCATAAGCTCCCTAGGCAGTCTGTTCCATCCGCCCACAGTTCTTACAGTTGGGAAGTATTTCCTGAGATTTAATCTAAATCTGTTATGCTGCAGTTTGAACTCACTGCCTCCTGCCCTGCACATGGCAAGAGAGAACAGCTTTTCTCCATCATCTTTATGGCAGGCTTTAAAGAATATAAAGACCGCTATCATGTCCCCCATCCCATCTCCTCTTTTATAAACTAAACATATCCATTTCCTTCAGCCTTTGCACATATGGCTTGTTTTCCATCCCTTTCATCATCTTGGTCACTCACCTCTGGAGCCTTTCCAGTTTCTCTACATCCTTTTTATGCAATGGTGACCAAAATTGGACACAGTACTTCAGAGCCAAATAGAGTTGCACTATTACCTCCTATGACCTGCATGCTGTGCCTCTGTAAATGCAACCCAGAACTGCATTTGGTTTTTTTTTCTAGAAGAGTATTCCACTGTTAACCCATATGAGGCTGTGATCTACCACAACTCCCAGATCCTTTTTAGCAGTGCTGCTGCCAAGCCAATTATCCCCCATTCTGTTTTTGTGCATTTGGTTTTCCTTCCCTCAGTGTAGCACCTTACTTTTTATTTTCTTGAATTTCATTTTAATTGTCTATAGCCTAGTTCTACAATTTATCAAGATTTTAACTGTGTTCCCCAAAGTGCTGGCAACTCCTTCCCCCAACTTTGTGCCGTCTGCAAACTTGATCAGTCTGCTCTCTCTTCCTACACCCAGGTCATTAATAAAGATGTTAAATAACACTGGACTCAAACAGGAGCGTACTGGCAATCAAAACAGGCCCAGGAAATGAGTTGAGAATGGCCCTCCCCATGATGTCACCCCTGTGTGCCCCTCAAGCCCCGCCCCCTGCATCATGTCCGGCACATGGCGCAGGCGGTGGGTTGGGCTCTGTGTGCCGCATACAGCACGGACACAGAGCCACTCGGAGTGAGGGGCTATGCAAAAATCTGTATAATGAAGAAGAACAGGGAGCTTATAAGAAGAAAGTGCTATCTGCTTTTAGGATAAATAGACACTCCGTTTTTTAAATTAGTTGGTTAGGACTTAGGTCCCTGAGCTTCATGATGTCATGAACTAGGACATGAATTGTGATGCCTCGTGGTTGGAGCAGAAATCAAGAGCCAAAGCCAGGAGTCACAGCAGGTATCAGGGAGCCAGCAGGAAAGCAGAGCTGGAGTAGACCGAGCAGGACAGAAGCAAAACTGGGAATAAGACTCAGAGCACAGCTGTGGGCACATGCTTTGAACAACTGGATCACTTGTTGCTGTTGATCTTAAGAACAGATTTGCTGATTTCTTTGGCCTAAGAGGTAGAGGCCAGGCCTACACTAAAGGGGAAGATTGAAATAGATACACAACTCCAGCTACATTATTTACATAGCTGGAGTTGACATACCTCAATTTAAGTTTACCAAACACTCCCATCAGCTTCCCTTACTCCTCATGAGGAGCAAGAGTACCAAAGCCGATGGGGGTACCCTCTGATTTTGATTTGGTGGGTCTTTTAGACCTGCAAAATCCAACACCAGAAGATTGATCATGGCAAAGTCGATCTTCTGTGTAGTGAAAACATGGCCAGAATGGTCAGTCAGGCAGTTCTGCTAAGTCTGAGAGTATTGTTGTGATTGAGTCAGTCTCAGGCTATTAGAGGGACAAGGTAGGAAAGGTAATGTCTTTTATTGGATCAGATTCTGTTGCTGAGAGAGACAAACTTGCAAGCTTACACAGAGCTCTTCTTCAGGTTTTCCAGGCCTGAAGAGGAGTTCTGTGTGGCTTGAAAGCTTGTCTTTCTCTCACCAACAAGAGTTGATCCAGCAAAAGATATTACCTCACCCACCTTGTGTCACGTAAACTGAGACTCGCAGAGCTTTCTCTCATAGGCTATGTCTACACTGCAGTGCTATTTCGGGATACCGGAGTATCCCGAAATAGCTATCCCGCATCTTCACTGCAAGCCCATTATTTCAGGCTCACTATTCTGATGTCCCTGTAAACCTGATTCTACGAGGAGTAATGGACGTTCTGGAATAGCACTTTATTTTGAAATTTGGCACTGTGTAGATAGCGCCAAATGACAAAATAAGCTATTTCAAAATAGCACCGAAATAAGAAATGCAATTTGCATAGCTCAAATTACGTATCTTATTTTAAGTTACAGTGCAGTGTAGACAGACCCATACTGTCTGACTGACTCTTCAAGTAAAAAAGCTGTTTCATCATTGGAACTTGAGTAGGTCTGTTCTGTTAGGACAGCTAAAAATACAAAAGCTACAAAAATGGTGATAAAAATAGGTTTCTTGGCATTGTCTGTATTGTATCTGTTCCTGGAGTTCTGTAGTGTCCTGAATTAGTTGGTTCATGTCCTTTGAGATATATGTGATAGCAGTGGCCATGACAGAAACCTGACTAAAGAATATGTACTAAAATTCCTTGCTTTAGGAATGTAAAACCAAAGGATTCTGGCAACCAGCAGCAGAGAGGACAACTGTATTTAAAGAACAAGAGTATGACCTAATTGTATATTTCAGATCCAATAAGAATGTATAGGTTGAATTATTCATAAACTATCATCAAAAGCTGAATAACATGAGTCACCACATAGTAGTACTATGAAAAATAGCAATAACTAAAAATTGGACACTTGCAGAGTGAAAGCTTGCATGCCTATAGAAGTGGACAGGCTTATTGTAAATGGCTAAAGGAAATGTTTTGTGAGTGACTAAGAGAACTGTTAATTATGGAAGCTGCAACCCAACCACGCACTGGAAGTGGCCTGGCAGAACTTCAGTACTTAAGATGGTAAGCTCTCAGGACCTGATGCTTTATTGTTCTTCATTTGCTCAATTGCTTTGTGGACCTCCTCAGCTGTTGGAGGGTTTTCAAGAGTTTCCCAGTACTGTGGGATGGAGTCACTGGTGTCATCAGTCACAGTTCATTCTCCATTTAAAAAAATTGGTAGTGCTATGAAGATGATGTATTCCCTGAATCCCAGTGTAGTTTTCATTCATCACACAGCACTGCCGACATGATATATACTCTATGACTGTTACAGGAGAAAGCTGCTGAGCAACAAACATCCCTGTACATTGCCCTTGTCAATGTTAGTAAGGCATTTGACTCCATCAGAGGCTCTGCTGTCTAGTGCATTCTTGCAAAGTTTGGCTGCCCAGACAAATGAATCAACCTTATATAATACTTCCATGGCAACCTCCAGGCCCATATATCAGTGGGTGCCGACTCATCTGATCTCTTTTCTGTAGTCTATGGAGTTAAACAGGGCTGTGTGCTTGCCCATGCACTATTTACTTTGTTCCTGATCCAAGTGCTAGAAGTCATCATATGTACTACCGCTACAGATGTCAGTTTAACAACAAAACTCAATGGAAGACTTCCAACCCTTCACTGATTGTATACTGAGAATTCAGCATAGGTCATCCTTTCTGAGAAAGACCTGCAACATTTGCTGAATTCCTTGGCCCCTGCTGTATCCAGTTTTGGCCCTTTTTTTAATGTAAAGGAAACAGAACTCCTGTACCAACCATGTCCCGGCAGAAACCCATCATTTCCTTTACCACCAGAAATAAAATCGAATGGCTGTCCATTAAACAACTGCAAGTCCTTCTGCTACATTAGAAAAGAATTTCAGTACACTTAAAGTCAGCTGTCTCAGCTTTTGGTCATCTGAAAAAAAGACTGTGGATTAAATGAGGGATCAGAGTGTTCACAAATAGCCAAATTTGCTTCTTTATCTGCTAGCTTTAGAAACCCATCCTCTTTATCTTTGCCACATCCAAAATGTAACTGTCTGCAACAATGCTGTCTAAGAAGCAGGATAGAAATCAAATGGTCTGGCAAAATCACCAAAAATGAAGTACTAGGGCTGGCAGCTATGCTAAGTGTGGAAGCCATGCTAGTGCGTAGGCAAATTACCTGGATCAGCAACGTTATACATCCAGATAGCAATGGACTGCCTAAGAGAGTTCTGTACAGTGAACTTGGAAAAGGCAATAGAAAAGTTGGCCACCCCAAGCTCCACTACTAAGACTGTGTCAAGCAGCACAAAGTCTGCTGGGCTGGATTCATTGACCTGGGAGAACATGGCCCATCAAAGGCAAGAATGGCATTCCACTATGAAGGAAGCAGAACAAGCAACAAAATATCATCATGCCACCTTGTCCAACAATAGGAGGGAACATAAACACAGACATGTCCTGACACATCTCCTGAACCCTATATGTGGAAACTGATTTCCAGTCATAGTCACACTCAAATATGAGTGACAGTCATTATTATTTTACATTTGCATAAATAAAATACCTCATGATATTGTGTAATGAAGTCTACAAATCCTATACTGATCACAGAGGGGAAGGATAATCTTTCCTGTTTACAAGCAAGCAGCTTAATCACACTCAGGTAACTCCAAGAGCTGCCCATCATGAAGGCAGGTACCCACAGTTGGAATCAACAAAAAGAAACAAGACCTAAAGGGGAGAGCACAGAGAGCCCTGCCCCAGACTGCCTCCAAGAAAACAGCCAGGAGACTGAAGGAAGTCACAAGCCCTAAAACTGAAGAGTTTCTGAACAATTGAAGTTGAGTGTTCAGGACAAATCTGAGTGAGACACAAACTAAGAAAGATAATTTAGGACAAAGAGAGACCCCTTGAAAGACCACACACCAAGAGATGGTGGCAGACTATGTATACATAAAAACAGTGTCTAGATCCTGGTTGGGAGGTGGCAGGTTTTAGTCCCGTGCTCCAATGAATGCTTAGTTATACCTGTACAAGATAGCTATAGCAAAAGACATTCTTAGTGTAGACACAGTTTATACCAGCAAAAGAGTGAAATGAGTACCCTGAGTGAAATGAACTATATTGGCAAAAGCAACTTTTATACCAATATAAGTGATGTTTTACAGGAGGGATTTTGCTAATATAGAAATGACATAAAACAAACATACCCCTAAGCAATATTACTGCAGTTGACTATTTCTGCAAATATATTGACTTGGCTATACTTACACAGATTACGTTGGTTATCCAGAAACTAAAATCAATATTTGCTAGGCACGGAATTCCTGAAGTCCTCATGTCTGATAGGGTCTCATAAGTTTACATGGAAACTTTCCTAGCATTTCCACAAGACTTAGATTTTGAACTCTGTATTAGTAGTCCACATAACCTCCTTTTTCCCCCAGAACAGTGGGGATTTGGAGAGAGCAATGCAAGCTTTAAAAAACTTCTGCAAAAATCAGAGGATGCATGTAAAGCACTTCTTGCATATGTGTCAAAATTGTTTGGGTGCGTCTACACAGCACACTAAACTCAAAACAAGATACACAATTTGCTTAGTGCAAATTGTTTATCTTATTTAGATTGAATTTCAAAATAGTGTATTTTGAAATGTGGCACATCTACACAGCTCCAAATTTCAAAATAATGTGCTATTTCGAGACATCCCTTAACCCCCCTCATGGAATGAGGATTACAGGGATGCTGAAATAGGTCTCAAAATAGTGGATGCACTATCTCGAAATAACAGGCGTGTTCAAAAGACGTGGGGTAGCTATTTTGGGATACTTCCAGTATCCCGAAATAGCCCCACTGTGATGTACCCTTTGTGATTGGACTGTCTCCAGTAGAGCATCTGATGGTAAGATGCCTAAGGATGCCTTTACTTGTGGGATCCAACAGCTTAAACCTAAACATCCCTATCTGAAGTAAAAATTCAATCGCAACAAAACATCAGTATTTTTCACACACCAAAAGTACTACCTGCATTGAGGTCAGGGAACAAAGTTTGGCCAGACATTTGGAACCATGCAGAACTCAACTAAAACTCCCAGATCCTATGTAGTGGAGACTCCAAAAGGACTTCTCCTGGGGATTCAGGGTCATTTACAATATTTCCCAACACAACAAAGACAATCTGGGATCTGCAGGTACTTTGTCAGGAAATGAGCCTCTTCCACAGGGAACTCCACACACAAATTCTACAGAAGTGAGAATGCAAATGCCTCCACCAAGGACTTGATCATTAGAATGCTGCTCAGGGCTATTTAAATACAATTGATAGACATAGTTAGGGGGACCATATTTCTCTAGGTTGAATATGGGATACCTGGTAAAACTATCCTTATTCAAGCAAGTTCAGCAGCAATCAGAACTATTCAGTACAAATATTCAAATTAACATCAGCTCGACTGAGCCCTTATTAAAAAGAAATACTGCATAGCTGGAGTCTTTTTATGTATCTTCTTATCTTTAAGGCTTGCATGACAAGAGATCACACACACACACACGCACGCGCGCGTGCTATGAGGGTGTGTGTTTGACTGACCAGCCTGACCTGAACCTCCCTGCCCAGTGGTGTCTGTCCTGTATGTTATGTTGGGTCTTGGAACAAACCCAACTCTCCTGTTACCTGGTGCTGCATCTTCCCAGGCACCAAGCAGGAGGGAAGAGATAGGATCTATTTTCAGCGGTGGGGGAGGGAGGGGAATGATCTGGCCCTTGTCTTTGTATAGCTCATCTCTTCCCTCCTGCTCCTCTGTGGCTGGAAGCAGCTTCTCTCTTCCTGTGTGTACAGTGTTGAAAGGCAGCTAACACCTCCAAGCTGCTGCTGGCCAAATAACCCAGATGCCTCCTGACCCCTGCTGAAACCCCTTCAGTTAGGTTTCCTGCCTCCAACCCAGGGAACCTACTTGAGAGATTTCAGGAAACCGGGCCAGAGAAGTGACTTCAGCAGGGGAATGTACCAAGGGGATGGAGTAGCCCCAAGCTCCCTCGGAGCAAAACCCAGGGTGGAGGAGGGGGTGGAGTGGGAGCAATGCCCTTGCCAGGGGCTGTTGTGGAGCCTGCAAGGTTGGGGCAGGAACATGCTGGCAATCACTTCCCCCTAACACTCCGGAGCTTACTTGAGGGGCTCTCTGAGGGGCTTCCCTGTGCCAGCTCTGTGTGGGACTTTAGCACATTCAGGGCTTGGCTCCTTCCGGCCAGCACTCCAAATCAGAAGGTCTTCAGCTTTCCCAGGTCACCAGCCTAACTAGAGGTGACGGGGGTTGGAAAGAGCCTGCCAGCCAGGCTGTTGGTGAGCTGAGAGCTGCAACCAAGGCAGATTGTCTGCACTGGGGAGCAGCATACACCTCGCTGGGGAGGGATGGGAAGGAGCAGTGGGGCTGTGGGGTGAAGGGGCAAATCAGGAAGAAGACAGCCAGAGGGGGAGCACATAAAGGATGGGCAGCAGAGGTGACATGAAAACTGGCTGACTCCTCTCCACGTTCACCAAAAGCCGGCATGCAGCAGGGACTGCATTGATGAATCCACATTGACGAACCTGCCGGTACTGATGGGGCGGGGGACAGAAAATATGGGACAATTTGCCCATTTTTAATAAAATATTGGGACACCAGCAGAAGGGCTTAAATACGCATCTGTCCCTTTAAAAACGGGATGTCTGGTCATCCTACTAAACCCTCTTTCAACCCCCAAACATTGCCAGTTCTAACACTGCTGATTCCCTGGCCCTGCCCTCCTAGTCATCATCTACCTGCATGGGACGGGGAGCAGCAGCCTCAAAGAAGCTGCTCTCTCTGCTGTGCTGTGATCCATAATGTGAGCCCTCCACTTTAGGGGAAGAAGGGAGCTCTTACTTGCTTGCACCAAAGAAACTATTTTACCTTATATTGCTTGGCACAGTTCAACACTACTGGCTCTGTAGTCTGAGGATTGGACTGTCTGGATATTTCAGAACAGGATTGCAATGAATTGCATTGACAGAGCTTCATGGGAACTCTTACACAGCATCTACCTACCAATTCTATTAGTATCAGTTTTTTTAATTCCGTGTATATTATACTGGTAACATTTTGAAAAAAATTCTAAGCATGATGATGGGTATACATGATGTTATAATTTATAGGAGTAAATATTGACTATAGGAATAAAACATATTTATAAAAGCATTTTACATTAAGACAGAAAATGAGTGTTGGAAATTCTGAGACTGTATGCACATATAAAATGCACTATATTTTCCAATTATTTTAGTATACATATTTTCATTCGATCTCTAATGTGCATGTGTTAACTCATGATGAGTTGGTATCAAATAGTGAAGCTGAACATGAGACATACATTGGATGAGACTAAATTCAAAAGATTGCATGTATCTTTAATAAACTTACGTATGACATAAGATAAAGCATATCTGTACCCTTTAATACATATAGACAGACACATGAATTTACAAAGCTTGCTTAAGTAGTCTTCTTATCTTCTTTCAGAGTCCCCAGAGAAATAAGATGACATATGGAAAATGTTATTTTAAGGTGATCATATAAAGAAAACTAAACAGACAGAAATATATTAGTTGTTGACTGCAAGGTCAAAAGTCCCCAGAAGTGTTATAGTGAAAGCCAGCATGAAATCCTGTCCATACTAAAATGGGCTTGTATTCCTGCTCATCTGCTCTCCACAAAATATATAGTTTTCAATATTAAAATACATTAATTGTGTAGCGAGAGAGTGATTATTGTTGTTAAAAAGGGACTTAAAATGATACTTCCGGATTTAAAATACTATATTTACAATAATTATTCTTGTATTTGTCACTAATAACACCTGAGAGTCTAATTAATTTAATTTATATCCTAATCACAATAGTACTAACTAAGACAAAGCTCCCATTTACTTTAGTTGAAGGATAAAGCTCTTGCTTTTCATACTGATGACATGTTTTCTTTTTGGATGTCATTCTGCTTAGGTAATAACAGTAATCATTTCTTCCCTCTTCCCCCATTTTCTTCTCATGTACAAGCACAATTCTGCTATCATGAGTTGCAATGCATCTAGGATATGAAGTGGCTGTTGAAATTTCAAAAAGACACTTTTTTATTAAAATTGAATAATAATGAACACTTTTTAAAGTTTTGTAAAATATTTTTTTCACAGGAAAATCTGTTTGGAGCTTATTTACTTACTCTAGCACTTCCTCATTTACATCAGTTCTACTATTTTAATTTATAATTACTTAAGTATGACAAAAGGATATCACTCACTGACCATTATTTTAAAAAACTGAGCTAAAATTAGGCCACAGAATCCACATTTAAGCACCTTTATATGGATGAGTGGCCTGTAATTGATCTTTAGATAGTGTGTGGTCTGATTTTTCAAATTGTTGAGCACACAGCAATTCCCAGCAATTTTACTGGGAAATGTATTGGTCCCTATATGGACAACACTTGTGCTATTTTAAGTATTCATTCCACCTTCTGAATTCTACAGAATACCATTCACCATAAATTTAATCTGTTTCTTACATTGTGATGGGTGGCCCTTCTTTTCTGAACCTTAATGAGTAGAGCTGCAACAGTTTGTGTACAACCCAAGCACAAGGTGTTCAAATATTTCTGTACTTCTCTTGACATTCTCTGGATTCTCATATATTGCTGATTTCCTGTTAAACTTATTCTTGGTGTCTACTGTGATGTTATTCATAACAATATTAACATAATCCTTTCTTCTGTAATATATCTGACATGGTTGTGTTTTTTCTCAAATAAGATTGTTTCCCATAATTATTCATCAGCTTATTTGTAAGAACAAATATCAGTTTATGGATTGTCTGCAAAACCAGAGCTATGTTTTGTGTTATGTCTGATGGCCATGTAAATCACTTTTTGTTTTCTTTTGTTCCTTGATTGGACATCCTAAGCAAATGTTGGGGCTTTTGAATCTTTCAGAGAGGACAGAGAACACTTTCAGGAGATCAAACCAGCAGGGAATTTGTCTACATTTTACATATTTCCTCTATCCTCATTTGCAAATAACATCTTGTTTGTTTACATTCACTGACCACAGATTTAGAAATACTTTGATTCTTCTCTGGCACATTAAAGTGAGAATGCTTCTGAGTGCTCAGCAGTTTTGGAAATCAGGCCATTTATTTAGCTGCCAAAATAGGAGTTTAGGGCTAGATTCACAAGGGAGATGTATTGCAACACTTAACTTTAGGTGCTTAACCAGGCAGTGGAATTCACTACCCTAAGTTTGGTGCCCAGGCTGCCTGTGCAATGTATGGGGAGAGTTAGACCACTAAGAACAGGATCCCTAAAAGCCAGTATGCTGAGCTGGAAGCTATACAGGCTAGTCAATAACAAACACTGAGAAGAGGGCTGAATCCCACATCCCACCCATTTCAGGGCATTAGGTACCTGTCTCCACTTGGGATACATATCTAGAAACCCTTTCCCATGTCAAATACCTATGCAATTTCTTGCAAGAGGTGCATGCCTAAAACCACAAAGCACTCAGGTTATAGGGAAGGAGTCCTCCCTTATAACCTGTAGCCGAGTGTCGAGAGTATTTGGGAACCCTTGAATCAATTTCTCCCTCTGTCTTGTGAGGAGAAGGAATTTGAGCTTGGGTTTCCCACCTGTCAGGTTGAGTGCCCTAACCATTGGGCTGTAGAGTCATCATCACACTCTCTGAAGTCCATCGCACATTTAATTATTTATACACAATGGAACACCTTCAACTGGAGAGACTGAGAGCGCAGCCACCTCCCACCAGAACACCCCAGTACTCACTTACTAGAACACTCACTTGTGAGGTGGGATATCCATGCTCAGATCTCTTTTTCTTATCAGGTACAATAGGAAATTGAACCAGGGTCTCACACATTTTTGGCAAAGGCTAATAATCATAGAGCAAACAGGCCCCTCTTCTCCTCTTCCCCGCCTCGGTTTGGTACAGGGTTAGGTGTGTTCTGAGCATTCCTAACAGGTTGGACCTCACAAGGCAGTGCCTGGTTTGAGACTCCTAATGGGGCTTAAGTGAGATAAAGGCATCTGGGTGTCTCCCTGAGGCAACAGTGCACGTCCTCAGCAGGATAAACTAAGTTGACTATGAGACTTTAATTGAAAGTTTAGGTGCTTTAGATGCCTCCAGAGTTAGGTGGTAGATGCTTGGGTATTTTGTGAATTCTAGTGGTGCCTGAACTCTGATTACACATATAAACAGGCCACAGGTATCTAAGTCCCTTCATCAATCTGGCTCTTAAAGTCTAATTTTAGACACTTATCTTTAGAATGCAAATAGGAGGGAGTTAGGAGTGTGATGCGTAGATGAAAGCATCTACATCTTTCCTGCAAATCTAAACAAGCATTTCTGTATATTTTGCAAAAATTTCCTACAGATTTCTTTTGCAACACATCTGTAAGTTATTCTAACATAAGTTAAAATAGAAACTCAGCACTACAAAGTCTGATGTGTTTTCTTTCTTTCTGTTTTAATCTAGTCATTACAAAGGAAGTCCCTTCTCTTAAGTAACCAAAAGAAGCTATATGTTTTACTTCTCCTGGCCTGGAATCATAGAATCATAGAACACTAGAACTGGAAAGGACCTCGAGAGGTCATCGAGTCCAGTCCCTTTACCTCATGGCAGGACACAGTACCATCTAGACCAGTGTTTCTTAAACTTTTTAAGACCGAGGAACACCAAATAATTTTTTTATGAGGAACACCAAGGATTTTTTGTTGACCAAAAAAAAAGGTTGGGGGGAAACACTGATCTAGACCATTCCTGATAGACATCTATCTAACCTGCTCTTAAATATCTCCAGGGATGGAGATTCCACAAGCTCTCTAAGCAATTTATTCCAGTGTTTAACCACCCTCACAGTGGTTAAACCTCCCTTGCTGCAATTTAAGCCCATTGCTTCTTGTCCTATCCTCAGAGGCAAAGGAGAACAATTTTTCTCCCTTCTCCTTGTGACACCCTTTTAGATATCTGAAAACTGCTATCATGTCCCCTCTCAGTCTTCTCCTTTCCAAACTAAATAAGCCCAATTCTTTCAGTTTTCCTTCATAGGTCGTGTTCTCTAGACCTTTAATCATTCTTGTTGCTCTTCTCTGGACCTTCTCTAATTTTTCCACATCTTTCTTGAAATGTGGTGCCCAGAACTGAGCACAATACTCCAACTGAGGCCTAATCAGCACAGAGTAGAACGGAAGAATGACTTCTCATGTCTTGCACACAACACTCCTGTTAATGCATCCCAGAATCATGTTTGCTTTTTTTGCAACAGTGTCACACTGTTGACTCATATTTAGTTTGTGGTCCACTATGACCCCTACATCCCTTTCTGCTGTACTCCTTCCTGGACAGTCGCTTCCCATCGGAATTTTGGTATGGGTGTACCAATGTACTGAGGAAGAGAGCTGTGGGAAGGGGAAAGTATTCATCTGCTCCATGCACAATATAATTTTCAATAAAATTAAACTGTTAAGTCATATCAAACTTCTAGTGACTACATTCTAAGAGAAAATCCTTCTCTCATATCCAGATTGTGGATCTAAGTCACAGTAGTGTTTCTATGCCTACCTGTGCAGAAATCTCTACATATCCAGGATTCCAACTGACAGAGAGAGAATGAGTTCCAATCTGGTGTCAACTGTCACCTTGGATGGAGGTACTAGGTGCCATCGGAAAAAATGCGGAGTACGGGTTCCTTTGAGAAAGGATTTTTTTTTGAAAGAACCCCATCTAGACTGAGGTGTCTTTTTCGAAAAAACCTTTTTTGAAAAAGTGCTCTCACGCAATTATGCAAATGAAGCCTGAGATTTGTAAATCTGCAATTCATTTGAATTTTCGATCGGCTTCATTTACATTCCTCTTTCGAAAGAAGAATGTAGTTTAGACATAGCCATAGTTTAGTACAGCTGCCACTGTATTTAACCTATTAATTTGTGTCTCACTAATGTGTAACTTCCAGAAAGCCATCAAGAGATGGAGGATCCACTATTTCCCTTTATAGTTTGTTCCAATGGTTAATCATCTTCACTGTTTAAAATATGTGCTTTATTTCTAATTTGAATTTTCCTGGTTTAAACTTATAGTCATTGATCCTTATTATGACTTTCTCTGGTGGAGTAAATATCTCTCTACTGCTTTGTATTCTTCCTGTGAAAATACTTACACACTGTGATCAGGTTACCTCTTCTTTTTTTGTTTTTTGTTTGGTTTGGTTTGGTTTTTTTGTTTTGTTTTAAATCAGCAGAACAGATGGAGCCTTTAGGTCAGTGGAAAATGTTTTCTCCAGCTCTTAAATAATTGTTGTGGTTATTTTCTGTACCCTTCCCAGTTTTTTCAACAGATAATACACATGCTGTGGGACCTCCCACCATGAGCAATCAGTGAAGGTAGGGCTGGGGAAGGCAGCTTGGCTCCCAGCCCAGGGCCGGATTAAGGGGGGGCTAGCCGGGCAGCTGCCTGGGGCGCCAACCTATGGGGGGCACCTGATGGCAGCTGTAAGGGGCGCCGCGTGCCCGGCCGTGCGGCACCCCTTAGAGCTGCCATCAGGCGCCGCGCGGCCCCTGGCCCCGGGCACGTGGTGCCTGATGGCAGCTCTAAGGTGCGCAGTGCGCCGGGGGGGCAGGGCTGTGCATGCATTGTGCGCCCGCTGCCCGGGGCGCAGGAATGGCTCAAGCTGGCCCTGTCCCAGCCACACCCCTTTGAAGCTCCACCCCCCCACCACAGGGGAAGGGAAGAGGATGGATGCCCCAGTCCTGGAGCACTGGGAAAGGAGGAGGATATGTGTCCCCAGCCTCCTTGGCCCTGGAGCACCGGGGAGGAAAGAGGGTGTGCGACTCCAGCAGGCTTGCTGGGGATGGAGTGAAGGCAGGGCAAAGCTGGCACTTTGGAAGGGTATAGCCTTCCTCTGCCTAGCATGGTGGCCACCCATGGCTCCCTCCTTTTTACCCAATTCCTGGCTTAGAGGTTGGCACTCTCCTCCTGTCTGAACTCCTTCCCCTTCATCTCTCTTACTAGTGAAGAGATAATTTATCAGGCCAAGCAAGTTGAAGTGGATACAGCAGGTGATCCTGTTTCACAGAGAAAGATTTTCTGCAACTCACAGACATCCTTGTGTTATAGCAGTTGCCTGTGGTGGAAGAACAAAAGCTGCCCCAGTTAGGCATTCCCTGACTGCCCTTTCTCCTTCACAGGAAGAGCTATCTACCCACCAGATCCCCTCCAGATTGAAAAGAGAAGAGGAGACAATGCTGCTGGCTTTCTCTTCCATTCTAATGGGGAAGGAGAGAACAGAAGATACTCCAAACAGCCCTCATCTGTCCATTTCCCTAACATTAACTTTTCTTTCCCTTCAGTTCTGGAAGACGGGGGAATTTGACTATGTCCTGAGATTTGTCTAGGCCTGTCTTTTCCTCAGAGAGGAGATAGGGAATTCCTCTCATCTTATCATCTTCCCACCCGAGGCTGGAAGGAACTTATTTCATAGAGTTCATGGCCAGAAGGGACCATTAGATCATTTTGTCTGACCTCAAATTAATGGCTGTGTTACACAGGAGGTCAGACTAGATGATCTAATAGTTGCGTCTGTCCTTAAAGTCCATGTAACTATGAAAAGAGAGAGAAGACAGAGAAAAAAAGAGAAAAAAGTAGAATAAATGAAGGAAGAGGGTAAATAGAAAATTTGAGAGCTATTATAAGATAATTATTTTATTGCTGTACAGAAGGTCTGGTGCCAAAATGTTACAATAAAATTCTGATGAATGTCTGAGGGAGATGTCAGGGAACAAGCCTGTGTGGAGAAGGAGACTGGAGATACTGGTCACAGATAGTATACAAAGACAGGGAATCAATATTTCTGTCCTTATAAGGATACTCAGGAGAGGATTCTTTGCTTTAATTATAGATTCTTGTACATTGTTAATGCTGGTATTTGGGAGGTTTGTAGATACTGAAATGTCTTATGGGAAAAACAAATAGGTTTGAAAGTCTGATAGTTTTGGCTCCTTTGCTGCATTTTTTTGGTTTTATTTATTTCATCTTCAATTTAATGCAAACACAGAAACATACTATATTGTTCTAGTTATAAGTTATATTATATTACCAGATATATGTGTATTTGATTTCCCTAAAATCTTTAATGTTACAATATCTTTAATATTGCTAAAGTGTATGAAATGGCATCACTTATTTAAAAAATGCCTGGGGTATATCCCTTGTATTATTTGCTGTCTTTACTTCAGTATAGGAATTTACTAGGGATATGGCCTCTCCAAACACCACACACTGCACATACATGGCTAAATTCTGCTTTCAGATATATTAATGTACTTATGCAGTAACTCCAGTGAAATTATTTGAGATACAGCAGGATAAATTCTAAGTAAATGAGGCCAAAACTTGGCCCCTATATTTTTATTTGGCTGGCTGTAGGACCGCCTTAGGACACAAACATCTTATAGATAAAATTCTTCATTTGTTTTAATTTTCTTTCCTCTGCCACATTCTGTCACCATAAGACAGTATAACAACACATCACCATATGACACTGAGACCCATCATTATGGTCAATAAAGAGTATAAGCCCCCCCTCTTTCCCTGCTATTTTCATCTATTTTACCTACTGCCTATCAACAAGTACTTTTACTGTAGAGCTGCCCAGACTGTTCCAAGCCTGATTTATTTTATCTGCAAAGTTAGCAGAAAACTCCTGAGACTGAAAAATATCTGATTTGTCTCTAGGTGACGGCAGGTCAAATTTATTAGCTCATCCCCCACTTGGAACAGTTGCACTGATTGCAACTTTTGTGGATGGTATAGTGTAGGGAAAGAATGTTTTTTGTCCTCCAGCACAGCTATGACACTGGACTTTAAAAAATGTCTATGCTACCTTCAGTCAGTCACAGCACATTGTTGGCACGCATGCAGGGCTGGCCTTACCATGAGGTGAACTGAGGCGGCCGCCTCAGGTGCCAGACTGTGGAGAGGGGGGCGCCACTAGGGCCCAGAAAATTGAGACCTTTCAAAGTTTTGGCCCAAGCGAGGAGGCATGGGGGTGTCATTTGAGCTCCCCACCTCAGGTGCCAAAATGTTGTGGGATGGCCTTGCACGCATGCTCCAACTTCTGCCTCATGTTTAATCTGTCAGACAGCATCTGTATAACAAGATGTATAAGAAAAAAGTATTGTTGGAATAAAAAGGAGGCTTCCTGTTAGATAAAACTTCTGATGAGCACAAAAGACATTATTTTATTCACTCCAAGACCCAGTGTGAAGGTATGCGTCAGAGTGGGTTTAAGTGAATTATTCTTCTCCTCTCTCGGGGTGCATCCCTCTTCTTATAGGGTTCCCATAAAGTTATTTGCTCAGTTCCTCTCCAGCCTTTCTCCCAGTTTTCTTTCTTAAGGCTTTTCATTGGCAAGATCATCTTTGTAGGCCTTCCAGTAGTGAGTCTCTCTCTCTTTTTTAAACAGAGACTAACAGTTCCTGCCATCTCTCTGACAACCTTTAGACTGAGGAAAGTAGGCTTTTCTACCCATCCTGTTTTCTCAGGAGTCTACTATGTCTACACTATTGGAGTTTTCCAGGATACCAGAGGTATCCAAGAAAAGCTCCACTATGTCCAGGGAACGCGTCTGCTCTTTTGCTTTATTTTGCGGAAGAGCAGACACGCTCTTTCGGAAGCCCTGTCTTCCTTCTCCCACGAGGATGAAGGGCTCTTCCAAAAGAGGAGGCTTTTCCAAAATTTGGCCCAGTGTAGACAGGCTACATTTAAGAAAAGCCTCTTCTGAAAAAACTGTCGGAAAAAGGAACGCAAATTGCAAAATGCAATTTGCGTACCTTTTTCCGATAGATCACTGTAGTGTAGACATTGCCCCAGAATCCCCCAGTTTTCAGCAGAGGCCATGTTCCAGGAGTGAGCTGAACTTTGGCCCTTCCAAGATCCAAGCTAACCTTGTGAACTCAACACACAATCAGAAATAAAGACGAACTCAATCTACAAAGAGGTCACAGGCCCAGTGTTTTAGTTGCCCTACTACCTATTGGAATATAGGCCTTGAGTTAGGGCCCCAGGCCTCCAATGCATGGGGAGAATTAATTGCCTAGGAAATGGATTCTAGGGAAGTAAAACAGGAAACTAAACAAGAGATAGTAATGAGAGGGATGGGGGCTAATCTCTGCCCCCTTCAAGGATGTACATATTTGACTTTGGGTTGGAGAGAGGAGCTATCTCTATCTGGGAGTCACGGCTGTGAAGTTTTCTTGCAGTTAGGTGCCTAAGCCAGGTCAGCCCTTTTAAAGAAAATAAGAAGAGGTGGAGGTGCTGCCCCATTTACCCAACATTCAGTGCACTCACCTCTCATGTGAAAGCCCAAGGTTCAAATCCATTCCCAAAGAGGCAGGACTTGACCCAGGTAATATTTAAATATTTGTGGAGCCAGAGAGAGAGAGACAATTATTCTATAGCTTGGTAGGTGGGGCACACACCTCAGAGGTGGAAGACTCAGGGTCCAGTCCCTCCACTTCAATGATTCTCTAATTATTTATCCAAAATGCAACAGCTTCAACAAGAGAGACTGGGGAGAGACACGTCAGAATAACCTATAGCCCTATCAAGATGGTCTACCCTTGCCAGTGTGCATGGTTATATGTGTGATTTCATGCCATAAGCCCCTGACTGTCCATATCTAAAGCCTTGAAATACATTTCTGAAGGAATGTGTAGTGTGTAAACACTAGCACACATGAGGGGGTTGGGTATGCACAGCCTGGCTCCAGACCTATTCTACAGTGCAGTGTAGATGGTGGCAAAGAGAGTATGACAGGTCATGGATATCAATAGACCTCCAGGACTAATCTCACAGTGCATTGACCCCCTTACTGCCTGACCCCCTACCCAAATGTATAAAGATCCCTGACCACCCCGACCCCTCATTGCCAGTAATACTAATGCCTCTGTTGAGCACTTTTAGTTCTCCAGTGAACTGTATTGATCAGCACCCAACCAGTTATCCTGGAGCATGTTCCAAGAACTGCTGCCCAGCCTCTGGAGAACATGTGTGTGGACAGAGTACATCATCCTCCATGACTTCACCCTTTCTGGAAGCAACATACACCTGTACCAGGAGATTTCACAGAGGCTGGAGGAGAAGGTGGGCATGCACGGGCCTTAGTGGAGGGTGGAGGACTGAAGTCGTCACTCTGGAGGGGGCCTAGCACATGATGAGCTGGACTAGTATGCTCCGGGGCTGAGAGTTCTGAGCCTGAAATAAGCCACGGTCCTGTCTTGATTCTGCCAGCCTCAGTGTATGTCTGGATGCTGATAAGAGGCAGAGCGAGGGGGGAGCAGGGATCTTGGATGACATCCCAGAAGAAACCCTGGGAGACCCGAAGGAAAAGAATGATGTGATTCTGTACCTCTACATGGCAGACCCGGCCAAGAAACCCTCCCCCCATCCCAAGGAGACTGAAGAGGACCCTAAGCTTTGGCAGGGTAAAACTTGCTCCAGTAATACATGGTTGAAGCTGGCCCCTTCACTACCCCACTGCTGGTCCCCTAGCAAGGCACAGCTGCAATTCAGTGATTGTATTGAAATCACATGAAACACTGTAAAGAATTTCATGGCAGCTATAGCAGAGTGTTAATGAGCAGCCTTGTACCCTGGCATGTGCATCTGTCAGGCTGCATGCTGACCAGTGATATTCCCTGGGTAGAGCCAACTGGGGATTATAGGGTAGAGGAAGAGTTCTGAAAGTTCCTGAATGGGGAAAGAACAGTTTAATGAACTTTTAGTTGCTCAAAGGCCCAAATGACTTCTCCTAACCCTCCTTTCCTTCCCCTTGTAAGTGGGAGCCATACAGGGCCTGTATGAGACATGTGCAGGTGGTTTTCCTGCGCATGGCCCTGAGTTTCATTATTGACCCCTCCTGCCTGAGCAGCGCGTCCTACCTGAGGCATGTCCGGAAGCTGCAGGCTGTGCATGGTGACAGCAGTCCCCTTACCCGGTGGGGCCCCAGCCTACAGAAGAAAAGGAGGAGGCTACCACAGATTCTTCCTAGCCCCTCATGCTGCCAGCCTGGGAGGTCTTCATGTCCTTGGGAGAGTAGCTGCCACAGCCCTGTGCCAGCAGAGCCAGAGCCCAGGGCCTGGTGTGCAGCTGCTGCTGGCCCAGGCCATAGCTCCCCATTCAAACTAGGTCCCACAAATAATCACACCAATTTGGGAACCATATGGAAGGTGATGGAAGAGAGCATGATTTGTAGCTGGAAAGAGAAAGGGAACCAATTGTTTGTCTGAGGAAATTCTCCTTGTTACCATTACAAATGTTTATTACTGTTCTCAGTCCTTGTTGTGTGGCTTCTCCCCTTACTGACTCACTCTGCAGCAGCTGAGTGAAGTGGGGGTGGGTGAAGCATCTGCGTTGGTGGTTGCACAGAAACAGAGCTGTCTCCCTTATCAGTGGAGAGGTGACTGGCTTGTTGATCCAAAAATTAAGGAAAGAAAATACAACTTATGATAAGTTGTTTCTCTGTCTCTTTCAGTGCTGTTTGCTGGATGCGTGGGCTGAACTTCCTGGCAATATAGGAACAGAGTTTGAGGATGGGTGGCTGTTGTTTGTTCCTCTTCCATGGGACTTTCATCTGCTAGCTAAGAATATAATCAATTTCCTCTCCAAATATAACACAGTCTGGTAAGCAGAATTCAGCAATGTTCTGGTGTAGCAGAAATTCAAACTGGTTTTTCATGTTTAATAACCATGAAAATGTTCTTGGTCCACCTTCATAGCTCATTAAATGCTTCCACTCAACAGCATATAGAGGATGTCAACATTTTCAGAAACATTTCTCCGGTGCAGGTGGTGAGGTGTCCTAAGCAGGACTGGAAAACCATTTGGCTTTTCCATTCTGGTTCCTTCAAAAACTGCTATCTTCTAAGGACAAGATGACTTGGTACTGTTGCCCCTGAAGGAACTGAATCCTATCCCAATGGTACATTTTACATTGTAAATTTTGCAACATTTTAATACAATTATTGCAGCAATCTTATCTCTTTAACCTCAGACCCTCCCTTGTGGAGTGCAAAAGCAGCCTGAAGGAAGGAAATTGTAACAACTGCATCCCTTGCAGCCTTTGGCAGCACAGGTACATTACATGGGGGAATGCAGTTATATTCCAAGGAAAATGAAATAAAATGCTAACTTGTGTTTGACTTGTCAGAACATTCTGAAGCCAAGAGAGAACCCATTCTGCTGGGGTAGCAGGAATTGCACCCCAGAGATAGAAGAGGAAGACATCAAGGGCATCTGGAGGAGCTGTGTGTTGGCATAGATGGAATCAGGAACAGTCAGACTTTCTTGGGCAATGGAGGGATAGGCTGTCAGGATGAGACATTCCTGCAAATGTGGAGGCAGCACTGGCAATTGGAGCACAGAAAGAACAGGATCATGCACCCAGGCAGTCCCTAGTCCGGTGGATGGCAAAGTGCTTTTGGGCCCCACCTATTGTGGTGACAGCTTCTCCTCTATCAGAGCAGTCATCACCTTCTCCTCATTCTTCAGCTGTCACCCAGGCTGTTGCTGAGGGTATGGCTACACTGTGTGTGTGTGGGGGGGGGAGGGGTGTTTCGAAGAAAGTATGCAAATTGTGCTCGCATTTGCATATCGTCTTCCATTTTTTTTTCTAGAAGAGGATTTTCCAATATTTGGCCCATCTACACAGGGCCAAATGTCGGGAAACAAAAACTTTCAGAAGCCCCCTGCACACCTCGTTTTATGAGGAATAAGGGGACTTCCAAAAGAGGTTTTTTTTCCCAACATTTGGCCCTGTGTAGATGGGCCAAATATAGGAAAATCCTCTTCTGGAAAAAAAAAACGGAAGAAGATATGCAAATGTGATTTCCATACCTTCTTTGGAAAACCCCCCACAGTGGAGCTGTACCCCAAAGCAGTGAATCCTGGCTCCTCTCCTGCCAAAGAGGAACATGCTGGATGCCCAACACCACATCCACTTTGGTCCCCTGAAACTCCTCTTTGGGAAATTCCCAAAGCATGCGGAAAGCGAATGATGAGCTAGTATGAGTTAGTATGCAGGATCATCCAAAATAAAGCTAGTCACAAAACCACTGTAACAGGCATATTGTTCTGGGAAATAAATGCTGCTCTGTGTCCTGAAGAACCAGCAAAGACACCTGCTTTGGTGAATACCATTCTGAAATTCCTTAGTGAGAATTTTGGCTTTAATCTCAGAGGGAGCAGAAGCAGGCCTTTAAAAAAGAAACAAATAAACAAACAAACAAACAAACAAATAAGTACCTTAAATAAGTTATGAGTGTATTTAGTGTTCAAGGTTTCAGTACAAGAAGGGATTTAAGTATGTACTTACATTAAATCACCTGAGTAGTCCCATTGGTGTCACTGAAATTATTCATGTGCTTAAAGTTATGCATAAAGAGCCTTGCTGAGACAGGACCTGAAGCAGGAGGTTGGGAGTCAGGATGCCCAGGTTCTATTTTCTGGCTCTGTCATTTTCTTGCTGAATCACCCCAGAGAGTCACTTAATCATTCTGGGTGCGTCTACACAGCACCCTAAACTCGAAATAAGATACACAATTTGCACTACACAAATTGTGTATCTTATTTCGATTGTATTTTGAAATTTGGTGCATTTATATAGCACCAAATTTTGAAATAACGTGCTATTTTGAGAGATCCCTCAACCCTTGTGGAATGAGGGATACAGGGATGCCGAAATAGCGTTCCTGTTATTTCGAAAAATATTTCAAACTAATGGGCATGTTTCAAAGATGTGTAGTAGCTACCTCCAGTATCCCGAAATAGCCCCGCTGTCTAGACATACCCTCTGTGCCTCAGTTTACCCTTCTGTAAATTATGTTAATTAAATAACTGCTTCAAAGAAGTGATTTAATGTGTGTAAAGGGAATGAAAATGGCATATTAAATGTAGCACCTCACAGAAAAGCTAGATAATGTGGTACCTTCTACACCCGCACATCCACAAGCATTTGGCCATAAAACCCTCCCTTTTCCAGGTTTACATCTAAAAAGGTAAAGGTCTGAATTAAATTCACAAGTGCCACAAAAAACATTAATGATGAAATTTAGGCCTATCCCCATCAGATTGTGGCTAGATCTAAACACATGGAAGGGAAAGGTGTGCTCACATAGGCTCTAATGATTCTCTTTCCCTGCTGCCCTCTCCCATTGCCACACTCACATTACTTGGAGATATTTTCAATACAAGCCAAAGAATTTCAGCCCTTATTCTCATTTTCAGGACTTTCTGGATGAAATTCTTACTGTAAAATTAACTCTTCTTGGTATTTAATATAACACAAGAAATCTTCAGATAACTTGAAAATTATCAAGTTATCTGAAGATCAGATGTAATGACAAATGATAAATATTCATCACTAAGACTTTATTAAATCTGAGGCACTATTACAACCTACATACCTCTAAGGGATCTGATATTCGAAATCCTGTAAAAGACAGTCTTCTCACTGTGTGGATGAACTGAATGCTATTTCATTCTGTTGTGGGACAAAGTACTCATTAAAGGTCTTTAGTAGTCAGACATCAACACAGCATAAAATTTATCTTAAAAATTATGCTCATGAAAGTTAACAGAAAATGTTTGTATGATTTATTTGGTTGTCGTTTAATTGACTATAGATAAACTAAATAACTGCTGCAATGTATACTTGCAATCAGAATATCTAAAATCCAGCCCCTTATTAGCTTAATATTTAAAATTGTTGGAGATAGCTGTAGATAGTTAGTTGCTGCTATTTATTTTTAAAAGTTATTATTATTTAAAGAACAGGCTATCTGCCCAGTTGCAATTTTGCATGCATGCCTGGGAAAAAGTAGGTGACATAAATCACATGCATAATCTCAGGAGACAATCATTTTAAATCTTAATTGGCTGCCTTTTAAATATCATTTAAGGTCTCGTTTTCTCGGCCTCGCTCTCTCTAGTTAAGAAGGTGTTGTGTCAAAGTCTATTACCTTGCTGGGCGTCTCTCCCTTAAGTTTTTTTTTTAAAAAATAGAACCATCAGCAGAGGTTTGAGAGGTCGATAAAGCTTTTAGATTTGGAGATGTTTTCAGGGAGCCCATTTCCTGCGGCTAAGAGTTGTTAATGGAGCTTAAGGAATTATCTTATGACTCGGGCTGGGAGAGCCGTATATTTCTTCGCTGCTGTTCCCTTGTCGAGGCTGAATATGCTGCTGTCAAACTCGCTTAATGAAAAGTAACGCGTCGCTGATTACAGTTTTATTTGGGCTCTATGTAAAAAGCACTGTTAATTTAGCATCCCCTCCTTTGTGTGTTTGAATTTGCCATGGCTGAATGATTTAGAGTCTCTCAGTTTCAGACCGTTTTCTCCATGTTTTTTTTCTTTCTTCTCCCTTCTTTTTGATCTCCTCTTTATATTTCTGCTTTGTATATCCATCCAAGTTATATGGCTTTCTTTCTTAACACTCCCCCCACACACAACAGCTGAGAAACAGTTGAAAGTGATCTTTGACTTGTGCTATTGAATCGAATAGCAAAGATTAATTTCTCATAGTCTTTTATTCTCACTTTCTGGATGCCTTTGAATGATCTGTATGCCTGACTGCTAATTTCTAGACAAGGACTAGGCCTCCTCCCCCTCCAAACCGCCCCCCTCCCCCGATTTCATACAAAAAAAATCCTATACCTGTAGCCTACCTCAATCAGGTCTTGTTAGATAACAGGCACAAACTTATTCAAACTTGTTTTATAATGACAGAGACACATCGTTAAGGGGTAAAGTATTTTTCTGATTTATAATAGTGGAATGGTTTTGCCTGGAATATAATTGTGTTGCCTTCATTTTCAATATCATTTAGGGGGTTCTTTCCCTAGATTTGAATGCAAGCCAGTATTGTCAGTTGCTATGTTCAAGAGCATGTTACTCTCTCTCCCGCCCCCCAAGTCTGGCCTCGAAATAAGTGCAAAAGAACTCTACAGAAATCAGACTGATTTTAATGCCATATTGTTGTTTCCTCTGAGGGTAAAAATCCTGTCATTACACAAAGAAAGTGTATTTTGAATAATTTAGCATTCTGCATAAGTCGTGAATTTTTTGTGGTGCAGCAGATTTAGACAGATACATTTTCTTAATTATATTTACTCCATAACTTTGTCTCTGCATATGTCTTTGTGTTCCTATCATACTCACTTAGCTCTCATTGTATTGGATAATTAAATCTTCGTCTCCCCGATACGTCCTCTATGGGCACCGAAGTTGAAATCTGCAGCAAAACATTAGCATGCACCCACACGCGTATTACATATACAATAACACGTGTAAAGACATACACACGTATATTTTTTGCTTTAACATTGCTACCACAGTAGCCAGAATTTTTTTCTCATGGTGGTTATGCGGATTCCTGTGCCATTTGCTTTTACCGCTGGTTGGAGGTCTGAACACTTGAGCCTGCTTCCATCTCGTCTCTTCTACCTTATTTTGGTATTAAAAAAAAATTTGCTTTGTCTAAAGGGCTTCACTGGAAAGCGCTCCGGCCGCCCGGCTGCATTAAAATTCCTGCCGGCCCAGCCTCTAGCTGAGAACACTTCTCCCCGGAGACTCCACTTTCGCTATTACTGTCAAGTACCCTTGACTCTTTATTTTTGCCCTTTTATCTATTACAACTAATTCGAGTTCTTTTGCCCTTTTCAGTTTAAGACGTGGCTTTCTGTAAAGCCTCCCCCTGCCACCGAGATCTCTGGGTGCAGAGCCTTTAGAAATTGAGGGGTTTACTGTCAAAATGAAAATTTCACTTCAAATTATCTTGGCTGATGCACGTTTTCCAGGCCGGGGGCTCCTGTCTCAGCCTTTTGACAGCCAGATCAGCAGCGAGGTTCAGTGATCTCGATAATATCATCCAAGAGAGCGAAAGTCAATACAATGACAGGGAATATGACTGGATACAATCCAATTACAGCAGCTCTCAGAGAGGGGAAGGGTTTGATCCACTCCCCACACCCGGATTCCTTTATTCAATTGCTGCACTAACCGGTCTCCCTCTAAAGTTTACAGGCTGCTGTGTTTTATGTTTTAACACAGTTAAAATCTGCTGCACCACAGTTAGTTGCTGTCTCGAGATTTCTTTCCTGGGGGGTAGCGCTCTGTTTCATGTCTGGTTTTTTGCTGGTTATTTTAACTTTGAGGGAGGAAGGCGAGGAAAAGGCGTAGGGTTGTTTTCATTTGCCTACAACAGTTCCAGTAGGAGCCTTTAACTCTTGTCCACACCAGTTTGTAAAGCTCCCCTGGATCTGAACCGGGTATTTTAAGACGATTGTTCTTATTTCTGTCAGGCTGGGCTCATTATTTCTTTATTCCCCCCCGGCCTGAGGAACAGAAAGTTTGTTTCGACTCCCGGCTTGGAAGGGGAATGTTGAAAAACGCGTGTTATTTAACCGGTAAATTGGCAGCGAGACTCACACGGCGAGCGAGCGCTTTCTCTTGGCTGCACTCTATTTAATGTCAAAACGGTAACGCATCTGTCCTGAAGTGCTGAAATATTCATGGAAAAATCAACGATTCTTCATACTGTCCGAGGAGCTGCAAGCTCAAACGGTTCTTTAAAACAGCAAATTTTCCATGGGAATCAATCGCTTCGCCTTCAGAATCAGACAGTCCCCTGCTACGGCGGCGAACACTGGGTCCCGGGGTAATATCCCCCAGCCTGGTCTCCAAGACCCCACCTCCCCCTTCTCAGGTTTATGCGGGGGTCACTACAGTCTATCCTCACATTAGTGGACTTTTGTCTTCTCCTTCTGTTCTCTCCTTTATTTCAGCAAATCTAAAGCACAACTACACTTTATCTATCTATCTATCTATCTAAACATTTAACTCCTGTTATTGTTTCCCTCCCCACCCCTCCTTTCCTGGGTGACAACTGTCAAACTCAACAAATGTAATGATGGATTGCCCTGGGTTTCTCTGCCAGAGAAGGGCTCTTGAGACTGGACATCCATATTCCAGTGTAACACAGTCTTCTTTAACACGGCGCTCTTTAACAGAGTACAGCCTAGTAAATGCGACTGTACAAAATAATAACTGTTTGTTTAAAGGGAAATCTCCCCGCCACTTCTATAGACCATTTGTGCCCAATGATCGCCTGGATTCCTTGAGAAGAGTGTGTGTGTGGGGGGGGGGGGGGGGGGGAGGGGCAGAGTGTGGAAGAGGGGAAAAGTATGAATATTTCTGATTTAAATAAATTTGTTTGCAGCTATGCTCCTGATTTATTGACATTTCCTCAACTTTTTCTAGTATGAATGCGTCACCCTAGCATTTGTTTAAATTACTAGCACATTTAAGAGCTCACATTCTACAACGGGAACATATTTATTTTGTAATGCAAAACGCCACCACTAATTTTTACTTCTGAAACAGACAATTTATTGGAGTGAACATACGTTTTGAAACATATTTGTCAAGTTAACTTTGTGCAATCGTGTAAACTTGAAATAAGTGCCGTTTGTGAATTATATGATAACAATGAAATCAGAAGGAAAAAATCGGAGAAGTCTTCAGAACTAATATTGGCATGCCTTAAATTAAATATCTGGATATAAATTTCTCGTTTGTAAACTTTTGGATGTAAACTTTTAAGTACGCCTACACTATAGTACGTGCTTTTAGACATGGAGTTCAATTATTTTCACGACATTGATCCCTTAGAGTCGCAACCAACAGAAATTCTTCAAAACAGCAATGAATAAAGTCTGCCCGTTTAACTAAGCAAACCGAACTTTAAATCTTTATCTTTGTTTTTTAAAAAAATTATATTTAAATTTAAATTCTTCCAAATCTTTTTTTTTCCAGTGTATCCAACTCTTCACTTGTTAGAAAGTTCCCCCCCTCCCCCCCACTGGGGTGTTGTTAGGAACAAAACATTTTGCTTCCTGCTTTAGGAAATGCAAGAAATTCTTTATTTGAGTCCTGGTGGGGTAAGTTTGACAGTTGGCCTTTGAGCACGTTAGTACCGTTCCCAATTGAGCGCCCCAAGGATCCCGTTTCCAGAATGGCGCCTTTGGTGGTAGCCCAGGAAACTGTTGTGTTGCTCAAAGCTTGGTTCAAAGTACTGTGTCGGAATATGGGGTCGTGAAACACCCCGTCCACCCAGTTCCTGAGATTGGTGACTGGGGAATCCTGATGTCTGTCAATGACACTAACAGGAGCCGACAGTGCAGCGGAGGCGGAGACTCCTTGGCGTTTCAGCATGCAGGAAGGGTACTCAGTCTGGTTTAGAGAAGTGGCAGTGTGAGCCAGGGACCAAATCCTGGGCTTTGTCTCTAATATTTGCTGCCCCTGCTGAAAACACATTTTGGACTCACAGCTTCTCTGCCTGACACTGACCAAGTCTTGCTCACATTCGTCCACCACGTTCTTCAGACAGTTTTTAGCCCTCTCCAGGTCTTCCTCAATGGTGGCCGCCGGGATGGGCATCTTTAGAGAAGGCTCCTTGCAATGATCAGTGGCACAGGTCTCGGCTGTCCTTATCTGGGTGCTCTCCAGGTGCTGGAAGGGCTGTTTCAATTCGCATTCGGAGCTCTCCGACTCAATGGGGTCAAAGTCATCCAGATCACTCAGTTCCAGTTCTTTTTCTGCTTTGCTGGTGGCCTCTGCAGGAATGGGGAAACAGCAAAACATAGGCAATAAATCGCATTACAGTGCTCCTTTAAACCAATACCACCTCTAACGATCCAGAGTAAGGTTTAAAAGGGCGTTACTTATAAAGAATACAAATGAGCAGAAATAACTGCAGCTCTGCATTCATGTTTCTAGGCTATGTACAGTTCATAAACATAGCCTACTCAGCCATGCAACAACGCTCATGTTAGAAACAGTCTACAGGGGAACGGGTCTGGCTACGCTAGAATTCTGCGTGGTCATTGTAAATGTATGTTTAATAAGATACCATCGTTTTTCTCAGTCTTCATATTGTCTTCCTGCGACTCTTCCTCCTCTTCCTCTTCGTAGGGTCTCTTTTCATCCGAACACTTGTTCCTCGGAGGCCAGGTCATCTTGTTCTCCTTCTTGAGCCTCCTCCTGGCGTTGGCGAACCAGGTGGAGACCTGGGTGAGGGTCATCTTGGTGATGATGGCCAGCATGATCTTCTCGCCCTTGGTGGGGTAAGGGTTCTTCCGGTGCTCCTGCAGCCAGGCCTTCAGGGTGCTGGTGGTTTCACGAGTAGCGTTTTTTCTTCGGGTGCCTCCATCCATGGTGCCATATCTGTAGTTTACAAAACATAAATGACATCATAGGTAGATCCTAACAAAGAAGCAGAGAGGTGGGCTTTGGGCACCTGATCCAAAGCCCACTGAAGCCAAAGGAAAGACAGGTGGGGTTTGCACTAAGTATTATGAGAGAGTATTAGCGGTACCTTCTTCTAGCAATAATCATTTAGTATGGGAGGAATAGTGTACCAACACTCGAGAGGACGTCAAAGGCTGTTTGTTAGTAACGATTTCAGCCCAACCCTTCAGTGGGGAAAAAAAGCAGCAATACCATTTTAAAATGAGAAATACTGGGCACAAGACATGGTTTGAGTCAAGTGTACAGTAACCTTTGAAGAATAAATAGAAAAGGAAATGTCTATTTTTAATCAAGTAAATTGTAAAGTCCATTTTAACAACTTGTGTGACAGTAACAGCTTAGAAACGCAGACACACAGAGAGAAAAGTTCTGCTCTCCAGCTGTTTGAGAAATCCTGCTCAAATCAAATATATTTAAGTGACCCCAGGGTGTAACTGTTAACAGAAATGTATTTCCTTCTTATTCCTTTTATTAGTAAGCTCTCCTACCCTTTTGTGCCTGAAATTGTAAAAACGGGACGCAGAAGACACTGGACTGCACCTGAATATTTAATGCACATCAGCCAGGAAAGGTCACCGTCACCCAGTGGGCTTAAAAGGTTGAGATGGTTTAAGTGGTTTTACGCTGTTTTAAAACCAATAAACGGACCGAAGATAAAAGGACCGTTCAGTTTAGCACAATGTAGAAAAAGCTAATTAATATACACTGTGGCTAGCGGGAAGTATAGCTCCCTGCAAAGTAAAGGACCACGTGTTGGCATGGCAGACCAACTTGTTTAAACATATACTTAGAAACAGCTTCCATAAAAGACTAGGAGAGAGTAAAGTTTTTGAGTTTTGTTTTGTTTGTGTGTGTGTGTGTGTGTGTGTGTGTGTGTAAAAACTTCCTAACTGTCAAGGCAGTTAAGCACTGGAATAAATCGCCTAAGCAGGTTGTGGAATCTCCATCACTAGAAATATTTAAAAGCAGGTTAGACAGGCATCTGTCAGGGATGATCTAGCTGGTGCTTGGTCCTGGTGTGAGGGCAGGGGACTGGACTTGATGACCTCTTAAGGACCCTTTCAATTCTACTATTCTATGATTCTGTTTGGGAGAGTACTAGACCGAACCGAATTACGTGTGGGAAAGGGAGGACATAGTGTATTTGGTACATCGTTTGCTAAAGTCAGAGGTGAGTGGAGAGTTATTGCTTTGCCTCCCTGCGATACTGCTCAGGGCTGACCAACACACATTTGTGGGTGTTTAGCCAGCCCCCCTCCCGCCTCCCTTCCCCCACGTTTAATTTAGAGACTTAACAGTGTTACCTTTGAGAATAAAGCTTTGGCTTTCACCGCACTGTTTGAGCAGCGTCAGGTAGAGGACACGTGCGAGTTTTGTCAAAGAAGAAATATAGGCTTCCATTTTGCCTAATTATGTATTTATCTGTGTTAGGTCTTGTGTTACCTTGGCTCATAACCCGTTGTTAAACGGACAGAAAGATTCGCTGTTTAAAATGTCCCCAGCTGAAGAAAAAACAAACCCCACTCTTTGTGACGTCTGGGTAGTTGTTTGTTTCTTACCTGTCATATTGATACTGACTGAGTGTGTGATCGTACGGATAGTAGGCAGCCGCCTGGGTAATGCCCGCATGCGCAGATCCAGCCCCATCCTTCGCGTCGAAACTGTTCTGTAACACAAAATCCAGTGTGTCCTTTTGCCAGTTCCCACCCCCATCCCCGCCACCCCTCCTCTTTCCTTGGAAGTAGTTAAGGGAAGTGAATTGACTTGTTACATGTAAAGCAAAATGTGAAACAAATGTTGCCATGGAATATATATTGTTTCCCCCAGCTGTGTTTGGTTCCAAAACAATTGCCTGGTATTTGACTACACAATAATGAAACGGTATCCCTTCCTATTAACAAGTATTCTCCTAACCGAAATATCTAGCAAAATGCATAGTTCCCGTCTCTGCAAAACCGAGAGCACATTGCACTTCGTAAAACAATTCTAGCAACTGCCAACAAGCGTTTAAACGTTCAGTGGCATCTTAGCTGTTCCCAACTAACTCCTTTCATTAATCAGAAATACAATATGCAAAGGAAATGAAAGACGAATGGCAACTTTACTTCCGTGGTCTTACAGCAAGCTAGGTTTTTGGCCGCAGGAAAGACAGTTGGTTCCTTTGAAGAATCTGAAACCAAACCTCTAGACTTTCAGCAGCCACCGAAATCAATACACACATTAACCCACGCTATAATGATGCCAAAGAAAAACCTCATTCCAAGGTATATCGATTGTTCTGCGCCCTGTGTATATGCAACTTTGAACTACCAGCCTAGCTATAGCTTTCATTCTAGTGTTGTTCATCAGATCCCCAAAACTGTCCTTTCACGGTAGTATCATGTAACTGTTCCCATATTTTAACACTAGACAGAGTTTTTAAAAAGGCAGAGCTATGCGTCGGCTGCATAAAATAGGCTGACGTGAAGAACTACCTGTACTTAGGGTCTTTAGTAGAACTACTTAAAGTGGTCCTGAAAACATGACTGAGTGAAGATAACAATCTAAACAGAGCAGCACGTGAATTTGAGTCTTAGAGAACAGTTCCAATTCAGAAGGAAGGAGAGAGCGCAGATTTCCTCTGGGGAGAACACGCCAGCCAAGAAGCGAGAAGATATATTTATCTCCCGTGCTGGGATTTGTTTTACTAATGAGTGATAAAGAAGATGCTAGGATTGCTTACCAAAGAATAGAAGGCAGAAGCTTCGGTACCATAGGTAACGTAGTTTCCATAGCCCTGGGTACTGGTGTAAGGATTTCCATAGACTCCTAAGGCAGCTGCAGAATTCAGCTCATGTCTGGCTGTGGCTAATAGCCTGCTTTCGTATACAGGACAATAGACTGGGGTCTGAGTCGAGGCTGCAGCGCCTGAGTCTGTCAGAGTCCTGCCACTAGACTCACAGCAAGTTGTCAGGGAATTGGTGGACATCAGGAACTAAGGGGAAAGAGGAAAACTTTTTCTTTAAAAAACCCTGCTGCTAAATGTTGACATTTATTTCCGTTAAGGTTTCGGGAAATGTACAGACTACCTATTTTATCAGTGAAAAAGACAAAACCCGAGGCATTTAAAGCAAATCAATACAAGGGGGCGGCTGATTCAGGTTTTCGGGCTGCTTATAAAAAAATGCTTTAAAAAGAAACTTTCATAATGGGTTGTACAAAGTGTTGACATCATTTGTCTCCACTTGCAGCACAATGCTCCCCATCTGTGTTTTTAAACCTTTTTTTTCTAATTCACTCATGCATATGTATTTTGACTGCAGATTTGTAACAGCCCTACATACATCTATTATTAACCTCCTGGTTTCAGATCTCCCATTATGTTTCTACAATAGAGAATTCAGCAAATTCCTTTTTTAAGTGTGTAAATAGTAAACCTCATCCGGAAGATACAATATTATTCCTGGAGGGTCTCCATCCTCTCTCTCCTTTCCTATCGCCTCCTCCGCCCCTCCACCCTCCCCATAACATCCTAAATACTGTATGCTCCTTTCATTTTACAAATATGCATACAAGATATAACTTAAATATCTTTCAAACAGACCGAGTGCTTAACCAATTTCACGCTTTCACGTACTGTAAAGGATCGCTGCAGCTTTTAGCACTGAACTATAGAAATCAATAATGACTGAAATTCAATCAATTAACGTTTGCGGACAATAGAGTCTTACCTGGGGTGCAGAAGAGTAAGGGTATCCAAACTGAGGGTATGACATGGTACGGAGGCTCCTGGTTATCTAGAAACAAGGAGAGACGTCTGATCTGCACGCTATTGCAGCCTTGCTCTGCTCTATTGTACCAATTGATTGGTAACCACAGGTTCCTAGATGCTTATAGGACGAAGCAGAATACCACATTTAATTTAACTACGTGAATCTTAAAAAAAAACTTTTTTTAACTGAAAAAGATGGACGATTAATGTAGTATTTTTTTCTACAGCTACAAACTAGAAGCAATTCCTATATGTGGCGCAGAGGCTGACCCCACATGGAGACAGAAATAAACATTTTGCACGGAAAAAAAGGAAGAAGAAGAAGAAGAAGAAGAAAAAGAAAAGAAAAGTAGTGCAAACAGGCAACTCAGATGCACGTTTTTTTAACAGCAGAGATTCTGACGTCACATAAAGTTTAACATTCATATTGAGTTTGTGTTCAGAACACAGAAGACAGAGTTTTTACACACACAGTGAATCAAAGTTTGGGGAGCACTGAGACATTAGGTACTTAAGTTCACTGTGTTTTAATATGGTTTTGTAGGAAGATCTGAAGAATCAATATTACACCAACTAAGATTTTTCCCCTTAGTCACTGAAGAATGGTAAACCCTTTTAATTAGAAATTAATTAACGAGCAGCTGCTTCTTCCCACCCCGCCGTAATAATTAGTCTCAATTACAAACGAGACATATGAAGAGACACACGAGTGAGTCTTCATTTAAGATTTAATCAACAGTTAAAATTAGCACTGACAATAAACCACATGGCAAGCAGTTTTGTTTTCTTTGCACCCTTCCGTCCAGATGTGCGACTACATTTTAAACCATTTATACATAAATATACGTCCCAGGAAATGGCTGAAGACATTGGGTGTTCACCTCGAAAAGAGTTTGCTCTCAATCTCAATATTGCAATGTTCTGAGCGAAGTCGTGGTAGGGCCCCATCCTGCCTGGATCGTGCCCTGCAGTGAATGGCGTAGGAAGGTACGGCGAGAATGCAGGATGGAATTCAAACCAGGAGAGGTTGTGTGTTTGGCTGGGGGATCTGTCAAAGAACAGGCTGCAGCTCTAGGTTTCAGGCGTTATTTCACATGTATCGCCAGCACCTCTTACCCGCTATTCTGCGGAAACTTACACTCTTAGCTCTGTGGGCATCCCTCAACTGTGCCCTTTGGGATGAGTTATTAAAACATCTTTCTTCAGTTCCTTGGCCTCTGAAGCCTAGCATGAGCCCTTCAGAGGAGGCTGACCTAGGAGGTAGAAGCTTTATTGTGTGCGTAGGCATGGCAGATCTAACAATTTTACTAATCCAGGGCCTTAATCCTGTCCCCACTGAAGTCAATGGTAAAACTCCCATTGATTTCAATGGGACCTTTCATTATTTTCAAGCGCCTTTATTTCTTTCTTCTCAATCGCTCCCCAACCAGGGGGCTAGCGATCTGGAGCAGAAAGAGTCCGTTTCCACATAGGAAGTGTTTTCAATCGCTCTGCGGAGCCAGATCCCGCAGCTGTTTCCCCCCTCCCCCCGGAGATTACACTCCCCTTTGCTGTAGTTGGGGTTGTGTGTGAGTGGGGAGTAAAGGCCCAATTCCACGTGGGGCTGAGACGCCGCGACTCCTGCTGATTTCGGTAGGGACTGGGTGGGGGGCCCAGGATAGCAGAGCAGGAGCTGGTGCTGAGCGCAAAGGCCAAGCGCACAGCCATTCCCCCCGCTCTTGCTGACCCCCCTGCTGGGGAAACTCCCGGGCTGGAAGCCAGTGCTGGAGACTTGCTTAGATTCGCCGGACTATAATGTCCTGGCCAGTAAAAGGGGGGGGGGAGAAGAGGGAGATTCGCTTCTCTTCATAGCCCCGAACCCCCAGGATCTGACAAGCTCCCCCAGTGACCCAGGCTACTCAGCCCGCCCTTTTTGGGGGGATGGGACGGCGTGGCCAAGAGTTCACGTGGCTTCGGGAGTCACCCTGTGGTCCCCCTGGGCTCTGCTCCCGAAGGAAGGGCCCTCTGCCGTGGCGGAGGGATTGCCAGCCTGTTACAGGGAGCACACGCTTGCGAACACTCGGGCTCCAAAGAGCCACGCGCTCCCAGGGGAACGTGGCACCCGCGCGCCTTTCGGAGGCACCGGCGGGCAGCTCGTGGCGAGGGAGCCGCGGCTGCAGGGGCGTGCAGACTGGGTGTGCAGACTTGCTCAGAGAGATTCCTGGGTTCAGACATGTGAATAGCCCCAGGGTCACACTCTAATTAATGATGATGTTCTCTTCTTCTCCCCAGCTGGAAGACTGCCTCCCAGAAACGAATCTGCCCCCTCTGACAGCTCGATTGAGGGTGATTGATGACTATCTGGAGACCACAGTACACATAATATAATATCTGCTGCGTAATTGCTTTAATTTACAGATGAAAATACTAGTTCTAGGATTGGGTTAGACTATAACAAGCGGTGTCCTGCGGCATCTTAAAGAGTTCCCAAACAACAAATAGATACCGTACATGCAAATTATTCAGTCTGTAGCCGGGAGAAATGCGTAAAGAACAGGAGTCAAATGACACTAATAATTGTTTTTGAATTCCGCATTGATTTCTTGGGAGTGTGTTTATTCCTTTCTCACCTGCAATGCTAATATCACCTTCTTTAAGTGAATAATAATAAACTAGCCACTGGAGCTTAGGTTACAGTGAAACTCTTACTTATTCTTTCCAGCTGCTCAGTCTTTCCAGAACACAATGCTACTTTTAGTTTTATTATTATTATTACAGGTAACACATCTCTAACCTTATGGAGGATTTAGTGAAAAAATAATTGAGAAAAATCCACCAGTTATAAAAATGATCTTCCTTATGAGATTTGCACTGCCTTTTGCTTACTTGAACACCGGAATATTATGCACTGGGGCTGGGGAGGAAAATAGCTGCCCTTATCTGTAGAGTGGCTCTGTGCAAAGCTCTGTAATTAGCTGATAGAGCTGGAGAACTGTTCTGAGAAGCTGTACTGTACAGTAGTAGCACAATCTTACAGTTTTTCCAACCATAGTTTTTTGCGATATGTCCTATCTTTTTCTTTTGATATTACTAACATCAACTCAACAGGGACACCCAGAGCATAACAGGATTGATATTTTAGATGAGTCGATTAATCTTTACAATACAAGACCAGATTCAGAATGTATATTCCCTGTCTGCTTATATATCTACAATTGGCTTTCACTACCCTGCACCGGGCTAATCCCCTGATATCCGCTTGTTTTTGCGCTGAAGGTTCCCTTATTAATCATTGTAATAATTTGTCATTTGTCTTTTCCAGGCTGCCTGTTACATTACTTTACCCTAACTCAGCCCTAGACTTGTACCAATTGGTATTCCCAAGAAAACTGTCATTAAAAACTTGTAATAATTTACATCAGAACACGGACAGTTTATAAAAGCTGGCATTACCTTGTCACAAAGAGTTGCTGTTTTGTCACTTACACTCTACAAAGAATCGTTCTTTGTTGATGAGAAACTCAGCGAAGTTATATTTCAGCATGAATTCCTAGTGCCAGAGCACAAATATGCAGTAAGTCCTGCAATGATTTAAACTCTTTGTGGCTCTTGCATATGAGCAAGATAACTCTGTTCAAATCCAAGTAAAGACGATTAATGCTGTGGGCTATATCCTTAAGCAGTTGGAAAATGCAAGCATTTTGTATATAATAACCCAAGTTGTCTTGCCAAGCCCCTTTCCCGTAAAAAATAGTGAACAGCACTTGAGCCAAATACCCAACCCGAGCTGCTTCCAAAGCTAAAGAAAACAAAACCTCAAAATCAACAGGAAATGCAGCAGGTTCCCAACGTAAAAAAGTACAGACGCAAACACATCTTTGAGGCCAAAGCTTAATGAAGCATGCCCTGCAGGGTTACAAACTGGTTGGTTTTTCTCCTTCTCCGAGACACTGGAGGAAATGTTCAGGCAAGTTTTATTATGGAAACATGAAACAAGAAGGAAACATCGTGATACGTGGTGAACAGGCCACAGCAGGTAAAACAGGGAAACTCTTCTAGGGCTAAGGCTTTGATGGACGTCTTCAGGGACGCGATCTGGCTGTGGTTAGGTATAGCTTCACTGGAGAGAAGCTCATTCCCTCCCTGCTTTGGAGGGATCAATGCCTCGCCAGCAAATATCTGGGAGTGGTGATACAGTCTTATGGGCTAACTAGGCGTTAGTAAGACTGTTCAGTCGCCTGCGCTTTGTTTTCAAGGGAAAGATTTGAACCACCTTGGCACTATCTGGCCAAGGGCGTGAACCTCTACGTGTTGCTCATTTGGGATCTGAGATGGCACCTAAGGCAGCCTGCAACGTTTTCATGTGATTTCGCTCCCCACAAAGTCCGTCCTGAATTCACAGATTTTGTACAAAGTGTAATTACAGCCTGTATCGAGGGGCAGTGAGTTTTCCGTGCCACTTTGTACATACGTGTCTAGAAGCCTTTCCTATGATCTGTGATTTTCTCGAATTATCATCACATACACAATGATTGCCTAAAAAGGGACCTCTGCTATTCCTTTACCCGGGTAACAACTACATGTAAAATAAGTTGTTTAAACGTATCCACTTGGACACTCTTTAGTGACAGTCTTGTATCCCCTCGACAACCTAGACAGCAAGGAGGCCTCTCATTCTCATAGTAGTCTTTGTATGTATTAACTTTTAACACGTAGGAACTCGAGCCAAGATACACACATGCACGTTTTCAGCATCCAGGAGCAGCTGCGATGGAACACAGGCGCCCGCTGACCTGCACAATAGCACCGCTCTGCTCTGTCGAGGCGCAAAGACTACAGCTAATACAGTCTATTTCATTAGCAAAGAGACCAGCACCCACGGGTGTTTCTTTTCCATTTCCAAAGTGCCGCCGGTTCCGAGGCATCCAAACGCTCTTTCCTCCCCCCTCCCCCGGAGCTGTCGGCAAGGAACAGCTTTACAGGACTTCAATATGCAGATAAAACTTTCTTGCTGCGCGATCAAATCCCAACCCTTCCAAAGTCTGACCGAAAATCCAGAAAGTTGAACTCAGTCCCCTACCTTACCGTACGGTGATCATCGTATCCACACCCCCTGCCCAAGAAATAGCATACAGATTTGTACTCTAAAGACTGCACAAAGCCAAATGATTTATCACAGGTAGTTTCTCTTCTCCTAGCAGTTCCTTTGCAGCTGGCTGGCTGGTGAAGCAGGCTCTGAGGGGGAAAAGAAGAAGAAGAAAAAAAGCCCTATCATCAAAACAAGCGGAAGGTTTCTTTACCTGAGATCACGCCAGGCTTCGACTAAAATCTTCTAGCGAGAGCTTTTCCATGGCAGGGGATCTCGCCTCTTGTCTGGACTGCCTCACTTTGCGGAGAGCTATAGAGAACTAATGTAGACATTTCTCAGTGTATAATACCTGACTGGAGTGGAATAGTGCTTTCAGTCCCTAGGCGCCACAATCACTTCACTAACCCCCTGTACTAGAGTGACGTTCAAGTGAATAGCTTCACTGATCACACTCTTTCCTACTGATTAACACTTTCCAACACGGCCAGGCACTCGAGTTGCAACTTTTCCTTTGAAAACGGAGTGCAGGCGCCCCTCGGTTCCTAAGGCTATACAAGCTGCTGATGGCGAGGGGGACACCGTAATTCAGAGCAGGTTAGTACAATTAGCGCTGCCATGCCCAGCGTTGTCCTTGTGGCAAACAGTAATTGCATTGACTCGGAAAGGACGCGGATGTCCTCCATGTAACCTAATGAGCTGCAGGTTGTACAAGCGGGAAGGCGACCATCTACCAGGGGTTTGATGAACTGCGCACACATCCGAACTCGAGTTTGGCTGCACAAGCGGAGCTAAACTTGCAGCCAGCTCGCTGTCCTTTGCCTTCCTCTCTTTTGAGGAGGTGGGCTTAATGGCTGTCGTTACCCGTGCAAGTAGGGAAAGTGTGCCTAGCGGACCTCTCCAGCCCCTGCCCTGATGGTTGTCCCTAATTGCTTGGTCTAGGGACTGTGCACTGCAGCAGTCCCCCAGCTGCCCTGGGGCGGTGAAAACCACCTTCCTTCTGCTCCTCTGGCCAGTTTGGAGCCACAAAGGGAAGCTACTGGTCAGAGGCAACACATTACAGTTCTATAATGTCCTGCGGTGCCCCTCACTAGTTGACCCCCACCCCCGGCAGCCTTTTATTAGGGGCCCGATCCCGTCCCTATTGAAACCAGTGGCAAAACTCCCACTGATTGATTTCATGGGAAGCAGGATCTGAGCAGTGAGGAGAGCAACAGCCGTGGAAAGGTAGATCATCACCCAGCAGATTCAGATAGGAACGCTATCTGTTCGCCTGGTGTGTGCCTAGGTTTGCGCCTCAAACGGTAGTCTGCTGCAGCGGTGAGTAACAACATACTGGGATTCTAAGTAGCCCATTGGGGTGTCCATTAAAGTCGAGGATCCTTCGACTACGAACTTGCTACGCACAAGCAAGGCCGGGGTACTGCCAGTGGTCACCCAGGCTCATGATGTTAAAATAACATGCAGGCTAGAGACTTTTTACCGCAAGCTGGGGTGATCAGCTAGGCGCAGCAAAAATCTGTCAGGTGCCTGCAGGGCTATCCCAAGGAAACTTGGCTGGTCTACATTGCAACTCTGCTGTGTCATACTGTACCTGAAGTTTCCCATCACAGCCGCATCTTCCTTTCTAGGTTGTTCCACAGTGTAAGACCAACTCAAGACTGCCAGAAAGATGTTTGTCTGGGGGAGGGGATCAGTATCATTTGTGTTTAAATTTATAAGCTGTAGTAGATGTCTCAAGAGGGAAGAAGAGAAGAAAAGGGCTTTAGCCTTTAGAGAATATATCCACGGATAGCATGTCGAATTATCTGTGATTGGGGGGCGGTAGGGATGGGAGTGGGGGGCTGAAAAAGAGGAAGAAAGCCCCATTTTTAATCTAACATTTCACATAATTGCAACAACTGAACACTAGCGTTAATATGCAACTCTGCGTATCAATGTTTTGGTTTTTTGGCCAGAACTGTTTAATGACAGTACCATGTACCTACCTTTACAAAGTTCACACATATCACACATTGCGGTGATGCAGTAGCATGTTCAGTTTGACGAAGGCTATAGTAGGGTTTTTTCGGGTTATTTTTTGCGTCGAAGGCAAATCAACCCCCAAAATAAAGGGGAAAAACACAGTTTCCTCATCTGCACCTAATGGAGGTTTGCAAACACTAAGCCAATCCATGGAGCGACACTGCATTTTAAAACAAGCAACAAAGCCACAGCAGCATAGCTCCGGATTTGCCCTCCCAGTGTTAGCTTAATTTCCAGAGAATATCATGTAAATATCTGATTTCAGCAAATATTCAAGCATAGCCAGGAGTATTGCTCGCATTCCTACCATTAACCCGAAGAATCTAGCCAAGTTCTTGTGTCTAGCACATAAACCACATACATTCCAGGCGAGAGGCACTTTCCCATTCTCGTTCCCACCATTCAGTGGAATGTGAGCAATACCTTTCTCATATTAAATGAATGGTTTGACTCCTCTCTAATTCCATGAGAGGACATAGCTGCATATGCTAGCCGAGCACAGACTCTTCCTTTGGCTTCCCCCTTTGATAGCGTCCCTGTAGTAGGTGCTACGTTTTAATTTGATCTCGGGGGAGAGTTGGATGTATGGAAGCAAGGTTTGGCATAGAAGATTGATCAGAACTTAATTGTTCCAGGTATTATTTATTTTTCCAGTAGTTATGGCTACTTGCTTCCCGAGTGATATGAAAAGCGACAGGCCGGGAGTGAACCCAGTCGGAGCCCAAAAGACAGAGAAGCGTCAGACAAAAGTTTTATTCCATGTGATAAAGTCATTGCCTGCAGCCTACGTTTGTGTTCAGGAGCTTCTCCATTTCCTTCTCCACTTTCTCACTGCACTCTCCTGCCTTCTAAAAGTTTAGCACTTTATCCGTAGAGCCTACCTCTACAAATAGCTCTCAAAGAAAAGCAATCTGTTTCAATATTTTATAAAGACGATGCGGTGGAATATCCAATTATGTAAGCCCTAAGTGAGAAAATGTTCTTCAGATAATATGGCACCCCTCCCCTCTCCTTTCAGGCAGATCCTGATCCTTTTGGACTGGACTGAGGTGGACTTCATATTGTTGCCTGAATTAATAAATATAAAAGGCAAGGGGAAAGCTTATGTCCCATTTGCCCCCCCCTCCCCCGCAAAAATATACAGAAGATTTTGTGGGATACCTCCTCTGACCATAAAAGGTTCTCGAGGCTCAGTGCTCTGGAGGAAGGTAAATTCCCCCTCAAGATCACTACTAATATGACATAGCTGCAAGTTCCTTCCCAGCTCTAAATGGGATGATTTGGAGCTGAACCTTGATTAGCAACGGTCAGGTTGGCTTGAGTGGGAATTTTGCTTGCACAAGGCCTGCAGGAATGGCTCCTTCTGCATTTCTCTGCATGCCTACAAGCACTTTTCCTGCCAGGGTCAACCAAGAAGGAGAGATAATCACTCCCTTCAGCACCCACATCCATGGGCTTGTTTTCCACACCATCATTCTTCTGTGGATATTTCATTGTGTGTGTGTTGACAAAAGCAGCTGGAATAGAAATTGACAAAATACTTCAGTTTCTCTCAGGCTGGGGTACCTGCTGCTTTGTCTCCCTCTCTGCTTGCCTGTTGGTATGACAATCAGGGGCAGCTGGTAATTTCAAAACAAGGATAAATTAAAATTAATAATTATTAATCGTATCTTAGATTAATATAACTTTATTTCAGGGGGATCAAAAATAATAGATCTTTCAATATCTCAGGGATGGCAGAAGTGGGTGAGTACTTGGTAAAAGTGGGTGAGGGTCAATAATTTTCATATAGTTTCATATTCACACATGACTGAATACACCCTTCTCCGGGGGGGGGGGGGGAGGGATATTGTTGTCACTTTTTGACAGCGCACAACACTGCTGCCCAACCCATTCGGATAGGAGGGAAAGCAGAATACTGTGTGAAACTGAACTTGCACTGGGAATTTATGTAAACAGGGTATAATGACTGGAGTGGGAATTTGATGAGGACATGGAAGATTTGTCTGCTCTGGGGACATTTGCCACAAGTGTATCTACCAATATAGTTGCACAAGTGCAAACCTTTAGTATAGATATGATGCACAGGTGTCATTTGTGACTTTCTTATCTTTCCTCGCCAACTGTTGTTACCATCTTGCTGCACGGGGCAAAATAGTATAAGGAATCTTTTCTAGTGATACGCACTGGAGCAACTGCACGGGTAAAGCTCCACCAATGGCTGCAATCCCAGATTAGAGAAGGCCGGACACTGGATTCTGGGATTATTTAATTACCAAAAAGATGGTTAAAACTTTCTTTTTACATTTCATTAGCAAATCATCATCTCCAACAGCACCAGGCATAGAGTGAGGAATACCTTCCTGACCTGCCAAAGCCAATTCCCAAAGCAGTACCCTGCATTTTCCCTTAAGCATGCCTCATGAGAGCTGATAAGATAAAGGTTAGGGTCTTACATTTTTCTGCCTTCAGTTTATAGAACACTGAATCACATATAGACAAGGGCCAAAAATATACCAGGCTCAGAGCTCATGCCCAGTATGAGGAACCCCCCAGAAAAACTGAGTTGAACCTTTACCTAGTCAGGAAACAAATGTAATTGTTTAAATAGCTAGGATATTTGCAGAGTCAAACCAGATCATCTGGGGGTATATTAAGATGGTGAAATAAGCAATCTGATTTTCACTGTAACTGCTTTTAGTTCCCCTGTGGTTTTGATACACAGTTTTGTGCTCATCTCAAAATAGCAAAGTTGATCTTAATGTGCAAAAGGGACATTTCTTTTTCTTTCCTCACAGTAAGCTGATGATGTGATGTTCCTAAAACCGAAATACATTTGAAAACCTTTAGGGGGTTCTGTGAAAAAAAGGAAAGGCTATTAATCTGAACAGTGACTTCAGTGTACATATTTGCATATGCAGTGTTTATCTAGTAGTGAGCCACATTAGCCAAAATCTATAAAACTGCACTTGTGTACAAAATTGTATGGTAAAAATGTAAAACAAGGATTTTTAACTACTGGCAGGTCATTCAGAAGATTTTATATTTCACAAAGACATGTTTAAAAATAATTTGATTTATTCAAAGGATAGTTCTTTTCTAAAGTCTATGATAGGCTGCTTTATTTGGGTAGCCATAGTGTTTAGAAGATCTTTATTTCGTAGTAAAGATCATAATGATTGGAATTAGATAGTTCATTAAGGGCTTTCATGCTAAATTTGATGTATGAGTGGGCGGAGGGAATTATTATCAGGTAGGAAAATAACATCATTCTACATGCTTAAAAATCCTGTAATCACAACACTGACTGATGTAGATGGGCAGTGAAAGAACAGCCTCATTCCCAAGCTACTGAGAGCTTCACAGAACCAGGATCATTGACTGTGCTGGGAGTTTTGCCTCAGTGAGGAGTGACAGCCATGTCCTACAAACCTTACTCATGAGAGTAGTCCTACTGACATGGAGCCCTAAGTAAGGATACAGGAATAAGGTCTTTGATCTCTAGGGGAAGATCCAATAAAACTAGAGGAAAAGGGGACTAAAAGCGTGATCCTATAAATCTTTTCTTGTGAGAGTAGTTTCATTGACTACGGTGCTATTCACTGTAAAGACTTTTCATGCAAGGGGGTTTTCAGGACAGAATCAATTGCCTTGTAAAACAGTGATACAATTAAAGGAACAATTATATTTTTGAATTAGACGACTTTTCAATAGGATGAACAATTTCTGCTAAATTATTCTAATTATCTATTTTAATTCTTCTTGAGAGCTCTCAGTCATTGCTTCAGAGGAATAGTATGTCGAACTGAAAATTAGTTTATGACACTGATTATAACTACAGAAAAACAATCTGGGAAGTCAGGAATAATTTACCAGGAAATTCATTATTTAATTGTTTAACGTAGACGTTTAATTATGGTTGAATATAATTATTATGCAAATATCATTGCGATCACTGTAAGAGGTTATTTATAAAAGCGTACCTAAACTCTGAAGCAGTCTGAAAAGAAACCCCCCTCTCTTTTTTTTTTGCTTTGCTTCACAAGTCTCTCAAGTACACTATATGTTTTAACTTAAACCAAAGTATAGCCAAGGGCAGCTGGAGTTCCAACAGTGACCAGTGTAATACTCAGTGCTTTTAATTACTGTAGCAATAAATCACACAGGAATGTCCTCCAGGAACTAAATGATTTTCTAAAAACATTTGAGAATATTTTTTGAAATTCAATTAATTGAAGGCACCAGATAAAAGGTACACATTCTTAATGGCTATAAAGGCACCCTAAGGGATGAAACTGAGCTCCAAGCTTAACTTCAAAGTGTGACCGAAATACTTACTGTATTACTTTAAAAGTATTCAGATCAATGAATCAGTTAAGATTACTTATACATTTACCAACCTTTTCATTTTCTGTTTGAGTATGATAGAAAGAATTGCTCTCGTTTCCCATGGTACAAAAAAAAGCTGTTGAGACCTGTAAAAGAAATTGTAATTAAAGCCAGCCTTCAGTCAAAACTGGTATTATGAATTTTTAGTTGACACAAGATAAAGGCCAGCAAGACATAAAAGTGGCTTGAAAAAATGAACAATTTACATGCTTGATACAAAAAAAATCAGGTTTGTGTAAATATTTCAGGCTCTGAGGTTAAATCCTGGCCTTATTGAAGCCAATGGAATTGTTGCTATTAACTTCAACAGAGACAGGATTTCACCCTTCGTAGTTTGCTTTCAACTAAATTCTGACTTGCAACCAAATTCTGTTTTGTTTACTCATGAGAATGGCCATGTGAGTTTCCATAAGGATTTGGTCATGCAAGGTGCTGAACAGCTTCTGAAGGCAATGGATACTGTCAGTTGCCATGGTAATAGTTTGATGGTATATGCATGGTAATGATCAGCACCTGGCAGAACTGGGCACTAAGTGATTAAAGCTTGCAGGATTGGGCTCACTGTTCATAAAAGATAAGAGTTTATGGGGAAAAAAAGAGCTGAAAACTGCAATTGTCTGAACTGAGAAGTGGTGCATATGGGAAGGGTAAAGCACTGTAGTATACTTAGGTAAAACGTGATAACTCCAGCCAATTTTTAATAGATTAGTGAATTTTGATCAGTTCTCATTTTCTCTCTGTATTCTCCTACTTTAACTATGTTCTCACTTACACAAATATCTGCATTACATGAAAATGGGTGCTAGTTTTATAGGCATTAGGGTTTTTTTTTATTGTTTCAGGTGATAAAGTCCAGTATCTAAGAATATGAAAAAAATTATGTATTGTTAATATCAGTTCACAGAAGAAAAATGATTAAAGATGAGTTATTTAATAGTGAAGGGAACTGAGAAATAGCTGAACTGGAAATATGTGCACATGCATACACATACACAAAAATATTAAAAAAGATGCAAAATAGAGGAATAGGTATCCATTGCAGATGACAGGGTTAAATTCAGAAATCAAAACTGCAAAAATGTTGTAGGAATAAGTTAATCTCTTTCTCTCTCTCATATCATTCAAAAGAACAGACATAAAAAATTCCTTGAGCTATCTAGTATTCTTGCACACATTTTGTAACCTTGTACCCTAAATACACACCACATAGGTGAAGTGTAAATGTGGAGGTCAGTGAACATCGGGAACACTCACATTGGATTACAATTGCAGAATCACCTGTGCCAAGGAGTTCTGTGTGGTCTAGTCTGCAAATTCACATACTATTCAATAAACATTTCAGGAGTTTGTTTAACATTCATTAAAGTAAATAAATAATAGCATTAGCCATTGTCAATGTAATGTAGACCTCACAAGTTAAGTTTTGCTGTTCTTGTCATGAAACTCTCTTTATCAAAGACTGCAAATTGTAGCAAAGATTTGGATGAATTATTGTAGATGGTCAAATATCTATAAGACCCAGAAAAGACTGTGACTTCAACTCAGATTAGGGCCAGTTCTACATACATAGAAAGCTAGAATAGCACAGTTAATTCCTCTTCATGTTACCTATCACTCCAAAGACAGTGTTCAGTAAATCTAAAAAAAGTCTTCTTTTTATTAGGGATGTTGAAATAAGAAGATCTTTTCTCTGGAGCAATTAGCTTGAGAACCTCAGCAGGGCTGTATCTTAAGAAGCTATTAGGTCTAACAAAGGAACACATAGATTTAGGATTAGGTTACACCTCAACAAAGTTCTGAGAAGCTGTTGCATATTCCTAAACTTTTTCTTTTTACTATCCTTTTTTTCCAGACTGATAAAAAATCGGATTTAAAATGATTCAGATTTTAGCTGTGATGAAATGGTTGAATTGCTGCCCTGTAGAAGAAATGTAGTATAAAACAAGCTAGCTTATTGTATTGAAATTAAAGCTGGGTGAACCTTGGAAATTTTGTCTGGGAAACAAGATCATTTAGAAGAAAATTAAGACTATCAACTTTTAATTTTAGCTAAGGTATGCTCAGTGAAGAAAAATACTTGAAAGAGGAATTGTAGGGCTCACAAAAAGTCAATTTAATCAGCATACTAAATATACACAGATCTATAATAATGTGATATGTTTTATTAGCATAATATACTGCAACTCCTCTTCTAAGAGTCCAATGTCACATCAGATATAATTGCAGGTCCTGGGACTCAGGTTACAAAGGATTCCTGCAGGAGCCTTCACCCTCTTTGAAGGAAGAGTTTTTCTTCCAGCGAAAGAGACCTTGATTTCGTGTCTCTATTGCTCTCCAAAGAGAAAACTACTAGAGATCAAGGAACATAGGTCAAAATTCTAAATGAGCACAGTACTCATAAGCAGTCAATTCTGCCTAAAAATTAACTAAAGAGCTGCCCATGAAGGCATCTGAGGCTCCCAAATCTGTTATTGTGCCCATGTCAGATGAACTTTGAGGTGGAACTAAGGCAGAATGACATGTCACCTACTTTTCTTAGAAATAAGAAAACTTTAGCTTTGAGTTCAGGTCTGGTAGGAACTGAGGACCCCACAGATTCAATGGCAACACTACTGGAATTGAGGTTGACATAGTAGCAAAGGTATTGATCATTTTTGGGAAAAAATCATAGTTGAAACAATCTAATAGATTTTATTAGGGAGTAATTCATTTCTAGTGTTCTTGACTTCCTGCCATTTGCCTGGGAAAATGTAGATTTTGTTTGTTGTAAATTGAATGGTAATTTTGTTTTGCAATTCCTTTTGGGGTTGAAAAGTTTTATATGAACCCAAGAAAAAAAATTAAACTGTAATAGCCTTAATTGCAATGGCTCCAAACCTTGTACCCCTGCTACTTGAATTCAATTAGTGATTCTAATTATTGAGATCTGGCAACTATTGTAAAACGTCCAAGAAAGCTGAAGCGAGATGGAATTTTGTTTGCCTCCCCAAAATGCAAAAGACTTTTGTTCAAGCAAGCAACAACATTTCCTGTCTGCACACTACACCCAAATGTGGATTCCAAGGTGAGGTGATTTTAAAATATCAACTGGAGAAACGTGACAAAGATGTAACTTTAAGTAGGAATTTGTCAGACAAAGACTGGAAGAGGTGGTGGAAATAACATTAAACAAACAATCAATTAAACAAGCAAACAAAAAATAAATAAATACATTTAAATAAGCCTAGAACAGAGCCAGAACACACACTTGCTACTCCCAGGCTTTCCCATACTAGTATGCAGATTATCTGTAAGGATGTCACCCCTGAATTTTATCAATGGTCATTTGTTAGTTTTGTTAGTTTATTTCCTATTTTTCTTCGTACCAAAAGTTTGTGCTAGCATGATTAGATTTGCAATGGTGTAGATCAGGGCTACTCAACATGTGTCCCGTGGGTCACATGCGGCCCACAGCCCGTTTGTTTGTGGCCCACAATGCAGTTTGGGTTTGTGTGAGGCTCAACATGCAGCCCACTGGTGGAATCCTTTGAACATGGCCTCCATTGGGAATACACTCCACATTAGTCAATATAATGGTCTTCTGCTGATAAGCATTTTAGTAGTAAAATTCCTGGACTGTCATTGCTCATTAAAAGTGCTGTCATGTAGGGTATGTCTAGACTACAGGGATTTTTCGAAAATAAGTGGCCTTTTTTCAAACAATATTTACCTGCATCTATATTGCCGCCGTGTTCTGTCGACAGTAAATCAAAAGAACGTGGTGGTTTTGTCGACGGCGGAAAACCTCGTTTTACGAGGAAAAACGCCTTTTTTCGAAAGTGCTCTTTCGAAAAAAAGTGCTGTGTAATGCAAACTGTGCTTTTTTGAAAGAGAGCATCCAGACTGCCTGGCTGTTCTCTTTCAAAAAAGCGGCTTGCTTTTTCTAAAGTACTTATTTTAGTTTAGACGGTCTTTTTTGAAAGAGGCTTTTTCGAAAGCATGTTTTGAAACAGCCTCTTTCAAAAAAGGCGTGTAGTATAAACATAGCCATGGGTGGAAATTGGGTAATTATTGCATTTTATTAATATCAGCAGAACTGACTTAAATGGGGCCTGTGTGTTGTATAGTCTTGCCTTAATCTTTGTATACATGCCCATCAGTGTGAAATAAACTATTTGCATATATTTGCATGTATATGCAACTACACTTAAGTTGCGTCCCTCAGCATGTGCTGTGAGTATCATTGTGGACCCTGGGGCTTCCAAAGTTGAGTAGCACTGGCATAGATTCTACATAGTCTGTTTATTTTTGTTTCCTCTATTATGTTTTAATCTTGTAAATAATATAAAATAAATGCTACGGGAAAAGTTTGCAAAACTGGGTGCTTAAAAGTATGTTCCCAAATGTGTATTTGTACATCTAAAAACAATTGTTTTAGGTATCTAAGTAATGATTTAGGTGATTAACTTTAGGGTTAGCATGAATTTTATAAAAATAATTGGACCTTTCTATGGATAATGAAAATATCCACAGTAACCCCCCTTCTGCTCAAAATCTAGGAGGGGACATAAACCTTCATGGTTCAGGGCATAGGGCAGCTTTTGGCTGAGGGGATTTGTAATACATTGTATAATTACCTATTGTGGAGGTTGTCACAGTTTCAGGGTGAATGTACTTGTATCCCTCCTCCCTGGTCCCTCAAGGGCACACAATTGAGATTTCCAAATTTCTGCCATCCCCTCTCCCAGGGGACCACCAATGTCTTTCTCTCTGCCTGGTGCATGGGATTTTAAGGTTACACCGCTCCTTGCCTTACACTGGGATGTGTATAGGAAGCCAGTCTGCTTAAAGCCCTATGCATTGCCCTGTCTCTGAAGGTTATAAACAGTAAGTATATTGTTGGTACTTACAAGTCACCACTCAGCTTTTTCTAAGCAAGGACTTTTATACTTAAGATAAAAGCATTACAGAGAAAACATATACAAACAATGCAAGTTCCTATACACACGCAAAAAGTTTACAAAACCCTCATTCATAGGGGGCCCTAGTAGGCCAAAGTCTTTCCAACCTTTCTGCAAGGGCTGGGGCCTCCTTGAACATAAGATCCCATACATTTGCTAGATTAGAAAGAAGTACCTGAGCCACTCTCACCCCATTTTTTTAAATATCAAAAGCCCTTTCTTTGTCTGTTGGTTTCTGGATTTTTTTTTTTGAAATAGCATATGTTGTCTCCCCAGGAGGCAGCACCTTTCTAGAGGAATTTTCAACCTGTGTGATTCCCTTTAATTACCCCCTAATGTTTTTAGTTGCTGGTGGAGCTGTGCAAACTAGTTGCATGGAATTCTGGGCTCTCAGTGATATATAGGCCATTCACACACTTGGTACAATGTAGTCCCCAAAGATATTACATGCAGTTGCAGAGGTTCTGCACCTTCCTCTGAATCAGCTGGTACTGACCACTATTAAAGTTAGGATACTTGACTAAAGGATACTTGACTAAATGGATTCAGGTCAAATCCAGAATAGCAGTTCACATGTTCCTACCCAGGAGTGGAAAGTTTGGTCTATATCTATAATCTTTTTTGACTGCATAGTGTAGCCAAGGTGTTCACACATTAATTACTGGCATGTTCTTAAAGCTCCTCCAGTAGGGGCAGATTTGCTAGTCCTCATTGGTCAGAGCAAACAGGAGACCATGATGGTTGCTGTTAGTCAGTTTGGAGGGAGTTGACCTTTTGGCTCTGGTGTTTATTCAGGGGCCTTTGGGTGTATCTATATAGCACTAATCCTGGGCTCTGGTACTAGTTTAAGCCTAAGCCCCTCCCGTTATCCACACTGAAGTCAGCCTTACTCAAGCCAGGAATCCCTTTGGGCTGGGGACTGCAAATCCTACTGGGGCAGTATTGGAGTGATGAGTAGTAGCACACGGTATTGATAAACATATCTTGCATGTTCACCCACTCCAGTCCAGTTGCAACCCGTGTGTATAAAATGCACCACAAAGGGAAAGGAGAGCGGAAGGACAATGGATGCCCAGAAAAAATTGGCCCAGCCAATTAGCAACATGGACCTTTCTCTGTTTGGGCACTGAGTTTGGTCACTGGGTTGTAGGTTTGCATGGCAGCTGGTCTGCTTATCTGATTCTTACATTGGTCTGTAAATACAGGTGTAAAATGAAGTGTGGAATTTGCACAGAAGGCAGCCAGTTGTTTTATATATAATGTAAAAAGAGGAACAGACTTTCATGAATGTTATATGCTCATTCTTAAGGCTGCAATTTTTCATGGAGGTCGCAGAAGTCACATATTCAGTGACTTTCCATGACCGCTACGACTTTGGCAGCTTCACTGGCCAATATGGCTGGCTCCAAGGCTGCCCTGGGAACATCCAAGCAGCTGCTGGTGTGGCTGGCCCCAGGAGCTGCCTTGGAGCCAGCTACACATGCTGTTGCTGGAGCAGCCCTGGGCTTAGCCACTCAGGTGATCCCTGGGGCCAGCCATACCAGCTGCTGCTGGGCATTCCCCAAGGCTAGCTAGCTGGGGCCACCAAAACAGAAGCCAGTGTGGCAGGCCCTAGAATGTTCCAGACAGTGCAGCTGGCCCCAGTGAGCACCTGAGCATCAGTCCCAGAAGGGACTCCAAAGATTACCTGAGTAACAATGGCCCAGTGGGCAATTGGAAGAAGTCGTGGGGTTACTGGGGGCAGAGAGCTCCCCCCACTGGATCAGGCGTCACCAGAGCAGCAGGGTCCCATGACCAGAGATTTAGTCATCTTGAGGATTTGTACTAAAAGTCAGACACAGGTCACAGGCCATGTTTTTTTTTTTTTAATAACCCCATGCCCCATCTATGACTTTTACTACAAATACCAATGACTTAATCTTAGCCTTAGTCATTCTCAATACATTTCATAATACAAATGTACAAACTGTCATCACAGTAAGCCATAGACTGTGAGTGTAAGTACATAGCCAGTATTTATAAAATGTATAACACATCTCCATACATTTCAGGAAAGCATTTACAAAATTCATTACAAATATGTATCATCACATTTTTAAAAATCCAGCAGCTATCCCACATCCATACTATTACTACTTCACATTTTTTTTTCATTCTCCCGCATGCATGAGGTGATGCAAATCCATTATGTGGATGCACAAAGCATTCCTGATTTGTATGGAGCATTTGGATTTGATGTCAGTCATGACAGGTGCACTGTCTGTCTGTGTGTACTAGTTCAGAAAGCATAGCCCTGAGTCCACTCTTGGCCAAAAACTTTCCCCTTTTTTTTGCAGACATTATGTAGAACACAGTGGGCCATATAATGCAGATTGCATGGATGACGCTGACATTCAAATTGTTTTAAAAACAGTTCCAAAAGGATTTCAGTCTTCCAGATGCACATCCCATCGCACCCCAACCTACTGAGTCTGTTGAACATTCTTTTGCCAGGTCCTCTGAAACCAGCGCAAGGTTTCATTAGCCATGGGAACATGGGGTAAGCAGGATCAGTAGCAACAGATAACATTGTCATTCAGTGTGAATAATGTCTTAACTTGTCCATGAAAGTAAAGTCGTGATCCCAAGAACAACTTGGCATCATCCACCCTTCAAGCGGATCCCATGTTAGTGTTCCTGATCTGTCCCTGTGGTCAACCAGGGCCTGCATAACAATGGGGTAGTTCCTTTGAAGTTTATGTACTCATGTGCACCTTGTACAGGGCAAATAACAGTAACAGAGTCCTATCCATGGTCCATCAGTACAATGTGGAAATTCTAGTCAGTCGAAGATAGCAATTATTTCAGCAACATTTGTAAATCCTACCACCTTATCACCTCACAAATTGATGGGTACATCATAGTCCTCATCTCCTCACAATTTTCTGCCACAATAACCCCTTATGTTTCCACAGCAGTCTGGATGCTCAAACACTGGCTTGGAAACAATGAGTTTACACAGACCTGGGTTTACTATGTTGGGTAAACATACACTATTGGACTAATTCTTTCATTAGCTGTTGAATCCAACATTTTGAAACCTGTATGACAGGCTCTGTGATAGAAACCTCATGGGGACTGTCACTGGATGTGCTGAAATACCACTGAGCCTACTTTCCTGCCCTCCTGGGTGCCTCTCAACTCTGTCCTGCTGAGCCAGGCCCTGCAGCTTCCTTCGGCATGGACACAGAGATGAGGTCATAAACACTGAGGTCAAATAAGCTCTGGGAAGGCTCAGCCAAAGGAACTTGCCTCAGCACCCAAATGCATAGCCCCTCTCCCCCATGGGGCCAGAACTCCAGATAAATCCATCTTACTCTGTATAAAGTTTTATACAAGGTAAGCTCATGTTCACCCTCTTTCTAAGGGTAAAGAGAGATATACACAGACTCCTTGTCCAATAGGCACCAATTACTTACATTGGGTTTGTTAATAAACAAAAGTGATTTTATTAAATATAAAAGGAAGGATTAAGAGGTATTAAGAGATGTTAGACAGAACAATTTAGTTAGTAAAGAAGATAAAACAGGACATGCACACTAAGCTTAATACACTGAGAAAGTGTTTACTTATACTATCTCACCCTCAGGGTTATTTTGATAAGCCGCTTTCACAGACTGGAAATGTCCACCAGGATCTCTCAGATTCTCCTCCTGATTCCTGAAATGCAACTGATGGTGTGAGGTGGAGAATTTTTTTCCTATCAGGTCAGGATTGATGTTTGGCTCAATCCTCTTCCCAACCCCTTTCAATGTTAGATGTTTCCAGCAGTCATCTTGGGTGGGGAAGCCAGGGAAAAGTGATGACTAGCAATAGCCCCCCATTGTTTGGTTTCCCACCTTTATATGAGTTTTGTCAAAGGTGGGAATCCTCTGTGTTCAGTTTAAACTTTTTCTCACTTTCAGTGGAAAAGTAAAGCATCCAAGATGGATCCTAGCATCAGGTGACATGGCTAAATGTGTGGTAGGATCAACCATAGCCCCTCCTCCCAGGCTTATAGGAAAAACAAGACTATTCACAAATCATTGCCCTGAGTATTGGGCCATTATGTTTATTAAGTACTGGTAATGGCCCTCACTTAGCATGACCAAATTAATAACACAGATTTATACTTCATATTTCTAACTTGAAATACAGGAATGATACATGCACACAAATGGGAAAATTATATTCAGTAGACTGTAACTTTTCCAATATATGGGGTATTTCACGTAAAACATATTCTAGTTATGTTGTGTTCATATTCATAAGCATATTTTCATAAAGCATATGGAATGCCCTGTGACAATCTGAGCTTAATGTTGGGCATATAACTCCATATTTAGGAGCCTAAATAAGATTTCCAGGGTTGCTGAGTATCCAAAGCTCCCATGATAGTCAATTAAAGCTGGTGCTCAGCATCTCTGGAAATGTACCAATTATTTAGATTTCTAAGTATAGATTAAATGCCTAAGCTTAGGTACCCAAGTATGAAAATTATTGCTTAGGCTGAGATTTTCATACAAGGATGCCTTAATTTAGGCTTCCAAGTAATTGCAGCTGGTTGGAAATGTAATTTTGTCTAACTCAAAATGTTTCATTGGTTTCAGCAATTCCACTGAGGTACTCTGACTCAGGAGGAGGGAGACCCAAGATCAAGAGGCTGTTTAGAGTGATTGGTGTGGGAAACTTTCTTCTGAATCAGACACAGCAAGGACTTATTCACACAATTCCAATTTTGTGAAAATATATGATAGTGTTTTTGTTCTAATATGGAACAAAATCAAATTTCAAAACTCTGAAAATTTCTGTGTAAAGGAGTTATCTTCTACTCAGTTTTATTCCCAAATCCTTACTTAGGTATCTAAATAAGTTGCCTACATTTTTGAGAGAGTTGAGTATCATAAAAATGGCCATATGGAGTCAGATCAGTTGTTCACTTAACTTAATATCTTGTCTTCTGATAGTGGTCAATGCCAGATGCTTCAGAGGAGTGAACAGAACAGGAAGTTACCAGAGGTTGCCAGAGGTTTCCAGACACTCATTGCATAAATCTCTGTAGATCATCTTTATATTATAGAGTGAACACTTTAGCTTTTATTTCATCTGGATCAGTAATTAATGCACATCATTTCTGTAAGATCCTTTTTTTTTTCTTTTTGGAGTTCAGCATTAGCTATCTATATATTGCCTTTTGCAAAAATGTCTAATATTTAATATATTTCTTTAAAATCCCTAGCTAAAAGAAAAACTCATGGTATAATTTCAGGACTTTTTAATCCCTCAAAAATATGAGCAAGTGCTCTTTAAAGTATCTCATGAGAAAATTAACACCAAATACCTTTATGCATTTTTATCACACACAAAAGGTGAATTAAGTCACTACTTACCAGAATGCATGTCATCCATATAATACTGAGAATTTTTGGCTTCTTGCGCTTAGCTGGGTGATGGTCTAGAGACATGTCCCTTTAAAGGTACTGCCATCTTTGACTCCATTCCTGGCTTATTGAGACCTGCTTCCAGTCCAAAGTTGTCGTATTCATCAACAGCAAGAAATTGTTCAAAGAGACCTCATCAAGTTGACCAAAGAATTTTGGACTCCAAAAAGTCTCTTTTTTCTTTAGTGATCTAAAAAATCCGCGAAGCCTCTTCTAATTTGGTAGGCAAACTACTTTTCTGTTTTTGTTTTTTTCATCTGGTTTATTTCTGTCTTCTACAGGTGTGGCTCTTTTGGCCAGGGTAGGTACCTTGCTGCCTTCCGCAGTCAGGCCAGATGTTATTGAGAAGGACTTCTTTCTAGTTTGAGCCCGTGGGTGCTATAGAGTTCTGAAGAACCATCAGACCTACTACTTGTGCTTACCTCTTCATCAGATGTATCTGATGAAGTAGGTTTTTGCCCAGAAAAGCTTATGCCCAAATAAATCTGTCGGTCTTTAAGATTCCACAGGACTCCTTGTTTTTTCAGCAACAGACTAATAAAGCTACCCCTCTAATAATTATCCCTATAGGTTTTCATCAAAATCCTTTTATTATCAAATGCCTGTCTGTATAACCTATTGATGAAGATCAATTTTACTCCTCTTCTTCCTCTGGCAAGATGAAGGACCTATGGTCTTGTGACATATACTACTATCTGGATAGCCATTTGTCTTGGATGGTTTAGATCAACACAATCTGCATCTTGGCAGGATGTTGGAGCAAGAGACAGTCACAGCCTGGAAAAGCTTTCAGTCTAAATATTGAATCATTTTGGGAAGAAAAAAAGTAAAAAGAAAGGTAAAATGGACTACCATTGAAAAAGCAAGTGAGGTGAGTACGGATGAAATAGTGCTATTGCCACTTGCATGTATCTAAAACTGATAGAGCCATCAATATCAGAATTTAAATTAAGGTCACAGATGGTGAATTAGATCTTATAATTTACCTTCTCTTTATCATTGAGTATTTTATTTAGATCTTACAGGTTTTCCTTTAACTAAATCATCCCAGTATTTTAAATCCCCTCACAGCTGTGTCGTGAGACCCGGCGGGAGCTGCTTGTGCAGAGCCGCTTCATGTTTGTGGATGTGCACTCCCTTGTCCTGAGCATGATGCCTTCACCTGCTGCAGCCTCTGCTCCCGCTCCTCCTGTAGCTCCTCCTCCCACTCCCTCTCCCACTCCTGCTCCTGCTCCCCCTCCCGCTTCTCACTTAGCACTCCCCCCACTCAATGGACGCCGAGGTCCCCGCACCTGTGGCGGTGGGATGAGCAGAGCCAGGCACCACTCCCAGCCCCAGCCCAGAACCTCTCCTCACCCCTCCTCCTGCTTCCAGCTCTCTCCTCCCTCCTTCAAGGTTCTCACTCCCCTTCCACCCTCTCTCCTCCCCTCTCCCAGGTTCTTTCCTCAGTCTCTCCCCAGTTTCTTTGACCCTCAAATGAAAAATACAGAGGTTTGAGATTTTCATAAACAAATGTGTCCTTTATTTTTTCATCAGGAAAGGGGGGAAAGTGGGGAAAGAAGGGGTTAGTAGAGGGAAAGCTATGAGGGGTGAAGCAGAAGCCCCTACTAGGGCAGCCCAGGGGAGAGTGTCACTGATCCCCCAGGGAGAAGTTCTCCTTCAGGGCCTCCTGGATGTGCATGACCCCCTGATGGGCCTGCCAGACGGCAGCCATGTGCAACTGCTCATAGGCCCTGCCTAAGTGGTCAGCCTCCACCCCCCCCCACCCTGGCAGGAATGCCTCCCCCTTCCTTTCACACACGTTGTGCAGGACACAGCACGGAGCCACCACATGTGGAATGTTGTGCTCCTTGAGGTCCAGATGGGTGAAGAGACATCTGAAGCATACCTTCAAACTGCCGAAGGTGCCGTCCATGACCATGCGGGCCCTGCTTACCTTGGCATTGTATAGTTCTCTGGAGGGGTTGAGATGTCCAGGGCAGGGCTTTATGAGCCAAGGCTGCAGGGGATAGGCCACATCCCCCACCAGGCATGTCCACATCCCCATGATGGTGCAGTCGGGAAAGAAAGTTCTGGCGTGCAGCTTATGGAACATGCTAGAGTCCGAAACACACGTGCGTCATGTGCCCTGCCTGACCACCTGACATATATGTCGGTGAACTGTCCCCGGTGGTCCATCACGGCCTGTGGGACCACCAAAAAATATCCCTTTCGGTTGATGTATAGAGTTGCCCGGTGGTCTGGGGCATGGATGGGGATGTGGGTCCGTCGATAGCCCCCCCTCCCCACATTTGGGGAAGCCCATGTCGGCAAACCTGGCAATGACGGAGTCCACATCTGCCAGGCGGATGACTCTGCACAGCAGGATAGTGTTGATCACCCTGACCACCTGCAGAAGAAAACAAACAGAGAATCATAGGGGTGCCAGGGCCCCTGAGAGTTCTCCCAGTCCACTCTCCTAGTCCCCCTCCCCTCCAACTCACCAGGAGCAACCCCCTCCAATCACCCCAACCCCTAGCAGGGCTTTGTGAGGGCAGGTCTGAAAAAAACCTCCCAGGGAGGGGGCTTGCATCACCCCCACCCCTCTTTCCCTAAGGAAGTCCATTCTGTCCTTCCACCCCCACTCCTGAGACAGTAGCCTGAGAATGCCATACCTGTATGACCAGGGTCCTGACGGGCGATCTCCCCATGCTGAACTGGTTCTCCATGGATCGGTAGCTGTCCGGCGTGGAGTGCTTTCAGAGGGCGATGGCGACACATTTCTGAAGGGGGATGGTGGGTCTCATGTGCGTGTCCCGTCACCTCAGGGCAGGGGCGAGCCACTCACAGAGCTCCATGAAGGTGTCCTTTCTCATTCTAAAGTTCTGGAGCCTTTGCTGGTCTCCCCAGCACTCCAGAACTATGTGGTCCGACCAGTCTGCACTGGTGTTAAGATGCCAGATCTAGTGGGGCATGGTGTCTAGGGAAGCGTGGATGGGATCCAGCTGCAGGGGCCATGCCTGCACAGATCCTAGGAAGGTCTCCCACAAGGGCTGGGTGTTGGATTCCTGCAGAGTCTGGGAGGCTGCATGCAGAAACTGCAGGAGCTGAAGACTGCCCGTAGGTAGCTCTGGCTCCATAGCAGAGAATGCTGTGGTGTCCAAAAGCAGGGCAACCAGATCACGCAGAGAAAATGCTTTGCTCTACCTCAGCGAGGTAGGCAAGCAAGCAGGGAAACCAGAGAAACAGCTGTCCAGAGGGGGCCCTTTAAGCATGAACCTCAGATAGCCTCAAGCAGCAGCCACACAAAGTAACTACTGACCTGATGCCCTGCCTGAACTGGTTCTGGGTGGCCTTAAATGCGATTCAGCATCTAATCAGTGTGGACGCTGTATTTCGAAATAGCTAAGCGCTATTTCGATACGCATATTGTGTGTAGATGTGCTATTTCAAAATAATCTATTCCGGAAAATCTTTTCTGGAATAGCTTATTCCAAAATAATGCTGCTGTGTAGATGTAGCCTCAGAGGTCAGGTCTGTTAACTTGGATTTGTGCAGCAGGGCCAAAACCTGTTGTGTAGGTGTTTGGGCTCAGGGTACATTGCGAGTTTTAGCCACCATGAGCATTGCACAGCTGACCTGGGCCAGTAGCTGTTTCACAGGTCTTTGATTGCAGTGTATACATTTACTCAGCAAGTAAATTGCTGGTTTATGCACTAGCTTACCCCATGGATGGGTTTATGTTGTGGCCCCTGGTAGAATGAAATGCAGCAGTCCAGCCTCAAGATGACAAAGGCATGAACTGTAGTGTGCAAGTGAGGGGAAAAGTTGCATCCTCTTGACTAGATATAGATAGAAGAAAGTAGTTCTGGTCACTGTTGCTATTTAACCATGTAAAAATAGCTGGGAACCTAATTCACAGTCATGACCTTTGGTTACTTCTGATGAATATATATTGTCAAACAAAGGCTAATCTAACCTCAGCCAAATCCTCCAATTGTTATTTCCAACCAACCATCACTACCTCGTATCTTCTCAAGATAGAGTTCACCTAACTCTGGCAATGACAACAGGCTGGCAATTGCTCAGTACCGCCCTCTAGAGTCCCTCAATCAGAAAGGAAAAAAAACCCTATAAAAATGTCCTTGTCCACTGCCATCCATCAGCATCTGTTAACATCAGCCCATGATCTGTGGTATCAAAGGACGTTGATAGATTTAATAAGTCAAAATATAAATATTTCAAAAAAGCATGACTTAGGAGTGGGACTGGCTGAAAAACAGAGCAGTAAGGTGAACCTGGTTTTTCACCCCCCCTTTCTCACACCCCAGACAACCCAGATACTGATTGTTCTGTGGTTGGATGGGTTATCTCTAAAACCAGAAATTTGATCCTTGACATGAAGAAATTTGTTGAAATTGAAACTTTTCTGTTTTGACCAGTTGAAAAAGAGAGAGAAAACTTAATGAAAAATATGAGGTAAGTTCTCCTTATCTGCAATATCAGTGGGAGGTAGGTGCTTAGCTACTTTTAAAAACCCCACTAGGCTCTTACCTACAGCTGTAGGCATTCAAATATCTTTAAGTATCTGACTTTAAGTGCCCATGTTACATTTAAAAATTAAATTCTGGATCCTCAGTGACTTAGGTAATTTTTAAAAATTGGATCCTTGTTCTTTATCCATAACTTGAAGATGATCTATAATCAATGCAATGAGAGTAGTTTGCCATATCCAGACCAGAATCCTAATTGCCAAATATCAAGGAAATAGGAGGATTCAGATCTTTTGAAAGTTGTCTCATCACAATTTTATTCCTAATTTACCTGAAAATGGAACACTGGTCAATAATTAATCTGAATATCTAATGGGTTTTGGAGCAGAGGTGAAACACAAGTTGTTCTTAGAGCACTCTGTGCTTCTCAAAGGCAAACCACTGACAATCTCCACTGGTAGAAGGCCCATTACTTTTCCACTGGCCTTCAGGAATGCAGAAGGATAAGGAGGTAACCCATAGAATGTGGTTACAGGTTCTCTCAGTCTAAAGCATCCATAGACAACATCCTAGAGTGTATTGTTGATTGTAAATATGTATGGTGAAAATGTACTATTGTAAATATGTATGGTGAAAAAAACCCTCTGAAGTTTCCTTGGCTTTGTGGTGTAATGAAATGGTGTGTTTCTCTTCTACTACCATAGTCTACTTTCAAAATAATCAAAATTGTTTCCAACTTTAATTATATGAAGCTTTGAAAATGATTTTCTGATGTCTTTTTAACGTTAACATCTTTTGTGAAATCTTTAGGGATTATAAAAATCTAAGCAAAAGTATTCCAAATCCTTTCCTATTACCATCTCTGTTTACTTTGGTAATGTCACAGGTTCCTAGGTTCTAAATAACTTAATTATTTAGCATTATCAGAATAATATGTAATAAAAAGAGACAAATCATCATGTTTTTTTCAACAGTAAGTGCATCTTACCTGAGTAAATGACCTGACTTTTCCATTAGAGATGACACTATGCACAGTGCTCACATTCAAATGAAATGAAGATTTCTTTTTAACAGTTTGATGAAAATTTAAATAGAGAACTGGTTCTGCAAATCTTTGCAATGGTTTTTTTTTACCCCTAATTCAAATGGTAAAAATTACAAGAATATTAGGGATATGATAATAATAACTTCAACTTTTAAAACATTTTCAGTTGATGTTTACAGTTGAAAACAGGGTTTACTATCCATTTCAAAGAAGTGACTATATCGTTTGTTAATGTCAGACAATCATTCCTGAGTAGTAGTTTTAATGAAATACTAAAATTTTATTAAATTGTGAGACCTGGAAAAAACAAATCTGCAATCTATCACACCTAAAATTCCAAATTAAGTAAATGGGAGTTCTGGAAGTGCAAAAAAATAGTGGGCCAGATGCTTGATTAACAGAAAGTTATTCCAATCCTGGACCTTAGGCCAGTTAAGTTCTAAATTCATCTGAATTTTTCCCTTTGTCCTGCCATGTCTGAGATAAAAGATAAACTTATAAAAATGTATAGAAAAGTTTACTTAAGCAGATGCTTTATATTTTGCTAAATTTTTGTAAGCTAAAGTGCTTATCCTATACACTGAAGTATATTTCAAAACAATTGCTTTGGTAAATATTATTCAGTTGTATATATCATCAACTTAACATAACACATTCATTTGTTAACCATATTCCGTAGTAAAGTCGATTGCCTCACTTTATAAAAATTAATGAATGGCCAGTCCATAACTGGATCATAGTTCAACATTGCCCGCAGTTTATCAAGCCACAGCTCAGCAAGATGCCAAAACAAACAAATTGTTATCCATAATATAACCCTCCCCCTCTTTTTTGCCTGAACTTGTGAAAGAATTGCTATGCTGCTGATATTCTGAATCATGGTTTTCTCCTCAGAGTAAATAAATGGCAGTACCAGGGTCTTTTGATAGGGTTCAAGCACCATCATATGTTGTGTCAACATTTTTTAGTGTCCTTGAAACTATGCAAATTGCTTCACATGACACTAGAAAATCAGAAGACTGGTTTGCACCCACATAGTTAGTGGTAAGGACACACTGAGGAAACTAGACAAGGGAAAATAGGGACTTAGGTATGTACACATGAAAAGGTTAGTTTCCTTTATTTATTGTTGGACTGTTCTATTTAGTAGGAGACACCTTTTTCAATGCATTGAACTGTTTCAAAAGCAACATCCCAGTTCTGCATCTGCCCAGAATGAATCTTTCAGGTTGCCTGTTAGCCTAATGGTTGAACATAAATATAAGTAAACATATATTTTTCATGTTTGACTCTCTGTTGGACAACCCACAACATAAATTAACGTTGTCTGTAGCATACAATATTTCTACTCTTACTCTGTCAAATAATTTTTTTATAATGGTGAAACATACATAAATTAAAAGATAAAATTCATATATTTCATCTGCATAATCCTAAACAATCAAATACCCCGTTGACAGGGCAAACATGTGATCACATGGGTTAAATAAATTTGCTGCGGATATCTGACCTGATTTTCTCTGGTCAGATGGCTACCTATATGTAACAGTTTTGTGCTGCAAAAAGAACAATCTTTACCATCATTTTTAAATGACAAGAAAGAGAATTAGAATTATGCAGAACACTCTGTTTTTCTTGTCTGACATGGAAGGTAGATGAACACCTTAAATTAATAGTTGAAAGAAAGAATATGAAATATTTTACAATAGTATCAATTTATATTGAACTGTAATAGATACTGCTGGGAATATACCTGGTAATCCAGAGCGTATATGTTAATAATCTTTAAATTGCTGATTGTTTGACAGTAAAGCATTAACTGTCATATTCTTCCATATTCATATATGGACTTGAGGAAAAACTCTATATAATTTTGCACTTTAGGTTTTAAAACAGTTTCTAAGAGAAAAGAATGACATACATGAAACAGGACAAAAAGCAGAAGCAATCTGTCACATAAATTTGTGTTTTGTATCAATCTGCTGAAGACATTTCTACAACTGCAAGCATTTTAAAAAAGATGTAAGAAAGTTGTTTTACTGTGATTGTACAAATTAGGGGTACACAATAAATTTGATTGGAAATAAGATAGCCAAAACATTTGAGTATTTAAGTTTGAAGAGAGGCTTGTGCTACAATGACTCCCAAATGTCTTCTTGGAATGAATAGTGGCTGAACAAGGCCATAGCCTAAGTAGAAGGCTACAGATTGAGTAGGCATTTTGGCACAATAACTCAACTCAATTTTGGCACAATAATATTTAGCAAGTATAAGCTGGGGAAGCTAGTCTGAAGAGGGAAGCAAGGTGCTCCAGTGACTTAACACTTCTTTTGAAAGAACAGCACTATTTTATTGAGGCAAAAGTTACAGCTATATGAACAGGATTACAGTGTAATGAAGAAGTCTTGCTAGAATTTTACTTTTTAAACCAAGTGTGTCATAAATTTAGGTTTATCACACCCTATAGCTGAAACCCCATCCAACTCTAGAAGAGCACATGATCTCAGATAGGTGTTGATTCTGATTCAGGTTCTGTTTCCTCCCCAAAACGTTTGGGAAAAAAAGTAATTTGCAGAACTCAGTTTTGAACATTTTGAACAAAGAAATCAATGTTCAATAGCATGCAACTAGACAAAACAATTGTAATGGGAAAATAAAGTGGCTCCTCTCAATCGATAGTTGTCCCTGTATACATTGTTCATGCTTCAGTAGTTTTCCCCTTCTGTTCTTCTACATTAAACAATTTTGTAGTATTAAGACAGGCAAATGATTATAGCTAAAATCTAAATCTCAGTGGAGTCAAGCAGATACTCTTTGCTCCCACTCCTCATCCATATTCCAATGATAGTATTTCATAGCTTAGTATCTTTGAAGTACCCCACATAACTTTGGCAGGATACCAGAACATTTGGGCCATCAGTCTATACATATTCTTTTGTAGAACCCACCTAAGCAGAGTGAGCCAAATTTTTCTCTGATTTAATTGCTTCCCTTTCAGTGGAATTATACCAAGATTGTATTTGTTCCAACAAATTTGAAACTGCTGAACTCTGACAGAGAATTTGCATTCATTGTTTGAGTTAAGAAAAGATGCAAATATTTACTGGCTGGACAGTTTGGTTTCAGGACATAGTACAATTCTTTCACTGCCAGAATGGTGAAAAAATGGCTTTCGTGTAAAAGAGAATCTGGATCTTCGAGTCATCCTCAAGAGCAGGCACCAACAGAGCATGTTGCAGTCATTTGCTCAGTAGGGCACAAAAACATGTGGTTACATCTGCTACCTTTTCTCATACAGAATAGTACCTCACTCCATGAACAGTTCCTATGATAATGAAGTAATTATGTTAATGAAAGTTCTACCTAATGGAGATAATGTTATTTTACTTGTTGTGTAACTCAGGTAACAAATAACAACAGAAACAGTCAACATGGCTGCTTCCTAAATATAATTTGGTATCAGGCTGAGTAAAAGTCAGACAAAATAAGCAGGTGAACCTTCTTCTAATTTAAACAAGAGAATTTTGTGGAATAATGGAATAATTTTGTGGAATAATGGAATAATCCACAGTAAGAGAAAAAGCCAAATCATTGTTCATGCATGTGGTGGGAGAAGGAGCATGGCAAGTTTATTTATAACACATGTACCTTGTGTGTATGAGGCGGATGAAGGGGGTGGATTGCAGAATAAGACTGAAAGGAATAATGGACTTCACCAACCAACCAACCAATGGAGATGCTAATTGTTCTTATCAGCCTCTTGTAACTACTTGAACCATCTACTCACTGTCTTTCTCTCTCTTTTTTATTCTCTCTCTTTTTTCCTCCCCTCCTCCCTTATTTATTCTTGGATCTGGACTTCTAATACTTCAGTCATCTGAAGAAGTGGATTTTGCCCAGGAAAGCTCATGGTACCATCTACATGTTTTGTTAGTCTTTAAGTTGCTACTAGACTATTCATTGTTTTTTAAAGTTTTTCCCATTATAATGTAACTAGAGGATTTACCCAGTGATGCTCAGTCCTAAACTCAACCCCCGCCCCGCTGCCTGGCAGAGGCCGTGCCAGGCTCGGCTCTGCCCCTGGAGGCCAGCGGAGGCTGAGGTTGTGGTGCACCAAACCTGGCTTTGCCCCCCACAGACCGATCTGGGGCAAAGCCTTGGGGCTTTCTCCTCCCTTTTGCCCCCACCCAGGAAACCGGCACTGGTGCTGTAATCTTGTGGGGGGGAGGCGGGGCTGGAGTGCCAGGCAGGCAGCAGCTTGAGCACTTGGCCTAAGGTAGATGATGGCAGTTAGTATCAGGGCCCCAGACCAAGAATTAGAAGTGTGGCCAGAGACAGTTGCCACTGCCACCCCCTGGCCCTCCTTCAGGGGACTTGGGGGACCAGCAGGGAGCCCAGGGTGCACCTTGAGGAAGGGCAGAGAGGAACCCTGAGCCATGGCCACTGCTTCCCCTTCTGACTCTGTGGAGGCTGGCAGGGAGGAGTGGGGCAATGCAAAGTGATGTTATGACATCACTGTCATCCTGCAGGAATTTTTTTTCACATATATAGAGAGAAATGTACATGCTTTATTTAAATGATTGTACTTTTCAAAAATATAGTATTATTTTACGTTCATTTTTATTCTGGATTTCTTAAAAAAGGGATTGTTTAAAATGTTTCCATTTAATTTTTTTTAGTAATTTAGTAACGTATTTTTTTGTCATCCCTATACACTCTTATCATTTGCTATGTTGTAATAAAAAAGGACTGTAGTCAGTTTGGTTTCCAATAACATTTTCTTCTAGATTTCAAACCTTAAGCATTGATTTAGTTGTACTTTTCCGTTAAAAGCATTTGCGGAAAATCATGCCAGTCTAGACGCAGCCATTCTGTCTCTTTTCTGTTTGGATGTATGAGAAGCTATCCCATTGCAGGCAAATCCTGTTTTCATGGCACAACCAAACCCTAATGTTGCTTTAAGTTATAATATGAGGAAGCTGTATACTGAATGTGGTGGTTCTCTCTCTCACCGTGGAGGAGGTGTTCTTGATCAAACACAGTCTCTAAAATATATAGTAGATACACAATGTAAAAGTTTTCTATACCCCTGTTAATAAATAACCCACTAAACAGGAAGAGACCTTGTGGAATGCAAATAAAGAATTTTATTAATACATTTCTCAGATGCTGGAGGACCACATGGACAGTCACATGGCACTAATTTCAAAGGAAGTGGTCACTGTTTGTAATGATCAGAGCTCAAAGACTCTGTCATCTAAGAAAAATCTCATATGGGTAGTGTTGTCAGATTATTTTCTGTGAGAAGAAGCTGTATGTATGGATTCAGGGAAGGATGTTAGATTTCTGGACCATTTGAGCTCTTGCAGGGAAGTGTATCAGATGCAAAACTATTCCCAGAGATAATCTGGGTACTCTGAATTTTTAGGAAAAAGGCAGTTTATTACGTCACTGTCATCATTTGGAATGATAGACTGTGACTCACCTGTGCAAATAATTTACTTGCTATACCCTCTCAATAACTCTCATTTCCTTTTTCTTGGCTAATAAACCTTTGCTTAGTTGACTGTAGAACTGGCTACAAGAGTTGTCTTTGCAATACGATTTGGATTACCAAGTGATCTGGGAGAGGTGACAGGTCTCTTGAGATTGAGAGCAATTTGATGTGGTGTGATTTTTAGTTTGTGAGCTTTTATCCAGTTTCTGTGGGTGGCAAGATAGACTGGAGAGTCTAAGGGGATTGTCTGTGATTCTAAGGTAAGACTGGTATTGTGATCAAGATGTTCATATTTGTCACTGGGTTGGTGAAATCTATAGAATATGCCACCAGCTTGGGGTGTCTGCCCTGTTTTCTGACAGCCTGCCCTGGGATAGGCACTCACAGTTGTGAGTCACTTCAGACAGTGTTTCAGACCAATTCCACAAGCCAAATACACAGGGAAGGGTTGGAACTTAACTTCATTTACAAGTTTAATTCTTATGCTAATGGAATGAACAGAGACATCAACTGGCTTGCACACTACCTTCCACATCCTAATGACTTAACCAACCAAACAATGGAGGTGCCAATTGTTTTTATCAGCCTCTTGTAACTACTTGAACAATCTACTCACTGTCTCTTTTTTCCCATCCCCCCCTTTTCCCTCATTTAATCTTGGATCTGGACTTCTAATACTCCAGTCATCTGAAGAAGTGGGTTGTTTCCATGAAAGCTCATGATACCATCTACATGTTTTGTTGCTTTTTAAGTTTTTACTTCAGACAGTGATAGTTCTGATGATAACTTGCACCCAGTAGAGCAATGTTTCCATTTAACTGGATAACATTTCCTGGTAGAATCTTTGGTGCTGTAATTGAAAATAATTTGAATGACCTGCAAACAAGAGCATTCTAAGCATACATCTACACTGCAATGCTATTTCGGGATGCCAGAGTCTTCACAGCAAGCCCATTATTTCGGGCTCGCTATTCTGACATCCCTGTAAATCTCATTCTATGATGAATAAGGGACGTTTCAAAATAGCGCTTTATTTTGAAATTTGGGGCTGTGAAGACAGCACCAAATGACAAAATAAGTTATTTCAAAATAGCATTGAAATAAGATACACAATTTGCGTAGCTCAAATTGCATATCTTATTTCGAGTTACGGTGCAGTGTAGACACACCCTAAGCCTGATGACCTTCAATGCCAAGCTGTGAAGTGAGGAGAGTGTGGGGTTGGATCCTGCCATTCTTCTTGCGTTAGCAGGTCTGAGAAAGATTCAGTTCTGATGAGATGATGAGCTGACATTTTTAGGAGGTCCAGAAACCAGAATTGTCTAGGTTAATTGGGTACAATGTGAATGACTAGTGCTTTGTTGTGACAAATCTTCCGTAGAACTTGGAAGAGAAGTGAGAAAGAGGGATGGCATATCATCACTGGCCTGTCCAGGAGAATAGGAGGACAAAATGCCTGGAATCCTGACATTGAGCTTCTCTGAAACAATTGTGACAAATCTCTTCCTCTGCCTTGGTGGGTCCCACACTTTTACCTCAGAGGCTCATGATAGGCTTTACTTTAGACACTTTCTCTAGAGCATCAGCTTGCCATTTGTTGAGCCATCCTCCTGATTGCCCAGCATGGGAAAAAGAGAAGAGACCAAACTCCACAGTCTCTATTGCCCCACCAAGTCATACAGGAAGGAGAGAACCCCTTTACCAAAATTAACTCTTCGCTGATGCTGAAATGGGGAGTTGGTGATGGGAGGAAACCAGACCTGCCTTTTATTCCAGATTTTAGCCAAGGGACCCTGTGATAGCAGCTGCCTGAAATGTCTCTGTGGCTGGGTCTCCTGGGCAGTGGGTTGGCTTAGTGGTTAGGTCCCGGAGTTAACTGGTGGCCTGGGGTGTAGGCCCCTGTCGCTGAGGCCCTGGGCCTAGGAATTCCAGCCTCTTATCAGAGTCTGGTTCTTCAGTTTGGGGCATGGCCCCAAGAGTCCAATTTCCCCCTCTTCAGTGAGGGTTCCTTCTGGTTCTCTCCCCTTTGCGCCAAGGGGAGGGGCTTACATGCTCCTGTGGCTTACCCAGTAGACAGCTGTGGCTCAGGTCCTGCGGATGGCTGAACCAGCTCCTGTCTCTTCCCTGTTCAGCCCCTAACTGAGCCAGGTTCCTCTCTTTTATTCTTCCTCCATGCCTGGCATTGGCTGCAGGTAAAACAGGGTGGGGCTAGTTGGTCAAAAGGGCCTTGTTTAGCCACTGCACTGCCAGGCCCTCCTTTCACTCCCTCACAGTTTCCAATATCAGCTGTATGATAGCTATGATCCCCTGGGCCAATTTCCCACACAGGAGCGGCCCTAGATGAGCTGCCAGCAACTGGCACTCTAGGCGAAACGCGCAATCAGCGCGCAATCGGCACCCCAGCCTCCAAAGCCCTCAACAGCCATTTTTCTTGGCACACTAGGTGACTGCCTAGGTTGCCTGTATTGACAGGCCACCACTGTTCCCACAACCCTCCCCAGCACCTTCCTTACCACACGTTCTTCTTCCTGGTGCCAGCTTGTGCTTGCTCCTCTCAAACCTTGTTCCTTGTGTACAATAAGCTAACAGAAGGGGAGCCCTTTTTAACCAGTCTCAACAGGTTCTTTATTGGCTCCAGGTGTCTTGATTAGTTTGACTCATTTGATTCTGGAAACCTCCTAATTGTCTCCAGGTGTCTTAATTGTCCTGATTGATTCTGGCAAGTTCCTGCTGGTTCTGGATTAGCCCTTGTTAGTTTACTCTGGGAATAGGAACCTATCTGAAGATATTAACCAGCGCTGAATCGTATAAGGCTCACTCTTGATCCGGGGCAAAATGCTGCTGAGGCTGTTGCCAGTGAACTCTGAGCACCTGGGAGGTACACTGCAGAAGTTGCAAGGTGGTTCAGGATGCACCAGTTCCATAAATTGATTGCATCTACGTACTTTGCCCTACCTTGTTTGTTTATATGGAAAAAGGTATCATGTTGTTGAGAACTGAAAGAATGCTGTCTAATGTGATTTGCAGATTCCACAGAGCATGCTCCAAGTGGAGGGTTAGTTTAAAAGGGCACTCTGAGCTCAAGGGATCAGTGGAAGGAGTGATAGGTGGCATTAGAAAGTGAAGCCGATGGCTGCAGCTGTCACCAGGGCTGGCAGTAAGGCTACTCTGGAATTAGTGATCCAGATTCTTCTCCGCTTCCAGCTTTTTGAGAATTGGAATCTCACAAGAGACTCTGATGAGCAGGACATTGTCCTACTGAAAGGCTAAGTGGATATTTCTGAGCCTGTGACCACACCCAATCAGAGGTGCCACATCTCAGTGGGAAGCAGCCCATGGGACAATGTAACTTGATATGGACCAGCAAGTGGTCTGGATATTATAACACCCTCTAGGTTGCTGGATCAGGACATGATGGAGTGAGGGGCACCCTCTTCCTTGCTCCCCTGTACCTCATGACAGAACCCTAAGGGGAGCGAAAGAGAAACTCAGGAGGGATTAAGGCCTGCCACATAGAACTTGCTCTAGGATCCTTCTAGAACAACAGGGGCTGGAAAGAACTGTGGAGCCACTGTCTGACCAGTAGGCAAGCTGGCCATCAGACTGAGCTGTCACAGGGCCAGATACTCTGATGTGCACACTGAAATTGCGGGGGGGCAGGGCAAAGATGGTTTTATATCACCTTTATATCATCCTATCTTTGGCTGCCTTGGGACCAGTTTGACTCATAGAATAATTTAGAACACCCTAAGGTTTAATTTATTCTACACCTGGCTGCAACACTCTTCAAAAGGCCATTCCAGCAGCCCAGGAATCTCAGAATGCACCATCCTATAAATACTTTCCCTCAGCCATGTCCCTAGTTATGGATCTGTGTTGGGAATGGGAAAAGGAAGAAATGGGTTGGGAGGGAAGTGCCTTAAGACCAGCATAACTAGCCCTACACAACACAGAGATTCCCTTTACACTAAATCACATACATGTTTATATTGATTTTCTGGCTATTTTGCAACTCACATGAGTAGAATCATGGGAGGTAGGGATAGGAAAGGATTTGATTCAATATCCCAGGCACAGAGTTCCATTGATTTACATTAAAACACTGCAATGTTTATAATATTATTTTCTATCCCCTTTATATGTTCTAGCCTGATTTTGCTTTTGGAACTATTGCTGCATGTTGGGTTGTCCACAGTGCTGCCCAGGTATTTTTCCTTTTGGACTGTCAAAAGATCTTTTATAAAGTCTTGCCTATATACAGTTAGTGCACAGCAAACACTAAATCTACCTGGCCTGCAAGACACTGTCAGTGTGGACCCTGCTACTGTGCACAGAAAGTTCCCTGTTCCACTTTCATCTACTCCCATTTCAAAGCACAGTTGATCAAAACACACTACACACAAGAGCTAAATAGTCCTAGTGTGAGAGCCAATTAATTGTCATGGATCAGAAACAGTCTAAGACAAAAAACAAAAAAAAAACCCCAAACCCACACACAAAACCCCCCAAAGAATTGTTATAAACAGTCAATTTTTATGATAGCACAAAATTAAACCCCAATGCTACAAATTCTATAGTATGATCAATGTTGTATAATATGTTTATTGATGATTTGGAGAACAAGATGAGCAGCTAATGTGACAATATTTAAAAAGATAAAATAAGGTGGCCCAGATAATTATAGTCTTACATCTATCCTAGGCAAGATAATTGAGTAGTTGATATGGGATTCAATTAATAAAGACTTAAAGGAGTGTAATATAATTAATACCAATTAGCATGGATTTATGGAAAATAGAACCTGCCAAACTAAGTTGATTTCTTCTGATGAAATCATGAGTGTTGTTGATAAAGGTAATAGTGCCTCTTGTAAGGCATTTGACTTGGTACCACATGACATTGTGATTAAAAAACTGAAAAGCTGTAAAATTTAGATGGCACACGTGAAATGGATTAAAAGCTGGTTTAACTGATAGGTCTCAAAATGTAAGAATAAATGGGGAATCATCATTGAAAAGGTGTGTATGTAGGGAAGTCCTGCCAGGATCAGTTCTTGTGATCAGAGAATACTGTTTAGTATTTTTATTGATGATCTGGAAGAAAATATAAAATCATCATTGATAAGGTCTATATATGACATAAAACTTGGAGGAGCGGTAAATAGTGAAGAAGACAGGTAACTGATACCTAATGAACTGGATCACATGGTAAGTTGTGTGCAAGCAAATGTGTCCTTTTTTACTATGCCTAAATATAAAGGAACAAAGAATGCAGCCATATTTGTATGACTGGGGAGTCTAACCCGGGAAGCAGTGACCCTGAAAAAACTTTAGGTTGCAAAATCAACTGAACATGAGCTCCCAATGTGACTGTGTGGCCAAAAGGGATAATGTGATCTTTGGCTGCATCAACAGGGGAATCTTGAGTAGTAATAAAAAGGTTATTTCACTTCTGTACTTGGCACAGTGCAATTGCTGCTGGAATACTGTGTCCAGTTTTGGTGTCAATAATTCAAGAAGGATGTTGATAAATTAGAGTTCAGAGAAGAGCCATAAAATGATTAAAAGATTTAACAACATGCCTTAGGCTACGTCTCGACTGCAAGCCTCTTTCAAAAGAGGCTTTTTTGAAAGATACTTTCGAAAAAGCCTCTTTCGAAAAGGAGCGTCTAGACTACAACCAGTACTTACAAAAAAGCAAGCCGCTTTTTCGAAAGAGAGCACCCAGGCAATCTGGACGCTCTCTTTCGAAAAAGTACAGTTTGCATTACATAGTGACTTTTTTCGAAAGAGAACTTTTGAAAAAAGGCATTATTCTTCGTAAAACGAGGTTTTCCGCGGTCAAAAAAACTGCCACGTTCTTTCGATTTACTTTCGAAAGAACATGGCAGCAGTCTAGATGCAGGTAAAGATTTTTCGAAAAAAGGCAATTTTTTCCGAAAAATCCCTGTAGTCTAGACACAGCCTTATAGTGATTCAAGGAGCTCAGTCTATTTAGTTTTAACAAAGAGCAGGTTAAGGGGTGACTTGATTACAGTCTAGAAGTACCTACATAGGGAACACATATTCAATAGTTGGTAGAGGTATTAAAGGGTCCAATGTCTCATGGTTGAAGCTAGACAAATTCAAAGCTAGATAAGACGTGGATTTTTAACTGTGAGGTTACTTAACTTTTGGAATAACTTACCAAGGGTCATGGTGACAATTTTTAAATTAAGACTGGATATTTTTCTAAAAGCTATGTTCTAGGAATTATTTTGGGGAAGTTTTATGGCCTGTGTATACAGAGGTTCAAACTAGATGATCATAGTGGTCCTTTCTGGCCTTGGAATCTATATGTAATATGTAACTGGAAGATTAGAGGCCTGGAAAAGAGCTACTGAAAAGACTGGGATTGTTTACTTTATTGAGGAGGTGTGTGATGGGGTGTCTGCCCTACACTGGTGGAGAAAGGATTAAAAGCAACCTTGGGGAGGCAGCACAGCAGACAGCCAGTCAGAGAGGGACTGCAGGGAGCAGCCTATCAAGGCAGAGCAGGCACATATATAAGGATGGATATGGGGCAGAAGAGTCAGTTCCCTCTTGGGAGCCCAGGAGGGAAGGAATGGATCCCTGAAGGCCTGAGGGAACTGCTAGCATTTTGGATAGAGCAGTGTTGGATGGTGTCAGATGGAGCAAGAAGGAGTGCCAGAATGATGTCTGCCAGACTGAGGCCCTAACACAAGGGCAGAAGAGGTGCGGGAGGCTGCTTCAGGGAAGAGGCCTGAGAAAGAGACATACAGGTGGAGGAGGGGCAGAATGTGGTTGCTGGCTATAGGGTCCCCAGGTCAGGACCCAGAGTAGTGGGTGGGTCAAGGTCCTCCCTGTTGCCCCAATTTGCAACTAAGGCGAGTGCCCAGTGAAGGGATGCAGTTTGCCACTGAGGCAAAGGGCTAGAACCTTGGACTGCAGTGGCTGTTGAAATGAGTGGCAAGACTAAGGACTGCTGTTACCGGAAGGGAGAAGAATGGAGTAGGGCACAGTTGGAGGGCTGTGTTCTGAAGAGAATGCCATGGTCCAGGGAGCAACATGAGTCCCAGAGCAGAAGGACGGTGTCCTACAGAAGGATTAATCTAATTCTCAAGAAAATCAGCAAGGAGGAGCCATTGTGATGAGTTCACCCCCTTACACAGTGAATGACAGGACAGTGATTTATTTATTTATTTATTTATTCATTCATTTATATTTGAATGTGTGACACATACAAAGATATAAAATAATACATTTTATGGGGATGGTTGATTGGGTACATTTATTCTTCCTTTCTAATATTACAAGAACTAATAGGCATTTAATAAAATATAAAGGCAGAAAAACAAAAATACTCTTTCACACAATTCACAACTAGCTTATGGAACACATTATCAGCAGATATTGGAGCCAAGAGTTTAGCAAGATCCAAAACCAGTAAAAAATTTATATGGTTAATAAAAGAATTGCAATAGTAAGAAATAAAAACATGAGACTGAAATTGCAATAGTAAGAAATAAAAACATGAGATTGAAAAGGGATATAAGACTTCAAATATCTGAGCGTAGACTCATCTCTAACTGATGTGGGTGGGTGGGAAGAAACTATATGTATGGCACTTTATTGCCCAGATGTCTATTTCATAATTTTTTGTATCTTCCTCAGAAATATTTGATTCTGGCTACTGAAGACAGGATATTGGAGTAAAAGGACCACTGATGTCATTTTTATAGTTATTCTTATATTTCTATGCTCCTAAGTGGTTCCAGTGAACTTAGAAACCAGCAATTTAGATTAATCTTTACAGTGTACATCTTCTTTCCTTTGTCAACATTGAATATGATCTACCTTCATGCTGACCAATCACTTGTTTGTTATGTTCCACTGGAGCTACACATAGTCTTTTGTAGACCTAATTTTTCTGGCCACCTTACTGTTCAACCCCTTTTTGAGATCATCAATTATAATGAATAGATATATTAAACACCACTATTCCAACCAGAGATATTTGTGGCATCCCATTTGAGATGGGTTGGATCACCGAGATCCCCTTTAGCACTGAGTCTGCGTACCTGCCCTCTGGGGTGCCCCATAACCACTCAGCTCTGCGAGGGCTCAGCTATAGTAACTTGACAGCGTGCAAGAAAACCGCCCTCAAAAGGGGCCAAAACCCCAAATAAATCCATCTTACTTGGTATAAATGATTTACACAGAACAAGCTCATAAAGATATTTGCCCCCTTTATCAAAGGGAGATAGGCACAGCTGTCACACACACACCCCCAGCCAGGTAATAATTATTTACACTCGGTTTTATAATAAACAAAAGAGATATGATTAATTATAAAAAGTAGTATTTAAGTGGTTGCAAGTGAAAACAGACAAATCAAAGTAAGTTACTAATCTAAAATAAACAAAACATGCCAGCTAAGCTGAGTACACTAGAGAAATTGTTACAAATGTATTTCTCTCCCTAGTCCTTATTCCAAGTAAAATTCTTCAAGTCAGAGCTGATCTTTTCTTTGGCCTGGGTCTAATAGCTTCTTATGTATTCTCTTGGGGAGGGAGTTTTCAAAAGTCATTTGCAGATGATCATTGATTGCTTCTCATTCCTTAAATAGAATTTCCTCAAGGCAGGAATCCTTTGTTTAACTCCCTCCTCCCCATCCCATGGAAAAATACCAGATTCAAGATGGATTCCAGTACCAGATGGGATGGTTACATGTCTTTGTAGGGTCAACCACAGTTTGGGATTACAGGAAAAACAAAGCCATTTATAGATTGTTGCCTTGAGCATGGGGCCATTAAGTCCCTTCAGTACAACTAATGGCTTTCATTAGAAATTCTAGATTAAAAAGCAGGTTTACACTTCACATTTCTAACTTCATCTACAAGAATGATACATGCACATAAATAGAATATACACATTCAGGGGGATCATAGACTCTTGAATGATAGGTTACGTGACATGTTTTGCAAAAGGCGTATTTGAGTCATGTATATTCATTATTGAAAACATATTTCCATCAAAATATGGGGGTGAAGTGTCACACCATTATTAATCTCATTTCCTGTTGACGATTAAACATTTATCCTTACTCTTTATTTGTTTGATTTTATTTTTTGTCACCCTTTTATTTTCAGTATCTTTACTCATCTCTAGAATCTCAACTCTTTGATGATAAAATTATTATTTTCATTAGAAATGTAGCTCAATGCTGTGGTATTCTAAAAGAAGCTGGTCCTACACTGAATCATGCAAACTGGTGTGTACACAGTTTTCTAGGGATAACAGACCTGATATTTCTATAAGTGTTCAGTGGAGAAAGGGCTAAACAGTACGGCTGCATCTAGACTGGCAAGATTTTGCGCAAAAGCGGCCGCTTTTGCGCAAAAACTTGCCAGCTGTCTACACTGGATGCGAGAATTTGCGCAAGAGCACTGACGTTCTACTGTCTGAAATCAGTGCTTCTTGCGCAAATACTCTGACGCTCCCATTCAGGAAAAAGCCCTCTTGTGCAAATGTTTTTGCGCAAGAGGGCCAGTGTAGACAGGCAGCTAAGACGTTTTGCACAAAAGCAGGCTAAACGGAAAAAAGCCCTCGTGGCCGTTTGCAGGCTCCGTAGCTGCAAGCAGCTCCCGGACTTCCTGGTAACCCGAGCCCCCTTAAAGCAGACGCAGGCTGCTAAGGTCACGAGGCAGAAGCCCTTCTCGGATCTCTGGCCAGAGCTGTGCTATGTGGCCCCTGCTGTCGCCAATGCCACCCAGAGCACGATGGCAGCTCCAGGGGGGGATCAGGCACCTGCACCCCAAGCACAGGAGGCCCCCAGGGCCAGAAAAAGACAGGTCCCATCCTGGTCGTCGGGGGAGCTGGAAGCCCTCATGGACCTCTGGCAGGAGGAGGAAGCCCTGCACAGCACCCGCTCCCGTCGCCGCAATGCGGACATTTTTGCCCGCGTGGCCCAGGTGCTCGCCCAGCAGGGCCATTCAGCCCGGACGGGAGCGGGTGCTGTGCAGGGCTTCCTCCTCCTGCCAGAGGTCCATGAGGGCTTCCAGCTCCCCCGACGACCAGGATGGGGCCCGTCTTTTTCTGGCCCTGGGGGCCTCCTGTGCTGGGAGTGCGAGTGCCTGATCCCCCCCTGGATTCATCTCTCTCCGGGCAAAACTGAAAGAACTGTGCCTGGCTATGTCCGGGCCAGCGAGGGCCAGGGGGCAGGAGCCGACACCTGCCCCCACTACCAGCGGCTCCACGCCATCCTGGGCCAGCCAGCACCGCAGGCACCAGACGTCCCTGTGGACACCAGCATGCACCCCCCCCCCCATCACCAGGACCACCGAGGCGGGGGAAGGAGACAGCAGCAGTGGGTTGGAGGATGAAGCCAGCACTGCCACCTTGCAGGCCCCCTCCAGCAGCCCCGACGTGTCCCGTGCGTCCTCGGAGGCTGGGGAAGGATCCACTGGTGAGTGTTGCACTTTGCACTCACAAGGGCGGGGGGGGGGCGAGAGGGGGGAAAGTGCTCGGGCCGGCCCTAGGGCCGCCTGAGTTTTGCTGCAAGGATGGTACACTCCCCAGTCACTCTCTTGGTTCCGTCCAGGAGACATCCCACGTGATGGGGATCTGAGAGCCCAGACCACATCTGCTAGATGTGCTCCCAGGCACTGTGTGGGGATTCATCTCTCTCCCTGTCAAACACCATTGATTAGCCCAAAGCCTCACAGCCTCCACCGGCAGGGAGTTCCACAGGTTAATACAACACAAGCACCCTCCCACCCTCCAAGGGGCCAGGACACAGACTGGTGGTTCTAATACATGGAGGAGGACCCTACTCCAAGGGCGGTCCTGTATGCAAACATACAACACGGGGGGGTAACCGAGTGGGCCCAAGCCACACTACTGTGGGGTCACCTGGGCTCAGGGGTGGAGGGCATGAGGTGTGGGGACAGTGGCCGGGCTGCCTGACTGAACCATCCTTTCTTCTGTTCCCTGTAGCAGGACCAAGCACAAGCCAGGGACCCTCTAGCCCTGCAGCAGTGGCAGCAGCAGCACCCCCAGCCGCCCAACCACCACGGCGGCGGCTCTGCCACCGGGACCAGCTCCTTCGGTGCCACATGCAAGCCGTCGAGCGCGTCAAGGCAGCCATCACTCGGTGCGTGGAGGCGGACGTGCTGTGGCGCCAGGAGCCCTGGGGCTCCTTCCAGGCCCAGTGCGTCCGCATGGTGGATTCAATAGCCACCCTCACTGCACACATTGGCCATGCCATCCATTATGGCATGGCCTTGCCCCATGCGCCCGCCATCCTCCCCCTAGTACTGCCCCTGCCCCCTCCTGCAATGGCCCGTCCTGCTCCTGTCCCTGTCCCTCCTGCTCCTGCCCCTGTCCCTCCTGCTCCTGCTCCTCCTGCTCCTGCCCCTGTCCCTCCTGCTCCTGCCCCTCCTGCCCACCTCCCCGTGCAGCCTGCCCCGACACGGCCTGCCCCCCATGTGCAGGTCCGCCCCCGCAGGAGCGGTCGCAGGGGCCACCCCTCCCAGGAGTAGCTCCTCCCCCTCCTAGTTGAAGGTCTCCTCCCCCTCCCAGTTCAAGGTCTCCCCTCTCCCCATTGTAAATAAAAAAAAGATAAGTTTTTGTGTTCAAGAAAAGCTGTGTTTGGTGTTTATTGGGGGATAAGGGGAGGAGAGGGAAGGGGAGGAGAGGGGGAAGGGTAGGGGATGGGAGGGAGTTGTAAAGGGAGACCGAGGCGACCCTACTATGGGGCCTGGGAGAACATGTCTGTCAGGGCCTCCCGGATGCGCACCCCATCCTGGTGCACCTGGCGGATGGCAGCTGTGCGGGGCTGTTCGTAGGCCTGGCCCTCGGCTGCCATCCATGCGGGGAGGAAGGCCTCCCCACTCCTCTCCACAACATTGTGGAGCACGCAGCATGCGGCCACTACCTCCGTGACATTCCCCTCACCCATCTTGAGACAGGTGAGCAAACACCGGAAGCGGGCTTTCAAGCGGCCGAAGGCGCACTCCACTTGATTGCGGGCCCGGTTGAGGTGATCGTTGAACCGGGCCCGGTTCTGGTCTGGCCGCCCCATGTAGGGCCGCATTAGCCAGGGCAACAGGGGGTAGGCCGCGTCCCTGATGACACAGATGGGCATAGGCACATCCCCGACAGTAAACTCCTGCCGGAGGAAGTAGGTGCCCGCCTCCAGCCTGCGAAACAGGCTGGAGTTGCGTAGTATGCGGGAGTCGTGTGCCCTGCCGGACCAGCCCGTATAAATGTCCAGGAAGCAGCCACGGTGGTCCACGAGGGCAGTACCCCTTCCTGTTCATAAAATGGGCCGCTCGATGCTCCGGGGCCCGGACGGGGATGTGGGTTGCATCCAGGGCTTCCCCGCAGTTGGGGAACCCGAGGGCAGCGAAGCCGGCCATTGTAGTTTCCACGTCGTGCAGACGGGTGACTCTCGGGAGCAGGACGTCATTGATGGCATGGACGACCTGCAGAAGGGTGCAGAGAAACACAGGGGAACACATCACATAAGGCAGGGTGAGTGTGCGCTCCCTTGGGCCCCCCCCACCCCGTGATGCCCTCTGTGCTCACGCACACACACACACCAGGGCCCCCTTGCCCCATGGCCCCCCCTCCCACCAGCAGGCCTGTGCAAGGGAGGGACGGCCCAAACCCCTGGGTGACCAAGCCTGGAGTCTTGGCTGCCCCTGGGAATGGAGTGCAACACCCTCCCCCCACCCCACTCCCCACTCCCCCTGGGACTTACCTCCATGATGACGACACTGATGGTGGATATGCCCACCCCGAACTGGTGTGCCACTGATCGGTAGCTGTCCGGAGTGGCCAGCTTCCAGACTGTGATGGCGACCCTCTTGTTGACGGGGATGGGTGCCCGCAGCCGGGTGGTGGTTCTCTGGAGCGCAGGGGCGAGCCAGGCACATAGCTCCAGGAATGTCCGCTTTCGCATCCGAAAGTTCCGGAGCCATTGCTGGTCGTCCTATTGCTCCAGGACCAGCCGGTCCCACCAGTCCGTACTGGTGTCCAGTCTCCACAGTGGCCACATCTCCACCCTGCGCTGGGGTGGGGATGCCACAGGGATGCCAAGGCCTCCCTGGTGAGGGAGTCCAAAGCGATCTGCGCCTCCAGGTCCTGGAACAGGAGGGCAGCAGCCTGGAGCACCAGCTGCAGGCACTCCAAAATGGCCGGAAGGGGCCAGAGCAGGCACTTGGCCACCCCTGGCTCCCTGGCAGAAAAAACAAGGCAGATGAAAAAAAAAACCAGGCAAAGGCAATAAGTGGCAAAAGGCAGTGGTGTCCAAAAAGGCAGAGGGCAACCACCAAAACTGCTACGGCTGTCAGTCCCTGCAAGAGGTCCTAAAGCACACAGCAGGAGAGAAACGGCTGTCCAGGGAGATCCCTTTAAGCACGTGTCTCAAAGGAACTCCAGCTCCCACCCCTGGAAAGGGCTGGTGCCCTTTTGCCCTCTTCAAAATGGTTCCGGGCTTCTGCTTTTGAGCAAAAGTGTCCCGCCAATGTAGACGCGCTTTTGCTCAAAAGCGCATCGTTATAACGATAACTCCGGGACCAATCTAGACGCGCTTTTGCGCAAATACTTTTAATGGAAAAACTTTTCCATTAAAAGTATTTGCACAAAATCATGCCAGTCTAGACGCAGCCTACATGGAAACACTTCAAAGAGTCTCAGGGACTGGGGTGCACCTATTTGCTAACCTGCAAGGCAAAATAAGTGTTGGTATAGCCCAGAGGAGATTGCTTGTGTGCCTACCAGGCTGGTGGTGTCAGAGAGCTGACAGATAAACATAAATAATTCTCCCTCTTACAGGAGCCAAGGAGGGAACAAGGTGAAGTACAGTCCTGGGTACCCCAGGAAGTGTCACAAGATGATAACAGTATGATAGAAGGTTTTGAATATACAAGATGACAGAAGGATATGAAGCTTTCCCTAAAACGATAGCACAACAAAACCCACTCATGTCATCAGAAAGACTATAAATAGTATTCATTCTTCTTGAAGTAAGGCAAGGACCTGCAAGACAGTGATTAGCTGAAAGGAAATATAGGAAAAGTTCCAATAAATTCTTCCAGAAGGAGTATGAGGCTCAACAGCTGAGTTCATAGCTCTGTTCCAGCATCACTTGGAGGCACTATTCTGTCCCTGAGTCCAAAAATTGCATGTTGTTATAATTATTATATCTTAATATTACAGTAGAACTCCAAGATTCCAGATGAGATCAGGGTTTAAGGTTTTATTATTTTTGTTAACATACACAAAAATAAATGGACCAAATTTATGATAGATGTGTAAGAGGCCACCTGCTTAGCTGCTGAATCCTCATATATCTTCTGGTGATTTGTTTCTGTGTATTATATATAAAATCTTGAAATTTTTGCACATAGCTAATCTATGTGACTTTCTGTTCCTTTTCATGTTAACCTTGCCCCTGATTCCCTTTTGTGTTTTATACTCCTCTATGACATCATGTCCTTATTAAGCCCCAATTCAGGAAGGTAGTTAAACATGAATCTACCTTTGCCTATATCAGGAATCCAGTTGCTTGAAGTGAGGCTTATGCTTAACTACTGTGCCGAATCAGGACCCCAGACTCTTGGACATTATCTTTTTTATATATCTGTACAGCTCCCAGCACAATGATGTCCAATTAGTGGCTGGGCTCTCTTTAACAAAACTGTTCCTTGCATCTATCCAGAGGCACATCAGCTTACTTTAATAATAAAATTGATTACCTTTATCCTCTTAGTCAACACAGAAGAAGTGCTTTATTTCTATTTGTTCATCATAAATATAATTATATGTGAACTTGGAATCACTTATAGACAAATGGGTTGTATGGGTGTTACTGACAACATAATCTGAAAACAATTTGGAAGTCTTGCATATGGGTACCTGAGGCAGGAGCTTCTTTATTGGTGAGAATAAGGAAGAAGCAAAGAACATTGACTGATTCTCATATCCCAGGTTGAGTTTGCAGGACTGGCAGTAAGAAAATAATTATTTTTAATTGAAAATGGAAAAAATTTGATACAGAAATCAGTGGGAGATTTGAAACTTGGGAGGCCACGAGGCCACTTCTGTAGTTACTTTGAAGAAGAGAATCTCACATCAGCCCCTAATTTGAAAAGTTAGCATCTGAAGAGCCAAATCTTCCTTCCTTGGGCCTTAGATCGTGCAATAAGGAATCAGAATACATTAAAAAAATGCGGTGGTATTTTTAATGCACAGCAGAGCAGTTAGTGTCACAGTGGGTTATTCATGGACATCACATGCAAAATGTGGGTAGTTTTTCTTTTATTGTGGAAAAGTGATGTCATGTTCAGAACTGCCAAAGGTACTTGAATTTGACTTACCTGTTTTTCAGATTAACTTCGGAATAAATGGAAAGGTGAAAAAAGCAACTACATGTTAAATACACAATGTGCCTGTAGTTTTAATACTTTTAGGTCAAAAATATTCAAATGCATTCACAGTATTTTTGATTGAAAGACTTTGTAATTGAATTTCCAAGCACGCTTCTTTCATCTTGGGCAGTACAATATGCACTTTGATAATAACATGTCTATGTCATTAGAAAGAAGTCCATTTACTAGTTTAGGCATAAAATGAGATACAGAAGACAATAAAATGCTTTCTAACATAATGCACCTTATTTTTCATTGTATTCAATAGATGCATTATGAATAAGTAATTTTATAAGTGCCTCGGCAATATGCTTTGCCTGATCAGTGGTAGCTCTCTGTGAAGTGTCACAACTTCTTTGCTACCCAAATCATTCAAGATATCATATTAATTTTAATGGACTTTGTACAACTTTATTATGGATCAGAATATGTGCACACCACTGTTTTCAGGGAAAATATAAACTCCCACATTGTAAAAAAGCAATCTCCAGGACGTAAAATTCAAGTGATTGTAAAGATGAGAAATTGTATTTTCAAAATGTCATACCATTTTCCCAAATCCCTTAAAGGATTGTTTTCCTTATCTTTCTTCACACTACGTTTCTGTTAGCTGAACCATCTATCTATAGCAATTCTAAGCATTAGCTACATTTTCCATATGTTTAATATTATTTTATGCAAATTAGAATCGCAGCAAACTAATCTGGCCCAGGTAGTAAACCTCACTGCTTGAATTATTTTATTCATCCATTCCTTTTTTTCTAGAACATTTATGCAATTACCAGTGCTAGTGGGATTCCCCCTTCCCCATGAAATCAGAAAAAATGAAATTCATGGAACCTAAATAAGGTTTTCATTTCTTTTTTTTTAAGAAGCAGGACAAAGAGAAACAAGCTTTATTTGAGTTTTGAGGCACCCACAATTTAATATCAAGTAATAGCTTTTGAGTCATTTTTTGTTAATTGCAAACATTTTATTGACGAGAAGATTTTGAAGCCAGAGTATTTTACAACCATAGAGACAACAGCAAAAAAGCTGAAGGAAAGTTCTTTTCAGAAGGTGCCCAGTCATATCTTTGGACTTTCATAATTTCATACATGGCAGCACTGCAAAGTTAATGATACAAAAATTTTCTTTACTACAAGAGTATCTAGATTGATTTTTATACTACATTTTTTGTTTGTGTTGCTCAGAGGGAGACCACGAGGGTTTTGAATAGACTACTTGCAGTGTCAATCTGATCTTTTAAAAATATAACTCATTGAAACAAAAGCCCCAAACCAGTCTTTGAAGAGACAAAACTGTTGTCAGCTATTTAAAGTTTTAATGATTGAAAATAGGCTTCTATAAGGAGGGGAGGCAAAAGGGGCAGTAGCCCCAAGACCTGGTGATTCAAAGGGCTCTGGGGCTCCTGCCCCCACAATTGCTACCGTGGCACTGGTCAGAGCTCTGGACCCTTTAAATCGCCACCTGGAGCGTTGCACAGCATGCTCTGGGTGACTCTGAGGTCTGGGGGGGATGCATGCTCTGAACTGGCTGCCATTGGCCCCTCCCCTGCCGCTCAAGGCCCTACCCCTTCTGGGAGCATGAAGCCACCCCCCCCTCCTTGCCTAGCAGCTTACAGCACCCCTACTTGTCAGCACCCCTACTTCTCACCCACCATTCAGCCTTGCATCTTTGAAACAACGCTGACATCTCTGTTTCAATCTGCACTCTTAGTTCAAAGTAAACATGACAAAAATTGTACTTTTAATCTTTCTTCCACAGATCTCCACAACAGTATTAACACCGCCATGCTCTTTGCTCTACAAGTCAAAAACCTGATGGTATTTTCAATTCCTTTTTCTCTCCCCCCACCCCCTCGCTTAGTGTTAGTGCAACAAAATCCTGAAGGTTTTTCTAAAAAAAAAAAAAAATAATAACGGCTCTGAAGTTTGACCATACCTTTAAATGAATTTGAACTTTCTGAATGTCATACATTTAGACTATAGCTGTTTATCCTAATGCACATTTGGGACTATTGTTAAATGTGGGTTCTGGGAAACAGAGCTGTGCAAATAACTGATTTTTCTAGTAATTCTGAAAAAATTGGTTCATGTTGGATTGAAATTTTGAATTCATGTTAAATTTTTAGAAATTGGGAGGGGGGAAGAATTATTTCAGGATGAACAAAATGTTTTGTTCTCAGACAAGGGAGACCCAGGTTGTAATCCCATGTCTAGAGTCTTTAATGCAGATCTCCCCTTTTTTCATTTGGGCATCCTAATCAGCAAATTATTCTGGGGTGGGTTTTTCTTAAACTCTCCTTTTGTAGCTGCCCCATTTTTTTATCCACAATGAAACATTCATTGGCTCAGGGATGGGAATTTGGAGCCATTTAGCAATAGTGTTACTTTGGCTGTTTTTCTGGTTCAATGACTATTCAACTATGTTATTCAAATTGTAACAGCATCAACAGCTTTTGGGAAAGTCCCACACAGAAGAATACCCTGTAGCCTGATGGTTAGGTCACTCATGGGCGGGGCTAAATTCAAATTGCTCCTACAAAGATGGATCTGCCAAATCCCAGATGACTGTTTGGCTATTGCATATAAGGAGGGCACCACTCCTTCCTCCATTTTGTGAGGGATGCCTAAAGCAAATTGTAACTCTGTCTCAAAAATAAAAATAAAAATAGTTAGTTTTTATAATGTTTCAATTATTTCCAGTTATTTTTTATTTCAGCAGAAACAATTAATTGAAATCACTCCAAATTCATGAAATGTTTTGCTCAGCCCAAATCTGCATGTCTTTGGCAAAGATATATTTTTGCTGAAAATTTTAATCCATCACCTCTGGGAATCATTAATAAGGGTCAATCTATATTTCCCTAAATTTGTCAGGTTTTGAAGACAAATTGCTTTATTTTCACCTAGAAAATCTGAAATGAAAGAGCAGCATATAGGAATAGGCCAAGACTGTAAATTATACTTAAGAACAACAACAGCAACCCTCAAAGCCCTTTATGCATTGATTTTGGGCTCTTGTTTTTCAAATTGGTTCTTTCAGGCTGTCTTTATTACCGACCAACTACCAGAACAAAAGCAGAAAAAGGTGAGTTATCAACAGTCTGTAGGGCTGAGGTGTTTTGCAAGGATGGAGTTAGTGTGGGATTCCTGAGGGGAGGTAGAATGTTCACTTAGAGGTCTGAGGTGGTTGAACTTGAATCTCCAAGCAAACATGCAGGTAAATCAAACCTGATGGGCTCACAAAATCTTAATGGAAACCTAACTGCTTTTTGGTCCAGAAAATTCCCAATGACTGACCTGGACAGGCTGCAAAGTCTGTGGTTCTGGAGCAACTGGGGGTGATCTGAAGTTTGGGGAGATTCTAACGTGGTCTGTAATCATGTTTATGTTTACTGCTGAGTAAGTGTGAAGATAATGTGTAGGTCCTTTTCCTGTAATGGTTCAAATTTTATTTTTTAATTGCTGGCCAGGAAGTCAGAGAGCCAGGGAGAAGTGGTGTTTTATGCTAGCTCATTTAAATTATATATACATAAATAAATACAATTCTGAAATCCCTAAATATTAGAGTTTTGATAGCAGGTATCTAACACATCACATTTTTCCCTCCCCCTCCCAACAAAACATATAGAAGGAGACAGACATTCTGCATAAGCAAAAAGTTTTTGTATTAAAATCGTTTGTGACGAAGAAGTTGCAATGCAACACAGGTAAACTATAGATATAGCTGTGCACATGCTACAAAAATTTCAACAGCCATTGAACCATGATTTCCCATTTCGTAGAAACCACAATGTTTACTCAGTGAGCATTGTCATGCCTTGTCATGCCGCTGCACATTAAGCTGCACCACATTACATTAAAGGTCACGATATCTCCTATTTTCTGTGTGTAGGCAATGTAGCAAAACTAGTAAACAGAAAGTTCAGAAAAATATTAAAAACTAGCAGTTCATATTCATCAGGAGTTATTATTTTAAATTCTCTAGCTATGGCTCACTTTCATACATAGTTCTGTTTTCAGCCATCTGTCAGAAAACTTCCCGTTTCAGCAATTTTCAATCAAATCCTGCATCTTGTCCCTGCAAATCCAAGGACTAGTGGCTAGTGGTCCTATTAGTGTGAGGAAATCTAGACTTTGGGAACAAATTCTTTATAGTTTACACTTTGTACTGACCCATTGAAATCTGAAGCCTGCAATCAGTGTATGTGTATCTGATTTTTCTGACAGTGGATTCAACATGTACTATAGACAAACAAGTATATTAAGGCAATACTAACTAAATAACTATAGAAGAATTTGCAGTAACAGCTGTAGTTAACAAGATTCCATCAGTTAATGGCTTACTTCTTTTTTAAAAACACAATAATGATTGAATTTAGACATTTGTGTGACAGGGTAAACAACCATGAATCAATAGGCCTCCCCATTGGAAGCCAAACAAACCTTAGTGGATTTCCACATCTACATTTTAAGGTTTCTACTAAGTCTCAATACTTAGAGCCACATCATCTATACTTCCAGATAAATGTTGGTTAGACAAAAGGTAGCTTATTTAATTGTGATTACCTGCAGATATAACTAGACCTGATACAGATACTTTGAAAAGTTACCTGTTTATAGGAATCCCCTTACCTATCTGGAAGCAGGTGTGCAAACATGTAGGCATTGTTAAGGAACTATGGCTATGTCTACACTCGCGGTTTCTTGCGCAAGTATGGCTGTTCTTGCACAAGAATCTGCAGAGCGTCCACACTGCCTGCCCGCTCTTGCGCAAGGAAATTTACAGTACGGCATGGTAAGAGAGGGCTCCTTGCGCAAGAGCTACGCTCTTTTTTAACAGGTGTAAGCCCTCTTGTGCAGGAGCTCTTGCGCAAGAGGGCAGTGTGGACGCTCGGCAGGGGTTTCTTGAGCAAGAAAGCCCTATGGCTAAAATGGCCATCAGAGCTTTCTTGCGCAAGAGAGCGTCCACACTGCCATGGGAGCTCTTGCGCAAAAGCACAGCATGCACATGGCAGTGTGGACGTTTTCTTGTGCAAGACTTCTTGCACAAGAACCCTTGCGCAAGATGTTCTTGCGCAAGAAGCCGCCAGTGTAGACATAGCCTATGGGTGGAATACTCCAATGGAAGTAGACTCCTAACTCCTTTTAAGCTTTCCAATCTTTATTCTTACATCCTTATAGATAATTACATACTTCTTTTCAATTAATGTACGCTTAACACTTATTAATGCCCTGAAAACTAAAGACTGTAGAAGTCAAAGTAAAAATCTTGCAGTTTTTCAGTAAAAAGCTTTTTACTTCAACAGACACTGGATTTAACTGGTGAGTGGAAGGTACAGTTTAGCATCTCCAAACTATTATACCACAAAATTGACGAGAACACTGTAATTCCAGAGAACCATGAAATCAAAAGTAGTAGTCCTATTTCTTAATACCCATTTTCAGTGTTTATTATCAAGGGTTTATAGTTCACAGAGGGTATATCTGCACTATGGGATAAGGTCAAATTAAGATACGCAACTTCAGCTACTTTAATTGCGTAGCTGAATTTGAAGTACCTTAACTAGACTTTTGGCGCTGTCCACACTGCAGGAAGAACATTCTCCCTTCAACTTCCCTTACTCTTGTGGGCGCAGGACTACTGGCATTGACCAGAGTTCCCCTCTCAGTCTGAATTAGTGTGTCTTCATCAGACCCGCTAATTTGAACCCTGGAAGATTGACAGGGGCAACTTGGATCTTCTCTGTAGTGTAGACATACCCTAAGGGAGTTATTTGTAAACAATTATTGAATCCATACCAAAATAGAAATGTGATAAACATTTAGATATCACAGACATAAATCTAAAGCATTTGGAAATGCTCTTAGTGCACGTAGGCAATGGACTGAAAACACTAAGATCAGACATGTTTTGAGAATGCACATGAAACCTAAAATTGCGTATGACATTTGCTGATAAAAATGTAATAGGTCTGATTTCTTTATCCATTTGTTATGGTTTTATCTGTGTACATTAAATTTCTAGCCTAAAGCAAAAAACAAAAAATAAAACAAAAACAAAAATAAACAAACAAAAAACCCAACCATAATAGAAAATATCACAGGTTTCCAGATACCTCTCTGATGTTCTTAAAAAGACAGTTGCAACAATCTAAGTTGTTGGCCTGCACTAAGTGAATAAGGGTCAATTTCACTGGATTTTATATATTATTATTTGAGCAAATTAAGGGCTGGGTCCTGAATATTTATCTACATGTTTAAGTTTAAACATGAGAGAATTCCATTCACTACTCAGATGCTTAACATTAAACATGGGTGTTAAGCATTTGCAAGATCTGAACCTGGGTCTTTGTAGACAAATATCAGGGCTTTGCAAGTATGAGAACTTTCTATAAATATATATATAAAACAGGCTGCATGCATTGGGGAATTTAAGAGTATAGGACAAAGTGTTCCTTCCTTTCTCTCACTGAGTTGTGTTTTACTGTGTAAGCAGTTCCAGGGTACGTTTACACTACCGGACAAAGTCAAATTAAGATATACAATTTCAGTTACATTAATTGCGTAGCTGAAGTTGAAGTAGCTTAGCTCAGCTTTTGGTGCTGTCCAAATTGCAGGAAGTCAAAGGAAGAACTCTCTTCCTTCCACTTCCCTTACTCCTCATGAAAGCAGGGTTACCAGCATTGACCAGAGTGCTCCTCTCACTTTAGTTTAGCTATCTTAATTAGACTGCTAATTCAAACCCTGGAAGATAAACAGCCACAGCTTCGATCTTTCTCTGTGGTGTAGATGTACCCCCATAGAACTACAACCTTGCCACAATAGTTCATACTTCGGTTACTGCTAGACTGGATTACTGATGACCATTTATCTATTAGGCATTTATATGGCAATATTTTCTGCAGGAAACATGTTTACGAGCTCTCAAGGTTTCCCCCCCCAACTTACTTACAATTAAAATTCAGGATATTGGCTGATCTGTATAAATCACTGCACAATTTGAGTTCTAGTTTCTTGAAACCACCTCTCACTGTTTCAGATATCATGGCAGTTGAGGTCACTGGAGAGTGGTCAACCTGAAAATCTCTACCTTTAATCATCTGCAGGCCAAGCATTCTGAGTCAAGAGTCTGAACTGTAGCGTGGCTTTCCCAGTGGTGTGACAGAACCTTTGTGGACATCCCATAGATGACTTTGTAAATCTCAGCCTTATGGGACATCAGAAGAGTCAGCTCTTTTGCAGAGGTTTGTGTGAGGAGTGGTGTTTTGAGGTGTGTGGCAGATTGCTGGCTTATAGAGTTATTTTGTTAAATATAATATATGTGCCCTGAGCTGTGACTGGGCACATTGTATACCTTTTAAAATGAAATGCAAAGGAAAAATAAAAGAGAAACTATATCAGATACTTAAAGTATTTCCATCTGAAATGTGTGACTTGTCTCTCTTGTGAAGAACAGTATGGCAAGGTTTAATGTCAGCTCCTAGAGCTGACAGTATAAAACTACTCCTTACTTTTAACAGAACATTTCTATTGCTGTTATTGATCCTACTGCGAGAAACTAAATTATAAACTACTATTCCTTTGTGTTGTTTTCTTATGTGAGAAAGTTACCATGTGGAGAGGCAGCTGTTGCCGGAGGAAATTCTCATGGGAGACCATTGGGGCACAATTTCCTTCCATGTCCTATTTTAACCCCCCACCCCCCAATCTACAGGTGGGGGGGGGGGGCTTGTCAAATGTCTCACCTTTTAAAGTCTTTCTACCTAATGAGATACCATGGTGACTGGGTATCATAGCCCAAGAATATAGAGATGATAGATGGGCAAACAGACAGATAGAATTACATATACCTCATTACATATATATTAGGAACAAAAAGACAGAGTAGCCATCAGTATTGAATGGGAGCAATTTGGCATTTTAAAATTTCTCTGAAGTAGATATAAGGATGAAAATCATAGGATTTGAAAAACGGAAAAACACTAATGAGCTAGTGCAGCTTCCTGCCAGTACAAGACTGTTCTCTAACATTTTCATACATTTTGGATGCCTCTGCTTAGAGAGGCAGCAATTTGAAACAGTCTGAGGAGAGATTAGGACAGTAGTTTAAAAGTTCAACACTTTGTTTTGAGGGTTTTTTTTGGAGGACAATAACTCACTGTAAAATCTACTGACATTGAAAGCAGACCTGTGTCTTGTTGAATTTTTTGATGATGAATCTAACATAGTTTGAAATTTGTAACCATGCATTCATGGAACAATTTAAAATATAAATAATTTTAAGTGAATGCTTAGTGTTTGCCAATGGTGCCAAACTGACAACCTTAGAAATTGAATTGTTATGTTTATCTACTGAACAAATAAACATCCCTGTACCACGTTTCAACTTTGATCTCTATGGACCATATCTTTGATTGCAGACAAAGGAACCCTTATGATTAAGGTAAAGGATGGAACAGTTTCCATGCCCATTTAGTCCTTGGCTCTTATGCTGAAATTGCTATAAAAAATACAATTATAGAGCTTAGCAAGTTTTGTCATTTGAGCACATAGAAAATGGAATGAAAACACTAAATCATTTCACAGAAGCCATTGAATATCCATCAAATGAATATTTTGACCATTCTGTGCTATATCTGAACTAGGGACTCATAGATAGAAGACTGTATATGTGCCCTTTTGAGACCAGGAGGAAATTTTTAATGGAATGTGTTTTTCTGATCAGACTGGATTTGATATTTTGCTATTTTTCTTGGCTTTGTTCTTGTGTGTGAGTTAGTGGGGCTGCATTGGTGCACAGAACTGCTTTTACCCAACTCCAACTCAGAAGCTGTACTTGATCCAGATGACTGTTATCAAAGTGTTCCAGACATCATGATCCGACACTATGTAACCATGTATTTCTTCCCGTCGCCTTGTTTGCAATTTGTGACAATCAACATCATGGCCATGTATTTATTTCTGACCAGAAAGAAATGATTAGCTCACCTCAGTACTCCATCAATACTAACTAACTACACTGGAATGCTCACTTCTTTTCTAGAAGACTTTTATCCCCAGAGTTTTCCCACTGTTAAGGCCTCAATTTCCCTCCTTCCTTTTAGCTCCCTGATTTTTGCCAGGAAAATACAATACAATACAGAAAGATTAATAATTAATTATTTGTGGGTCTTGTATTATTTTTTATTTCCTCTTCATAGGCTCAGGCAGAGCTTAGCCATGCAGCCTGAACAAAATGCAATGCATTGTTACACTGAGAATCACCATCTGCCTCTCGGTTTCCAGAATTTAATTAGCCTTATAGTTAGGAAGCTTTTACTAATATCTAACCTAAATCTTCTTCGCTGCAAATTAAACTAGTTACTTCCAGTCCTACCTGAAGTGGACATGGAGAACAATTGATCATAGTCTTCTTTATAACAGTCCTTAATGTATTTGCAGACTATTATCAAATCCCCCATCAGTCTTCTTTTCTCTAAACTAATCATGCACAATTTTTAACCTTTTTTCATAGGTCAGGTTTTCTTAACCTTTTAGCATTTTTTATTGCTTTCCTCTGGACTCTTTCTGATTTTTCCACATCTTCTAAAGTGTGGTGTCCAGAATGAGACTCCATACTCCAGGTGGGGCCTCAACAGTGCCAAGAAGAGTGAGACAGTTTCCTCCTGTGTCTTACATAGAATACTGCTGTTAATGTGCCAAAGAATATTAGCCTTTTCCACAACTACATCACATTGACGCATATTTAATTTGTGATGCACTATAATCTCCAGATCCCTTTCAAGATTACAACCATCTAACCAGTTATTTCTTATTGTGTTGTGATTTTGCCTTCCCAAGTGTAGTACTTTATATCTGTCTTTTTTAATGTCATCTTATTGATTTCAGATGAATTCTCCAAATTGTCAACATTGGTTTGAATTCTAATCCTATCTTCCAAAGTGCGTGCAACCCCTCCTACCTTATTATGATTGGTACATTTTATAAGCATATTCTCCACTCCATTATGCAAGTTTTTTTGTGATATACTGAATTATAACTGGAGCCAGAACTGACCCCAGTGGGACACCACTTGATATATCATTCTAATTTGACACCAAACTATTAATGCATGCTCTTTATCCAGGAACTTTCAATTTCTCTGATGTATAATGTAACACATTTTCCTTTGTGTTGTTTCCTGTCATTCCTGAACAAGCTATATTACTGTGTGCCAACACTGCAGTAATGAGAGCCCTCACACCAAGTTTCTGTGATGCCAATTATGTAATAAATTAGTGCATGTTCTAGTATTTCTTTTTTTCCTGGTTATTCCCCATACTGCTTGCACATGTGTATAGATATCTAAGGTGCTGAGCAGATTCCTCCACTGATTTCCTTCTTGTTGCTTCTATGACCCTGTGGCAATTTTCCATGCCTCCATCCCCAACATCTAGCCTTCTGTTAAGGTTGCCTTTTTATGTTTATCTGTGGGCTTTTGTCACCTGATCCCACTGAACCTAGTTTAAAGCCTTCCTGGCTTGGTCGGTAATTTGGTACACAAATGTGCTCTTTTTGCCTTTGTCAGGTGCACCCGATCTCTTCCAGTAGTCCTCCTTCCCAAAAAAGCATCCCATGGTTGAGGAAACTGAAGCCCTGCTGTCAACGCCATCTGTACAGCCATGTGTTTATCTCCAGGAAGTGTGTGTTTTCAACATACTGAAATACTTTATTTTTGATCAAAAAGGTTGAAACAAAATATTTTGACATTTAAAAAAAATTGGAATATTTCACTCAAAGTTTTCACATTTCAACTTTTTGTTCTGATTTTGTGATAAAAACAAACTGAAATATTTAAATTTTCCAGTGGATAGAAATTCTGAAATGCATGCATACATTTCTAAAACCCAAGAAAGTGTAAAACGTAAGTCTCCCTGAGAAAGCACAATATCCACCTCCACTGTAATATACTATTTCAGTGTGGCCTCACAAAATGTTACCTTTACCCCTACTGATAGGTACACTGCTTATATATATCTAAAAGTGCCATAAAGAGATTTTGAAGAGATATGGTTTGCTAATCAGAGTAGCTTCTCTCTTCTCCTTGTATGGATTGGGTTCTAGGTACTTAATTTTGGCACTCAGTGCCCCCATCGAAGGTTACTTCTCTTGCTGCCAAGGACACAGGATGCACTGTCTCTTGGAAAAATAACTAATGTTATTACTTCATTTCTAAGGAATATGTCACAGTAACTAACACTACACTGCACTACATAAACATAAAACCCAACCAATGAAATGCAATGCTCTAACAATATTAAAACAAAGGGGACTACATTGGAGATGGGAAAAAAGGCTTTAAGGCAGGAAAGGATTAAGCTTAAAATACAAAAAACATCAGCAACATAACAAATTCCCCACATCCTGGCATTCACTTTTGTATGCAAACTCACATTTACCTTTCTAGCACCATTTTAGAAAGATGGGATGTTGAGGATAAGTCCTGTGATGTGTGTTGCAATTCAATAGGGTGCCTTAAACAAAAAAAAGGGGGGTTCCTGTATAATGTCTTCAGTCCTGATTGGAGGCAGGGTCCTCTCCTAGCTCCCTGGTATGAAGTCCTGTGGGGGTCTTGGCTGGCTCTAGGTAGTTAGCACCAGATTTGTTCTCTGCTTTCTGATTGCTAGCTTCCACAGGGCTGGTGCTCCCAGATCACACACCAAACACCAAAGTACTTCAAATTCTCCCTTTGTTTGAGGAGTGAGAGTTGCTTAGAGACTCCCCAAGCTGTGTTGCTCCTCTACCAGCTCCAAACTCAGAACAAAAGTCAAACCAAAATTATTCCCTCTGTCTCTGGGTCAGGCTGTTCCTTCCCACTAATGGGTTGAGTAGTTGTGAAATAATCATAGAAGCCTAGAAAATTAGAGTTGGAAGAGACCTCATCAGGTCCAACCCCCTGCTCAAAGCAGGACCCACCCCAACTAAATCATCCCAGCCACAGCTTTGTCAAGCCTGGACTTAAAAACCTCTCAGGACAGTGATTCCAACACCTCCCTAGGTAACCCATTCCAGTGCTTCACTCTCCAAGTGAAATATTTTTTCCTAATATCCAACGCAGAGCTCTCCCCACTGCAATCTGGTGCCATTGGTCCTTGTTCTGTTATCTGCTACCACTGAGAAAAGTTTAGCTCCATCTTCTTTGGAACCCTCCTTCTGGTAGTTGAAGGCTGCTATCAAATCCCCCCTCACTCTTCTCTTCCGCAGACTGAGTAAGTCCAGTTCCCTCAGCTTCTTTTCAAATGTCATTTGCCTCAGACCCCTAATCATTGCCTTTGTTCACCTACTTTCTGTAGTGGGGGCCTTCAAAATGGATCCAATACTCCAGATGTGGCCTCAGCAGTGCCAAATGGGGAGAATAATCATTTCTCTCAATCTGCTGGCATGCTCCTGCTAATGCAGCCCAATATTCCATTAGACTTCTTGGCAGCAAGGGCACACTACTGACTCATATTCAGCTTCTCATTCACTGTAATTCCCTGGTCCTTTTCTGCTGAACTGCTGTTATCCAGTCGGTCACCAGACTGTAGCACTGCTTGGGAATTTTCCATCCTAAGTGCTGGACTCTACACTTGTGCCTACTGAACTTCATCATCAGATTTTTTTTGTTCATTCCTCCAGTTTGTCTAGGTCATTCTGGACCCTAGTCTTACCCTCCAATGTATTTACCTCTCCCCCCTAGCTTAGTGCCTTAGGGTGTGTCTACATTGCGGCGCTAGATCGAAATAAGCTACGCAATTTGAGCTATGAAAATTACATACCTTCTTTCAAGCTTCTTTCAAGATAGTCTACACAGCGCCAAATTTTGAAATAGACAGAGATTCAGACAAGTCCCTTAATCCTCATGGAATGAGGTTTACCAGGATGTTGGAATAGTGCACCCATTATTTCAATTATATTTTAAAATAATGGGTGTGCTGTCAAGACACGGAAAATGCTATTTCAGGATACTGGAAGTGTCCCGAAATAGCGCCGCAGTATAGATGTACCCTTAGTATCATCTGTGAACTTGCTGAGGGTACAATCCATCCCCTCATCCTGATCATTAATGAAGATGTGGAACAAAACTGGCCCCAGGACTCACTTCTAGGGCACTCTACTTGATACTGGCTGCCAACTAGACATCAAGCTGTTGATCACTACGCATTGAACACAATGATTTAGGCAGCTTTCTAGCCATCATATAGTCCATTTAACCAATCCATCCTTCTTTAACTTGTTGGCAAAAATACTTTGGGAAATCATATCAAAAGCTTTGCTAAAGTCAAGGTTTACCATATACACCACTTTCCTCATATCCACAGAGCCAGGTATCTCATCATAGAAGAAATTAGATTGGCATGGCTCCTTGTTGGACCAGCAAACTGTCTATAAAAGTCACACTATCTGAAACACTACATTGGCTTTTGCATTCCATTCCATTCCAATTTCCATTCCATTCCATCCCTGCAACAGACTCTAAGAAAGTTGGAAAATGGTATTTGGAAACTTTTGAGACATTTGTTGCTATTGTACAACATCTAGGAATGCTTGAACATCAGTTCAGTATTCCAGGAGCTTGCCAATTCTAAAAGGAGTTGTAGTAATAAAACTACATATAAAAATATAGAGCTATCCAAGTACTAAAGGGTCTGGAGTATTCCTTTTATAATTTGTGTTTTCAGTATGCATAATTCAAAACCAGAGACAACATTTTAGGAAATTTTAGGAAAAAAATTGTCTCAGCGTGAGCCTCCTTACCAAGTTTCAGCCAAACAAAATGTTTATTTTCATATTATTTCTAAGCCCTTCAACTTCTCTGAGAAATGCATATCTGCTCAGTTGGAATAATTATTTACATTTTTATAAAAGATAAAAAAATCAAGTTACTTGTTAATTAGCACAGCACATATTTAATAGCAAAAGCCAGTTATTATTATACATCTGCAAAACTCAGTTTGCATCAATTTCAAATATGCTTTTTACTGGTTTGTATCCAGGTGATGAAAGTTCCTTTGTATTCTGTGTGTTTTCTTTTTTTGTTTAAATTCACTTTTTTTGCATACTATTATGAAGATTTTAACTCAGACCAGCTGAGATGAGGAAGTTCAGGAGTGGTCAACTATATGTTTGTCAATCTTCATTCAGTTTTTAAGGACTTTTTCATTCCTGAGCTAATGTTTCATAATCTTATGTTATAAGCAACTTCAAGAAAAAAATGGTAAAGCATGTACAGTGCAGTGAACTTATCAATAGATAGAGCTTCTGGAACTAAATCCTGACTAGATTAGTATGGACATATAATTCTGAGAAAAGACAGCTGGGATTTCCACTTACTCCGGCTCTGACATCCGTAGTAAAATGAAGTCCAGTAGATCTAATACACATAAAACATTTGACACAGTACCCCACTGGAAATTATTAGTTAAATTAGAGAGTGTGGGGAATCAGCACGAGGCTTATGAGGTAGATAAGGAAAAGGTCAAAGGGAGAAGGCAACAGGTTGTGCAGAAAGGTGAATTGTCTGACAGCAGGGTGGTTGCTAGTGTTGGTCTGCAAGATTTGGTTCTTGGACAAATAATATTCAATATTTTCATTAATGCTCTTGGCATAAATGTAGGAGTATGCTAATTAAATTTGCTGATGGGAGGAGGAGGCTTCATCAGTTCAGAAAATGGTTGGAATATTATACAGGAAAATTTGGATGACCTTGAAGACTGGAGTGACAGAATTGGGATGAAATTCAATAGTGCAAAGTTTAAGGTCATGCACATAGCAATTTCTGCTACGAGCTGGGGAAGTTGGAAGCAACAGTGGAGGAAAAAAGGACCTGGGAGTGTGAGGGTTGATCACTGGTTTCCTACGAGTTACCTACCAATGTGATGTGGCTTGTGAAAAAGACAAGTACAGCCCCTTGCTGTATTAGGTGAGGCATTTCTAGTGGAAATAGAAATGTATTCATGCCATTGCAGAAGGCACTGGAAAGTCCTTATGTGGAATATTGTGCACAATCCTGACCATCCATGTTCAAAAAAGGTGAATTTAATCCGGAACAGGTGAAAAGAAGTGTTACTAGGATGATCAGGGCAACGACGAGTCTAACTTTTGAGAGAAGACTGTAAGTCTGGTTCATGTAGTCTAGCAAAAAGAAGGCTGAGAGAGGATAGTTTTGCCCTCTATATCTACATAAGGGGGATAAATACATAGTAGGGTGGACAGTTTTTCAGCAAAAGGATAATGCTGGCACAAGAACAAATGGCTATAAAGTAGCCATGAATAAATTCAGACTCAAAATTAGAAGATAATTTCTAACCATCTCAGGGTTGAGTTTCTGGAAAAGATTCCCAGAAGAAGTTGTGGGGATAAACATCTTAGTTTTGACAGATCTGGACAAATATATGGGGGCAATTGTATGATGGGATTGATTGTGATGGGAGAGGAGCTGTACCCAACAACCAGAGGGCTCACTTTTGGTTTAGGTCTTATGTTCCTTTTGTGCATGCTTCATCTGGCCACAAGTTGGGAACAAGAAGGGTATTCTGGGAGGAGTTTTTTTTAATCATCTTCCTCTGACATACCAGAGAAGGCCATGGCTAAAGACGGGACATTGGGAAGGAAGAGCCCTAGGCTTTGTCATGACACCAACCATTCTCCTTATCAGGTGGTTGGCAAGGTATGTGGAGTTTGGAAGGAATTTTTTCCCAGGTCAGACTGGCAGTGAACTTGGGCTTATTTGCCTTTCTCACTTAAACATATATCTTACTTAATCACTTCCCTGCCACTGTGGGGACACTGGGGACTGGTGCACTTCAGTCCCTTCTATTCTCTGCCTGCAGCACATAAGAACATAAGAATGGCCGTACTGGGTCAGACCAAAGGTCCATCTAGCCCAGTATCCTGTCTGCCGACAGTGGCCAGCACCAGGTGCCCCAGAGGGGGTGGACGGAAGACAATGATCAAGCGATTTGTCTCCTGCCATCGCTCTCCAGCCTCTGACAAACAGAGGCCAAGGACACCATTTTATCCCCTGGCTAATAGCCTTTTATGGACCTAACCTCCATGAAATTATCTAGCTTCTCTTTAAACTCTATTATAGTCCTAGCCTTCACAGCCTCCTCTGGAAAGGAGTTCCACAGGCTGACTACACGCTGTGTGAAGAAGAACTTTCTTTTATTAGTTTTAAACCTGCTACCCATTAATTTCATTTGGTGTTCTTCTATTTAGGGAACTAATAAATAACTTCTCTTTATCGGCCCTCTCCACACCACTCATGATTTTATATACCTCTATCATATCCCCCCTCAGTCTCCTCTTTTCTAAACTGAAAAGTCCCAGTCTCTTTAGCCTCTCCTCATATGGGACCCATTCCAAACCCCTAATCATTTTAGTTGCCCTTTTCTGAACCCTTTCCAAGGCCAAAATATCTTTTTTGAGGTGAGGAGACCACATCTGTACACAGTATTCAAGATGTGGGCGTACCATAGTTTTATACAGGGGCAGTAAGATATTCTGGGTCTTATTTTCTATCCCTTTCTTAATAATTCCTAGCATCCTATTTGCCTTTTTGACTGCCGCTGCACACTGTGTGGAAGTTTTCAGAGAACTGTCCACGATAACTCCAAGATCTCTTTCCTGATTTGTCGTAGCCAAATTAGCCCCCATCATACTGTACGTATAGTTGGGGTTATTTTTCCCGATGTGCATTACTTTACACTTATCCACATTAAATTTCATTTGCCATTTTGTTGCCCAATCACTCAGTTTGGTGAGATCTTCTTGGAGTCCCTCACAGTCTGCTTCTGTCTTGACTATCCTAAACAGTTTGGTATCATCTGCAAACTTTACCACCTCACTGCTTACCCCTTTCTCCAGATCATTTATGAATAAGTTGAACAGGATTGGTCCTAGGACTGACCCTTGGGGGACACCACTAGTTACCCCTCTCCATTCTGAAAATTTACCATTTATTCCTACCCTTTGTTTCCTGTCTTTTAACCAGTTCTCAGTCCAAGAAAGGACCTTCCCTCTTATCCCATGGCCATGTAATTTACACAAGAGCCTTTGGTGAGGGACCTTGTCAAAGGCTTTCTGAAAATCTAAGTATACTATATCTACTGGATCCCCCTTGTCCGCATGTTTGTTAACCCCTTCAAAGAACTCTAATAGATTAGTAAGACATGGTTTCCCTTTACAGAAACCATGTTGACTTTTGTCCAACAAATTATGTTCTTCACATAATTTAGTCTCTGTGGGCTGTAAAATGTTAGTCTAATTTTGGTCATTGTATTTAGTGTGTGGGTATCGGGTGGATTTGGTGTCCTGTGATATATAAGAGGTCAGACTAGATGATCTGGTGGTCCCTTCTAGGCTGAAACTCTATAACTCTGGCTATGTCTAGACTGCAGGCTTATTTTGGAAGAACCTTTTTTTGAAAGAGATCTTCTGAAAAAACTTCTTCTGAAAGAGAGCATCCACACTGCAAAAGCGCATCGAAAAAGCAATCTGCTTTTTCGAAAGATAGCACCCACACTGAATGGACGCTATCTCGCATTTAAGCTGTGAGTACTATGGGTGGAGTGGCCACTAGGGCATCTGTGCTTTTTCCTCTTTCCTCTTCTTCTGAAAGAACTCCCTCTTCCCGTCTACACACGCCTTTTTCTGAAAGAGCTCTTTTGGAAAAAGGCTTCTTCCTCGTAGAAAGAGGATTACCAATTCCAGAAAAACCCCTCTGTTCTTTCTATTTGCTTTCAGAAAAATGTGATTGCAGTGTGGATGTAACTCTGGTTTTGTCAGAAAAACGGCCATTTTTCCGACAAAACTCTGTAGTGGAGACATACCCCCTATGACCTCTTGATGTATAGAACACCTCAGTATGTGTATAGGTCTCAGAATCTGACCTTCTGTGAACACTTTATATGGCAGAGGGTAGAATCATGTCCTTAAAGGCAGCATCATAACTAACTTTGACATAATGAGTTGAGTATGATTAATTTTGAAATATCAGGGCCACATCCAGATAGTCTTTCTCATGCTGGGAGTACTATACAAGTAGTCCTACTGACTTCTGTGGGATTATATGTGGAGTAATATAACAAGCAAAGAGCGAAGGATCACATTTTGGCCCTTAGTGTTGTCTAATAGAAGCTTTTTAAAAATAATGGAATATTTATATATAACGTTTAAGAGTTAAAGCAAGAAAGAAACTCTGAAAAAGTTTAAACTTTCTTGCTATAATTATTGGACCTCATTGTCTCATGTACAATATTGCAACTGGGTATAGTTACTGATTTGAAGTAATGTTTTAAAATGTCTTAACAGCAGAAGTATTTTAATTGTAGGAATTGTAGAAAATTGACAAGGGATCCAAAGATTCACAGGAAAAATTTGTGGAAAGAAGAGTTAAGGACAATCAGAGTTTTTGGGAACAAAAAGAATCCTAACAAAGTCTAGGCATTTAAAAATCAGCATGTCCAGATAACTCGAATTCAAGAATTTTAAAAGAGCTGGTTGGAAGAAAATACAACACTGTAACTGATAAAGAGTGCAGATTGAAAAAAAAAAAAAAGAAAGAAACTGGAAGAATGGTAAGCAATGTGGAGGATAAGTTACTGATTGAGAGTGATCTGGATCATTTGTTAAGTGGGCCACAAGAAACAATATGCATTTTATTACGGCTAAATGTAAATGTATGCATACAGGAACAAAGAATGGAGGCCATACTTACACAGTGGGTGACTCTATTGTAGGAAGCCATGTCTGACAAGGATTTGGGGCTTGTGGTGGAAAATCAGCTCAATATGAGTCAGAGTCATAACCAGCTAATTTGGCACCTGAGGCAAGACTGTCCTCAGTGCGGGCGGGTGGTGCTGACGTGGCCCGAGGCATGAGTGAAGACAGCATAGTAGCTGTCTTTTCTGCACCCCCTTAGCTATGCACCTGAGGCAAGTGCCTCACTGTCCTCGCCCTTGTTACGGCCTTGATATGAGTGCCCAGCATGACACTGTGGCCAAGAGCTAATGCAATCCCTACATGCATAAATAGGAGACTCTCAGGTAGGAGTAGACAGATTATTTCACCTCTGTATTAGCCACTGGTGAGATTGCTGCTGGAATACTGTGTCCAGTTTTGGTGCCCACAGTACAGGAAGGATGTTGATAAACTGGAGAGGATTCAGAGAAAAGCCACAAGAATGATTAAAGGTTTAGAAAACATGCCACATAGTGAAAGACACCAGAAGCTCGATCTATGTAGTTTAACAAAGAGAAGTTTAAAGGATGATTTGATTATAATCCACAATTATTTAATAATAACCTCTTTGATCTGGCATAGAAAGTTGTAACAGGATCCAATGGCTGGAAGCTGACACGAGGCAAATTCAGATGAGAAAAAATAAGGCACACATCTTCAGCAGTGAGGGTAATTAGCCAATGGTTGTGGCTTATTCTTCAGCATTGATAGTTTTTAAATCAATATTTGATGTTTTTATAAAAACAATGTAGGAATTTTTGGGGGGAAGTTCTATGGCTTTTGTTATACCGGTGGTCAGTGTAGGTAATCACAATGGTCCATTTGGCCTTGGAGTCTAGGAATCTGTGAAACTGAGATTTTACAAACATTTTTATTTATATACAATTTTTTAAAAAAACCCAAACTTACTATTATAAAAAAAAGGTTAATATTCAATTGCATTTAAAGGACTCATTTTTACATTTGTTATGATAGAAAATAAAAAGTTGCAGAGATTTTCTTATTCTAACTATTTGAAAAACACAGCATATATGAAAAGAGCTACAAATTACATTATTTCTGTGAATAAATGAAAAGTTTTCTGCCTCATGAAGTATTTGTTAAATTCCTCTTTCTATTAGAGCACCTGGATCTATAACTTCATGTGATAAAATAAGTGTTATTCATATATGAGTGAACATAGTGTTTTGGTCCTTCTTGTGGGAATTCCCACTGTTACAAGGGGACTCTTTTCTTTTACTGGAAGCAGTTAAGAAAATCTCAGCAGGCCTTGGTACAATTATCGTGGTCTCTAGTTTCCATCTATTGCACTTCCAGCTTTGCTGTTCTTAGCCAGTGGGAATTTAGCAAACTACTTGGAAGGAGATCTGATCACTCAGGCATCAAAATCTACCTTCTTCTCACACACTAGATGGTACCGATGCAGCCTGAAAGCTACATTGTGCCTTTTCACACAGTGTTCTCATCAGGGATAGAAGTCCCAGGATTGAGAGATAGTTTCCAAAAATAAACACCTTTCAGTACTTTCTTTGTAAAGGGCTTGTTCTCATTCTTCTCTTTGTCTCTCTACTAGAAATTGAGTAGGGTATCTCCTGCCTTGAGCCACATTTGCTCTGTGAGGATTAGAACAAGTATTAATCATAATGAATGGACTCCATTTATCAGCTTTCTCCTAGCTCCCATGAGCAGTTGTAAAGATTGAATCATCAATACATTTCTTCTACTAGTGGATCAAACCAATAGTTGTCTGTGACAGAAATATTTGAAAGCATGATTAAATAAACTAGTCTGAGCTAGGAATATTTTGAAAATACAGAGACTATACTACTTCAATTTACCGTCAGCAGCAATTTGCTTTAATTTTTACTTTAATTACAGTGCTCCATTTTTACTCAATGCTTTACTTAGGAACAAAGGTAGCAATGTCTCTATAAATTGTATGTTATTATAGACACATTTATATTAGGGTTCAATGTAATTCTATGATGTATCCAGCAACTTTGTGGTTGCTGTGACCACAGACCCTTTTCTGGTATTGTTAATGCATTTCCCCCCCATTAATATGTAGTCACTTATGTTCAATGTTGATTTTTACCATTCTGCTATAAAGTGTATTAGGCACTTCAAATACTATAATTCATTTTTATGTTTCACTGTTATCATAAAATTATTATAATAAATAACTCAGAATCTATTGGTAAATGTCCATTTTATATAATAAAAAATCTGAAATCATAGCATTTAGAACAATTAATATACAACCAAATTTTAAACACAAACAATGTTATAAATGAGCCAATAGTTCCAATTTTTTTTTTCAAAAAGAAACAGGAAATCAAGTTATCTAGCAATCCCATTTATACACAGTAGGTAACCCTGGGTCACAGGCAGAACTAATAAAAAAAGAATGACAAGCTATTTCTTTTAATGACAAGCTGACATATTTATTTTTATTATTCTACAAAACTATTCACCAGACTCATTTGTCATGCTAAAGTCTCGCTCTCCATCCCTTGCAGACAGAGAAGGTTTATAGAGAGCTAGGTTACCTGAGTGAAAATTAACCTTTAAACATAAAAAAAGATATTTGAAGGGTTGAAGCTTTACAGAATTGAAACACAATCTAAGATTTTACCAGTGCAAACTAAACTTTATATTGTCAGTTTTTGCAAAGCTAAATTTCAGTTGTACAAAGTAATTCCTACTTTAAAAATGGACTGTATAGTCAGAGTTGGATTTTCCAGTTAACAAATCTTCTTACCTGAAATAACATCAATATGTATAAAACATCCTATAACTGTTAAAGCATTAAATCAACTGTTTCTTTCGGGACGATAAGCCTCTTATGATATTTAAAAACTACAATAATAATTCTTAGCTGCAAATGAGGTTACTATAAAATTATTTTATTTTTCTGTATTTGGAGTGGAATTTTCCTTGAGCCACGTTTCCTACAGCTGAAATGAAAATTAATTTATGCTCAGGGATACAATTGTTCTACTTTTGCCAAACATATTTTCCCTGCCTGTCAAACATACTTATGCCACCTAGTTAAAATAGGCAATCCAACTAAAATTACACATTTTAATTGCTTAAACAATAACTTAAAAATAGGTAAATTCTTTTTGATTTATTTGTTTTTGGTTTGTGGTGCTGGTTTTTGTTTTTTTCTTTTGTGTCTGGAGTAACTAACAGACCTGCATTTCTGATCTTGAACCTGCATACAGTACTTATGGAAAACTTTCATTGACTTTTTGTATAAGATGAATTTTGTACAGCTTTTGTACAGATCAGCTAATAGAAAGGAAAATTTCTTAAGTCACCCAAGCTGTTGGAAATATTTGGCCTTTATGTTTATGTACACATTCTGTTATTATTTTCCTGTGAAAGAGCCCACTATGGAATTCTATGAGCACTCAAAACTCCTTTTAAAGTTCACAGAAGTCTGGAGTATGACAAATCTCAGGATAAATATTGAAGTGTAGAATGATGCTCATGTGTATGTATTTGGGCTCTGTCCAGATATAATGACAGTTTATTTGGTCATGAAGAATGTGATGACAAGAAGCGGCAGTGGTATACATGATCTAATTATTATAACATAATACTTTGATGATAAACTTAGGATTTTCAGCCTAATAATGTCAACAGTTAAAACAATTCAATTTATATACTATGAAAATCAATTGCACTGAAGAGAAACAGGAAAGGTATTTTTAAATGCTCCAAATCTCAAGGGTTATGTTGTACAATACAATTAATACATGAACCACTCAGCAAATAGATCTTTCAATTTCACAGAAGTGCTGTTTACTATGAAGAAGTGTCCAATCAACTGAACATTTCAAAGAGGAGTCTTGGGAATTCAAGACTCTGAGCATTTTATTTGAACTTTTATGAAACTATGTAAGCCAAGTGCAAAAACAAAAGTAAAAAGTAACTAACCCTTTAAAAATGTATATTCGCTTCCATTTTGTCAAGAGCTTGAACACATATGGAGTCACCATTATTTGCCTATGAAATATACTATTTTTGAATGGCAATGAATATAAAGATATTATTTTTCCTTGTTAGATTCAGTTCTAATCTTATGAAAATCCTTTACTTTTTTATTTCAACATTTGTATTGAAAAAACCAAAAACCAAAAAACTAAAACCCACACTATTTCAGGTACCCAGCTGTACTGCTAATGTCATGTACATTACATGATTCCTATATTTTACTGAAAAATAACACAATGTTTACATTGATATGAAAATTATAGAAAAATACCATTGCTGAGTTTGTTACCTATTCTAGCATGAATGGATGTAGAATTAACTTGATAAATATTGTATTATTTTAAATTTCCTTAGACTTAGTTCTTAATTGATATGTTAAAGATCTAATGTCTTTGAAAATGTTAATTCATTTCCCTGAACTTTGGGGAGTCTGTAGATTACAATAATCCCTCCCCTTTTACAGTTCTAAATATTTCTGAAAAATACTATGTAAAACTAGGATAGTATTTTTTAAAATTGTGCTACTAATGTAAGTGAGAGCAATGCATTGTTTAAACTGTATTATTTGTCTGGTTAATGTTTGTAATTGTATTGATAAACTGAAAAAATATTGCTGTTTCTCCTTTATTACTAGAAGTTCAAGCACTGAGAATAAAACATACAGACTGAAATCCTTTGCCAGGATTTCTCCCATAGTAACTTATCCCGGTTCAATGATTATTTTTCTCGTTTAAACAAGCTGATTATTTACATTGCTAAAGACTACTGATTAATATTTTATGTTTTCTATGACAAGTGTCTGTATCTTAGTGAACCGACCAGTAAGGTCAGTATTTCCTAAGAAAGGGTATTTTCAGAATAAGCGAGTTGTCTGAATCTCATTCAGAAGAGGCTGTTGGAACTGTGTTGAGTGCAAAAAGCATCCAAACCAAAATTATATGTTTAGTGTCACTGTGAGAAAATAATCTATTTAACAATAAAACCCTTGTTTACAGATTGTCTAAGAACGCAAGGACAGATTAAAATAAACCAAAATGTGCACACCTAGGAAGTGATCCCCAATGCAAGGACTTCCTTTTTTTGCTTGTGTATGTATGTGATGATCACTTGTAATTTTGGGTTGTTTTAGCCAGATATCCTAGTTCTGCCGACTCTTGTTTATTAAGCAAATCAAGTATAGCGGTACTGTTTGCAAGTATTGACATCTAGTCCAGTGTCATCTTGGGCAAGTGGAGAAGCCTCCTAATATGCATGGTGTACAAATTTGAAGAGTAACATTCCCAGTGGGTTAATTTTATGTAATAATCTGTCTCACCTCTTCCTTCAGCAGACAGATGGCACTTCCTGGAAATCTGGCTTTTCCTTTTCATCATGAAACCTCATACTGGGGGAGAAACGTCAGCTAACAGCCAAAGATCCACCAGAGTGGTCACTGAGTGGGCATGCCCATGTCAAATTCATAGTTCCAGGTTGGATTTCAGTCTAAATCAGTTGTGGTGGTGATGGGGAAGGAGAAGTGTTCACCACCCATGTACCTGTGTCTCCTGGCACAATATTGAGCCAGGGGAATGGAATAGTTGGGGAACTCTGGGATGCTGCACTGAATGGAATATTGATTGCATGGCAATGTGCCAAAACGGCCCTTACTGATACACATCAGACTATCACCGCATGTACTATGCATTGTCACTACACGAGAGATCAGAGTTACTCACTTGTTCTTGGTTTTTCCACTGACAAAATACCCAGCTGCTCAGTTGCTGTGATGTTGTACGTGGAGATGCCTTATACCGTGTAGCATCTCCTGCAGCGTGAATAGAGCAGACTGCTCTGGCTGCACTTACATTCCCTGAGTGGCTCTCAAGCATTGTGTCATCTGCTGCTATGCTTAGTGGCACAGTTCTCGGTTTATTTGTTATCTAGCTACTTACTATGGCCTGTGACTGCGCTCGCTATTTCTAGAGTCTGTCCTCAAGCGGCTGCTTATGTGTTGTGGAGAAGCACCAGGGTGGGGGACCTGGCACTGATGTTGACATCTCTTCCCCATGTGTTTGCCTATTATCCCCATTGTCATCTCTGGATTTGCCTCATGTCCTGGCCCTTTTCTGGGGCTTCTCTGTCTCCTGACTCTGTCCCAGAAGCTGCTTATATGACAACCACTCTTCATGAGGAGGATCTTTGCATGTACAGATCCTTTGAACTCTGGCAATGAATTAGTTGCGTAATATACAAAAGCATGTTGAAAGTGGACCTGCCCTGATCAGTGATGAAAAGGCAACTGTACATCTGAGTTTGGAAAAGCTATTTTATTGTGGCCACTCTATCCTTTACTGAGCAAGCTGCTGGGCTACTGCAGCAGGCAGATGAGTAAGAGCTTTTAGGTGAGTAGTGTGCTTGTCAGGCTTGGAATTTGGAATGAATCTTACATCGCAGTTTAACATCGATGAAAAAAATTTCATTGTGTAAATATTTTAGAGACCAAACATTTCCCATTGGTATCTGTCTTTTCTTTTAATTGATGTATCCCTTCTATGTCTATAACAGGTCCCATTTATGCAACTTAGTTTTGGAAAAGAGCACACATGTATTTTTTTGAACTCCAGAACCATATTTTTTCAATCTATCTGAAGTTTTTTATATATCCCTCTGTATCTCTTCCAGTTATCAATATGGTATTTAAACACCAGCTGACATGCCTAGAGCACCTAGTCTACTATTCTCTTTTTAATACTGCAGGTGCAGTAAGTACAGTGGTTTGACACCTATTTAATTCTTGTTATATATTCATAGGGAGGAATTACTTGGTGATCATCTTGGACTAGATCATTTTTTGTAAATTTCAACAGACAGTTCTTGTTTTATTTGTATATAATTGTGGCTGTTTAATTCATCTTATGCCACAGCCCTAGGTTTGCTGCAATCCCTGATTAATTGTAGCTATACCTCAATAAACTGCATTTTGTGCAGGCTGAATTTGTCTTATTTCAACTCAGGCAGGACTTCTGGGAATCAGGTGAAAAAGCTGACAAGTTGCTAGCATAACACCTAAGGCAAAAGAGCTCTGCATGTAGAATCACGGCCATCAATGATAAATATGATAAAATAAGTATATCACCTAAAGGTATTAATAAAGAGTTCTTTAATTTCTATAAAGAGATGTAGCAACTGGACACAACCCTCTGAACAGATGCTTTGCATCCATTTTTCTAATATATTACATTACTGCAAATTATTGTAGCTCAGTGTAGAAAATTTGATATGTGCCTAACAGAAAATGAGTTAATTGAGGCAAACCGAGAATATTAAAATGGGGCCATCCCTTAGGCCAAATGACTTCCCTACTGAATTCTGTGGACACTGTCTTGCCCTCCTGTTTAACAAGATGCTTAAACTTGTTAATAAATCACTCCTAGAGGGCATACTTCCCCTTATGCTGAGGGAAGCCCTAATATCAGATATTTCTAAACCAGGAGAAAACGCCACACTATATTTCAACTATAAGTAAATTTCACTTATTAATGGAGATGTCAAAATATTGGCAAAAGTTCTGGCAATGAGACTGGAGAAAGGTCTAACCTCTTTCATTCATCCAAATCAAGGCGTGTTTGCCGGAGGCCATCATGGCTCCAATAACCTTTGACAACTTATTGATTATAGCACTGAGAAATGAAGACTCAAAAACACAAGCCATATTAGTCTTTGCTGTAAAAACCTCTTTTGATAGAGTGAGTTGGAGGTATATGTTTTGTACACTACAAAAAAAATAGATTTGGATTCATGTTTAGTTTCTGAATCCAACAATTATTTTCTCTTCCAACCTCTTGCATCAAAACCAATAATGTGATCTTGGATACTATCATCCTTTTCTGGGCTATTAGAAAGGGTACCCACTGTCTCTGTTGCTTTTCAGTTTTGTTCTTGAGCCCTTGGCATTACCACTTCAGGCTCATTCAGACATCTGAGTCATACAACTTGTTTCCATGATCTATAGCTTGATGTTATATGATGACAACGTCCTTTTGCATATACCAGAAATCATTAGTCTGGCCTTCCTATCATTAACTGAAAAATATGTACCAATAGCTGGTTACAAAATAAATTGGGAAAAATTGGAAATCTCTGTTGCCCTGTAGTGGGCCTCTTTCTCAATGGAATTTCCATAGGAAAACCAATGCAGTTAAGTATCTAGCTATAAAATAATCAAGAAATATTACCAAACTACAGGTTCAACCTCTCTGGTCCAGGACTTTTTGGACCGGCAACATCCATGGTCCAACCACAGATGTTGCTGGACCAGAGAGCCCCGGTGGCTGGGAGTTTGGTGGCAGAGATGCTGGTGGCTGGGAGGCTAGCCAGGGCCAGAGCTGGGAATTGAGTCAGGCCAGCAGCCAGGAGCCCAGCATGGGCTTGGAACAGAACTGGGTTGGTAGCCAGGAGTGCTCAGGACCAGTGGAAAGTAGGGTCGGTGGCCATAAGGGGAGCCTGGAAGTGGGGGCTGGCAGCTAGGAGGGAAGCCCATCAGCCAGGAGAGAGCACGGAGGCTGGCAGTAGAGGGATCAGTATTGATCTCCCCTGGTCCTGCACATTCCCACTCAAGTCCTGATGGTGCCGGATCAGGAAGATCTAACCTGTAGTGAAAATAAATTTAAATCCTGTATTCTCACAAATGCCGACAAAAATAGGTGTCATCCTCTCTCCTTGAGCCTTTGAGGGCCATTAAGCACATCCTTGGTAACTTATATAAATTGTAAGTCATTCGCCTTTTTATTTTTTATTTATTTGTGACAATTAATGTAAAATTAATAACAGCAACTAAATGTGGGTGCAAAAATGGAGGTGGAGGGAAGGATATGCTGAAAATGGGCTCATATGGTATATCATTTTGAAGTGTAGTTTGGCTATGTTATATATTACATTTCAAACAAAATCTGTGAAGCCTTAGCACTTTTGGCATTCATATTACAGTACTCAAAAATACATCATACAGGTAACTATGCATCATAAAACAGGTATATTCTAATTCTTTCCATAACTGTGTGCGAAAGTAAATTCCTTTAGTGTTGTGACTGATCTGCAACTGATCTTGCTCTTTCGTAAGAAAGTGTGCTCTGAGGTTCAGCTGATCATTTCCCATGCTGAATTGTGTGATTCAAGATTTGAATATGCATTTTTCTTGATTCATTTTTTATCATCCATTCTCAAAAGCAGGCATATAAAAGAATATGTAGTAAATCCATCAAAGAATCCGTAGCATAACTAATCTGAATCCTTCTTCTTCAGAAGGAAGTAAGAATAGGAATAGTGCATTTCATGGCAATTAAATGTCTGATAACTTCAGAAACCTAATTTGGGTAGCAAATCATTAACAAGGGATAGACATGGCTATGCCTACAGCCCACCAAGAAATTTATTTTCCCCTCTTATAAAGGACTAAGATTTTTGAACAATGTTCTAAGGTAACCAATTCTCCTATATCCTCAAGAGCATTAAATGTCTCTCTCCTAGCATTGTAAGGTGAAATTTGTTTTAGAAAATATTAAGGTGAACATTTATGTTTGGAAATCAGATAAGTATTTTAGGCATCATAATCTTGGGTTTATGTTGGCTCCCCCATAATCCAGAAAATTTCCAGCACACCCTGTAAGGGCTTAAATTCACTCATCACCTATGTTTTCAAGGTAAAAGTTCCTCAGGCCCATGTCCCTACTTCTGGACCTGTGTACCACTGCCTCTCTCTAGGCAGCCAGGCACCTATTCCCTGCCTAAGCCCCAGAGCTATTCACATATTCATGAAGATAAATATTCTTCCACCTAAACTAGGTGTGGGGTGCAATCACCTACTTCATCAGACCCCTTTCAAAGTCTGGCCAGAGGATGAGACGTCCACTGTACAATTTTAAAGCCACTGGTGAGAGATCTGGGATGTGATCTCCAGCTTCACTTCCTCCTTGTCTCTCTGAGGGGGAAGAAAGGATCCGAAGAGGCACTTACAACACTCCAGAAGAGTGCTCTAATTACTGAGCTATAGCATATTCTGATGTGGAGCTTTGTCAGTCTCTCCTCTTCAAGCTGCTGCGTCGTGGATATATAACGAAGGAATAATTTGAGTGGAGGGATTGGACTCTGGGTCTCCCCACTCCCAGGGGGCACCCTAACCATTGGACTTGCTGTTTCACTTTCTAACCCTGTAACCATCCAGTGTGGGTAAATATTTAAATAGTCATTGGGGTAGAGAGAAAATGATTGTGTAGTTCTGTGGTTAAGGGAGATCCAGTCCATTCCCCCACTCCAATCATTCTTTCATTATTAAGTCACAGTGGAGCATCTTTAACTGAGCGATAGAGGGACCTCCCACATCCGTAGTTCAGTGACTAGACTGCTCTCCTGGGAAGCAGGAAACCTCTATTTACAATATAGAGGGGGAATTGTATTTCAGTCTCCCACATTCCAGCTAAGTTCTTGAACCATGGGGCTCACAGTTATAAGCTGGGCTCCCCTTCAAAGCATTTCATCTGAAGTAAGGCAGGTACCAAGCTGATTCTCATAAGAAAATTCTTCAGTATTTAAGCTGACAAAATGCAGACAGCTAAATAGTGACAAGTTTTTAAGTGCATATGTACAAATGCTAGAAATAATAAGATGGGTGAGCTAGAGTGCCTTGTATTGAATTAGGATATTGATATAATAGGCATCACAGAAACTTGATGGAATGATGATAATCAATGCGACACAGTCATACCAGGGTACAAAATATATCAAAAGGACAGAACAGGTGATGCTGGTGGGGGAGTGGCACTATATGTGAAAGAAAATGTAGAATCAAATGAAGTAAAAGTTGCATATGCACCAAACTTTTCCATAGAATCTTTATGGTTAGTAATTCCAAGTTCTAATAATATGATTATAGCAGTATGGATATATCAACAACCACCTCACCGGGATAATGATAGTGACTGTGAAATGCTAAGGGAGATTAGAGCAGGTATAAAAATAAAAAAAACTTAATAATGATGGGGGATTTCAACTATCCCCATATTGACTGGGTATGTCACTTCAGGACAGGACACAGGGATAAAGTTTCTTGACAACTTAAATGACTGCTTCTTGGAGCAGGTAGTTCTTTAACCCACAAGAGGAGAAGCAATTCTTTATTTAGTCCTAAGTGGAGTGCAGGATTTGGTCCAAGAGGTGACTAAATATAGACTGATAATAGTAACCATAATATAATTAAATTTTAACATACCTGTTGTAGGAAAAACACCACAGCAGCTCAACATTGGAACATTTAATTTTAGAAAGAGGACCTACACAAAAAACAAGGAGATGCTTGTATTTTTTATTTGTAACCATTAACAGCCTGTTTTTTAAAGGTGTTTAGGTGCCTAATGATTGCGGGTAGACAGGGGGATTTTGCAGACACCAAGGCATTTGGCTTCCACCAATTTAAAAATTTGGTCCTGATTAAACAGCCTATATAATCAATTTTAAGATTATGGGATGTCCATGACTTGATCGTTTTAGAATTTTACTATGTGCTGTTCAAGTAGTATGACTGATTAACTAAGTTAAATGGTAATGTTTCACCAAATCTTTGGATAACGAAAACTTTCTAAAGAGTAAATAAGGAATAGAGAATGTCAAATATCAAATAAATACATTTTGTTCTTTTGTGAATATAGGTATTTGGCTGATTCCTCAAACAATAGTGCAAACAAAATCTTACTCATGTGAGTGTTATGAATAGCAAATAAAAGGGGCACAAGCCAAAAAGCCACTCAGGATTTGCACAGATATTCGCACGCTCTGTTTTTGTTTCTAGCTCTTTATTTGTCTTCTTCTGGAAATATAGTCCAAGAAAGAATATTTAAAGGGTTGTTTATTTTTAGTACTTTGGTTTACAGTGATTTACAGTTGCTAGCCCACTTAGTATAATAAAATAAACAGCATCATTGGAACGATTTTGAGGGAATTTTTCATAGGACCTATGTAAAATTTTGTCTTCTCTTGCTCAACCTTAATGTTTTGCTAACACCTGGGTGATGCCTCAGGCATGCCAGCCAATAATTACAGGCCTTCAAACTTCTTCACTGACAATCTGTCATCATTAGTTTCAACAGCTATGATTTCCCATTACTAAGTAACACCCACACCACCTTCTCACTTCAGAGAGCTTCTTCATCTTCCCTTTTCTCTTCTCCCCCAAACCCTTCATACCATACATTTTCCCAGCAGATTACACTATTGGATTATTATTATTTTAAAAGAATTAAAAGTAATAATATCCGAATTCCTTGCATGTAAAAATGTGATTGTTGCAGAATAGCCTATCCAAGCAGACATATTGCAGTAGGTCATGGAAAGTTTTACTTATTTTAGGTTTAGAAGGATTAAATTTTTATTGGCAAGTGTCAGTTTCACTCTACAGAGACAAACCCAAAGGAAAAATATTTCAATCAATATTAATAAAATTTTACAGATAGGCAAAGTAAAATATGCGCTTGATAAATTATTATAATTGAATATTTAAGGTTATTTATTTTGTATATTTTGACACATAATGTTGATAATTTGTGTTTTAATGGTTATAAACTTCAGTGTTTTGAATCTCAACATTCAATAAAAAAAATTGTCTGACCTTGTCTATAATTTACCTCAATTGTTAAATTTAAATTTATAAAAATAAAAAAGGCTAAAACCCATGATTTAGCAAAACTGTGAAATGTATATAGATAAAAATGGAAAAAAGCTTAAAATAAACATCTGTATTATCCATCAAAATGATACAAAAATCTAATTCTGCTAAACCTAGCTATTTTCAGTTAGTTTTTTTCTTATGTTTAAGTCTGTTGTTATGATCTTAATTTAAAAAGCAAGTAGAGCAGTCAAGCAATTAAAATGAATCATGATTAATCACATTATTGCATTGTTAAACAATAATAGAATACTATTTATATAAACGTTTTTGGATATTTTCTGCATTTTCAAATATATTGATTTCAATTACAACACAGAATACAAAGCGTACAGTTCTCACTTAATAGTTATTTTGATTACAAATATTTGCACTGTAAAAAACAAAAGAAATAATATTTTCAATTTACCTAACTCAAGTACTGAAGTGCAACCTCTTTATCATGAAAGTTGAACTTACTATGTACCAAAATTAACTGCATTCAAAAATAAATCAATGTAAAACTTTGGCCAGAAAGCCCTCTTAGTCCTACTTCTTCTTCAGCCAATCAGACAAAAAAAATTAGTTACAATTTGCAGGAGATACTGCTGCCCGATTTTTGTTTACAATACCGCCTGAAAGTGAGAACAGGTGTTCACATGGCACTGTTGAAGCCGGGGTTATGAGATATTTACATGCCAGATATGCTAAAGATTCACGAGTCCCTTGCTTCAACTACCTTTACAAATGCATGCATCCATGCTGATGACGGGTTTTACTCTATAACTATCCAAAGCAGAGTGGACGGACCCATGTTCATTTTCATCATCTGAGTCAGATGTCACCAGTTGCTAGTTTGCATTCTCTTGTTTCTGCATCAGATTATTCCAAACAAGTGTTCTGAAAGTATGCTCCTCAGCTCATCCTTCTCAGTTTTTTGATGGAACTTCAGATTCTGAAACCTGGAATCAAGTGTTATAGGAATTTTTAGAAGTCTCACATTTGTGTTTTGTCAAATCTGTTGTAAAAGTGTCTAAAAATGAACATGTGCTGGGTCATCATCTGAGACTTCTATAACATAAAATATATGACAGAATGTGGGCAAAACAGAACAGGAGACATACAATTCTCCACCAAGGAGTTCAGTCACAAATTTAATTGATACATTTTTTTTTTTTTAGTGAGCATCATCAACATAGCAGCATGTCCTCTGGAATGGTGTCTGAAGCATGAAGAAGCATACAAATGTTTAGTCTATCTAGCACATAAATACTTTGCAACACTGGCTACAGAAGTGCCATGCAAATGCTTGTTCTAACTTTCTGGTGACATTGTAAATAAGAAGCAGCATTTTCACCTGCAAATTATAACCACTTGCTTGTGGATTGGATGAACAAGAAATAGGACTTAGTGTATCTCTAAGTTCTAAAGTTTTACTTTGTGAAAGCGCAGTCTAGACGTGGTTCTTTAAAAAAAACCACCCTTTTTCGAAAGAGCCCGTATTCCTGAAAAAATAAGGAGTTTTTTTTTAAAGAACCGCGTCTAGACTGCGCTTTCACTTTTGAAAAACCCTTTTTCAAAAAAGCGCTCGGACACGAATATGCAAATGAAGCACAGGATATTTAAATCCATGCTTCATTTGCATTTTCAATTTGCCTAATTTACATTCCTCTTTTGAAAGAGGAATGTAATTTACACGTGCCCTAGTTGTATGAGATGAACTGACAATTTTTGTCTTTCATAATTTTTACAGTGCAAATATGTGTAATAAAAATAATAATATAAAATGAGTACTGTACACTTTGTATTCTGTTTTATAATAGAAATCAATATATTTGAAAATGTAGGAAACATAACAATATTTAGTAAATTTCAATTGATATTCTAGCATTTAATATTATGATTGATCACAATTAAATTTTTTTAGTTAATTGCATAAGTTAACTGCCATTAATCAACAGTTCTAAAACCAAGACACATGTGGTTTACACTTCAACTAAGGGCACTGAGTATTTTAAAGTACTTATTTAAAATAATTTATTCATGGTCACAATGAAAAGAAGTGTTTTTTGTGAAACAATGAGTCATGTAACACACATGTGTTAGTGATGGATGAAGGTTCAGTAAGACTGGGATTTTAGCATATTACATAGATTCTTAGCATTTAAGGCCAGAAGGGACCACTAGATCCATTTGTCTGATCTCTCATATATTGCAGGCCATTTACTTTTGCCAAGTTACACCTATACTGAGCTCAGTAACTTTATCTGACTACAGCATAACCTGTGTTTGGCTAAGCATATCTTCCAGGACCTCTAATTTTGCTTTCAATCTATCACTTCCCTTGGTAATTTGTTCCTGTGGTTAATCACCCTCACTGTTAAAAAATTGTGCCTTATTTCCAATTTAAATTTGTCTGATTTCATCTTTCAGCCATTGATTCTTGTTATGATTTCCCCCACATTAGCTTAAAGAACTCTTTTGTATCTGGTATTTTCTACCATCAGAGATATTTAGACACTGTAATCCAATCTTCTTTTTCATAAGCTGAGCAGACAAACCTTTTAAAGTCATTTAATATAAGGCATTTTCTCTGGTCAGTAATCATTTTTGTGGCTCTCTTCTGCACCGTTTCCAATCTTTCAACATCTTTTTTAAAAAGTAGACACCAGAACTGTTTGGAGTGTTTCAATATTGGTTTCATGCCACATAGAGAGGTAAAATCACTTCCACACTCCTAATTACTACTCCAAGAGTCACAGTAGGTCTTTTAGCCCAGCTTTACACAAGGAGCTCATGTTGAGTTTCTTGTTCATTATGACTTCTAAATCCTTCTTAGAACTAGTGTTTTCCAGGGTCTGTTCCACCATTCTATAAGTCTGTTCTGCCTTTCTTATTTTTAGCTATAAAACTAACACTAAAATGTCTTTTGTTTGACTGGACCTAATTTACCAAGTGACCCAGACTGTTCCTCCTCATTATTAACGCCCTTTCCTCCTCATGATTACAGTTCCACCAATCTTTGTGTCATCCACAGATTTTGATAGCAGTGATTTTATATTAATTTCTTCATCATTCAAGGAGATGTTGAACAGCATTCTGCCTAGTACCAGTAACTATAGAACTCCACCAGAAACACCCCTATTCACTGGTGACACCTGATTGACAACTAATTTGTAGCTCAGTCACGTAGCCAGTTTTTAATCCATATAACATACGATTTACTGATACCGACAGTACTATTTTATATTAGGATGTCATGCAATACTAAGTCAAATACCTTATAAAAATGTAAATATATTACATCTACACAATTACTTTCATCAACCAAACTTGTAATCTCCTTAAAGAATAAATATCTTGATGTTTGAACAAAATCGGTTTTCTATAAAGTGATCTTTACTAGCATTAATTCTATTTCTATGTTGTGGTTCTTTAATAATTGAATCCCATATTAGCTAATACTTTACCCAATATTGATATCACTGGCCTATTACCTGGATCATCCTACTAGACTTTTTTGAATATTTGCACATTAACACTCTTCCAATCTTCTGGAATTTCCTTGATATCCCAAGATTTATTAAAAATTAACATTAGCAAGCCAGATGTCTCCTCAGATAATTTACATGCAAGAGTCCTTAAAAGAGATATTTTGGCCCACTGATTTTAAAAATATTTTCCCCTAGTAGATGTTTAAACATTGGTTTGGTTATTAATTTACGGGATGGTCTTTTGTCATCTTCATATGCTACAAGTACATTATTCTGCTTCCTTTCAAATGAAAAAACAGAAATACTTATTGAACACTTCCCCTTTTCTGCATCAGTATTAATAATTTTACAATTTCTAGCTACTAATGGGCCTATCTCATTGTTAGGATTTCTTTTATTCCTATGTTACTAGCAAAGGCGCACTAGTAAGCTAAATTTAGTGGGGCCTGATCTGAATTGATGTAAATTACCTTTATCCCAGAAAGTGGTCCGTCCTGGAAACCACCGTATCTATCACCGGTGGATTTCTCCAGTCCGAATAAACACAGACACGGTGTAAGAATTTAAGAACATAATGTAAAATACAACAAACAACAACCACAGGATATAACACTGCCTAAAACCAACCCCTCACCCCAAATATAATAGAAGATAGAACAGCAAAAATGAACAGAAGAACTCTATACTCAGTCTGTCCGATGACTGCACGAGGCTCAGGACCTTCTACCTGTTGGCTAGGGGTAGCCTCAGGGAGGGAACACTGAGGAGTCCAGATGTAGTCTGTTGATGTTATTACAGCAGCTGAAGGAAAGTTATGCATGCACCACGGTAGTGGACAGTTCTTGTCTCCGCAAAGGGGCCTTCGCCACATAACTGGGATAGAACTGTGCGGTGGGCCTGGATCCGGTGATGTGGGATCAGGTAGCTAGGGCCCACAATACTGAGCAATTGCTACAGCAGTGAACCGGAGCACCCTGTTGGCAGTGGCGGAGTTGGGGTCTGGTCTGTCACGAAGCTGGTCCCGGCCTGTGCCACGGTCTCCAATAACAGCACAGCGATCCTTCTCCAGGTGGGAATGGAAACTGCCAACTAACCAGACGATGAGAAAAGGGAGCCCGATCCTCTCAGGGGTCTGTGCTTTTAAAGATCCCTACGCGGGAAAACACCAGAAGTCTCTAGTGCAAAGACGCAGCGTGATGAGTGCAAAAAGTGCTGTGTGCAGCTTTGTGGTACTGTGTGCACAGCCACGTGCTGTGTGCAACTGATAGTTTTGGCGGCAAAAGTGTCTCAGTTCCTTAGGTTCCATTTTGATTTCAGCTTAGTCCATAGACTCCATTTTGATTTTAGTGTCCTTCCAGCTAACACCTACTATACTGAAAAATCCTTCTTAATAGCCCTGTTAACCATGGATTTTTGCCCTACTATCTTTAACTTCTCTTATCCATTTTCCATATTTAATATTTTCTAATCTATATTCATTGCTGCCTCTTTCCTCCTTTTTCACATAGTTGTCTGCCGGTCTGTCAGCATAAATGCCTCATAGGGCCAGAGGCAGTGGAACCAGAAGGACATTTGTCTTCCCACTTAAGAAGATGTCTGATTCAGGGTATTTAGATAGGAGAGGATTTATTCAATGGTATTCCCCTAAAACAGGCCAGTCAGTTATTCCTGAATATATATGAAATGTGTAGCAGACCATCAGGACTTACTTCAGAAGCCATCATAGTAAGCAAGAATCTTGGGCCTTGTTGAGATGATGGGGAGTGTAATAGGAAGAGAACCTGAAATATAAAGTTGTGTATCAGAGGTCTCATATGAGCCTAATACTCTTGGCTAAAGTAATGGTCAAAACTTGCTAACATAAAGCAAAGTCGGGGTGTGAGCAAGAGGCTGGTATAATGTAGAAAGCTCCTACTTGAGAGATTGTGCTACTTCCTGAGCACTGAGCATGTGCAGACACACTGAGCATGGTCAGCCGTTCTCTTGCAGCCATTGCTCTTCCCTCTGCCAGAACTAGCTGTAAGTTTCTGCTTTGTCCATGTTAAAAGCATTTAAAAAGTAAGAAAAGTGGTTCAACAGAGGAGATGGCTTAACATTGACTTGGCAAGTGGGTGCAGCATATGCAGGCAGGATTAGGACCATTTCTGTGGCAAACTCAGCTCTGGTGAGGGAAGGGGCACCTGGTAAACTCATCAACATGGAGTATAAAGCCCCAGCACAGGCAGAGCAGGAGGGCTAAAAACAGCCTCCCCAATGGGAATGAGGCACAAGTCAAAGTGTGGTCATGGCAAAGGGGCTTTTTTATGTGCATAAATATGTTTTTTTTATCATTTATTCACCTCGGAGGCACTGAGCATGCTCAGTAGGGCTGAAGATGCCCCTGCCCTTCTCTCTGCCCACACTAGCTATACGTTTTTGCTCACTACATTTTAAAAGCATTTAAAAAGTAAGAAAAGTGGTTCAGCAGAGGAGATGGCTTAACACTGACTTGGCAAGTGGGTGCAGGATTAGGACCATTTCTGTGGCAAACTCAGCTCTGGCGAGGGGAGGGGCGCCAGGTAAACTTCACAACACAGAGTGCAAAGCCCCAGCACAGGCAGGGCACAGGGATTAAAAACAACCTCACCAGTAGGAACGAGGCACAAGTCAAAGAGTGGCCATGGCAAGGGGGCTTTTTTATTTGCTTGAACATTTTTTTAATCATTTATTTACCTCGGAGGCACTGAGCATGCTCAGTAGTGCTGCAGATACCCCTGCACTTTGCCCTGCCCTCCCTATATAGATATGATTCTGCTTATTGCATTTTAAAGGAGGTTCAAAATGTAAAAAGGGGGCTAAAGACAGGACATGAAATTTAATAACATTTCTCACATTTCTCTTGTCTTATTCCCGGGATTCACTGAATTGCATTCCTGTCTCTGCAACCCATTTTCATCATTTTGCCCCTTGCAAATGTAGTGTCTTGTACTGTAATTACTCTGTGCAATGCACAGTGTTGGGGGGAAAGATGCTTAAGTCAAAGTACTGCTACTTTGAAACAAATGTAAGTAGGTAAAAGTCAAAGTAACCTTCTGTAAAACTACTTGAATAAAAGTACAAAAGTATCACATCTTAATTGTACTTAGGTATTCAAAAGTAAAAATTAGGTGTCCTATGGAAACCTGTGCTTAACTACCCAAGTTTCTGCAGGTAACCATTATTTCTCTCTCTCTCTCTTTCTCTCTGTCACACACACATATACACAAACATGATATATAAACATTTATACTATATATGATATACACACATATATACTATACATTTTTCAATGATGGAATTTAACTGTAGTCACTGCCTTCATTTATAAAGATGAAGAGTGACCAAATTAAATACAAGGGTCAGATTATAGAAATGTATTTATTTTGTCCACATTCAGAGTGTGCATATATTGAATGGAGAACAGAAAGTCCTACAGCAGAACTGTGATGAAATCATTGACACAAAAAGCATGGAAGCACTACCTGATGGCAAATCCCTGCTCCTGATGCTAATGACCCCTTGCCTACCTACACCCAGGTCTTTAAGTATCAAGCCAATTCTAGGAAAAAGTCCTATAACTATGGTTTTCCAAAATACTGAACATGGCTAATTGAATTATGAGGTCCCTCTAAGATAGGGATTGAGAAACAATGGCCTGTAGACTGCGACACTTTGGACTCCCTCCTTTCCCCTGTAACTAGGCAACTTGGCACTTGTGCTCTTGCCATGTGGTGGAATGGCTTCAAGGTTTCTTGCCCCCTCTTCTACACATCACTAGAGCAGGTAGGAGAGGTCTAGGTTGGATATTAGGAAAGAATATTTCACTAGGGTGGTGGGGAAGCACTGGAATGGGTTACCTAGGGAGGTAAGGAATCTCCATCCTTAGAGGTTTTCAAGTCTCAGCTTGACCAAGCCCTGGCTGGGTTGATTTAGTTGGGATTGGTCCTGCCTTGGGCAGGGGGCTGGACTTGATGACCTCCTGAGGTCTCTTCCAGCTCTATGAGTCTATGATTCTATGACCAGCCCATTTTGTCCTACTGATCCTGGACTCTGCCTTGGAGCTGCCCCCCTAGCAACCTCCTGCTTGCTGTACAAAATATGGGAGGTACAAGAGGGGGATGCTGATGTCAGGGTGTCCCTCCTCACCACAATCCTGTACCCTATCACCACACAGAGAGAAGGGGCTGGGGGGAGCTTAGGAATGACAAACTCTGGTACTCTATGGTAACTGCTGCTCCTGGAAGTGGCTGGCATGTCCCTGCAGCCCCAGAGAAAGTCACTGCTGGGGGTCTCCATACACTGTCCTTGCTGCAGACACCACTCCTGCAGCTCCCATTGACCAGTAATGGGGAACCATGGCCAGTAGAAGCTATGGGGTCAGTGCTTGTAGAGGAGGGGCACCAAATGGCATTATGCCAGGGGCTTTCAGGAGTGGTACAGGCCCCGGGCCAAAGTAAGCCTGCCTTAACCTCACTGGGAAAGCACCAGAAGCCATCACAGTTAAACAGAGCCCAGCCAGAGCCTGCTTCCTGAACCCCTGTCCCAGCCCTGAACCTCCTCCTACACCCAACCTCTTGCCACAGATATGAGTCCACCTGCACCCAAATTCAGCGCTAGAGTTTGCAACCTGAAGACCCTCCTGGACCCCAGGGTCCTACCCTGAGCTAAGACCAGAGCCCCTCCTACACTCCAAAACTGTAGGCACAAGCACAGTGCCTTCTCCCCAAACCCTTACCCCAGCCTGGTGCAAGTGATTGAGGTTGGGAGAAGAGGGCTGCAGTGAGCATGGTGAGGCCTCAGAGAAAGGGCAGAGGAGGGGCAGGGCCTCAAAGAGGGGCTGGAATGAAGTGGGATCACAGGTATTTTGGTTTGAGGAACATCTTCCATTGTACTTACACTGGAAAAGTGATCTTGCAATTAAAAAGGTTGGAGAGCAATGTTATAAGGAATGGGAGGAGGGAGAACACCAAAATTTAAAAAATGGATTTAAAGAGGGCAGAAGAAACTGCTCCTGTAAGAAAATACTGGAAGTATCACTTTCCTACAGGGACCAGTAGGACCAATGTAGGTAGGACATTCCTACAGGGAACAGTTACTTAGTCTGCAGTATAAGAAACTGCTGCCTCTCAAACCCTGACACCTAGCAAATTTCCATTCACCGCTGGAGTGTGAAAGTCCTAGAGGAAGTAGGACATTCCTGTGGGGAACACTTACTTTGTCTGCAGTATAAGAAACTGCTACCCTCTCAAACCATAAGGCTACATCTATACTGCACACTGTTGCACAAGAAGATATGCAAATGAGATGTGGCGATGAATATTGCTGCACCTCATTTACATACCTAATGAGCCACCATTTTGCGGAAGGGGGTTTTGCACAAGAAGGAGCTGTCTACACTGCCCCTTCTTGTGCAAAAAACCCCTCTTGCACAGGAGCCATTCTGACTGAAAATAAGCGGCAGAACAGCTCCTGTGCAAGAGGAGTTTTTTTGCGCAAGAAGGAGCAGTGTAGACAACTCCTTCTTGTACAAAAGCCCCTTCCACAAAAATGATGGCTCATTAGGTATGCAAATAAACTGTGGCGGTATTCATCGCTGTGCCTCATTTGCATATCTTCTTGCACAACAATGCGCAGTGTAGACATAGCCTAAGGCTGATTCAGGTCTAGCAAATTCCTGGAGTTCAGATCAACAATGACATTTGCTTTTTTGCAGGACTTTTACAGAGCCTTTTACACTTTCATTAAAAAGCATTTGTAAGTGCACTTGTGTTATTTGTTTAGAGCTGTGTTTCTCAACCAGTGGTACAAGAGACATGTCTGGGGGCGGGGTACTTCAGCACAACTGAAATTTGGAGAAAACTGAATTTATGTTTTAAATTTTATAGCATTTTATTATTTTTTTACTTTTTACATGAAAAAAATGTTAACTCGTGCCTGGCTATGATTAAGTTGTTTAACAAATGTGTTGCAATGGTAGAAAAAAAATTGTGTGTCTGAAAACTGTAGGTATTGGGGGTACTTCTACGTTTTTTTTTAAAAAAGGGGGTACTTATACTTTTTTTTGGAAAAGGGGTACTTTATAAAAAAGGTTGAGAAACACTGGTTTAGAGTAATCCTTTGTAAACAACTGTTGGTGGACTCCTACATTGTTTTTAAATCAGAATTTCCAAAATGGTGTTCCATGGAAGACTGGGGTTCAGCAAAGATGGAAGTGATACTTCCAGTAGAATTTTCTTACAGTAGCAATTTCTTATTTCTGGAAATCAGAAACTGCCCCCAGGACCACAGTCCTATAGGGAGCTGTTTTTGACACAGAAATGTTGGGAACTGCTGCATGTAGGATTGTGCTGCTGCTAGCAGCTGTTTCCTACAGTAGCACTTCCTTATGATCGTACCAATAAGAAAGTGCTACCTGTAGCACATTCCTATAAAGTAGGAGTTTTCGACATTATACCGGCCCTGCTCACAGAATTTAGCTGATATTGTTAGCCACAAAACACTCATATTCGTGAAGGGTGGCACCAAAACATCTTGATAACAGCACATTCCCCACCAATAACAGGAATACACTGACCCATCCTAAAGATGAAGTCAGGGTGACAACATGATGAATAGAAATGTTTTGATCAAACCAACATGTATAAGGTAACAGGAGACACCCGAATACATCACTAGGTAGTGCCCAGGTACGTCAGAGGGTGGCACCTATATAGGTCAGGAGTGATATGTAATTTGTTTGTATTGGTGCATAGAAATGTATTTCAAAAGGAGTGACTTTGTCCAGTCTAGCGGACAGTGGAAATTGCTATTGACTGAGCTATGTCCATTGTTATGAGCATATATGTTTTAGTGGTCTTGTAGAGTCTGTGGGATACTAGTACCATACTTCGTTAACAATAAACCTGGCTAGGTGCCTTTGTACCTTAATGGATCTTGTGGCCATTGGGTGATTCGCCCAATGTCTGCTGTACCAGCTACCTCTGCAGAGCTGGGACAGCATACAGGGAGGACACAAATATGTGGAGAACATCTGATGTAATCTGACAGAAAACCACAGGGAGCATTAGGGAGCCCACAGAGTTGAGGGCTGTTGTGGGATTGTTTGTGGAAGGGATGTTTTGTGGTGGCAGTGCATTATGGTTCTAGGTGTGGATTCAGAAATTTCTGGATGGTTTGGGTACATTTTGAAGGCTCTCAAGTTCACACACACACAGTTCAAATGGGAGGGGACTGATTAAACTTTCTCAGTGAAATTTCCTCATTTTGTTCTGCCAGAGACCAGGTCTGTCCTTCTTTAGTAAACATCTTCTTTCCCAATCTTACCTTAAATACGATGGCACATTCCATTTTCAAACATAGAAACTCCCCTTGACTAATGAAAGGTGAATGCACAGTGCAGGTACAGGAGTAGTTTTAGAAGTTATAAAATCTGTATGTTTAAAAAACACCTAGTGTGTCTATTATACCTGAACAATTATAAGAAGAGTTATAATATCAGAATGATAATTTGTTTTATACTTTAATCTAATATAATTAAATAAATTTCTTAACTTTGAAACCTTAAATGAGTTAAAGTACAACAGAACTGACTGTAGCATGACACTGCTAGAAATTATTACATAAGATAGACCAAAACTACAGCAGCAATTTCCAGAGCTCATTGAGTTGCACGAGTCTATGGAAGAATATTTTTTAATGGTATTTGTAAGAGTCTTATGTCAGAAGCACACACATGTTTAAATATTCAGGATATTTAGAAGCAACTACTGTTGATTATTATAATTGTGTCAACTTGAAATATTTGAGCGGATGGGTTAAACTGTTAGTTGAGGAGACCCAGGATGGTAGCAGTTAATATGACTTCAGTTAATATTTTTAGTGCTTATGAAGTTACAGGCCTGGGAGTTAGAAGTGACTGATTCTTCAGGTAAAAATGGGAAAAGATCAGAGCAGATCTCTTGCAATCAAATTGTAGACACAGGAGAATAAAACACCTAAGAGGAACCATTCCATTAATACTCTTCAAAGAGACAATGTGAACTTCAGGGGGGAAAGTATATGGTCCTTGGCTGCCAATGAAATAAGCAATCTTGATAAATAAGCTCTAAACAGTAAACTAGGAATGTAGGAAATATATTTAACTTCAAAAGACACCAGAAGCAGGAAAGATAAAAAGGAGTGAATTGATTACAATCAAAGACAATTGGGAGCTGAAAGACTTGGCATTTCATCGGAAACAACAACCACTCTTAGGCTGTGTCTATACTGGTGCGATCTTGCGCCAGAGCTATGCAAATGAGGCTCAGTGTGGAATATCGCTGAGCCTCATTTGCATAACTAATGAGCTGCCATTTTTGCGGAAGAGGCTCTTGCGCAAGACGGAGCTGTATACACTGCCCCTTCTTGCGCAAGAAAAACCCTCTTGCGCAAAGCCGTTATGCTGATTATTTTCAGGCATAACGGCTTTGCGCAAGAGGGTTTTTCTTGCGCAAGAAGGGGCAGTGTAGACAGCTCCGTCTTGCACAAGAGCCTCTTCCGCAAAAATGGCGGCTCATTAGTTATGCAAATGAGGCTCGGCAATATTCCACGCTGAGCCTCATTTGCATATTTCTGGCGCAAGATCGCGCCAGTATAGACACAGCCTTAGGGTAAGTCTACACTACTTGCTTATTTCTAAAGCTATTTTGGAATAAAAACTCCAAAATAGTTTATTTCAAAATAGCACATCCACACTGCAAATGCCCACGAAATAGCACTGAGTTATTTCGTAATATTGTGTCCACACTGATGAGAGTCTGAATCACATTTAAGGCCCCCAGGAAGCACTCTGGGCAGGGCATCGGGACAGCAGTCACTTCCTGTAGCTGCTGCCTGAGTCTAGCTGAGGCTCCTGCTTAAAGGGATCCCCCTGTACAGTCGTGTCTCAGGTTCTTCAACTTTGCCTACCTCCTCGAGGGAAAGCACATTTTTCTTGCTGCCTGCTCTGGTTGACCTTGTGGACACCACAGCACTCCAGTCATGGAGCCAGACCTGCTGGAAAGCAGTCCCCAGCTCTTAGACTGGCTGCCACACCGCTTGATGCAGTTATGCAGGCTGCTCTTGTGTCTCTGCAAGAATAGCACCAAGGATGCCATTAAGGGAGGGTAGTGGGGCAGTAGCCTCTGGAGGCGGGGGAGGGTATTGTGGGAGGTATGTGTGAGTGGCAGATGCTGCTTGCTGGGGAGGTTGCTACTGGGGTCCCCTCCACTTTCTCCCCATCCTAGCAGGCTCCCCTGGCAGAGGCTCGGTGTCTTCCTCTTTGCCATGCTTGCCTGGGAGCATGTGCAGTGTGTGGCACTGCTGTGTGTGTGTCCATGACCCCAGCCTCCTTAGTAGTGGCTTGTGGTGGGAAAGTGTCCCACCATGGGGTCAGGAGTAAGGCAGGCCTGTGCAGGAACTCTGTGAGCAGGAGCACAAGGTTACTGTGTGGCAGCCTCATTGCAGCTGTCTTCTCTGCACTGGTGCTGCATGTGCACTCACGTGCACAGACTTCTGTGTAATCCCGAGGCTGAGAAGGCCAAGCGAGGAGCATGCAACCCCTCGCCACCTACTGCCTCCCCCCGGGTATGTCTAAGGAAAGTAATGGAATTCACCTGATGGGCCTTCCCCAGGTTCATCTGACCCCTCAGTGACATCCTGGGGGGAGTGTGTATGTGGGAAATGGCTCCAGGGACAGGATGAACTCCTGGCTGGTGGGCATGGTGTCGGTATTGGCTTCCTGCTCCTCCTCCTTCTCATCCACAGCCCCGCCCTCCAGGAGACTGATGACAGGCATCTCGCACCCAGAGTTCACAACAAGCAGGGGGAAAGGGACTGACCCCGCTCCGAGGACGTGGTGGAGTTGGTCATAATGGGGTTGGGGGGGGAAGGTCTGCAATGCCACCCCTGAGTGGGAGCTGCTCTCTCTGGCCTTGGTGTATGCCTGCTTCAGCTTCTTCACCTTCATGTGCACCTGCTCCTGGGTGCATATGTGGCCATTCTGGCCCAGGCTGTCGGGCATCAGGCCGTATATATCGGCATTCCTGTGTCTGGGGAGGAGATCCTGAAGGTTTGCCTCCTCTCCCCAGACCTCAGTGAGATTCAGGATTTCTACACCAGAACAGGTAGAGACCCTCCTCTTTTGCCCCCAGGAAGGGGTTTGGGAACTGGCTGTCTGCTCGGCTACAGCTGTGGAAGGCTCAGTGGCAGCATGGGGGTTGCTCATGGTGGCAGCAAAAGCAGTGAAGGCTGCTGGTGCGTGGCATAAGGCTAGCAAGGCTTTCCTTATGGCACAAACCTTTTCTCCTGTGGCTGCAGCATTAGGGGCCGCAGGGAAAGGAGAACTATAGAGTTTTGATGTGTGTGGACAGAGTGGCCACTAAGGCTATGTCTAGACTGCTGCTTTTTTTCGGAAAAAGGTACGTAAATTGCGCTCCTCAATTTGCTTACCTTTTTCCAATTGTTTTTTTGGAAGAGGCTTTTCCAAAAATTTGGCTTGTCTGCACAGGGCCAAATTTTGGAAAAACCTCCTCCTTCGGAAGAGCCCTTATTCCTCATAAAATGAGGACTACAGGGCTTCCGAAAGAGCGCGTCTGTTCTTTTGCAAAAAAATGTCCGGAAAAACTCCAAAGTCTAGACATAGCCTAGGGCAGCTGTGAGAGTCTCTGAAGGCCACTTATTTCAAAATAACCACAGCTGTACTGTCTACACATATCCTATTTTGAAATATCTGTTTCAAAATAGATGTTATTCCTCATGAGATTTCAGAATAAGAAGTCCATTATTTTGAAATTATTTTGAAATAACGGGCTTGCTGTGTAGAAGTACATCTTGTTATTTTGAAAAAAATTTGAGTTATTTTGAAATAACGCTGCAGTGTAGACATGCCCTGAGGGTATGTCTACACAGCAAAGTTATTTCGAAATAACTTTACTAGCGTCTACACAGCCAAACCACTATTTTGAAATTAATTCAGAATAGCAGAGCGCTTATTTCAAATTTGGTAAACCTCATTCCACAAGGAATAATGCCAAATTTGAAATAGCTATTTTGAAATAAGTGCTGCGTAGACACTTATTTCGAAATAGGGGGCCTCCATCCTTCCCAGGGTGCCCTGGTAGCCACTCCAGCCCCAACCAAGAACACTCCTCTCCCTCCCCCCTCCCAGAGCCCTTAAAGGGGTTGACTCTGGCCACAGTGCCTGTGCCAGCTCCAAGCCTGCCAGCCCAGAGCCAGCAGTCACTGTCCCTGACCCAGTGGCCCCAAAACATGAGCCAGCAAGCCACTGGCAGGCAGCCCTCCACCACTCCCCAGGACCAGTCTGCCAGCTCCCAGGAGCCTGCCAGGGCCCGGAGAAGGTGGGCGCTTTCCTGGTCCAGGGTGGAGATCATGGACCTTATTCAGGTTTAGGGGGGATGCCCCCAACGTCCATGATCTCCGCACTAGATGGAGGAATGCGGCTGTCTATGGCAGGATAGCTGCCAGCCTGGCCACCAAAGGCCACATGCGAACCCAGGAGCAGGTTTGCATGAAAATCAAGTTGGTCTGGCGAGACCCCCAACCCTGAGCTTCCCCTTGCTTCCCCCTCTCCTCTCCCACCTTCTCTCTTCACCGCTCCCATCTCCTTTCCCCAGTCTCACCAGAGTTTCATCCCCCCGCAGTTTTGTTAAATAAAGAGAGCTTGTGTTCATGAAAATACACGTATTTTATTTTACATCAGGAAGGGGGGTTAGGGAGGGGTAAGTGGAAGGACGTGAGGGAGGAATGAGGCACAAGCCCCCAGTGGGTCAGACCAGGGAGACTCTTAGTGCTCCTCAGGGTGGAAGCTCTCCTGCAGGGCCTCCTGGATACTGACAGCCCCCCGATGGACCTCCCGGATGGCAGCCTGCAGAAAGTGCAGCCAGGCTCACAGCAACACATCCATGAGAAGCACTAGAGTGCCCAGGGGCAGCTCTGGCTCAATGTTGCAGAGTGCTGTGGTGTCCCGAGTGAGGGCAACCAGAGCATGCAGAGACAAAATGCTTTGCTGTCCCTCATTGAGGTAGGAAAGCAAGCAGGGAAACCTGAGAACTGGCTGTCGGGGTTGTGTGTGTGGGGGGGGGGTGGTTCCTTTAAGCACAGGCCTCAGATAGCCTCAGGCAGAGCCACACAAAGTAACTCCTGACCTGATGCCCTGCCGGACCTGGTTCTGGCCGGCCTTAAATGTGATTCAGCGTTCACTCAGTGTGGATGCACTATTTCGAAATAGCAAAAATCTATTTCAAAATGCATTTGAAATAACTTTCAAAATAAGATAATTCAAAATAACGCTGTAGTGTAGACATACCCTTAGAGTAAGAAGCAAATTACCAGGGAGACAATATTTGTCTTTTTGAGGGTCTGAGTCTATTGCTGTGTAACACTAAAGTGAGGAAGCTACAAACTTTTTTTTAGAACCATCCAGCTACAGAAAATATAAGGATCTTAACTCAATCTGTTAGTGAGCATCCTACAATAGTAGAGGAAGTTACTGCTGAAGACAAAGGACTACTGTTAATTTCTGGAGTATTCAGCCTGGACCCTGAAACTAGTAAATATTCCATAAAGAAGAGGACCAGTTACCAGATCTATTAATAGAGGATTGAACCAGGACAAGTGAGATGAGAGAAAAAGAAGAGCTCCTCTCTGTCCAAGCCTCATGCTGGCTAATACAAGACCCAGTGAGCCTGGTGGCACTCTACAATAGTTACACTGTTGTAAAATTGTAGCAGTATAGCAGAAAATAACACCCTGTATCTCATGATTTACTAAATATGTGTACACACATCATATTCTCACACATTCATATTTCATATTTCCAACTAGGAAATAGCTAACTCCCATCCAAGGAACTCAGACGGCTTCTTAATAACTCACACTGCTGACGCTGGAGTGAAAACTTCTGCAGTCGGAGGGAGAGAATTTCAGCAGAGTGTTTGAATCAGGCTATAGGCTATTTTGCTAAAACTTTTTTTAACTCCAAGAATGTCCTTTGCATTACCGGAGTCTACATTGCTAAATATGAACAATGGCCAGAATTATGGGCCATGGGGTAAAATGTTCAAAAATGCTTGAATAACTTGGGAGCCATAGTCCCATTTTCGGAAATGACTTAGCTACTTCAAAGTCTAAAGGCAAAGTGGTCTAGAAAGATCTGATTTGTGACGCACTCTAGTGAGCTGCATTCTAATTGCACCAGGTAGACTTAACTGGTGTGCTCAGAAAGGTACTTCAATTTCAATAACTTGCTCATGTTTGAAACAGGATGATGTTGATACAAAACTATTTACCTTTTAAATGATGCCAACAGTCTTTGCAGGGGCATGTTAAAGTACTGTAAAAATCATATCACTTTAGCACACTTGACAGCATTCAGAAGGTCCAAAGACTCAACTTGAGGCTTCAATAAGCTCAGCAGAAATGCAGAATCTAATGGCAAGTCATTACTCCTTTTTTGTGCAGACCTTGTTGAGTATCCTCTATGAGGAAACACAACTTATGTTTACAAGCCTGCAACTTTTATCTTTCCTAGAAAACATTTGTTAAATATGACACAGATATTATATGATGGATAAGATGAACTGATCACTGAGCTGTCTGGGTACATGTATTTAGGATCTAAGGGTCACATTTGTTTTGTCCAAAAAGAAGATAATTTCTAATAGATAGATAGATAGCAGGCCCATATGCAGTGTGGGTGAGAAGGGTGCAAAAGCACCCCTCATGCTTCCCCAAGTAATCATGGTCCGATCAGCCAGGGGAAGGCAGGAGCAGCACGTTGCCTGAGCCTCCCTCCCCATGTTCTGGCCAGCTGGGGGAAGGCTGGGATTGATTTCCCAGCTTACTTGGGGGATATTCACATCCTTGTGGTCCACATTTACAAAAAAAGCACCCTCCCCACAGAAATTCCTGCGAACGGGCCTAGATAGATAGATTTTAGCTTTGGGAAATAAGTCCCCCTTTATATATTGTGCTTTAAAGGGGCTTATTTCCCAAAGCTAAAATATTTATGAATAAAACTGATCAGGAAGAAAAATTTAAACAGAGAAAGGTTAGGGAAAATTGCTAGTTTTTTAAAAATCCTTTACATGATGCTCAAAAGATTTGAATTGCTTATTTATGACAATGAACTTTTCGACTGAGAAATCCATTTTGGTTCAGATAGGATACAAAAAGACAATACATTTTTAAAGTCATCGTATAACAAATGATGGTGAAGAGAAAAAGAAAGAAAAAAAAGGATACACAGATGGGAGTGTGGCAATAGTGCTAATTAAATCAGAATGGATGTGGCTAATTTCCAACAGTGGTGAGAAGGTGAGGTACCTGAATGGGAAATTACCCCTTCTAATGCAAGAATCACTCCATGTGTTTATTTAGATCTGTGTTCAGGGTGTCAAATTTGCATGTGAATTCCAACTTAGCAGTTTCTCTCTGCAGTCTGCTTTTAAAGATTTTCTGTCTGTGACTGGTGACTTGCAAGTCTGAAACTCTGGGTGCTTCTACACTGCAGAGCTTAACTTGAAATAAACTACACAAATTGAGCTGCATCAATTGCGTATCTTATTTCGAAACGGGGTGTTTACACAGCACTTATTTTGAAATAGAGCACTCTTCCTCCAACTTCCCTTATTCCTGGTACAATGAGGGTTACAGGAGTTGGAATAAGAAGTCCTCCAGCTTGACAGTATTTTGACACTATTTCGAAATAACTGCCTTCAGTGTAGACGCGGACTAAGTTATTTCGGAATAGCGCTAGTTATTTTGAAATAGCGTTGCAATGTAGGCGTACCCTTTGTGACTAGGGAGATTAAAGTGCTCCCCCACTGGCTTTTGGATGTTGCTATTCTTAAAGTCTGATTTGTGTCCATTTATTCTTTTGCGTAGAGACTGTCCAATGTGTTTGATGTACATGGCAGAGGGGCATTGCTGGCACATAACGGCATATATTACATTAGTAGATGTTCATGTGAATGAGTTTTGACAATATAGCTGTGGTTAGGTCCTGGGATGGTGTCACTAGGGTAGATGTGTGGACAGATTTGGCAACAGAGTTTGTTGCAGGGATAGGATCCTGGATTAGTATTTCTAGAGCTGAGCCTAAATTTAGCTAACAAGGTATTTCCTTATCAGCTACAAAATAGCTTACCCCAAGTCCATTTTCTAGTGTTTTCAAACAGTTCGGCTAAGATCCCTTCTCTCAGAGGAAGCCCATTGGCAGCTTGTGCTCACAGATTAAGGAATGCTAAGGATTCATCTGCATTCTAGATATAGTTTCAAAAGTTCATTGTCTTACTCCTACATAGGAAAACTTGTGCTGTATTTGTTTCTCTATCCAGATCCAAAAATCTATTGATTAGCTTTTTGCTCAGACTGTAAGGCTGCGTCTAGACTGGCATGATTTTGCGCAAATACTTTTAACGGAAAAGTTTTTCCGTTAAAAGTATTTGCGCAAGAGAGCATCTATACTGGCATGTGCCTTTGCGCAAAAGATTTGCTTTTGCGCAAAAGCATCCGTGTCCAGTATAGACGCTCTCTTGCACAAGAAAGCTCTGATGGCCATTTGAGCCATCGGGCTTTCTTGCTCAAGAAATTAACGTTCCTGTCTACGCTGGCCCTCTTGAGCAAGTATTCTTGTGCAAGAGGGCTTATGCCTGAGCAGGAGCATCAAAGTATTTGCGCAAGAAGCACTGATTTTGTACATTACAAAGTCAGTGTTCTTGCGCAAATTCTCGTGGCCAGTGTAGACAGGCGGCAAGTTTTTGCACAAAAGCGGGCGCTTTTGTGCAAAATCTTGCCAGTCTAGACGCACCCTAAGTGGACACCCACTGTGAAAAATATAACAATAACATTACATAGTGCCACCCTGAGCAAGTTATGCCTCTCTTCTCCCAGTGTTTGCTATGCGGCATGTGGCTCAGCTTTTGGTGATCTGCTTTAATTCACATATCTAGGGATCAGAATTGTTAGTATATATATAACTCTTCACAATTGAGAATACCTGATTCAGGATAAACTGCTAAGAAATAGGGCAAACTTATCCCAGACTACTGGTTATTCTACCATCAGATATACCAAATCACTAGCAAAAATACATTTCTGTCTCACCCAACTGGTTAACAAGAAGTCACAAATACAGTTTCCTTAGACATTCCAGCTTTGATGTCACCACCCAGACACTAGATTTTACAATGAGTGGTTACTGAAAATCAATTCTATCAAATAATCGGTCCTTCTAATCCCAAGAGATCAACCACATAGCTAGCTCAATATAGAACTCACAACATAGCCAATAATCATGATGTTGCCAATAAATACAGATTCATTTATGGGAGAAAAAAGGAAGAGGAAAGTGTTAAAATGCTTAAGGAAATCAAATAAAATGGTTAAGGAAATACAATAATTGTAAAGTTCTTGTAGCAGGTTTGAAGCAGCAATGGAATAAAGTGCTGGCTTGTAAAGTCGCTGGTAACCTCCAAAAGATTGGAAGATCCTCAGTCCCTTGGCTGAAATGCTCCTTTTAGCTAAGCTCAGAGGTCAGAGCAGGAAAGAGGAAAGATAGTGATGTTTTCAGGGATTTTTATACCATTTTCCATGTGGAGGGGACTCTTTCATTCAGTGTTCGCTCTAACTTTTTCTATCCTTGGGTGGGTTGAATTTGCTTTTGGGCAGGTTGAAATTTCTTATGTGCAACACCAATATTCAGGTATTATATATATATAGTATTTAAACTATATTTAAACAGTTCATAGGTATGGAAGAAAATATATTAAAACAAGGGATAGTTAACAAGGAGCAATGCTTACAATATTTAATATGAAATCAAATAAATAAAATAATACTACCCTTGGAGTATATGTACCATCATCATTTCTAACAACTCAAGCTAGTAAACATACCAAAATGCATTTTATCCACACATAACTCAGCTTTAAGATGCAAACCAAATCTATAAGTCAACTAGAAATAGTATTTGCAAGGAGAGCATGACAAATACAATATTTACTGATGCTGCAAAGGAGAGTAAAAGGCATTCACTAAGAGGTATACAGTTTCTCTGGGGTATGTTTAGGATTCATGCTACATAAGAACAAGTGAAAGATACCTGAACAAACAGGTCTCCTGGTTTGAAACTTTCATCTTGTGTGTGTCACCAACTCAAAGAGTAGAAGCCCCAGAACTAATTAACACGTGGCTTCAAGGTTTGTAGACAGATGCATGTTTCAAAGAGCTTGCAGATAAGGTTTCATCCTACAGAACAACTAACATCACAGCTAGTACTTTCTACTTCTGATTCGTAAGAGCCAGAACTCTACTACATAGCAAAGATCTGTCCTTAATTTAAGATCAGAGTTTTAGATACCCGAAACACTCCAAAAAATTCTGTTATAAGAATCTTTTTCTTTCCTACTTTCAGGGCCAGCCCACAACATTTTGGCACCTGAGGTGGGGAGCTCAAATGATGCCCCCATGTCCCCTTGCTTGGGCCAAAACTTTGAAAGGTCTCTTGTGCCCTCCTTCCTCCAGCACAGCACTCCACCATCTCTGTGCATCTAGATCAGAGAGAATACATATGCACCAGCAGCAGACACAATTTTCTACACTTTGGGTCCTAGTGGCGGCCCCCCCACAGTCTGGCACCTGAGGTGGCTGCCTCAGTTTGCCTTATGCTAGGGCCAGCCGTGCTTACTTTAAGCCAGTAACACCTATGTAAACTTTGTTTGAAATGTAATCATGAAAATATCTTGCCAACCCCTCCTCCCCCATGCATCCAGCTTCCCCCCAACCCAGTCAGACACAGAGGACTGGAGCAAGTGAGTCAGGACACCCCAGCCTCCAACTCAGAGCACAGATGCCAGTACCCACCCATCCTCTTTCCCTCCATCTACCCCTGTGCAATCTACTCCCCTCAGCCTAGCTGAGGGCTGGGATAAAATCATGGTTCTTCAACTAGAAGGCACAAACAGCCTATAGGACACAGAGCACAAACAAACTTGCCACCCCAACCCCACCTCACCCTAGGACACACATCACAAACTCCCCCCACTCCAATGCCAGCACCCACCTACCACTTCATTCCCCCATCTACGCCATGCAATCCACCCCTTATCACCTCTTTCCCAGCCCAGGTGGCTTGAGGAGAGTGCTGAGTTTCTGCCTGTGCCTCTGCCTCTCTCTCCTTGCACAGATGGGACTCTCCAAACTCCCCTACCCTTGGCCTCCCCGCCAGCCCCTCCCTCCCTCCTTTTCTCTCTCCTGCTCCTTCTCCTCCCCTTCCTCCCTCCCAATCACTTATTCCCTACTTATCTCACCTCCCTACCTGCTCTGGGAGCTCCTCCATTTCAAGCACCCAGAAGCTCAGTTTCAAGATGCTCAGGGAGATGCCCCTTCCCTCCACCCCCGTGCTGGTCAGCTGAGCTCCCTGCCTGTGTAGGAACTCTGAACCTCTGAGCGGGGCTCAGAAAACAGTTGTGTGGCTGTGTAGCCATGCAGCGTACAGGGAACTTTGCTCTCATTCTTAGTTTGTGAAACATCACAGGCACAAGATGGAATCCATATTCATATGAACAAGTCACATGTCCTTGCCTACTCTGATGACTCATAGGAGCAGCGAAAATCCATATTTTGGCTAAACTGTCCACAGGAAGGCTTACCGTGTGGGACAAGCTTCTTCTATGGCCCATTGAGAGAGTTAAGCATTCTTTAATAGGCCATCTACTTCAATAGTTTACGTATAATATGCTGTCCGGTCTAGATGTAAATTATCTGGTGGGTGTTGCCACAGAACAGGCACATTAGAAATACTAGCACATTGTCAATATTCATAACTTTAGATAAAAGATGATACACACATACATACAAGATAATCATATTTGATAGATTATAACTTTTCCATTGAAATCTCACATAACATACATTGTACAAGATTTACTGCAATTGTATAACAATGATAGACATTTTCATGTTTCAATCATAGGGCATCACACTGTAGCAATAAAGAGTTAATCAGAGGAAATATTAGCCACCAATCAACATGGTTTCATGAAACATAGCTTTTGTCAATCACACTTGATTTCATTCTTTGGTAAGATTACCAATCAAGCTGATAAAGGTAACTGTGTTAATGTAATATACATGGAGTTCTTTGAAGTATTTGCCTTCATACCACATTACCTGAAGTGAGTGTTCCAAAGAGGATGGAGCGAGGCTGTTCTCAGTGGTGGTAGATGACAGAACAAGGAGCAATGGTTTCACGTTGCAGTGGAGGAGGTCGAATTTGGATAGTAGGAAAAAACTATTTCACTAGGAGGGTGGTGAAGCACTGCAATGAGATACTCAGGGAGGTGGTGATATCTCCATCCTTAGAGGTTTTTAATGCCAGGCTTGACAAAACACTGACTGGGATGATTTAGTTGGGTTTGGTGCTACTTTGAGTGTGTGTGTGTGTGTGTGTGGGGGGGGGGGGGGTTTGAACTAGATGACCTCCTGAGGTCTCTTCCAACTGTAATCTTCTATGATTCTATGGTTCACACAATATTTTGGTTTAAAAACAATCACTATGCAAAATAGCAATATGACAAATATTCAGTGGATTAAAAGCTGGCTAACTGAGCTTTCCCCCAGTGCTGCAGTCTATTTTGGTGGTTGGGGGAAGGACTCCAGCATCAAAGGAACCTTTCCCTGATGGTGAAATCTTTCCCCATGGTGGATGAATGCTCCAGCAGTGAGGAGGTATAGAGTTTTCCCTGCTGCCATAGCCTTTTATGTGATGAGCAAAGGCTCCAGGAGCAGGGAGGCCTGGTTGAAGTTAGTAGAGAGCCCTGTAGTGTATGTCACCAGGTACATGTCAATACTCTTCAGGCCTGTTTATACGGTAAACACAAAACTGTGCCTCACTTTCTGCTCTATTTGTACCTATACTGTGAGGGTTACCCTACTATGTACTCTATCCATGCAGAGCAATCTGGATCATGTGGTAACTGAAGCAATAAAGCAAACTGCATTTTAACACAGCTAAATGAAGGCTAAATTCATCTAGGCTACATCTACACTGCGCATTGTTGTGCAAGAAGATATGCAAATGAGGTGCGGCGATGAATATTGCTGCTTCTCATTTGCATACCTAGTGAGCCGCCATTTTGTGGAAGGGGCTTTTGTGCAAGAAGAAGCTGTCTACACTGTTCCTTCTTGAGCAAAAAAACCCTCTTGTGCAGGAGTCGTTCTTCCTGAAAATAAGCAGCAGAACGACTCCTGCACAAGAGGGTTTTTTTGCACAAGAAGGAGCAGGGTAGACAGCTCCTTCTTGTGCAAAAGCCCCTTCCGCAAAAATGGCAGCTCATTGGGTATGCAAATGAGGTGCGGCAATATTCATCACTGCACCTCATTTGCATATCTTCTTGCGCAACAATGCACAGTGTAGACGTAGCCCTAGAGTATTGACTTGAGACTCAGATACGGCCCATATAATGCTGCTGTCAAGACCTTTCCCACAAATCTTGCCTTAGGGGCTTGCCAGGAATGGGGCCAGGTTGGAGACAGCATGGCTGCACTATGTAGCATGGGATATCTTTCTAAATTTCACATATAGTTGGGTTTAGTACAAGATTCACTGAGTGAATCTCTACAACTTGTGTTATTCAGGAGGTCAGATTAGTATCTAGGGGTATGTCTACACTACCACCCTAGTTCGAATTAGGGTGGTTAATGTAGGCATTCGAAGTTGCAAATGAAGCCCGGGATTTAAATATCCCGGGCTTCATTTGCATCTTGCCGGGCAGGCGCCATTTTTAAATGCCCTTAGTTCGAACTCCGTGCCCGCGGCTACACGCGGCACGGAGTAGGTAGTTCGAATTAGGATCGAGGAATGAGGTGTAACAGTAGTTCGAATTAGAGATCCTAATTCGAACTACCTACTCCGTGCCGCGTGTAGCCGCGGGCACGGAGTTCGAACTAAGGGCATTTAAAAATGGCGCCCGCCCGGCAAGATGCAAATGAAGCCCGGGATATTTAAATCCCGGGCTTCATTTGCAACTTCGAATGCCTACATTAACCACCCTAGTTCGAACTAGGGTGGTAGTGTAGACATACCCTCGGTGCTTTAGTAATACAAATAGTAGAAAAGAAAAACAATGAATCACACTGGCTTTAATATCTGTGAAAACTCTGAAATTTGTACAGTGAAAAGAACAAACTATATCTGGTTTGTTTCATACCTTTTCTGCCCCATCATTGATTTGTGAAATGATACTGGCAGTTATTTGCAAGGTACCAAATAATATGCCACATAATATCCCTTTAAATTCTCTGTTGCACCCAAGCCACTTAATGGGAATAAACATGGAACATTCAGAAGAATTATAGGAACACTGTGATTGCGATATATAACATTTCAGAAAAACTTTGCTTAGAATAATCCAGCAATTAATATTCTTAAAGCAGAAAATGTCAGTCTTAGTTAGGCGGATACACTGGGAGGAGGGAAGGAGCAAGGATTTGACATCTGAAGGAAAGCACTTTGAATCAAGGAAATATTTGGACCCAGAAACCAGAGTAAAAACACTCAAGTACAAGCATTTGAAGTTATTTGCTGCACTACTCAATTGAAGAAATTCTAAGGCATCAAAGGAGGTCTACCTTTGTGGATCTCCGTGAAAAGATTTCACCCTTATTATGAGATCAAAATCATAAGTATCACTTAATTATAATAATCCATACTTCAGTGAAATGAAACCACAATGCAATATTCACAGTACTATGCTCTGAAATCAGAAAATGCCATTTCAGAGTGAGAAGAAAGGATCTACAAATCTGTATTTTAGACTGAAAATTAAATCAAGAAATTAAAATGAAAAAGATTCATGGTAAAGAATCAGAATGTCCAGAAATCTGGACACAGAATTGGAAATGAAGAACAAAAAACAGAAACAAAAAGAAATAAAAAACCACACTGAAATATATAGCTCTGGGGAATATATATGGAACTCATATATATAGTAGCCCAACGTCTGTGACTCTGTAATGCTGAAATGCTGGCTGTTCCCTCTAGGCGGCACTGTTGCCTCCCTGGCTGTTCCCTCTGGGTGGTGCTGTTGCCTGAGTCATGTCCTTCGCCTCCTGCCGTGGCGCTCGGCTGACTTCTGCGCCGCTCACCTCTGTGCTGCATGGGGAGCGTGGGGCCCAAACGGCCGCTTGCGCTGCTTGCTCCCCCATGGCGGCCCGGCTGAGCAGCGCAGAAGTCAGCCGAGCGTCACGGCGGGAGGCGAAGGGGGGCAGGGCCGCCAGGGGGCAGGGCCCTGTATGAGCGTGCATCCCCGATGGAGACAGAGGAGAGTGGAGAAAGAGTGAGAGGCAGGAAGGGGAGAAGAGAAAGAGAGAGACGGAGCGGAGAGACAATGAGAGGCAGAAGGGGGAGAAGAGAAAGAGAGAGAAGGAGAGAGAGGCAGAAGGCGGAGGAGAGCTGAGAGAGAGAGGGGGAGGCAGTAGGAGGAGGAGAGAGAAAGAGACACAGAGTGAGAGACTGAAGGCTCAGGAGAGAAGACTGACGTGGAGGAGAGACCTGAAAATCCCGTCTTATGACAGGCTAATTGGCTAGTATAATAATAATAGCCATTTTATGTTTCCTTTTTGTTAATATTCTGGCAAACAAGCTTATTGGAAGGATTATTTTCCAAGACAGTAATATTATGGAATATTCACAAAAAAGTCAATTTAATTTACAAATGCCACTTTCCCCCTCATACCTGCCATTGGTAATACATTGGAGGGGAGGAAGTTAGGGAGTTGCCTGTGAAGTGGATCTTGTAGGTCTTACATTGAAACAACTGCTCTGTCTGTCAGAGCCTCCATACATTTGATGTATGTGGTTTGCAGAGCAGAAGCCCAATCCAATGGATCTCAGTAAGGCTATGTCTACACTAGCCCCCTAGTTCAAACTAGGGAGGCTAATGAGGGTGACTGAAATTGCAAATGAAGCGCAGGATTTAAATATCTCGCGCTTCATTAGCGTGTTACCGGGCAGTCGCCATTTTGGAAATTGACTAGCCCCGAAGAACTGCCCGTGTCTACACGCGGCAGAGAAGGGCGATTCCGAAATAAACCTCTTACTTTGAATTACCAGTTAAACCTCATTCCCCTTCATTCCATGAAGGAATTAGGACCACCCAGTAGCACAGCTGCAATGGGTCCATTAGAAGCCTACTCCTACTCCCAAGCATTCGCCTGGGGAGGACAGGTTTGAAGGTTCAAGTCCTGACCTTCCCCCCCCCCCCCCCCCCGGGAGTAGCCAAACAGCCAACACAGGCTGCCCCAGGGCTGGAGCTGGCTTTACCATTTGGAAAGCCGGATAAGGGAAGCCTGGAAGGTGGGTGGGTTCCGGAGTGGCCTAGGGGAGTCATTGTAGCCCAAATACTAATCCATAGAGTACAACCACAGAAATGCACCTGTTCAGATACTTAGAAACTGACTCCCACATCTACATGCAGGTATACACATGCATTTATGTGTACACATCTAGCATGTATTAACACATATACTTCTGCATTTTTTATTATTACAGCTATTGTTTAGTGCCTAGAGACCCCAACCAAGATCACGGCTTCAGGTTGATAGGTGCTGGACATACACATAAAATGAAAGAGTCTGCAACAAAGAGTTTATAATATAGCTAGGAAGGTGACGAGAAATGTATGATACTTTGGCTCTTCTGCAGTTACCATTCAACAACAATCACTTTTTAAGAAATAACATATTTCTGTTAGAGTTCCCTTCTCTTTAAAATCTTGTTATGAAATGAATTCACACATATGTTATATAATAAAATTTTGTGCACAAGCTAGCAAAAGGAATAAAAGTCAAAGAGTTAGGCTGCAAATTTTATTCACACAGATACACATACAAGTGGCAATATACATAGCTCCCTACACAAAGATACAAAGCTTCTTACACTGTATGTTGGGCAGGACAGCACAACAGACCTCCCCCAGCAGCCCCTAAGGCTCGGAGATCAACATGATATCACAGATACTTGGTGGGATAAACACATGATTGGAATATTGGTTCAGAAGGGTACAGCTTGCTCAGGAAGGATAGGTAGGGAAAAAGGGAGAAGAGGTTGCCTTATATATTAAAAATGTACACACTTGGACTGAGGTGGAGATGGACATAGGAGACAGACTTGTTGAGAGTCTCTGGGTTAGGTTAAAAAGGGTAAAAAACAAAGGTGATGTCATGCTAGAGGTCTCTGAGAGACCACCTACCCAGGTGGAAGAGGTGAATGAGTCTTTTTTTAAACAACTAACAAAATCATCCAAAACACGGGATTTGGTGGTGATGGGGGACTTCAACTATCCAGACATATGTTGGGAAACTAACAGAGCAGGGCACATATTATCCAATAAGTTCTTGGACTGCATTGAAGAATTTTTTTTCATTTCAGAAGGCTGAGAAAGCGACTGGCGGGAAGCTGTTTTAGATTTCATTTTAACAAACAGGGAGGAACTGGTTGAAAATTTGAAAGTGGAAGGCAGCTTGGGTGAAAGTGATCATGAAATCATAGAGTTCATGATTCTAAGGAATGGTAGAAGATAGAACAGCAAAAAAGACAATGGATTTCAGGAAGACAGATTTTAGTAGACTCAGAGAGCTGGTAGGTAAGTCCCATGGGAAGCAAGACTAAGAGGAAAAACAACTGAAAACAGCTGGCAGTTTTTCAAAGGTACATTATTAAAGGCCCAAAAGCAAACTATTCCATTGCATAGGAAAGACTGCAAGAGACCACCTTGGCTTAACCAGGAGATCTTACATGATCTAAAAATAAAAAAGGAGTCGTATAAAAAGTGGAAATGAGGTCAAATTACAAAGGATGAATATAAGCAAACAACGCAAGTACGCAGGGGCAAGATTAGAAAGGCAAAGGCAAAAAACGAGCTCAATCTATCTAGAGACATAAAGGGTAACAAGAAGACATTTTACAAATATGCTGGAAGCAAGAGGAAGTCCAAGTACAGGGTAGGCTACTGCTCAGTGAAGAGGGAGAAACAACAACAGGAAACTTGGAAATGGCAGAGGTACTTAATGACTTCTTTGTTTCGGTTTTCACCAAGAAATTCAATAGTGATGGGATGCCTAATATACTGAATGCTAGTGGAAATGGGGTAGGTTTAGAAGTTACAATAAAAAAAGAACAAGTTAAAAATTACTTAGAAAAGTTAGACATCTTCAAGTCACCAGGGCCTGATGAAATGCATCCTAGAATACTCAAGGAGCTTATAGAGGAGGCATCTGAGCCTTTAGCTGTCATCTTTGAAAAGTCATGGAAGTCGGGAGAGATTCCAGAAGACTGGTAAATATAGTGCCCATCTATAAAAAGGAAAATAAGAACAACCCAGGAAACTATAGATCAGTCAGTTTTAACTTCTGTGCCAGGGAAAATAATGGAGCAAATAATTAAGGACAAATCAAACAACTGGAAGATAATAAGGTGGTAGATAACAGCCAGAATGGATTTGTAAAGAACAAATCATGTCAAACCAATCTGATAGCTTTCTTTGATAGGATAACAAGTCTTGTGAATAAGGGAGAAGTGGTGGATGTGGTATACCTAGACTTTAGTAAGGCATTTGATACGGTCTTGCATGACCTTCTTATCAATAAACTAGGGAAATACAAGCTAGATGGGACTACTATAAGGTGGGTGCATAATTGGCTAGATAACCATTCTCAGAGAGTAGTTGTTAATGGCTTACAGTCATGAGGGAAGGGCAAAACAAGGACTGGTTCTGTTCAATATCTTCATCAATGATTTAGCTAATGGCATAGAGAGTATGCTTATTAAGTTTGCAGATGATACTAAGCTGGGAGGGGTTGCAAGTGCTTTGGAGGATAGGGTCATACTTTAAAATGATCTGGGCAATCTGGAGAAATGGTCTGAGGTAAATAGGATGAAGTTTAATAAGGACAAATGCAAAGTACAACACTTAGAAAGGAACAATCAGTTTCATGCATACAGAATGGGAATTGACTGTTTAGGAAGCAGTACTACAGAAAAAGAATTTAGGGGTCATCGTGGGTCACAATCTAAACATGAGTTAACAGTGTGAGACTGTTGCAAAAAAAGCAAACATTATTCTGGAATGCATTAACAGGAGTGTTGTGAGCAAGACACGAGAAGTCATTCTTCTGCTCTACTCTGCACTGATTAGGGTTCAATTGGAGTACTGTGTCCAGTTCTGGGCACCACATTTCAAGAAAGATGTGGAGAAACTGGAGAAGGTCCAGAGAAGAGCAACAAAAATTATTAAAGATCTAGAAAATCTTCCCTATGAGGGAAGGGTGATAATTGGGCTTCTTTAGTTAAGAAAAGAGAAGTCTGAGAGGGGACATGATAGCAGTTTTCAGGTATGTAAAAGGGTGTATAAAGGAGGAGGGAGAAAAATTGTTCCTCTTGGGCTCTGATGATAGGACAAGAAGCAATGGACTTAAACTGCACCAAGGAAGGTTTAGGCTGGAGATTAGGAAAAAAATGCTAACTGTAAGGGTGCTTAAACACTGGAATAAATTGCCTAGGGAGGTTGTGGAATCTCCATCACTGGAGATATTTAAAAGCAGGCTGGATAGACATCTATCAGGAATGTTCTAGACAGTGCTTGGTCCCGCTGTGAGGGTAGGGAACTAGTCTTGATGATCTCTCGAGGTCCCTTCCAGTTCTAGTATGCTGTGATTCTGTGCCAGCTCAGATACATTCCTATCAGAGTTCAAAATGGTCACCCTTAAAGGAGCAGGCAACTTTTTTTTTTTGCTCAATAAGTTCCCCCCCAACCCTTTTTTTTTTGCTCAGCGAGAAAACCTTGGTGTTCCTCATTAAAAAAAAAATATTGTTTGGTGTTCCTCGGTCTTAAAAAGTTTAAGAAATACTGAACTAGACAGTCAATGGCCTAGTCAGTGATGCTGACCAGAGCCTCCAGAATTCCTTTTTGACTGGGTGTTCTGGTACAAAACCAGACACTTGGTCACCCTAGAAACAGGACAAGAAGGTTCATAACAAAGGAAGGCAGAGACTGAGAATGAAAAATTCCATGAAAATCAAGTATCCTTTCAGCCTCTGTAGAAATGCACGAAACTTGACTGTATGAGGACTAAAAAGACCTCATTGCTACTATTTCTCAAATTATTTGTCACCCTGTCCTTGCATCATATCAGAAACTTGATTTATGCTTTTTGAGCAAAGATCATGTTGTATGTGTTTCCATGAGGGATCTAGCACACTTTGAGCCACAGCAAAAATCTAATAATTATTATTAATGTGCTGCTGGCTTCTCTATTCATGCTTCTTAGATTCTTAAGCATGGATTTATAATAAATCATAACCCAGAATTTAAATGGAAGTTTTACCTGGCTTTAAGTGTATGATTTTCCCTACTTTTTATAATTTATAACAGTTCTAGTTAAATTAGAAATGAGCCCAGGACAAAAACCTTCATCTGAACCCCACAGAACCATGAAGAATTGAATCAGTTTCCTAATCCGAGTATCTCTGGGCACCTTTAAGATTCTGGGAAGTTGATCCAAATTTTGTGGCTTGAGCTCAGATTTATCTTAATGGATATACTCTGTGCATATGATGATCATTATGAAATGCATGAAGCATTTATTTCACTGAAGTTTCTGACACAGAATGGGAAAGGAGTGAGAGGTAATTGAATGATTATTGTTTTCATGGTGCATGAATTTCCCTAGAAACTTATTTCACATGCAGAAAATCCTCAGCTAAAATGAAGAGAATAGCATAGCTGAGGGGTATTGTGAGCTCCCTCTGTGTACAACTTTGGTTTCAACAGGAGCCATTATCAGGAGAAGATTAGCAACAAATGCTTAACCCTGAGGTTTACGAATTGGTAACAAAAGAAAAAACTTGTTACATATCAGCAAATTTGTTAGCCATGCACTGTCATTACACTGAGTATGTATGATCGAGGTGTCTATAAAGATTGGGAAAGAGTTAATATTAATGTTGATAATCTCAATTTTGAGTTATATGGCAACAGTAATGGCCAATGTTGAATTTCTTTAAAAAAGAGATGAAGAAGCAAATGATTATTTATCTCACATCAAGAGATTTTAAGAAATTCTAAGTTACTTTCACTGATGCTCCTGAGAGATGTTGATTGAACATTCATGGAAATACTAAGGATGGCAGCCTTATTTCTTCCTCCATGTTATTGTTCTATGCAAACTACAATCTTAGGGTATGTCTACACTTGCTCGCTAGTTCGAGCTAGGGATGCAAATGTAGCTGACCGAAATTGCTAATGAAGTGGGGATTTAAATATTCCACGCTTCATTAGCATAATCTCGCCCGCGCGTTATTCCGCTCAACAGCTGATTCGAACCAGGAAGTGCGTTCCAGGACGCGTTAGTTCGAATCAAACCTCTTGGTTCGAACTAACATTACTCCTCAAAAAATGAAGAGTAACGTTAGTTTGAACCAATGGGTTTAATTCCTCCTTGAGGGACAGCAAAGTCTTTTCTCGCTGCCTGCTCTGATTGCTCTTGAGGATACCACAGCACTCCAGCCATGGAGCCCGACGTGCTGCAAAGCAGTCGCCAGCTCTTAGACCTGCTGCTGCACCTCCTGGTGCAGTTACTGCAGGCTGCCCTCATGTCTCTGCAGGAATAGGATCCACTGCTCCCTGCAGGACACCTCTTCTCCTCTCTCCACATGCTGCTCATGCAGCACAGCCCTTCCTGTCCTTCCCTCTACACCATGTGCTGCCACTTCTGGTGGAACCGCATCATCATGGAGAGGTGGGACAACCAGCGATGGCCAGAATTTCTGCATAAGGAAGGACGCCTTCCTGGAGCTGTGCGAGTGGCTCACCCCTACCCTCAGGTAATGGGACACCCACATGACACTCGCCATCCTACTCACCATCCTTGCCAGAAGCAAGTCGCCATCACTTTGGAAGCTCACCATGCTGGACAGCTACTGCTCTGTTGGGAACTAGTTCAGCATGGGGAGATCAACCATCGGGGCTGTGCTCATGCAGGTTTGACACTCTCACGCTATTGTCCCAGGAGGCTGGTGAACTGCTAGAATGGGGTTCCCTTCAGAAGTGGGGGTGGGGGAAGCTCCCTCCCTGGAAGGTTTTTCAGTCCTGCCTTCACAAAGCCCTGCTGGGGGATGAGGTAAGTTGGGGTTGGTCGTAGTGTGGGGGAAGAGGAGTTGGGCTTGGGGACCTCCCAAGGGCTCTGGCAACCATGTGGTTCTCTGTCTCCTTCTGTAGGTGGTGAGGGCCATCAACACCATCCTGCTGTGCAGGGTCATCATCTGGGATGGCATTGACTCCATCATCGCCAGCTTTGCCGCCCTGGGCTTCCCCAACTGCAGGGGATCCACTGATGGTACCCACATCCCTCTCCGGATCCCCAACCACCAGGTATCAGATTATATCAACCAAAAGGAGTATTTTTTGATTGTCCTGCAGGCTGCTGTGGACCACTGAGGCTAGCTCACCAATATCAACATCGGGTGGTTGGAGAAAGCACATGATGCCTTCATTTTCTGCAGCTCCAATCTCTATCAGAAGATGCATGACAGAGATTACACTTTTTCCCCCAACTGCACCATCAGGGTCAGGGACATGGCCATGGCCATGTGTATCATGGAGGACACAGTCTACCCTTTGCGCCCCTACATGGGACACCTTGACCAAAGCAAGGAACATTTCAATGGCAGGCTCAGCAAGACTCACATTGTTGTGGAGAGCACCTTCGGCCATCTCAAAGGGAGGTTCCGCTGTCTCCTTACCTGGCTGGACTTTGGCAAGCAGAACGTCCCTCAAGTGGTGATGGCCTGCTGCGTCTTACACAATATTTGTGAAAATAAAGGGGAGATGTTCCTTACAGGGTGGGGGGCAGAAACTGACCAGCTCGTAAAGGCCTTTCAGCAGCTGTGCATGGCTGCCATTTGGCAGGCCCATCAGGGCTGTGGCATCTGAGAGGCACTGAGGGAAAGTTTCAAACAAAGACACCTGTGAGACTCTCCCCTGGGCCTCCCCACAAGGGGCCTCTGCAGTGCCCCAGTGTGCCTTTTCTCCCCCATGCTTCCCTTCCCCAACCCTTTCCCTCTTTTTCCCCCCTTCCCTTCCTCTGTTCATAAAATAAACAAGACTTTTTGTTTTGGAACAATAAACTCTCTGTAATTTTTAATTGGGGGTAAATATAACTGGGGAGGGACTGGGGAAAGATCCAGGGAAGGTGGAGGAGGTGGAAGGTGAAAGGGGGAAAAGGGGGGAGGTGGGACTCAGGGATGGGGCTGGGATTGGTGCCTGCCTTGAGTGGTCCCTCCACTTCATGTATGAGGCCCTTGGTGGCCATGGGGTGGGGGTAAGGGGAGAAGCTAGAGGAGCAGGAGCGAGAGTGGGAGTGGGTGTGTGCGTGGGGGGGGACTTGGGAAGGAGAGTCACACCCCAATGGCCCCCTCCCTCAAGGGGTTCCCCTGGGGAGGCAGGTCAGCATTGAATATTGCTAATGCTGTTGCAAGCAACACAGGGCATTTTGGGGAAGGGTCAAAGGTGTGAGTGTGGAGTGAATGAAGGATTCCTTTGCCGGTTGCGAGAGGCCAAAATGGGGGGAGATGAAGAGAGCAGAGAACGGGTTAAACTCCAGACTCTGGCTAGGCCCGAAGATAAGACACTACTCCAGCCAGCTCAAGGCCACAGCACACCTCTGACTCTCGGCTGCCAGCCAAGAAAGAGGGAGGCCTGGAATCCACCAACCAGCCCTAAGAAAGACAGATTCAACAGAACAAAACTGCAGAGCCAACCCATAACAAGCAAGGAAAGCGAAGGCCAGCACGGAGAAAAGCAAAGAGAACAACAGAGTCTAGCTGGTGTGTTTTGGGAAAGCCAAGGAGACCGGTTTGGACTGTCACAAAGAGCACCAAGACCAGAGGTCGCGAAATGGAACACCCCCAAAGGAGCCCAGGACTTAAAACCCTTCTGAGAGCTGGAGCAATTCAGAGCGATCACAGTGGACCCTGGATGACCTGTGCGCACAGGATCGCACTCCTGTCCACCCTTCCCCCTCTTCTTCTTTTGTTACACCCAGGCCTGGCCAGCCTCGGGTAGTGAGTGTGTGAGTATGAAAGTGGGTTAGGACTCTGGGCACTCATGCTTTCTTCCTTCCTCTGACTGACATGGGAAGCACCCATCACTCTCTGCTGTTATTTTATTATTTTATCAATAAAGCTTTAAAATTTAGACACTTGGTATGTTCTGTCATCTTTTCCCTTAACGATCCTGTGGCCTCAGCCTGATCACCTGATGCCTCAGGCATATTGGTAACAAAAATCTGTCAGAAGAGTGCGTGTATGTGGGAGGCTGCTTTCTTCCTAGGACCAACCACTGCTTAGACTTAAAGGACAAATAAGGCTGTTTACAAATCATTAAGATGATCACCCAGTAGTTAAGGCTTCCTGAGCACCGCTGATGGCTCTCATTTGCACATTTAAAACTATAAACAATCCCTTACTTTATATTTCTAATTTTACATATAAGAAGGTACATGCAACAAAATAAGATAAACAGAGTCAGCATCTTTGAGTTATGCATATTGATATTTATAAGCCAATTGCATAAAGCATGAGGGGAGGGGTCCACCACAGGTTGATTTTCATTTTTGGTGATTCAGGTTCTGTAGTTTCCATATCAGAGTGTTGCTCTTTTAGGACTTCTGAAAACACGTTTCACACCTTCTCCCTCAGATTTTGGAAGGAAGAAGTAGGACTGAGTGAACTTGTGGGCTCTAAAGTTTTATATTGTTGTGTTTTTGAGTGCAGTTATGCAACAAGCTACATTTGTAAGTTGCACTTTTATAACAAACAGATCACCCTATTATCTCACCCATTACAAAGATAGCTTCCCCAATTATCACCCCTAATGTCATTACCTCACAGACACTAACCCCCCCACCCCTCCTCTGTTCTTAAACCTGATTTGTCATTTTTATATGTGTTCACTTTTTTTGATTGTATCACTTTGGTATATATGGTTGTGCCAATTTTCTTCCACATATTGATCTGAGGAAGTGGATCTGGCCCACAAAAGCTCATCACCTAATAAACCATCTTGTTAGTCTTTAAAGTGTTACATAGTTCTGTCTTTTAGATCACCCTATTGTACTTTTATGAGGTAAAATGAAAATAGTTTTTCGGTGTTTAACATTTTTACAGTTCAGATATTTGTAGTATAAATAATCTAAAGTGAGAATACATTTTGCATTCTGTGTTGTAACTGAAAAAGTAGAAAAACATCCAAAATATTTAATAAATCTCAACTGGCATTTTATTGTTTAGCGGTGTGATTAAAATTGCATTTAATTGTGATTAAATTTTTTAATTGTGATTAACTTTTTGGTGTTAATCACTTGAGTTAACGGCAAATAATCGACTCATGCCCTTCTATTGACATTTCAGTATTGCTGATGGTAATCTGCCAGATGGGAAAGAATGTTCGTGCTTGCCGTGTTCTTAAGGATGTGAGCATTATGCACCTTCCCCAGTGACCTCCCATTGATTGTGGTGAAGCATCAACACTTACATAACTAAAGAAAATTAGCCCTTTCTCTTCATGTACTCTGTGGCAAGGTGGAAGGTGCCATAATAGGGACATGTGTGCTATTCATTGGCCCATCACAACTTGGAAACCCTATTTTTGGAAATCCATCCACTAAGTCCTACATGTTGCCAAAAATCAAAGCCCTGTAGTATAGCAGGAGACAGCGAATGGCTACGTACACTTGCAAGACATCTCCCCCATCCTCCTTCACACAGAGTAGATCTTTAAGCTCCAGAGTAATTTCCCATTGAGTAGTAGCAATCTGGAGTTGCAAGATTCTACAGTGCAATCACCTCTCTCTTTTCAGCTGTCAGTCAGATCTCATAGTGGTGTCCCTTTGCAGGAGGGCTTGGGGGAGCTCAGTGCATAGATCCAGGGATATGGCTTTTCACATCCAAAAGTTCTGCAGCTACTGCCTGTCCTCTCAGACCTGCATTACAATGTCATCTCACCAGTCAGTGATCGTTTCTCCTGCCCAGAAGCAGTGTGCCACCATCTCTAACAGCTCTGTGAAAGCCTGCAAGAACCTTGGATCATTTTTCACTTTCAGCATACTGGCCTTGAAGAAAGTATCACATTATGCACTGATGTGGTTCTTCCTGTGGATCTCCAAACACCAGCGGGTTCGCTGGTTCTCTCAGAGATGGCAGTCAGTGAATAGTACCGGCCAGGTTTGGGATTTTTTTTAAAGGCACAAAAATTATGGAATATGGATGGCATTATGAAATGGAAAAAGATGATGCTGGAAACTTGACCACGAGCTTCCAGAGATCCCTGCGCGGCTCATTTCTACCCCACAACCCATTGTGAAAAACTTATCAAGAGGGTGGGTGGTGCATGGAATGCTGGGGTATCTACCCACGGTGCACTGCACATTGCAGCAACACAAGAATTGCTGGTGAGTACAGGCACTATACATATGCCCAAGCAATACATTATTTCAAAAGGCTTGATGATGTAACTTATGTTGACCAAAGTATATAGTGTGAGTTTTCTGCTGTATCCAGCAGAGTAATATACAAGTGTTTTTCAGGTAAATTAAGTAAACATGGTTAAGGTCCTAGTGGACCTCCTAGAGCATTCTGCTTTTCTGTCTCCTTGATTAACGAAGACTGTGTTCAGGAAATAGATTAATTATATCATGATCCATTTGGGCAGCAAAGGGGGAAGGGAATATGTGTTCAAAAAAACCAGAGACAAATAAAGTAGTTCAAACAGGGGCACTTACAAACTTAATATAACTCTGCCCTATAGTGATGCAATGCAGTAACTATATGATTAGGCTTAAGATACTTTAAGTTTATGATCACAGATTATATTAAATTAATTTTAAAGAAGTGAAGTGGAGGCTTCACCCACTCCCTTTTTTCCCTTTCCCCTCATGATGTCACTGCATGTCATACTTAAGGTTGTTTAGGGCCTTAACTGTACATGTCTGTACCTTAATGTGTTTGCATTTCTTTTAGTGCAGCTTATCTCTGAATTATCTGGATTGCAATGCTTGGTTTTGGAATAATTACAACATTTTCATAACTTTTTACCATTCAATTTCTAATATAGAAGGTTGATACTCTCAATCTAAACTCGATTTCAAAGTAGCTCTTTGGTAATTCTGTTTTTCATTTTTTAAAACAAATTTAATATATGATTACCAACAATAAAGCCCAAGAAAATGATGCCTCACAATTTCTAATGATGTGAAGATATCATTATAAAATTTTAAAATTTTATTTGAACTTTTAAGGGCAGACCCACTGGCACACCAGTGCAATATAAAGTAGCCAAAACATACTAGTGAATCTGACCCGTAGTTTTCAATTGATCTATTGTTTTAGAGAGTTGTGTTACTGAGTCTGGCACTGTGTGAAAGACGAGTTGCAGTGGTTACGTGCCAAGGCCCTGAGTCCCAATGCCTTTGAAATGTCAGGGGTTTGGCACTGCTTCCTACATGCACAGTAGAGCGAAGGCAGCAGTGCTTGGAGAGCCTTTTAAGCAATGATGCCTAAATCAGCATGTGACCCTGGAATCTTTAAAGAGCAGTGACAGTTGGGCCAAGTAACCTACCAAAGAGAACTCATGAGACATGTGTAGTCTAAAACCACTGAGTCAATACAACCAATAAAATTGTTGCAGTACGTGGGTACATTAGCAGGAGTGTTTTAAGAAAGGTGTGAGAAATAATTCTGCCCCACTCCATGTTAATTAGGCCTCAGTCGAAGTCTTGTGTCTAGTTCTGGGCTCCACATTTCAGGAAAGATGCAGACAAACTGGAAAAAATCCAGAGAAGAGCAATAAAAAATGTTAAGTCTATTGACCTCTTAGGGAAGATTAAAAAAACCTGGTTTGATTAGTCTGGAGAAAAGAAGACTGAGGGGAGACACAGTAATAGTTTTCAAGCAGATAAAAGGTTGTTACAAGGAGGAGGGAGAAAAATTGGTTTCCTTAACCTCTGAGGCGAGGACAAGAAACCATGGGCTTAAATTGCAGAAAGTATGGTTTAGGCTGGACAGCACGAAAAGCTCCCAACTGTCAAGGTGGTTAAGATCTGGAATAAATTGCCTTGAGAAATAGTGTCATCTCCATCACTGGAAATTTTTAAGAGTGGGTTAGACAAACACCTATCAGTAACAGTCTAGATAATACTTAGTTCTGCCAGGAATGCACGGGCTGGACTAGATGACCTCTCAAGGTCCCTTCCAGGCCTACAGTTCTATGATTTCAAATTAGCTGCAAAGGAAGGTTGCTGGTTAGTTGGATTACCATAATTACCCACTGAAGTTTTGACCTGAACCTGTCTCCACAATGCATAATCACAACAATTAGATGCAACAGATTTAATTAATTAGCTTAGTTAAAACCTATTTCTTATAAAAGCCATTAATTAGGAAGAACATAATAAAAGGGTTGGAAGGGACCTCCTGGGTCAACAGGACCAGTCCTGTGTCATCACAGACAACCATGCCATTTAATCCCATCAGGGGAGCCGAAAGCCTCCGAGGCCCTTGGGCAAGGTAGGGAGGGCCTGCTCTGTGCTCTCAGAAGGGGCAGGGCCTTGTGTAGAAGGTATGGGGCTGGGCTTCAGCCAGCCCTCTGTGCCACCCAGAGCATGGCACGCCCCACCCAGTCCTCAGAGCTGCATGGGGCATGATGTATGGCACTCAAACAGAAATATAAAGGGCCTGGGGCTCTGGCCACCACTGCTCCCACAGTAGCTGTGGTGTCAGGGAGGAGCCCTCGGCTCTTTTGAATTGCTGGGCCCTGGGGCAACTGCTCCCTTTGCCCTCTGTCGACAGGCCTGAGTCCCATTCATGAATTTACCTTACTGTATCATAAATCCAGTTAGGTTTCTTGCCCCCTGCTGCTCCCACAGAGTCATAGATTCTAAGGCCAGAAGGGACCACTGTGATCACCTAGTCTGACATCCTGTGTACCCCACACTATAGAATTTCCCCAGAATAATTCCTAGAGTATAGCTTTTAGAGAAACATAACATCTTGATTTAAAACTGATCCGGGACGAAGAAACCACCACAATCCTTGGTAAATTGTTCCCAATTGGTTTATTACTCTGACTGTGGAAAATTGATATTTCCAGTCTGATTTTCTCTAGCTTCAACTTCCAGCCATTGGCTCATAATATACTTTTCTGTAATAGATTTAAGAGTCCATCATTACATATTTGTTCCCTAGTAATAGAGATGTAGCCGTGTTAGTCTCGTCTAGCTGAAACAAAAAACAGGACTATGTAGCACTTTAAAGACTAACAAGATGGTTTATTAGGTGATGAGCTTTCCTGGGCCAGACCCACTTCCGAGGAAGTGGGTCTGGCCCAGGAAAGCTCATCACCTAATAAACCATCTTGTTAGTCTTTAAAGTGCTACATAGTCCTGTTTTATATTTGTTCCCTGTGTTGGCAGCTGTAGGCAGTAATCAAGAGACCCCTTAACTTTCTTTTGTTAAGCTAAATATATAGAGCTCTTTTAGCCTATCACTGTAAGTCATGTATTCTAATCTTTTAATCGTTCTTGTGTCTTTTCTCTGCACCCTGTCCAATGTATCAACATCCTATTTGAACTGTGATAATTTTACCATTTCCATCTAGGATTATTATTAAGCATTATTATAATTTTTTTACTAATATACTTAAAATCTTTTTCTTATTGTACTTAATTCTGTTGTCCATAAATTTATCATTGTGTCTCTTTGATTTCCTTATCAGTTTCCTCCCTTTAATAGTTAGAAATTTCTTAATTTCCATCTTAAATTTACTCATGGGCAGTTTATACTCTTATATTGTCCTTTTGCTTAAATAGTTCCATATTCCCCCAATGTATTTTTAGTCAGAAAGTGTAACCCCGCTCTCAGTCTTCATTTTATTAGGCTAGACAAACCAAATTCCTCCACTTTCCTGCCATAAAATAAGCCCTCCATTTCCCAATCATCCTAGTATCTTTTCTCTGTACTTTTTCAGACTGAATTCCTCTTTCTTGAAGATGTGTGACCAGTATTGCACACAATATTCCAGGAGAGGCTTACCAGTGCCTTGAACAATCCAATTAACACAGCTTTATCTCTCCTGGAAACATTTCACCTGATACATTATGAGATTACATTTGCCCTTTTCGTTGCTGTGTCCCACTGGTGACATAGTCATCTGTGATCAGCCAATATATCCAAGTCTTTCAAGTCTTCTCCTATTGTTTCCAGTCCCTGTTTTCTAACATACATTCTTGTTATTATTCCCTAAATATATAATCTTGCCCTTTGCACTATTAAATTCATCCCATTTCTATTAGTCCAGTCATCGAGGTCATCCAGTTCTTCCTGTATGGTATTCTGATACTCTCTGTATTGACAATGTCTCCTGGCATTGCATCATCAGCAAATTCCATTAGCCTATGCTAACTTTTTATACCCACATCACTAATAAAAGCTAAGATTGGTCCCAAGATCAATCCATGAGAAATTTCATTAGCAACCTCCCTCCTGCCTCACAGTTCCCCTTTCAGCACAATCTATAGTCATCCCCCTTTTAGCTAGTCCTTATTCATGCTATAGTGTTTGTACTAATCCCTATGTTTTCCAACTTAACTACTATTTTCCCATGTGGCACAGTATCAGATTCTTTACTGAACTTTATAACATGAAAAAGTGGAGGTGTCTGTGTTATTATTAAGCTAATTCCAGACAAAGAAAAGACTGACACATCTGTACATAGTCTCATAGGATGTAGTTTTAAATTATATTTAACTCATGTACTAATACATGAATTTATTTGTAAATTCCTTTTATGCAGGAAGAATAAGTGCTATACATTTAGAGAATTTATTCTGTGTTATTCCTTGAAACAAAGTGGTTTAAATACAGCATGGAACTCAGCATTAACTATGAAGTCATCACTGGTGTCTCCATAATTAGCTTCAGTAGGCTGACAGGCTTGAGCCAGTGCTCACTAACATGCATAAAGGCTCCGCAGTCTGTCTCCATATATTTGTGTATGTGTGTCTGTATGCAGTTGGTGGCCAGCAGAAAAGATTAATTTCCTCTGATTTATAGAATCACAGAATCATAGAGCTGGAAGAAACTCAGGAGGTCAAGTCCAGCTGCGTGCCCAAGGCAGGACCAATCCCAACTAAATCAACCCAGCCGGGGCTTTGTCAAGCTGAGACTTAAAAACCCCTAGGGATGGAGATTCCACCACCTCCCTAGATAACCCATTCCAGTGCTTCACCACTCTCCTAGTGAAATAGTTTTTCCTAATAGCCAACCTAGACCTCCCCCACTGTAACTTGAGACCATTGCTCCTTGTTCTGCCATCCATCACTACTGTGAACAGCGTCTCTCCATCCTCTTCGGAACCTCCCTTCAGGAAGTTGAAGGCTGCTATCAAATCCCCCCTCACTCTTCTCTTCTGCAGACTAAACAAACCGAAATCCCTCAGTCTCTCCTCATAGGTCATACGCTCTAGCCCCCTAATCATTTTGGTCGCCCTCCGCTGGACCCTCTCCAATGCGTCCACATTCTTTCTATAGTGGGGGGCCTAGAACTGGACACAATACTCCAGATGTGGCTTCACCAGAGCCGAATAAAGGGGAATAATCACTTCTCTAGATACTGGTAATCTTTTTAAAAAACTTGTCATGGGCTTTCTTGACAAAACAGCCAAGGCCTGTAACTTCTTCTGTCCATGCATTTGTTTCTCTTTACACTTGGTCTGCCTTCCTGTGGCTGCATCTCTTTGTCCTCACTTTTTCTTTTATCATATCCACACAAAAGCAGGTGTGGGAAAAGTTTGTGGAAAGAGATGTCTGAGAGGGTAAGTGGAAGGAGGGGAAAGAGAAAAGAAGATGGCAGTATACAACTGTCTCTTCTCTACACTTTCTTCTGTAAGTCCAGATGTCTTCTCAGCTGTAGTTTATGGCTCTCACATTTAAATTCTACTGTAAAAACTTCACTGAGAGTGCTTTAATATCTCCCATTATGAAGTGTCAGATTAAAGGGGCCATTAGGCCATGAACTGCGACAGAAAAGAGAGCAGGAAGCACAAGAGGCTGGGTGCAAGAATAAGAGTTTCAAGAACTCCAGGGAACTGGTATGGGGTGAGGAAAAAGTCAGAAAGGAAGTAGTTTAACAATAACTATGGTCAAATTAGTAAAGAACAATGCTTTATAGTATGCTTCCGCCCCCCATTTCCTCATATTCTTCTAAAAGGGACATTTTCTTTTAAAGATATTATAGATAATATGAACCCCAAAAGCATATCTTGAAATGTTGTCTTTAAAAGGTAAATCATGGAAACTTTAGAGTCATAGTGGTTGTAGTAATAATAACAAAACCAATGACATCAATACACCACAGGGTGTGCATTATTAGATAGATGAAGGCATATAGCCCGGTACCTGAACTGTGTGACAACAGCTTCACAATGCACACCCTAGTGTAACTTATTACTATGTCTGGAAAATTAGAAGAGAAAGGACTATCTTAGAACAATAGTTCAAGTCAATACAGAGGTCCTGAATGAAGTGGGAGATATGGCATTTACAGTCCCTTCTGGACAGCAGTCAATATCAAACATCACACTTAAACTGTCACTATTTGACCTGACAAACTTTCTTCAGAAGGACCAGAAGTAGAGCTAGCCAAGTTACCTTGCATTTCAAAAGAAGGTCATGTGCAGGTCACCGGCAGATGGGAATGTATGTTAAAAATGCCTAGTATGAATAAACATGGACATTTCTAACCTGCTTAGACATAATATATAGATGCAAATTAAAAATGGTGCTGATCAGTTCAGATAGGAACCCACTGAAAAAAATCTTGAGGAACAAAAGGGAGACATTTGTTTTGTTTTTGTGAAAAAATACAAGAAAGGAGAAAACTGAGACTTATACAGTCAGCAATATATGTTCTAAAAATGCAATTTCCGGATTAATAACAAAGACACTGTTCTAGTTCAGTAGTTCCTTTAGGACGTGCGCTTTTGACCCATGCAACATATTGTGCCCCATGGCTCTTAGTTGAACTGTGACTTAGCTGTGCCTATTTTTTTAAAATGTGCGATGTCTATTAAAACTAGCTGATGCTTGTACCAGGCCCCCAGTGGAAATGAAATAGGTGTCTCAGTGGAATGTCCATTGGTTAAATATTAAAGGATCAAACTTTAATATTTAAGTGTGTACGCAGTGTATTACAAATAAATCCCATCTGCATATTCCAAGTTAGTTCTTCACTCTCATGAAAGCACGTCCTTTCCCCCTTATCTCTAATTAACTAGATGAAATAGTATTTCAAGAATATACCTGATATGAAAGATTCAATGTTTTCAGTGATTATATATCTTTGCTCCAAGGCACTTATTAATTTGCTTAAAAGTCCATGCATCCTTTCACAGATTGTTTTAGCACATCATCTTATCTGTCCATGTCTGAATAAAGTACTCTGGAAAAAAAATGAGTGAAAGATAAAGTAATCCAGCTTGCTCTACATTATAAATATTACTATTTTCATTTTATGATTGAGTAACCATAAAAATGACATAAGAGAGTAGAGAGAGGGTGATGGAAAACAGCAGATGACAGGAGACCTGAAATATGCCACCGGGGGGTCAGATGCAGTAACCTGATAGACAGAGCAAGCAACCTTTCCCCTTCACACCAGTGTGAGCTTTCCACTCCTGTATTCTGTTTTGCAAGACATGGGAGTGTGAGAGTAGTTGCAAGGAAAAATAACAGTAATGTTGTCTTAAACTGTTTCCCGGGGCCTATAACTGACTGGGAAAAGAGAACATGACAGACCAACAGTGACAGCAACACCAAAGTGCTTGAATCTGCACCATCAAACTCATAGACTCATAGATTTTAAGACCAGAAGAGACAATCATGATTAGCCATCTGACCTCCTGCACATCACGACCACAGATCCTTATCCACCTCCTCCTGTAATAGACATGGAATCTTGGGCTCAGTCACCAAAGTCCTCAAACCTTGATTTAAAAATTTCAGATTACAGAAAATCCATCATTTATTCTAGTTCAAACCAGCAAGTGACTAACATAGAGCAGAGGAAAATGACAAATGTCCAGGGTATTTGTCAAGCTAACCTGGAGGAAAAATGCTTCCCAACCCCATATGTAGCATTCAGTTAGATCCTGAGCGTACAGCCAAGACTCACCAGATCTTTATGGAGCTTCTTGTTATTTCACTTTATTGCTCAGTTTGCCCACATGGCTGAGCAGCTGAAAAGTCAGAGAAAAATAACTGAATCATAGGGTAAAGCAGTTAGGCATTGAAAATCTGCCAGTCTGAACAAAGAGAGAAGGAAAAGAATTGAATTGTGTATGTGGAGGTACATGGGGCAATCTGAACAAAAAGAAGGAAAAGAGGAGGCCAAAAGTGACCTAGGAAGAAGGGTGTGTTAGTAACCAGTAATCTTTTATGTTTTTTGTATGTTAAATGCTCATAATTGTTTTATACGTTAACAAAATTATTTCTATAAATAATTATAAATTTAGTCTCCTGTTCCTAAGAAGTTGAAATGGTCTGTCCTCAAATTGAACCAAGGGTGTCAGAATGCTCAGGAATGTACATAATTAAGTATTGGACCTCAAAACTCATGAAGGGAAACTACAGAAGTATGTTATAATAAACAAAACTGGATAATTGACAAGTGGGTGCTTATAATCCAAATATGTTCTATAATTGATAAGGGATATTTGCTATTGCAGATGTTTTCCATGATTTGTGATATAATGACCTATTGAAAGATGTGCTACTCATTAGAAAGTGCTTACTACAACAGCTGTTCATAATAATTTTTGAATTACAAATGTATTTAGTCAAACACAAAAAGTAAGATATCATACACGAAACTCCATAAGTAATGAAATAAACTGAGACATTAAAAAATTCTGGAAAAGTAATTTTTCCCTACAAAAAGGAATTTCTTTGTCTCAAACCCTATAAAATTAAAGAGGCTTTTAGAATTAAATTGAGAATAAGCACTGTCAGCATTCCACCTGTTACAGGGGACATAAAAGTGTGCATCCTTTCACCAATCACAGAAGGTGGTAAATCAAGTTTTCTTTCTATACACTATATTAGAAGATGTACCCAGTGTTGCTTGGGTCCTTAACTCAAATAAGTTTTGTTTTTCTTCATTTAAATCATTGTTCTGGTATAGGGCTGGGGGTAAGGGGTTCAGTATGCAGGCTGCCCTAGGGAGAGTGGACAACCCCAGCCCTCTCTCACTACAGTAGTTTGGGGCCAGGTGAAAAGCACCTGTCTATGGCTGCTGTGGTTGCAGTGGGCACACGTTGGAGAAGGGTGCATGTCCCTCAGCTGGGGGACAGACAGACACACGGACAAACTCTCTCATGTATGTATAGTAAATAGCTGCCCCTTTCTCCACCCCTGACTCCTGCTGACCCATTGGGGTTATAGCTGTCCTGGTTTCTACCTCTGGCCCTGTGCTTTTTCCCTCTGGTCATTCTATAGTATAACTGTCCCTCCTACCAGACCCCAGCCCACATGGAGACAGTAAAAGGTCTGGAAAAGTATATTTAAGAGATCCCTGAATCTGCTTCAGCTTCCTGACAGCCTTCCACACCGTCAGATGGAAACATTTTAATATAGGGTTTTGATAATAACTGTATGACAATACCAAACTTCCCAATATGACAATACTTTTACATTTGAAACTTCATAGACTTTGGCCTAAGTGAGGATATTGCAAAGGTCTATAAAGTCTTGACTGGTGCGGAGAAGGTGAATAGGAAAGTATTTAGTCTTTCTCATAACACAAGAATTAAGGGTCACACAATGAAATTAATAGGCAGCAGGATTAAAACAAACAGACAGTGTTTCACAGAATACACAGTTAACTTTGCCAGGGCTGTAGTGAAGGCCGAAGAAATAAGTGAGTTAAAAAATAACTAGATGAGTTCTTGGAGGATAGGTTCATTGATGGCTATTATCCACAATGCACAGGGATGCAATGCCATGCTCTGAGTGTTCCTGACTTGTGTTTGCCAGAAGCTGGGGGTGGGTGACAGGGGAGGGATCATTTGATGAGTGTGTATTCTGTTAATTCCCTCTAAAGCACCTGGCATTGGCCAGTGTTGGAAGACAGGATTCTGGGCTAGATGGACTGCTGGTCTGAAATTCTTAGTTCATCCTTAAGGGTATGTCTAGACTACATGCTTCTGTCGGCAGAGGCATGTAACATAGGCTACCCAACATAGTCAATGAAGCGGGGATCTAAATATCCCCAGCTTCATTAAAATAAAAATGGCCGCCACGCTGTGCCAGCTCAGCTGATTGTCGGCACAGCGTGGTAGTCAAGATGTGGATCACTCGACAGGGGAAGCCTTTGTCGACCGCTCCTGTAAACCTTGTTTCACGAGGCATAAGGGATCGGTCGACAAAGGCTTCCCCTGTCGACCGATCTGCATCTTGACTGCTGCGCTGTGCCAACAATCAGCTGAGCTGGCACAGTGCGGCGGCCATTTTTATTTTAATGAAGCTGGGGATATTTAAATCCCCGCTTCATTGACTATGTCGGATAACCTATTTTACATGCCTCTGCCGACAGAAGCATGTAGTCTAGACATAGCCTAAATGTGGACTGAAACGCAGCATCCCTTAATAATACAAATATTCATACATTTTCAACTTAAATTTAGTTTGCCTAGACTTGTAAATGAATAACTGAAGACTTTGTTCTTTGGATGAGTTTTCCTGAGCTTTTACAGCATTGGTAAAAATAACACAAGCCGATTATCAGTGGAATGCCGAGTAAAAGAAGAACAAGTGTGTTGAGTTCCTCATGTCCATCTGTAATTTAGCTGGGATCTTTTCTAATCTTTGGCAGTTTAAAACTACTGTACAGCCAAGAGCTGGAATCAGTAAGACCCTCTGAAGAAATTCCAAACTGTGTGATACACATAATGAGCTTAAACAGATTTAGCTTAGAATAAATTGTTAATTGACAGCATATGACTGGCTAAAATCACACAGCTGTTTTACAAATCATTCAGACAAGCAGTTCTAAATTAATACACATCTAATTCATTATTTATGTAACAAATTATCTCCTGTTGCAGTTAACAATAAAAAGAAACTCTTCCAAATGGGTCATTTTTGTTCTCAACCATACAATGGAGTGACATCATAGGAGAAAGGAGGCAACTGCTCAGAGATTTTTCACCTCGGATTTGAGCTGGCCCCTCCCTCGTAACAGACGGAAAGGACAGAAAAAAAAATCAGCATTTACCCAACTGTTTAGCTATATTTATTTTTTGCTGCCTCCGTGCCCACAGCAGCAGTAATGTCCCCAGAGCTCCTGAGCCTGTTTATTTCCCACCTGCTACCTGTCCAACTGAAGCAGCACTAATTGTCCCAGAAGGTTTTGCTCCTGCTAGTTACAGCAGGGGGAAAAAACCAACAAAACAAAACAAAAAAACCCACTCAAACCCTCGTGGGGCTGCATCATGGACACTGCAGACAACAGGTTGGGATACTCTAGGAATACAAATATAAAACTTGGACTTCCAAGGACATAGAGATGGAAGGGAATATCTAGATGGAAGAGCAAGAGCAATATTAAACAGGGAAGGGTAAGTGGCAGCATTTAGGAGATGCCTTCTTCCAGACTCACTTTTTTGACCTAGTTATCTGCTAGTTTGATTCTCATGCATTTAGTTGTGTTTCTGAAGGAGGTTCCTGGTGTTATTGGAAGGAGGTGCTTATCCATTTCCCAGTACTTCTCTCCTGAGGAAGGCCCACTTCCCTTCTTTAAAGTTTATTTCCAAAATGCATACTTTTCATCATATTTGTTCCAGAGAAATTCTTCCTGTTTTCTGGTTTGCATCAACTGGAACTGTTTAGAAATACAAATAATTGCATAGCACACAGTTATAGCACCTGAACAATTAGTCTGAGATAATACATACCACAACATTTGTTAACTTTAAATTAAGTTATAGATAGATAGATAGATAGATAGATAGATTTAAATACCAAAGGACAAGATTGTGTGTTGGTTCGATATGACTGCACAGGGAAATAAACACTTCACTCCTCCCCCCCTTGCAGCCAGGTAGGACATATATACAACACTATATGGAACTGGGACAGAACAGTGATTGTGTTGCCAATAGCTCCCATCACCTATGACAAAGAGATGAAGAGTGATGTTTCCTGACCCCACACACTGTCCAGAGGGGAAGACCAGACACAAAGAGAAGAGTAAACTGTTCCCAGTAAACCAACCTTTTCCCCATGTTGGAGGAAGAGGGGAGAAGCAGGAACTCTGTCTGGGGCAGCACCTTTTTTTCCTTACGCAGGGCCGTATCACTCAACCTGCCAGGCCCAAATGTGAAATGCAATGTGTGACAAAGAACCCATATGAGTAACCAAAAAGTATTCATTTAGGAAACTTTCAATGTTGGGGGGTTCCCTCTTTTAAAGAAAGTAATTCATTTTGAGCCTTAATTTGTAAGACTTTATTTCTGAAGTACATATCTGTAAACAATAAGGGTATGTCTAGACTACATGGCTCCGTTGACGGAGCCATGTAAACTAGTTTACCTGGCATAGGCAAAGAGGCGGGGATTATTTAAATTATTTAAATCCCCGCTTCTTTGCCTATGCCACGTAAACTAGTTTACATGGCTCCGTCAACGGAGCCATGTAGTCTAGACATACCCTTCATGTGACAGGGCCACATATCTGTGAGGAACATAAATAAATTTGGAACTAAAATAAATGACATCCCACTGAACAGAATCATAGACTATAACTCCAGCATGGACTGCCATGATCATCTTGTCCATTGGTTCTCAAACTGTGGTCCGTGGACCACTAGTGGTCCACAGCCACCTTGCAGGTGGGCCATAGCTCAAGGCTCAGCCCCCTCCTCCCACAGATGGGAGTCCATGCTGGCACTCCAGCCACACAGTACCCATCTCTGGGAGGTTGGAGCACGAGTGCCAGCTTCCCATTGCGGGGGGGGGGGGGGGGCAGGAGGAGAACCCTGAGCCTCACGGGCTGGATCTGGCTTACAGGGGGAAGCAAGAGGCTTCCTGTGATGCCACTCCCTCTTAGCCCAGCTGGGGGCATGGCAGCAAGGAAACTGCTTGCCTGGAGGATTTTGCTGCTGCGCCCATTGGCCAGAATAATTTGAGAACCATTGATGTAGTCTGACCTCCAGCTTAACACAGGCCATTCAATTTCCCTGCATTGATTCCTATTGGAACTAGTGGATATCATGTGCATGAGATTCATGTGAGCCGAACATCTCTATCTAGTTCATGGCAATTAGTAAGAATCAGTAATTCCCAGTTTTTAGATCAGTGGTTCTCAAACTTTTTGGCATGCAGCCCACCCCACTCCATGCGGAAACACAGACCATGAGCCAACCTCCCATGATGATGAAGTTCCTTCGCTTATTTCTGAATACCTTAAATACTAAATTATGCATATTAGGCTAGTGGAGCATAAAAAGTTAAATATGCAGCTATAACATGAGGGAGCATATATAACTGGAAAGAAAGGAAATATTAATCAAAATCATAATAATAAAAGGATATGTCTACACTTGCACCCTAGTTCGAACTAGGGATACAAAGGCAGGCATTCAAAATAGTCAATGAAGCGGGGATTTAAATATCCTGCGCTTCATTAGCATGATCTTGCCAACGCGCTAGTTCAAATCACAGTGATTTGAACCAGGAAGTGCGCGCTGGGATGCATTAGTTCGAACCAAACCCCTTGGTTTGAACTAACGTTACTCCTCAAAAAATGAGTGCTGGCGCGCACTTCCTGGTTCGAATCAGCTGTGATTTGAACTAGTGCGCCGGCGAGATCATGCTAATGAAGCGCGGGATATTTAAATCCCCGCTTCATTGACTATTTCGAATGCCTGCATTTGTATCCCTAGTTCAAACTAGGGTGCAAGTGTAGACATACCCAAACAGATTAAGTGCTTTAACTTTATCATATTTGTTTATCAAACTTTGTTTTAAATAAGTAAAATATTAATTTAATGTCCAAAACAAAAGGTTTCAACATTGTCTCTATTTATGGCAGGGGTGGAGAACCTTTTTTGGATCAGGGGCCACTGACTCACAGTAAAATCAGTCAGAGGCCACACAAAGAGAGAGGCAATCCCCACAAACACAACAACCCCCCCCCAACCCTCACAGATGTGGCCCCCAGCTGATACACCTCACTCCCCTGGTGCTCCAGCCCCACGGGGGGGAGGAGGGGAGAGGGAGCAGAGGGAAAGGGAGAGGGGATAGGCCAGACTGACTCTTCTGGAGTCCAAGGGTTATTAGATTTTGTGAGCCCTCCTAGGCTCTGGGGTGGGGCCAAAAATGAGGGGTTCAGTTCGTGGGAGACAACTGCCAGGGAGTGGATAGGGATGGGGTGCAGGAGGAGGTGAAAGTGGGGAGTCTGGGTGGTAGGTAGGGTGCTGGAGCAGGTTGGAAGTGGGGGTCTTGCCAGGAGTTTGGGTGCAGGAGGGGGTGAGGTCTGGCCAGGAGGGAGAGTGCAGGAGCAGACTGGGGGTGGGGGGTTTGGATGGGAGAGAGGGTGGGTGCAAGATCGGGCTCGGGGTTTAGAGTCTTAGAAGGAGAGGGGTCCATGAGGATGACGTGGGATGAGGTCTAGGCATGATGGGGCACTTACTTTGCTCCACAACCCCCACTGCTCTCAAGCACCACATCCCAGGCACTACCTACCACTGCTCCCATTGGCTGTGAGTCCAGCCAATCAGAGCAGTGGGGATAGCCTCCAGGCAACCAGTTTCCTCACTGCCACTCCCACAGACAGGGTGAGGAGGAGCAGCATCTCATGAAGCCACTTGGCCCCTATGCAAGCCCGGTGGGGCTGGAGTGCCTTCATGGGCTCCCAGCTGCAGAGGGATAGGTGGAGCTGAGCCTTGAGCCACGGCCCACCTGCAAGGTGGCTGTGGACCACTAGACTGCAGTTTGAGAACCACTGTATTAAAGTGATGATTCATGATTAATCAAAGCAAAATTGTTACGGTTGTTTTTTAAAGCCCTGTATCATTTTACTCCATGAAGATTCTCCTCCCTGATCAGACCTGTGCTCCATTTTTTAATCAAAATGAAAACATGAGAACTAAATACATTAAACTGATACAATTTTTAGAAAACCTTTGTTGTAGTCCACTTCATAGATTAAGCAATAACAAGACCAAAGCAAGTATGCCTTTAAAAAAAAAATCCAATCTTGATTTTAAAATTGCCAGAGATGGGGAATTCACCTGAATCATTAGCAAAATGTTCCAATAGTTATTACTCTCATTGTTAAAAATCTGTGCTCTATTTCCAGTGTGGATTTGTCTATCTTCAACCTCCAATTAACACTGCTCTACATCCAAAATGCTTCTGAAATAAATGTAGTCAAACTTTACTAATTCTGGGTCACTGAGAACGAAAATGATGCTTCAAATTGTTGATTGGCTCTAGTTTTCAAGATATGCTATTGGGTCAGTATATATGACCCTTGACTTGGGAATGGCAGAGGATAAGTGAGTTATAAAGGGAAGGGATCTCAATTTAAACCAGAAATGACTAAAATACATCTTTGACTGGATCTATGAATAAATCTATGACTGGGTTTGGACAGTACTTGCTTTTTAGGCAAAATAATGAATGATGCAATCTGAAGCTGGTATTGCGTCATACGTGATATGAATTGCATCATGTTATTCCTAGAAGATATGGGTGATGCAATCATAACGAAGCTTACATCACTCTGCTGAACAGATTGCCCTATATCAGCTCTAGAAATCATACAGTGTTGTGCTCTCTTATTTGTCAGTGTTTGATTTTGCAAAGGGACACATTTCTGTTTAGCCAAAGTGAGCAGAGATGCCTCATACTTGTGTGAACAGTGCAGATAACTTCTGCTATGTTTGTGGTGAAGTGACTTTTGCATCACAAAAGCGCAGTATAAGCACTATGGTTAAGAAAGCCTATCACCTTTATTTTGGCTGCAAAATTGGAGATCAGGACAAGAGGTGGGCCCTACACATATGCTGCAACACTTGTGCAACAAATCTTCGCCAGTGGTTGAACAGGAAAAGGAAATCTATGCCTTTTGCAGTGCCAATGATTTGGAGAGAGCCAACAGATCATACCAACAATTGTTACTTCTGCATGGTGCCTCCAGTTGGGAAAGGTGTGTCAAAGAAGAAAAAGTGGACTGTGCATTATCCAAACATTCCATCAGCTATACGCCCAGTACCCCACGGAGAAGAACTGCCGGTTCCTGATGCACCAGAATCATTCTCACTTGAGTCAGACGAGGAAGAGGAAGAGGATGAAACTTCTGGTCCTGAACCATCAATGTCACAGGACCCACATTTTCTCCCATTCCTCCTCCTCTGAACAACACCTCATAACACCAGGTGAACTGAATGACCTTGTCAGGGATTTGGAACTACCCAAGAGTAAGGCAGAGCTGTTGGGCTCCAGACTACAGCAGTGGAATCTCCTGGCAGGTGATGTTAGGGTTCCCATGTTCCGTGACCATCAAAAGGATCTTGTCCCATTCTTCTTCATGGAAGGTGATCTTGTAGCCTGCAACAACATCGATGGTGTGATGGCAGCCTTCAACATCATTCACGATCCAGATGAGTGGAGACTGTTCATTGATTCATCGAAGACGAGTCTTAAAGCTGTTTTGCTGCATAATGGCAATGTTTTGCCATCAATTCCAGTTGGTCATGCAGTCCACATGAAGGAAACCTATGACAACATGAAACAACTTTTGAGGTGCATAAACTATGACCAACATCAGTGGCAGCTTTGCGGCGATTTGAAGGTTGTTGCTCTCTTGCTTGGTCTGCAGACTGGATACACAAAGTACTGCTGTTTTCTCTGTGAATGGGATAGTCGTGCAAGAGATTCCCACTACATCAAGATAGATTGGCCACTCCGACAGTCATTGGAGCCTGGGAGGAAAAGTGTTCAGCATCCACCACTTGTTGAATCAAGGAAGATTTTGTTACCACCCTTACACATCAAGCTGGGTCTGATGAAGAACTTTGTCAAGGCCATGGACAAAACACAAGTAGCTTTCAAGTACCTCCGTGGAAAATTTCCAAGGTTAAGTGAAGCTAAGATAAAGGAAGGTGTCTTTGTTGGTCCTCAGATTCGTGAACTTCTTCGAGATGATGCATTTGACCATGCGCTGTATGGCAAGGAAAAGACGGCCTGGAAAGCCTTCCAGTTAGTGGCAATAAATTTTCTCGGAAACAGCAAGGCAGACAACTACAGGTTGTTGGTGGAAAACCTCCTCAAGGCATACAAAAGCCATGGTTGCAACATGTCACTAAAGATACATTTTTTGCACTCTCATCTAGATTTTTTTCCACCGAACTGTGGAGCAGTGAGCAACGAGCACGGCGAGCGATTTCACCAGGACATTGCAACAATGGAAAAACGCTATCAGGGCAAATGGAGCCCATCAATGCTTGCAGACTATTGCTGGACAGTGACAAGAGATGCTCCATTTAATGAATACAAGAGACAAGCCAAGAAGTGCCGAGTAGACACTGAATAGGACTAAACTATGTACATAATAGTTTTTTGCCTTTTGTTTCATAATAAATTTTATTTATATAACCCTTTTGCTGATTTTTAAAGTGTTACATAAACAGGACAGGTGAAATATTATCATGTAAAGCAACCATAAACACATGAAAAGACCTAGGTTTACAATTTATGATTAAAACTCTACTATCTACACAATATACATAGACGTAAAATGTAAAAACTTAAATATCTTGGAAACAGTAGCCAATCAGTTGTTTTAATTGTCATATTTGAATTCAGCACATCAAAATACATAATAAATAGCACACTTTATCTCTGAAGCAGACGACTTCTAAAAAATTGTAGACCAGTGTTATGGGATACAATTATATCTTTTTCTGTTAGAGTGAATAATGCACTGCTAATTTTTTTGTTCTACATATAGGTACTCTGAACAAGTCACTTCTTAACCTTCTCTTCGTTAAGGTAAGTGGAATGTCTGTTGCTATGAGGCATGTTTTCTAATGCTTTAATAATTCCTGTGGCTCTTCTCAGAATCCTCTCCTATTTATCAAGATTCTTCTTGAACTGTGGGGACCAGAACTGGACACAGCATTCAAGCAGTGGTCACATTAATGCCGAATACAGAGGTAATACAAGCTCCTTCTTCATATTCAATCATGTCTTATTTAAACATGAAACAATTGCATTAGCTTATTTTGGGCAAAGTCTCACAGTGGCGCTCACATTCATAGGATTATCCACCAGGAGGCCCAAGACCAAGCAATGCAGTTATCGTCTGCTGTGATGAGTTGGGGTGAATTCTCAATCATTGGAAATTTTTAAATCAAGATTGGATGTTTTTCTAAAAGCTATACTCTAGGAAATATCCTGAACCAGCTTGGTGGACAGCTGACCCTAGAATATGATGTATCAGAGAAAGAGCAGCCAATAATTGTACAGATGGCCAAAAATCAACAACGGAATGAATCTTTAATGCCACACAATCTTCCTAGATTATTTGAATGAATATCTGTATCTTTAGGGAAAAACAGTATCCCATAATAATAGAGAACCTACTGCAACTTCTGCATGATACAAGATCTTTATTTAGCACTTTTGATGAATAGGAATATTCCACCACAAGAGTACCAGAATAATTCAGTAATAGGCCCAGATAGGGCATAGAATCAAAGCCATGTTGGTGATGCTATAGCCATAAATAGTTGGAAACTGAAGAAAGAAGAAGGTAAAGAATCAGAGGAAACACGTGAGTTATTACAGACACTCATCAGAATATCAGTCAGCTCTGGAAAAGGGCACTCCAGTGTGGACCAAACCTTTGTAAAGACAGAGGAAAGGGTGCAAAGGAATCATGAGTTATGCAATGGCTTCTAGATCATAGTAGACATTGGTCAGAGAGTCAAATGCTATGAGGAAACTACATGCATCTATGAGCAAATAGACATGGTGGGGCAGTTTTATAAGGGAATGCTAGCTCTTTAAGAATACCCCTTTGCAGTAGATGGAATGAAGAGGGGTTCAGGAAATAGCTGGTAGCAGAAGGTTTATTTCAATTTGGTTTAAAATCATTTCCTTATTGAATAGGTGTAGAATCTAGCCTTTGTAAATCTAGCCTTTTGTGCCTCCATTCCTCATTTCACAATGGGATTATAACACCGCACACAGGGGTAGTGAAGATAAATTATTTAATATTTTCCAAGCATCTATGTACTATAACAATGAGAACTATAGAAAAATCGATGAGGAAATTCATAATCCTTTCTTCAGAGGAGGGTTGGAATCGTGTGCTTTAAATAAGGCCCAGGATCACATTTCAAACATTGTGGATAAAACAAAATATTGCTCACTAAATGGGCAACATACATGCAGTGAATGAGGCAGGGGTCCTGTCTGGTATATGATCATGTAATTAAAATTCTGTAGCATAATGCATGAACACAAGTGGGTTAGGGGCATGGGTTAATGTTATCCAGGAAATGTTAATTCTGGCATTTCCTTGCTTTGTGGCACTTGACTTCGCAACCTTAACAGTGTTCTTTTATTGTAGGCTTTTGTGTGGGTATAATTATATAGATGAGAATACTGATTTTTTTGTTCCAAAATAGAGCTTTTCTTCCTAGATGGTGAAAGTACTTAAAAAAATCTTTGTTAACCTTAAAGAGATCAAGATTAAATACAGAAATTATTGTCTCTGATATTATCTGATGGTTATTAGTTACTGATTTTGAGAGCAGAAATGGATAACGAATGATGAATGATTGATACCCACATTAGCACTATCGATTTAATGATCAACTGTGAGAATAATAGCCTTGTAGTGTAACAAGGGTGTGGGTATACACATGTGTAGGTGAAATAAAGGCTACTCATTTATTTATTTCCTACGGTAAAAAATAAAAAAAAATCTTGCTTCCTCTACTCAGCCTTACACTGCCAGTCAAATCAAACATATCATGAGTCTCTCTGGAAAGAGTCCAAATTGGCTTTGTTCTATGGTTATCAGTCTAGCACCTATAACCAAATAAAATAAAAAGTTAACTAGACAGTATTATGCCATCTAAGTAAGAAACAAAGAAATGAATATGAAATAGACTGTGATTCAAGTTTACTGTCTCTTGAATAACATGAGTTGCAATCAGAGAGTGCTCCAGAATAGTAACAGGACTTTCTAATCAGCGCCCAATTGCTTATTGAAAGCATAATATTTGAACCAGCGGTTTTATGGGTCAGAAGAGAGGCTTTTCTAGTTGCACAGATTTCAATGCTTTGTGCACAGTTTATTGAGTTAGAAAAGTGGGAACAGATTTTTTTGACAGTACCAATTAGCTCTTCTGTCCAGTGGTTCTTGCTGAGAATATCCTTATCCAACTAGCACTGTGTATGCAGCATGCAATTGCCTTAGAGACCATTTTGAGAATATTAACCATTTTCTTTTATCAGCTGTTTAGTTTCAGGTTATTTGCAATACAGATCCTTTAATATTGCCAAGCTATGTGTATAGTTCTACTGTATTTTCTCTTGAAGCTATTGATAGTAAAATATTGCCTGTATATCCTAGGCTACAGCAGGCAATGGGAAAAATCAGATTTTATTTTCTGCTGAACAATTTTCCCATACTTGGAGTTTGCAATCTTTAAAAAACAAACAAACAAACAAACAAAAAAAACAACCAACCCACACCAAGATCACAACAGATTTTTTTTTTTAAGTAGAATTTTAAAATATTACCTCATGAGTGAATATCACCAGGTGAGTACTTTGAGTGAATCCAGCCAGGCCTGGGACATTTGGCCCCATCTTTTCTCTACTTTCTTCCCCTTCTGTCAGCTTCCAAAAGGTGTCTCTCCCTTCTGTCTGTCTAGTCCGAACAAGCTCCTGGGGAATCCTCTTCTGTCTTCTTGCTACAACCCATAACTCCCTTTCTCATTGAGGTTCTGACTTGTCTATTGCAATTTCCACCAATTTTGTAAATTTCCCTACACTCACCTCTTTATTTTGGCCTGTGCCATCTTAATAATTAGCCCTATTTTAATCTCCCAGTCCCCTGAGTTTTTCTTTTCCCAGTTTGTTCTTTCTTCCTGTTCAAGTCTCCCCACTTAGAATCCCACACATTTTGCCTCCACTATGGGCACACCCTCCATTATCTCCCATGTGCTCCACCCCTTAGGTTTTCTCCTCTGCTTTTCCCTGAAGCCTTGAATATTCATGGGGTTTAGGATGAGGACAGTTTTAATAGTTGCTGACAGTTAGCAATGCTGGACCAGGTAAGTCTTCCTTTTCTTTCTATAATGTAAACAGTTTAACAGTTTGGACCTGGTACTCCATTCCAGCCAACCTCCACACAGAGAAGGAAAAGAGGGGCAGGGAAGATGTGGGTTTACATGGTATTTCAGTTTTCATATTCTGAAGTTACTCATATGTCTACACTACAGAATTTTGTCAGAAAAATGGCCATTTTTCTGACAAAACTTGAGGACCGTCCACACTGCAATCGTGTTCTTCCATAAGAAAATCGAAAGAACAGAGGGGTTTTTCTGGCATTGGTAATCCTCATTCTACGAGGAAGAAGCCTTTTTGCAAAATAGCTCTTTCACAATGAAGTGAGTGTGGACGGGGAAGAGGGAAAGAGAGATACTAAGGGTATGGCTAGACTACATCTTTTTTTTGGAAAAAGCTATGCGAAATGCGATTCGCATTTTGTGTAGGTTTTTCCAATTCTTTTGTTGGAAGAAGTTTTTCCGACATTTGGCCTGCTTAGACTGGGCCAAATGTCGGAAAAAAATCCTCTTTCAGAAGTCCTTTTATTCCTCGTGGAACGAGGAATACAGGGGCTTCCAAAAGAGCGCAATTGCTCTTCTGCAAAAAAAAAAAAAAAAAAAAGCGTAAGAGCAAACGCGTTCCCTGGACACAGAACAGTTTTAAAACTGTGTAGTCTAGACGTACCCTATGTAATTATAAATATTAGGGGTAGAGGTGAAAGTTGGTTACATAAGAAATAGAAATAAAATCACAGTCTAAATTCCACAGTTTATCAGACTAAGCGAGATTTGAATCAAGCAATTTCTCATCCCACTGCATGTTTTAAGCAGTTCACACTTCTCAGTACACAGGCTGAATTCCTTGCTAAGCCTGGGATTAGTCTCTCTAGTTCAAGATCTTTTTTTTTTCAAGCATTCTTGCCACTTTCAGAATAACTGGGAGAAGAGAGAGGCCTTGGGCTGCTGTCACACTCTACAGTTAATCCCCCACCCCCACCCCATTCATTGGCATGGAAAGATATTGTCTCAAACATGGAGTTAGCTATTACATGTTCCATGTCCCCTGCTGACTCACTGGGTTAAGGAATTCCTATTCTTACATGCTTTGGAAGGGCCACACTAGAAGAGTAGATTCTCCTTAATGGGCCATCAACACGTGGCTGGCTTTTCCTAATGTAAATATTACTTGGAAGTGTTAGTTGTCTTTTTGTTGTCACCTAAAGGCCAGCTGTAGGCATTTCCCTGACTCACAACATATTTCACTACCACACAAATAGCAAAACTTCAAAACTGCAGATGCAATGGTAAAACATATAATTCAACAAGACAGTAATGTTCAACAGATCATGACTTCTCAAATGATCCCTCATAAGGCATACTTTGTACAAAATCATATGATAATCATAAAACAGTGGTGAAAAGGGGTCTGCAGGATGCTATTGTGAGGTATTGTGAGTATTCCACCCTTTTTTAGGTGCCTGGCTGTTGTGCTTTACTTACATGCTTGGAACCAGATTTTAAGTCAAGATGGAATTTGTCCATAGCTCAGATTGGCAGGGAGCATGGGTTTCTTTTTAACCAGTCTCTTCAGTATGGGACAGTCACATGGCTCACCTGCTGGGATCATAGTTTTATAGACTTTAAGAACTTTGCTTCTCTGATGGTTAAGAGACTTTGTCTAATTTCAAGCCTCAACTTGATGATGGCCAATTTAAATCCATTTGTTTTTGTGCCAATGTTGGTGCTCACTTTAAAGAACTCCTCTCCCTCCATCCCTGATATTTATCCTTCTCTGAGTTATTTATAGCACACAATCATATCTCCCTTTAGCATATGTTTTGTTAAGCTAAACAAGCCAAGCTTGAGTCTTCTCTTCTAGGGAAGGTTTTCTGTTTCTTTCTTCATCCTGGTCCAGCTCAAGGTCCAGTGTACTTCATAAGCAGCCCAGGGAACTACAAGTTGTGGATTACAAATGTGGAATGTTGGAAGAACTTCCTTGTTCCTACCAGGATGTTCCCTCTGCCTCCAAAGTAAGGTCTCATCACGGAATGAGCTGGGATCACATAGGCTGCAAGCAGGAAGCTGGTGAACTGTAATCCTATTCTGTGATCATTACAGAATAAAGCTTGGATTGTCTGAGTGGGTCTGGTCTGAAATGCATGTACACCGACACACAATGCAGAGCACAGAAGAGACTCAGGCTTAGTCTACCAAAGTTGTGTAAAAAGTCACAAGGCTTCCCCTATGTTATATAACCTCATATTGAGCTAGTGAACAGGAGGGGCTACATTAACCTCTCCTTTCTGCACCTGTTTCAGTCTGAATTAATCTCTCAAACATAGGAGACTAAAATAGCAGAAACTATTCAGATGAGTTCTCACCTGTGATTCATATAATGCTAATAACACTTCCCTACCTCTGCTGGAAATACTTCACCTGATGAATCGTAGGGATTGCATTAGCCTTTTTCATGGCCCTCATCACATTGGTGGTTCACAGTTATCCTATGATCAGCCAATACACGCAGCTCTTTCTCCTCCTTTGTTACTTACAATTAATATGTCTCCAGCTAATATAAAAAATGCATTCATTCCTAAATGCAAGATGTTTCACTTTGTGCTATTAAATATCATTCCATTTCTCTTACTCGAGTTTTCTAAGTTCTCCACATCTTCTTCTATGATATTCCAGTCCTCCTCTGTGTTAGGAATAGCTCTCAAATTTGTGTCATCCACTGATCATATAAGCATACTCCCACTTTTTGTCCCAAGGTAAGTAATAAAAATATTAAATTAGGTTGTCCCAAGACCTGTCTGTGAAGAACTCTTCTAGTGACCTCATTTTAGTCTGACAGTTCAATTTCCTGGGGCAGCCCCACTGTGGGAGGTTGATGGGGGAAATACTCCCCTCGATTTCCCTTACTCCTCATGACTGTGAGAAGGTCAAGGGGGGAGGTGCCATCAGTGTTCAATTTAGTGGGTCTTTATAGATCTGCTAAATCAAATGCCCGAAAATCAACCACCACAGTGAAGACAAGTCCTTTAGTGTGACTCATTATAGTTTCCCTTTAACCAGTTCCTTATCCACCTTTCACTTCTTATATAATTTGCCATCTTCCCCAATTTAATTAATAATTTCCCATGTGGCACTTTATCAAATACCTTAATGAAATCAAATGGATTAGATCTGCATTTTTTTCTAACTATCAGTTATTTTCTCAAAGAAGAGATAGGTTGGTCTGATATGATCTATCTTTTTTTTGTAACACCATGCATTTTCTCTCAATTACTTCTTTGTTCTTTCAAAATTTGTTCCAAGACCTTCCATATAAATGAAGTCAGACTAACAGTCCTGTAGTTTGCTGGATAACTTCTTTTCCAGTTCTTAAAAATACATATTATATTAGCAAGTTTTAAACCTTGAGTTTACAGAGTCATTATAAATCCTTGCTACTGGGCTTGCATTTTCATGTTCCAGTTTCTTAAATATTCTAGGAAGTTTATCCAGGCCCCCCATTTGGTCCCATTAAGCTTATTTAGTCTGACATCCTTTTTGGATGTAGCAATTTCTAATTCCCTATTCCCATTTCTATTAGCCACCATACCATAATTCCTAAACTCCTCATTACCTTTATTAAAAATGGAGGTAAAAGATTTGTTTAAATGTTGGGCCATGCCTAGTTTATCCTTAATCTCCACCTCATCCTCAGTACTTAGTGGTCTCACTGCATCTTCCCTTATTTCATTTATATTGCTAAGGAACCATTTACTATTTATTTTAATTTATTTTCAAGGTCCAACTCTTCTGGGCAATTCTCACTTTTTCTTTATATTTTCTGAATGTCAAAAGACAGCTTTCTTGCTGATACATCCTTTCTTCCATCCCTTTTAGGCTTCCCTGAGTTCTCTTCCCAGTATGAGATGTTTGTCCAGTTTGGTCTACACCACTTTCCTACAATTTTTTTCCTCTTGCTTGAGATGCAGGGTTCCATTGGGTTCTGCAACTTTGACTTAAAATAATTTCAATCATCTTCCACATTCAGATCTTCGAGTTGTTTAATTCTGTGCATTACCCTAAGTACTTCCCTTCATTTTTGAAGTTTGCTGATTTGACCACAAGGACCGTAGCTGCAGACGTATTTTTAATCCTTCCATTCAGTTTAAATTGAATTAGCTCATGATCACTTGCAACAAGGTTGTTCTCCACAGTCACTTTTCTATTAGTTCCTTACCAATACTGCTTACCAATACTAAATCTACAATGGCATCATCTCTTGTTTCCTCAATGATTATTTAGTGAAAAAAATATGTCATTTATCACACCCTGGAATATCCGGGTCCTACTACTTATTTTCCTTTCTATTAAAGTCTTACATAATTTCAACAATTAGTGTTTATTTCATTAAAAATATCAAAAAGGTCTGTATCTGTATCTAGACTGGATTCAGGGGATGCAGGCATGTTCGAAACACAATACCAGTGGAGACATTGTTACCTTTCTTCCCCAAAGTGATTTTGACCCAGACAAATCCATCTTATCCTCTTGATCACTTCTAATTTCTTTACAGTTTTCCTTGTCATTAATATGTAATGCTATTCCCTCACCTTTACTTTTATTTCTGTCTTTCCTAAACAGCACATGCCTTTCAATACCTGTACTCCAGTCATGACCACTGTTCCACCATGTTTCTATTATCCCTATATGTGGTTTCACTTCACCAGTAGTTATATTAACACCATTTTGTTATCCAGACTCTTTCCAGACATTTTGTAAGGTGTACAGACCTCTTAGTTGCTACTGGTTGGCTTCACCCAGATTCCTAACCCAATTAGGTTATTAGTAGTCATTCTACTGCCAGGATGGTCTGACTGTTGGTGCCATCAATGACACAGTCTTTCCTCTTGAGGTCTACTCTCCTATCCTCTGTTGTTCCTTTTTCTGTTGCTCCAACCCCTCTTATTTGATTTCTTTCCAGGTCAATATTCGAATCAGGAGCATTGATTGCATAAGCATCTCCCAGCCCTTGGGCAATTCTCACTTTTTTCCCTATACTTTCTGACTTTCATAAGTTAGCTTTCTTGCTGATCCATCCAAGCCTCAATGGTGCACAGCCCATCAACCCTTAGCAGGCATGATCTTGTTTATTTCCCAATTCTCATCTGAATGGGTAAGAGGTGGGCCTGTCTGGGCACCCATAATAAAAACATAGATCCTCATGGGGATGATGTGCCTTCTCCTCCAGAGTTAAATGACTGTGAGTCAGGTTGATTTGTGTGTGATCCAGGCTTGGTATGAGAGGCTTTGGCTCATCTTATAAACATGTGGGTGGCATCTCTTCCCCCCTCCCCACACACCTTTCACAGATAAGTGTCAATGCAAAGGGACAGATTAAAAAAGGCATCCAAGATGGAGAGTTTCACAGTGTAAGATAACTCATCTTTACTTCTTTGCTTAATCCCTACTGTAATTGATGTAGCTAAGCCACCTCCTTCCACTCAACATTGGCTGTGAGTCACCAAAACTGAGTGCCATGTGAGGGGCTGGGACCTGGCCTCTGATGGAGTTTCTGTAACAAGCTTTCAACTAAACAGACTCTGTGTGGGCTACTGATGACCTGGACAAAAATAGAAAATCATCACTAATAAAGTTTGCGGATGACCAAAACATGGTGGGAGAAGGAAATAATAAAGAGGATAGGTCATTGATTCAGAGCAATTTAGAATACTTTAGAATACTCAACTCGGTGCAAATAAACAGTATGTGTTTTAACACAGCTAAATATAAATGTACATCTAGGAACAACGAATGTATGTTACACTTACAGAATGGAGGATTCTACCATGGGAATCTGTGACTCTTAAACAGATTTTGGAGTCGTGGGGAATAATTAGTGAGCATGAGCTCCCAGAATGACACTGTGACCAAAAGAGCTAATGTGATTCCAAGACGCATGAACAGGGGAATCTTGAGTAAGAACAGAGATATTATTGTACCCTTATATTTGACACTGGTATGATTGCTTCTGAAACAATGTGTCCAGTTCCAGGGCCCACAATTCAAGAAGGATGTTGGTAAATTGGAGAAGGCTGAGAGAAGAGCCTTGAGAATGATTAAATGATTGGAAATCATGTCATATATACATAGACTCAAGTAGCTCAGCCTATTTAGCTTCACCAAGAAACAGTTCAGCAGTGACTTGATTACATAAGTACCTACATGGGGAACACATATTTAATAATGGGCTCTTCAATTTATTTTTTAATTTTTAATTTCATTTTTCTAAAAAAATGCTCTAAGAATTATTTAGGGGATGTTCTAGCCCTCTGTCATATAAGAGGTTATATTAAACTATCCTAATGGTCTCTTCTGGCCTTGGAATCTATGAAAAAAGTGTCGGGGCAGGGAAATGTGTGGGGTAAGATGCTGGGTTTGACAGGGAAAGGAAATGAACAACTAGAGGGTTTGAGCAACTGGGAGTCTCTTTATATAAATGAAACAATGTGAATTCATTGTTATATAAATTGGGAAACATATGATTAGCATAAAGCTTCAGCTTTTCAAACATACAGCCTCAACACCTATGGTTCTACTCTATCATTCTGCTGGACAGGAGCCAGTTATTGAAGGATAGGGGTTTTCTTGAGCCTACAACGGAAATAACTCATGATAACCATTGTGGGAATCAGTATACTGGACTAGCTGGATCACTGGTCTTATCCAATCTGAGAATTGCTATGACACTGTACGAATAGCATTAATTAATCTTCAATATAATAGCACACTAAAAATTACCTCACAGTACTTTTTAAAAAGATAAATTTCTTAGGGTCAGATACCGATACACTTATTCATATGAAGTAAATATCTTGTTTCTCAAGAAGTCTTACTGATTTCAGCCATGAAGAAAATATTACTACTCACTGTGAGTAAGACTATTGGACTCTGACCTCAAATTAATTCCTGCAACAGTAAATACATAATAAGTCTACATCCCTAGCGGAACAATAAAAGGTTGAACCATTCAAATGATATCAAACATAACTTTTAATCTTGTATACACTTTATATCAATCTCCATTACATAAACACTAATAAAATCCAGTTTAACTAGATTATTGCTAGCTCAATTCCCTTTTAAGATGATGACCCCATTGCAACTATACTGGCTAATCTATTTTCAGTTCTTTTAGATGAAATGGTGCAAAAACTTTCTAGCATCCCAAACTATTAAATTATAATAACATTAAATAACTGCTAAGATGTTTTATTCTATAAGTTTGTACAAAGTAACTCTGGGCATTCCATAATTTTCAAAATGAGCATCTTTTTTATCTTTGAATTGCTAGGGTTGGCACCAATTGGTGAATTCACCTGCTGATCTTGTCTACTGAATTTTTTATTTCATCCGAGAGGAACCTTAGGAAATAACTGTATGTTATATGACCATATGGCAGAGTGACTATTAGGGTTGCCAGATGGTTTAACCAAAAATACTGAACACCGCCCCCCCCCCAAAACACCATTGAGAAAAAAAAGGGAGACCAAAGTTGTTGAGCAAAGAAAAGGACCTCGACAGTTATTAAGCTTAAAAAACAAAACAAAACAAAAATACAAAAAAAATCATGGCCCCTTTAAGGCCTTTGGGTTTTTTTTTTTGCCGGTGGCCATCTTGTTTTCTTACTCTATGTGGGGAGAGAGCTCCCCTGCGGAACCAGGTAAGTGGGAAGGAGGGGGGGGGGGGACTTGGTGGAGAGGAAGGGGGGGGCCCAGGAGGGCCCCGGGGGCTGAATTAGGAGGGGTACGGGAGCTGGGCCCAGTTGCTGAGTGTGTGTAGGGTTGCCAGGTGTCTGGTATTTTCAGATTTTTTTTTACTGGACAGGAGGCGAAAATACTGGAGTATCCGGGTCAATTCTGGACACCTGGCAACCCTAGACTGACTATATTCTTTTAATAGATCAGCCATCCCAAGAACAATATCTACATCACTTAAACTGGTTTCCTCTTTCTGAAAGTATATCTCTTGAACTTGAATAAATGTTTAGACAAGCCATTGTGGGCAGGCCCATTGATGGGAGGAGGGCAAGAGGAGGAAGAGGAAGGGGACAGTTGCCCCGGATCCTGATGATTCAAAAGGCCCCAGGTCTCCTGACTACAGCGGTGGAGCCCCAGACCCTGCATGCTCTGGACAGCTCTGAGGGCTTGTGGGCTGGCTGCCCCAACCCCACCCCTTCCACCTGAGGCCCTGCACCTTCTGGAAGTGCAGAGCCGACTCCCCTCTACCTTGCCCAGGGGCCCAGTAATTCCCCCTGATTGCAGGTTTATCTCATTGGTTTTGGCTTCCTTTTCTGTGTCAGGGTTGCAAACCTTGTGTGATTCCATGTCAATTCTATAACTTTTGCTTTACGGTCTTTCTAACCAGCTTCCTTTTTATTATATTTAAATACCTTTCCTAAAAAGTAGTGCCACTGTCCTACCATTCATTTTTAATGGATTCTTTCCTTATGGACATTGAATTCAGTTATGCAAGTAGGGACTAATGAAAGTGAACATTGGTACTATAGTTTTACCTGCCAGTATTACTTCGTAAATCTGCTACATTTACTTCTGGCACTAACTCTTATGTGTTATTTAGGACTAAGTAGCTCCTTGTCTGGTGAGCTCTGGAACTGGCTATTCCAAAAAGCAATAATTTATAACATAATAAAATTGCTTATCTAAACTGTTTCCCTAAATAAAGTTTCATCAGCTAATGTTGGATAGTTGAAGCCACACATTTTTACTCTGAATTAGTTCTGTTCACCAAAGCCATTTTCTCTGGCATTTACCTGATCCCCCACTTTGTGATTGTGATTCTGTTGGGCCCTTAAGTGAGGGTGCAGTGAGGCAGGAAGAAAGAGCAAAAGTAGTCTTCATCCCACCACTTTTCTGTGGCTGATGTAAGGGCCATGCACAACTGCAGGGCTTGCACAATGGAATACTCTGCGAGCAGAAGTTATGTACATAAATTAAATAGGCAAACAATTCTTCAGAAGACAGGAAGAATTAGCTTTTTCCTTAGCTGGAACAGTTTGTGCATATACTTAGAATTTTTTTTGGAAGATGTTCAAAGAAATCTTTTGTTGTTAGGAATACACACAAGTTGCTTCCTATTAGCATGGAATGTTTTGTTTCTAGGGCCAATTTCTTCTGTTCATGAGACGAGTTCAGAAGAACTTCCAGGTAAAGAGGGTAAGGTTTGGAAAGCATAAAGCCCAAGACATGTTCTAAATGGATTTCAAATATTTTTCTTGTTAGTTAGTTTAGTACTAGTTACATGGAAGAAGGAACGTTTACACCAAATTTGTTTTAGATGTCTTACAAAATTATATTACAGTACATGAGGCTTTTGCAAGCTATTTCAAGATTAACACAATACATCTCACCTGGCAACCATAATAACATATAAAATCATCTATGACTTAGTCATGAATGTGTTACCTTTACCATTCACTGATCTTACATTCAGCAGCATTACTTGAGGAATAGGGATCCCATTTACCAAATCTCTGGAGTCCTGAAAACAAAACAAACGCCTCAATAAGAAGAGTGGTGTTTATATTAAATACTGTGAACCTAGATTAGACTTGATTACTAGTTCTTTTCTAACCATGACAGGAATCTAAAATCCAAGCCCCCATAACAAATCTCCACAGATGTCCAAGCAATGGGAGCATTGCTGAGCCCTATTGGACCCCATCATGTATTAATCAAGGGGCACAGTAGCAGCAACTTCTGCTTAAATATGGATATCCAGGGCAGGTTGCAAGAGTGGTCTTAAAGATACAAACCTCGTCGACTTCCAATAACGCACACCCCCAAATGCTAACTCTCCTCCATAACTCATTCTCAGTTAACCGTCTCTATGAGTCTGTCACCACCATGAAATTATGTTGTTTAAATCCAATTCTTCCACCAAATGCAAACGCAAGTTTCAGAACTTCATAATTCCCAACCCATAACTCTAATTATCTTCACTGGTTTATAAACCACATAAGATCAAAATCATCTCCTAACAAAACTGGTTCCTGCCCATCCTGAAAACATAGTTGCTTTCACTTCTTCACTAGTATCATAAAAGCCTTCCTCATATACACAATCACCCTATGCAGGGCCAGATTAAGGCATGGGCTAGCTGGGCAGCTGCCCGGGGCGCCAACCTATGGCGGGTGCCTGGCTCCCGGATGACGGGCTGCAGAAGCTCCCAGCAGACACCCTGCAGTGCCAACCAGGGCAGGGGCCGCGTTAACCCCCTCAGCGCCGGCCAGCAGCGTCCTTCCCCCCATGGCCATGGAGCCCTACACGGCCAGGCTCGGCCCACCCCAGGTGGCCCCAGGTTGCGCACCAGCGGCGGTAGCAGGGCTGGGCCAGGCTGGGCACGTGCGTCCTGCTGCTGCCAGCTCCGTGTGCCCTCCCACACACGCTGGGCGGGAGGCGGGGCCGTGCATGCGCCCTCCCCCTACCTGGGGCGCAATTAAACTGTCTGCCCGGGGTGCCAGAATGGCTCGGTCAAAATAAATCTACAAAGTGGTGAAAATTCTACTTCCTCTTCAAGCAGAATCATCATTGTCAAGATGGTGCTGACTGCTGGGATCATTTAAAGTATTCATCCACCCTTCTAATGGGGCTGCATGTAAAGGCTGATGCAGCAAATGGAATGGTTACTTCCCATCTCAAAAATATCTTAGACTGAAACTGTTCATGTGTTTATGTGCTTAAAAGCCCACTTCTCGCCAACGCCTGCTGGTAATTTTCCTGCTGGACACAGAAGCTTTGCTTTCATTGAAGCTGTGCCTCCACAGGCTGAATGAGAATGGGATATTATGTTCCTAATATTTGTAAAGATATATATGACATCAACTTCTTTCTTTTCTGACAGACAGAAACTGGACTGGATACTCAGATTCCATTGGAACTTGAAGGCCAAGCTCCATATCTGAGTGATTGGTTTTGGACTGCCATCTTATGTGAACCCCACTTCCATATGACAAAAAAATAAACTATCCAGAGAAATATGAGAGAGAGAAGATATTCCAAGAGAACACATCACAGATTTTTTTTCTTAGAAGTGTATTTTTTTCCTCTTCCAGCACACTCTGCAGTGTACAACTAGCGGTAATAGGTGAGGCATACTGTAGTAGATCAAAAAATGACATCTGTGCATATCTGCCATAAATTCATTAGAATTCATACAGCAAACAGTGGAAGGATGCGTGAGTTTGGGAATAGTTCATGTTTAAGAATTTTATTGAATAATAGAGTTGTTTTTACATGAGAATAGCTAGTGAAGCAGTTGGGCTTGTTAGTCAACCAGTGAGATTTGATTAGAAATGGCCAGTCAGTAGCTATTTTTGCTGGATTGTGTATATTTTCTTTAGAGAAAGAATTAGCTTAGTTCATAACTTCTTAAATATTACTTGGTCACCTTTTCTGCCTCATATCCAGCCCAATTGCAGATTAGCTACTGGGCTAATGAGGTCCATGTCTAGGGGCACTGGAAAAATGGGTGCCCCGATGCCCCAGCTTGGGTGCCTGATGGAGTGGGACAGGGCAAGCCCCCACATCCTAACCCCACTCTCTGGCAAGAGCACTAGGTAGAGCAAGTCAGGGCAACTCCTGTGACCTGACCCTGCGCTCCTTAGCACAATGATCAGATTTAAAGGTAAAAGATTATAAGGAACATTCTTTCTGCAGCAACATATTTCTCTTTTCACACTTCCCAAAGCATTGAGAAATCAATTAACTGAGAGCTAAACTACTTAAACTGGAAAACAAAGAAAATGAAAAGAACCAACTAAAGTGACTATTTCAGTTTTAGAGGAAAAAAACCCTCAGGCTTTTACAAAATCCCTAAAACCAAAATATAAAACAAATGTGTTGTTCTTCCTCCTCTTAAAATTTAATGACAAAATCTCATCCTTTTCCTACCAAAACAACTTTGTTTTGTGACAGTATACTTGTACTGCATGCAGCTGGGTGAAGTACTATGACAAACACATTCATTGGCTATTTCAGATCACTAAATCCTACACTGTGAAGGAGTAGAAGAGCAATGTGCATGTCTGAGGCTTGTATGTTATTTGCGGCGTTTGCAATCATTTTGTTTTTTCTTGAGTTCAATGGAGTCAGGATTTCACCCTTATCATTTAATGGGTCTCAAACTGAGGGCTGTGATCCCCCTTTCTTCCTTTTGCCCTGTGCTGGGGAGGGGATGAGCATTTTTCTGATGTAACATGGCCCCACAGTAAAGAAGAGGATAAGAGCCACTGCTTCATAGGCAGCAGCTCTCATTTTGGAGAGGAGCTGAAGATTGCCTAATATATTGTTTGCTTCTCCAGCCCTCAGGCTGCAGTGGGGATGTGTGTGGAATGAGGCAGAACTGTGGGTGAAATGGGGGCAAGGCCATGGGAGAAGAGGTAGAATGGGGTGGGATAGTGGGCAGGGCCACAGGTGGAAGGAGCAGAATGTGGGAAGGACTATAGTCAGAAGTGAAGGGGAGGGGTTTCCTTCTTGCTCTGGCCCAGGGCCCCAGAAGACCTTAATCTGCCTCTGGTTCAACCCCATGCTCAGAGGTGTAAAGAAGAGGAGCTGACATGTACCCTGGAGAGATTGATATTCATGAGGTATTCAACACTAGCTTCGGGAATTTCCTCCAGTGGTAATATAAGTTTGTGGACTAGATCTTTCAAGGTACTTAGCACCATCTTAACATCAACAGATGAGAACTCAGAAGCTTGAATTAGTATATAGCGCTTTTCAATAGCATGTCTTAAGACTTCAATAATGACTGAAGTGGTTCTCATGTCACCTTGAAATAATGCTTTCTGCAAAATGAACAGGGTGGCTACAGAGCAGCCAGAAGAGAAAATAAATGATGACTGGGTGTTTAGGAACAAAACAGTAGTTCCAAAAAATGTAAGTGCTCAAATTTTCTCCGTGTTATACTATAGTGTACCCTGCAGAACAATCTTGATTCTGTTTGAATCTTGGTTGCTGGTACAATAATGGTCTTTACTACTAGCTGAGTTAGGCACCAAACTCATTAAGTTAAATAAAATAGTCTTGTTATATATGACAGAATAACTTGATGTAGCTATATCTACTGTGGCCCTGAATACTTCCATATCTTACATTAATAATCCTGTAAAGCAACACTCTATCCACTCTAAGGGTATGTCTACACTACAGCATTATTTTGAAATATCTAATTTCAATATAGTTATTTTGAAATATCTTTTTTCGAAATAACGCGTCTACACACAAAATGCATTTCAAAATAGCTTTTTGCTATTTCGAAATAGTGCGTCCACACTGATTGGACACTGAATCTCATTTAAGGCCAGCCGGAACTGGTTCTGGCAGGGCATCAGGTCAGAAGTTACCTTGTGGCTAAGGTGGCCAGCAGGGCACCCGGGGAAGGGCTGGAGGCCCCCTATTTCAAAATAAGCATCTACACAGCACTTATTTCAAAATAGCAATTTCAAAATTGGCACTATTCCTCATGGAATGAGGTTTACCAATTTCAAAATAAGCCCTCCGCTATTTCGAATTAATTTAGAAAAAGCAGTTGGCTTGTGTAGATGCTAGGAAAGTTATTTCGAAATAATGGCTATTATTTCGAAATAACTTTTCTGTGTAGACATATCCTAAGAGTGCTGATCAATCATCAAGAAAGTTTGAGAAAGTTTGCTTGCTTAGCAAAGTGGTAGCATATAAATGTGTGACCTCCTTTTGGGTGCCTCATGGCCTCAGGGAAGCCCTGAAAGTGACCTCTTAATTCAGTTTCCTTCTTAGGTCCCCAGTAATTCCATGCAAGTCAGTCCACTAATCCATAAGCTCAGGATATTGACAACACATGGTGCAAATAGTCCATAACAAAAGTCCCAAAGCATGGTCACTGCCACTCCATGTCTGCTGTCACATCTGAACTCCTTAGCTGTACTCTTCAATCCCTCTTCCAGGACAGCTACTCTAGCTTTCCTTCTGGCGTGCAACTCTGTTCTTCCCAGTGGAGTCACCACAGCCTCTATGCTCGGAGTATCTTTGCCAGCAAAGCATCCATCATACCCCCAGGTCCTCTCACTGTTCTTTGAGGCCTATCTCTCCAGCAAAGAGAGGCCAGTGGGTAAGCCCCTCTGCTGCTGCCCCTTCTTTAAGCTTCTTGGGCCCTTGGCTCTAGCTTTCCAGCTTATAGCCAGAAGGCATCTTCCTCTGACACGCCTCCTGCCTTCAGCCCTCTCCACCCCTAGCTCTCTGGCTTAAGAACACCAACCAGCAACATCCTCTTTCTGGTCTCCTGCCTTCAATCTTCTCCCAAGAACCATCCTCTATCTCTGGCAGCCCTCCTCTGTTGCCCTTCTCCTGTCAGACTCCTTATTAACCTTTGATAGCCCCCATGTGCTGCCCCACCCTCTTAATTGGCCCAAAGAGGTTTAATTGGACTGGAACACAAGAGCGGAGCCCAATTTCATTTAATGGACCAGATGCCCTGTTACAGTGCAGCTCAAATCCAAGTCGAATAGTGGGTATTAATTTGAAAAAGAAAACAAAGGTGTTCAATTTCCAGTTCCACTTCCCTTGAAATTATGTTGGAAGTTGCTTTATTTAATGTTTTATTTTCTATCACATAATTCTTACAAAAACACTCTTTTAAAAGTACACGGAAAATACTTTAAAATAATGAGAATATATTATTATTATATACACACACAATGTAATATTCTGTATATATATATATATATATATACATGTACAAATCCATGCATTAAGAAGTTTAGACTGAAAACTCAATCCCAGATTTATACTTACTCATGAAACCATAACTCTGCTCCCTTGTGTGTATAGTTTGTGCACTGTGTTAGTCAGAGGCCCTGTGGAAAAACTGCCATTGTGATCATGTAATGTAAAGACCTTGTTCTATTTTCAAAAATGATTTTGGCTCATGGAGGTAGATTCACAGTGGACACTTGAGGCACCAACATCCATTTAGGTGTCAGTCATCTCAGTTGCCAACGAGGCCCTTACATTTCCACCAGTGCGTACTGCTGCTATCTACAGCTAATGGACAGCCAAGAGCCCCAGCGATACCAAAGCAGGAGTCTCAAAGTAGGTGTTGTCCCAACTATTTTATCTGTGACCAAAAATGACATGTGGTAGGTTATGTGGAGGCAACATATCCTCACAGATTTCCCAGGATGCCTCTCCCTGAGACACCCAGTAGTGAGAAGGCAGTGGCTCCCGCTGGTGGTAGCACTCACTATGTGTCCGTGCAGTGAGGGAGTAAGCAGAAGGGCAGGTGGCTACAGGCAGATTGCCAGATGAAGTGAGTTGGGGGTGGAGGCAAAGGCAGTGCATGGGGTGGTCACATGCCCCCCAAAAACATTTCAGCTTTGCCCTCCCGCTACCCACAGTTATGTGTTGCTTCAGTGTGAGGCCCAATCTAGGAGAATGTTCACAGCCAAGAATCACCAGCAGAGAAGCATCTATCTCTGATCCATCAATCACTGCCCTCTGCTGCTGCCTCTTGGGCCCTTGGCTCTGGCTTTCCAGTTTAGAGCCAGAAGGCATCTCACTCTGATGCGCCTCCTGCCCAATGCCCAGATCAATGAGAGTTAGACATCTAAATACTTTGGTGATTTCAGCTGACGCCCTGCCCCTTTCCTTTGCATTTCATTCTTGACTAAGTTAGGCATCTCCCCACTGAACTTGCTGTCATCTGAGAATCCCTTTGTGAGATGATTAACTCTCCCATAAAATGAATGGAGAAACTGGGTGGCTCTCTAAGAGCAGATGATTCTACTAGGTTACCATGAGTTTATGCATTTCAATGCCTAGGCACCTCTGTGGGTCTGGCTTTTGGATTAAGTTACTGGAAACCACTTTATATTCCATTGCAGGTTTCATTTAATGTCTTTTCTGATGACTATTTCCACAGTTCAGTATTCAGAGCATAGTATACCTGTTTCTGGGAAAAATAATGGTGTACTCCACCAGCATCATCAGCCTGTTAAAGGCAATTCATGCATTTATAGGTCCAAAGCTAAACAGGACCACTACAAGAACACAAGCCATGGAATTTCCCCAAAATAATTCCTTAAGCATAGGTGTCAAGAAAAAAACCATTGAATCTTGATTTAAAAATGGAAAATCCACCAGGACCACTGGTAAATTGTTCCAGTGATTAATGACTCCCACTCTTAAAAATTTACACCTTACTTCCAATCTGAATTTGTCTAGGCTCGGTTTCCAGCCACTGAATTGTGTTATACATTTATCGGCTAAAAAGAAATTTTCAACGTAAGAACAATGAAACTGGGTCTTCTTTTATTTTCACTAATGTAAATCAAGAATAACTTCATTAAAGTGAATGGAGTTAGTATGGAGATAACAATACTTTTTCCCCATTATAAAGTGTCTTGAGATCTACTGATGAAAACTGTTTGGTGTTATTATTACTTATTTTATTACAGTTGGTAAGAATATGGTAAGTATATTCAACAACAACAAAAGAATGAAAACTTTTTCCAGAAAGCTTTTGTGGAGACTTTCTTTACTGATTAAAAAACAAAAATGTTTTGGGTCTTGGTAAAACAAAATATTGAAAGAAAAATAATTTGGTTTCCAGAAACATTAAAAGTTTATCAGTTTGTTTTCAATTTTCCTTTTTTTGTGAACAAACAGCAAAATTTCAAACTATTTTTTTCTGTCAAATAACAGGGGTTGCTTAGGATTTTTTTTTAAATAACCAATGTCACTGTACACTGTTATAAACTCATGTGAGAAGATTCACGTGCTATGTTTTAACTTGGTTCAAGGTATTTTAATTTGCTGGGCTCTCAACATTTTACAATGTATAATGGAAAGATTGACTGTGAAGTAGCAACTCTGTATATGCTAGCTGTGAAATAAGAGAATTATAATAGTGACATATGATTCATGATGGAGGAATGAGTCAAATTTGTAATGGCATTAGAACAGGACACTTGTGGCCTTAATGATTCAGTCCCCACTCTGGTTTATCTAAAAGGGAAGGCTTTAAAGAGAAACATTTCTGTTAGAGTCCATTCTCTTGTTAAAATATGTGCTTGACAGCTTCAATGGTGGTTTAACACCTGTTAGACATCGCAAATACATGTTAGCTATCTTGTTGAACCCTTGTCTAAAATCTTCAGTTTGAACCAAAGACAGACTAAGCAAGTTTAAGACTAGCTGGTTGTGGAGGTCAGTAGGTAGGAGAAACAACATTTCTATAACTCAACTTCAGTCAATTTAACTCTGAGACAAACTCAGGGTGATGGGAATGGTGCCAGCTGCGTATATGTGCTGACATGTTGCAGAATGTGTTTCATGATGCATCAGGCACACCGTGATTGATTAGCCTAGCATACTGGCAGAATCCAGACATTTTTTAGTTGTCTATGAATATGTTTTGTGATTCTTCAGGCAATCTCTGATTGATTGGCATGCTGGAGTTCAGATTTCTTTTAAAGCCCTAGAATATTTGTTTCATGATTCATCATGCATAGTCTATAGATTGGCACACTGGCAGAGTTTTTACATCAGAGAATATGCTTTAATATTTGTTAGGTAAATGGACTGTTTCCCGCTGACCACCTGTTGCCAAATTCTGTTTTCTAATGTGTTTGTGCCTCTAAGAAAGAATTTGGCCCTTCGTTTGGACTGGTTAGGGAAGACTTGGATAATGGTTGTATGACTGAGAATGTGAGGCCTTTCAATTCAAAGGCTTTGCATGGATTCACAGAGTTGAAGGAAAACTTCTCTTGAAAAGGTTATGTAAGAAAACACATGGTAAAGAGGATTAGCTTTACAAATTATTAGTTGTTTATATTGGACAGGCAACTCCATTGAACAGCAATATCCAAACACAGATAGGATCTGTTCCATCTTTCTTCCAAGTCTGTAAGAGGTGAATTCTCAGTGATAATTATTTAAAGTTATGCCACTTGCCTTGAGTTACAAATTTATGCTGTAATTCTACTGTCGGCCTTCAATCACACATATCACTTGAAAGTAACAATGCGGAGGCCAAGAAAAGACTGCCAAGAACATTAAAATGATTCATTAATGCTCCAAATTGGAACATGATTACCAAGAATTATTTACAAGATCAGTTTTCCCTTTAAACAGTTTAACAGTAGAAATATTCTTAGGTTGCCACTCTCACACTCTTCAAGCTTATTCAGGAAGAGGGGCAAAATGCTCAGAATGTGTAAGAAAAACTGACATTACTTTCACATTATACCTCACAGCCAGAAAAAAATTATACTACAGGTTGAACCTCTCTAGTCCAGCACTCTCTGCTCTGGCAACAGCCGTGGTCTAGCATGATTTTAGTTAGCTGGATGTCCACTTACCATGGGTGTGGCCAAGTTTCCCGCAGTACCATAAAGTTTGTTTACAGTCATCAGTCCTGGCTCTCAGTGTTCTGTGCTGTCATTTGGTACAGAAGGTGATTTAAAGGATACTAAAGCAAGAAGTAATTAGTCTTTCGTATGATCTTTATTCCCTCGTACTTTATACAATTAAGCATAAAAAATCACGAAGGTGTTAAACTCTGAGCAAAGTGTCTGTCTGTATGGGGAACTGCTTCATGACTGTTGCATTCTCCTGACGGAGTTAACTGTAAACCAGACAGTTATTTGGACAAATGGACAGTCTTGCTCTTGGCTTCTGTTTAAGACAAAAAGTGTAAACCCTTCAGCAAAGACTGTTTAAAAAAGCTTCACTCACAACCACATAAATCCCATTAGCTACCACAGCCTATCACAGGTCCAAGCAAGCTCCCCTTCCTGGCCTCTGACTAGTGCTGCTGTGAAGGGAATCCAAGCCTCAGTGCTCTGAGTCACCTCAGTGTAGAAGCTTCTGAGCCTATGTGTGCAGTGAGGTCTGGCTGCTGATCAGAAGAAACTGGAGCTGCCTGCCATGATGTACTTAGATGTCATGAGGCAGGATGAGGCACCACCTCCAGAACAAGGACCAGGAAGTGTCATTTTTTCTGGGACAGGCAGGCAAGGTGTCTGAGTGCTGTGGCTGGGGTCCCAGACAATCCTGCAGATGTATTGGTAATAATAAGAGCTCCTGAGAGCATGGAGGTAGGAGCACTTTTGGAATATGTAGCTGGCATGGTCAGCTGGGCAGTTCAAATCAACAGAGGCTGCTAGGTGTGCTCACCAAGCCCAACAATGAGGAAAAGGAATTTCAAAAATTAGTGAGGCTTGAGAGGGTTGGCTTTCTGTCTACCCGACCCCTGGGCAGTGGCGTTCACAATGGTGACCAGAGATGTTGTTATGGGGCATTGTAGGATACCTTCTGGAGGCCAGAAACAGTCAATGGAAGTAACACAGTGTCTACACTAACAATTTGTCAGCCTAATTATAAGTACCATGACTATGCCACTCAAAAAGGTGGTGTTACTAAGTAGGAGTAGAGAGGTGCTTACATCAACAAGAGCCAAATTTAACTGAAGACACTTCCATAGCTAAGTTGATAAACACTGCCTTACATTGACCTAACCATAAGATATAGACTACCCCTAATATAGTTCATGGAGATGTGTTTGATGTGAACAGGGATAGAGCATTCAGCAGAGCATTTTTAAAGCAATGGTACTCTGCTTTTTGGCCCCGCCACCATACTAATCATCACATTGGCTTCCAGAGCTAAATGGGTAAGACTGAACTAAAGAGCCAGTCTCCCCAGCCAACTGTTTTAATGTACTTCCATCCTCTGTGGGGATGAAAATCCCGTTTAATTGGTTAAATGGTTAAACATAGTGCTGACATAGCATTTAACTGATTCAAGGGGTGTGGGTGTGGGGGCCACTCCAGCTTGGCTGCTCCTGCCCCCTGAGTGGGCTGCCGCGGCAGCGCCTGGGTACAGGTTTGTCTAACCTGCTCTTAAAAAAAAAGTCTTCAATGCTGGAGATTCCACAAGCTCCTTAGGCAACTTATTTCAGTGCTTAGCCACCCTGACAGTTGGCAATTTTTTTCCTAATGTCCAACCTAAACCTCCCTTGTCATGCCCATAACACAAATGGTTATTGTGCACGGATTGCTTAGTGCATCATTTCCTTCCCTAAAAAAACAGGAGTCATGGAAATGAGGCCAGATTAATCCAGTACTCTTGACACAAGGCCTCATAGCACACTCTCCCTTACCCCCTATTCTATGCTCCTAGCCCTCAGGGGCTGGCCTTATGTCCTTATACACCCCAGGAATGGCAGCAAGAACTCTGCTCCCCTCTCTTCAGGAGCAGCAAAGGTAGCAACTGGGAGAGCTCTTCTGCCTGAAGAGGCAACAGTAGCAGGAAGGGGCTTCTGAGCATTTACTCCAGCAGTATGCAGAGGTGAGTGCGCTGGACCATCTGTACATATACACATCTGTATGGATGCTCATCTACAAATATTCCGCAGGAAAAAAGTAGAGAATAAGATAATTATACCCAATAAGGGATAGCATATTTGGGTAATCGACAGATAATCTGGCTTCCATTTCTAATAAATGTACTTTGCTCTAAATTTACGGGGTTAAAATCACCAGTTAATGATGAGAATATTTTTATATACATTTACGCTATCTTGTATATTACAACTATCCTACTAAATATTAAGTCTGTCCCCTAGAATAGGAAAGGGAAAGCAAAACTTATTCTTAAAAAAAATTACAAAGGAAGTTATTTTTTTCAAACTTGAATCATATTATTTAGCAGCTTATTGAAGCAAAGCTGGACAAAACAGTTTCTTGAGATATTCTGATGTTAACTGCCCTCCCTGCCCTTTGTGCTGCTGGTATAATATTATATTATTTATTAACATTTATCTCTTCTTCAACTTTGAACACCGCATGGGCACAGCACAGGATTACTTTTTAACGTCCCTTCTTTAGTGCTACATAAGTACACGGGTTTTATAAGCAGAGAACCTCTGTTTATCTCCACCTTCCCTTGTGAAATCAGAATTTTGGTTTGAATATCCTTTCAGAGAGACAATCCTGTCTTCTGTTGCACATCAGATTGTAACTAGTTCAAACGATGGCAATAATTAACAGCCCAGATCATTAGGAGGAGTAATACACCCCTAACCGTACGTGGAAAAAAATATTTCTAAATGGTAGTAGTTTTACAACGGCAGTTAATAGCACCAGTTTAGGACCCAAATTCCCCATTAATGCAGAACTTTATTTCCAGTTACATGTAATTAGCGGCCAAAGCCAACAGGTGGCACAAAAGTATTTGAATTTTATATTGATTCCCAGCCTGCCACGAAATTACCGCCCGATCAGCTGGCGGGGCTGCTCCGTTAGCAGCAGCGCACTGGGGAAGAGGGCGAGCTGGGGCGCCGCTTACTCCCGCCCCGGTGCGAGCTTTGGGCAGCCCCTTGCCCGCCTCGGCTCCGGCGGCTGCGTCGTCTTCGAACTCCTCCCCGGAGGCCGGGCGGGTTGGGCGCAGCCGGGGCGGGGAACACGCCGCACTCGCGGGAAGCCAGACGTCCCGGCCCCCGGGCGGCGGGAGGACGATGGCGGCGCAGGACCAGCTTGGGGGAGGCGGGGAGCGGGGCGGGCGCCCTCCGCTGGCAGCTCTGCAGATTTCACAGCAGGAGGCCGCGAGAGCAGGCGGGAGCGGGAGGGTTTTGTTGCTCTTTGCTGGCGGCTCTCGCAGGCCCCTCGGGTCCGTGTGAACGAGGGAGCTGCGAGCGGGGCGTGCGTGGGAAGGGTGTAAGATGCGCAGGCCCGGGGCAGCTGGCCCTTTCCAGAGCGCCGCCTGTAGAGGCACCCCGGTCAGCAACTGCAGGGCCGCCCCTTGAGCTCAGCTCAGCCCGCCCCCGCAGCCGCACAGCGGCAGAGCCCAGTCCTGCCGCCCACGCGGGAGCCCTGCCAGCTGGGAGGCCACGGTGGCTGTGGGACCATGTGCCTGACTTCAACACTTGGCTTGAGATGCAAGCTTACCAGGACTTCGGCCCTGAAATCCAGCCCCTCGGTGCTCCCTGGGTTGCCAAGTGCGCAGACGCAGCTGCTGTGGAGGCCTGGGACCAAGGGTATGTCTGCACTTGCACCCTCTTTCGAGAAAGGGATGCAAATGAAGACGTTTGAAATTGCAAATGAAACCGGGATTTAAATATCCCACGCTTCATTTGCGTTATGGCGCTATTTCGAAATAACAGTCGCTGTTAAGGCATGGTTATTTCGAGAGAAAACCCTTCTCTCGAAATAACTGGTAAACCTCATTATATGAGGAATAAGGATTATTTCGAGAACGGGTTTTCTCTCGAAATAACGGTGTCTTAACAGTGTCCGTTCTTTCGAAATAGCGCCAGAACACAAATATGCAAATGAAGCGCAGGATATATAAATCCCGGCTTCATTTGCAATTTTGAATGTCTTCATTTGCATCCCTCTCTCGAAAGAGGGTACAAGTGTAGACATACCCAAAGAGAGAGGAGAAGAGGGTGACTTCTTTTCAGGCAAACTAAAGAGTGATTTCAGATTCCCGAGCAAATTCACCTGTGCTCATTTCTGAAGCAGGGCCTTGCCCCTGCTGATCTCTGTGCTGTCCTGCTCTTCTCTGACTCAAGTCACTTATTCCTGGCCCCAGTTTACCCATGCCTGGATCTCCAGCCTAAGTCCTATGTGTCTGTCGTACAGACAGGCCAAACTGAATCAGGGACCTCTGGAGCTTAGTTGATGAGCCTCTATGGCTTGAGCTAAAAGCCCGCTGACTCTCAGCTAAGGCCATAGAGCAAACTCATTCTTTCTCTAAGTCAGGGGTGGGAACCTCAGGCCCGGGGACCGGATGCAGCTCCTGGCTTGCCTGGATCCTGCCCTCAAGGCTCAGGTCTCCCTCCCCCCTCCCAGCATTGGAGAGCTTGCACTGCCACTCCAGCCCCCACCATCCTACCACAGGGCTGGAGCACACAAAATCTACTAGCCTGGACCCCTAGACTCTGGTTTGCAAGGGGAATGTGGGGAGTACCTTTCTCCCTCTCAGTTAGGGGGCCACGACTGTGGGGGTTGGTTTTTTTTTTTTGGCTTCTCACCAAAAAAGGTTCTCCATCCCTGCTCTAAGTGGTCTAAGTACCAATACGTGGGATAGTGAACTACACCCAGAAAGTATGTGGGTTACATGTCCACACTTTCCACCTCAAGTTCTATCTTAAACTCCTGCTCTCCTCTCAGAGGAGTGGGAGCAAAGTAAATGACCAATCCCTTTGGTCTCCTCTCCCCATCAAACAGTTGTACAAGTAAGAAACTAACAAAGGGCTAAACTTCATTCAGTCCCACTGTTTTTTTGTAGCACACATTCATCTGTTTTCTATTTAGATTGAAAGCTCTTTGAAACAGGTATCATGCATGTATATAAAGTGGTTAGCACTGTAAATGATAATAGGGATTAGTTTCTGACTGGCAGATTAGCTCAGCTAAGGCCTTTCAGTTTTCTGTTGTGGGAAAAGATAGCTGTGTATTTTGCAGAATTCAACAGACAATATTGGGATTCTCCCACAAAATGAAAGAGAGTTGGCAGAGACTGGTCTGTAAACTAGAGAAAACAGGTCTGTGATAGCAGCCAGTGCATAATTCAAACATAACTTAGTTCAGGGATTTTCAGAGTTTGGGTTGCAGCTTGTAAGGGTAAGCCACGAGCTGGACATAAGACACTTTGTTTACTTGAGCGTCCGCAGCTCCCAGTGGCCGCAGTACTCCATTTCTGGCCAATGGGAGTTGTGGGAAGTGATGTGGACCATGCCAGCACTGCAAGCATCTCCCATTGGTCAGGAATGGCAAACCACAGTTGTACCTGTGTATGCTCAGGTAAAAAAAAGTGTCTCGTGGCCAGCCAGCGGCCATGGCCTTACAAGCCATGACCCAAAGTTTGAAAAGCCCTGGCTTAGTTTACCCTTTTTTAGTGTAAAGTAATGTGAACAGCTAGTTTATAACAGATATACAGGTTGAACCTCCTAAATCTGGGACTCCCTGGTTTAGCAACCTCCATGGTCCAGCAGGATGCTGGACCAGAGAGACCCGGTGCCTGGGAGTGCAATCTGGTTGGGAGTCTAGCAGTGGGGAACCCCACCATCGGGACTGACAAGCCTCATCCTAGGGAGTCCCAGCTGGGCATAGCACAGCAGGGCAGCTGTGGAGCCCCGATCTGGCACGGCACAGCGGGGCAGCCACAGAGCCCCAACCCAGTGGGGCAGCTGTGGAACCCCATCCCTGGGTAGCCCCAGCCAGGAGGGACAGATGTGGGGCAGCTGTGGAGCCCCATCCCCGGGAAGTCCCATCTGGCTGGCAGCAACGGACCAGAGCCAAGCCCAAGCCCTGTTGTGGCAGGGCTGGAGCAGAGCCAGGCAGAGCGAGGTGCAATGTGGAAGCTCACCATGCCAGACAGCTTCTGATCCATCGGGAACTAGTTTGGCGTGGGGAAGTTGACCGTTGGGGCCCTCGTCATGCAGGTATGATGCTCTTGGGCTATTGTCCCAGGAGAGGGGGTGAAGTGCTGGGATGGGGAACCCTAGGGAAAGGGGTTTTGGGGATGGGGGTGGTGAGGGGGTGGGAGAAGCTACCTTTCCTGGCAGTTCTCCAGTCCCACCCTCACGCAGCCCTGCCAGGGGGTGGGCTATGTAGGGGGTGGCTTCTGGTGTGTTATATGTGTGTGTGGGGGGGGGGGCAGTGGGTTTAGGGACCTGCCGAGGGCTCTGGCATCTCTGTGATTCTCTGTTTGTCTCCTTCTACAGGTGGTGAGGGCCATCAACACCATCCTGATGCACAGGGTCATCCACCTCAGTGACATCATCATCTGCTTTGCCGCCATGGGCTTTCCCCAACTGTGGGGCTATTGGCTGTACCCTCATCCCCATCTGGGCCCCCGACCACTGGGCATCTGTCTACATAAATTACAAGGGCTACTTTTTGATAGTCCTGCAGGCCCTGGTCGACCACCATGGGGCAGTTTATAGACATCTACATCGGATAGTTGGGGAAGGCTCACGACACCCGCACGTTCCGCAAGTCCAGCCTATTCCACAAGATGGAGGCTGGCATTTTCTTCCCTGAGTGCACCATCAGAATTGGGGATATGGACATGCCACTGTGCATCGTGGTGGATGTGGCCTACCCTCTCTTGCCGTGGTTCATGAAGCCTGACCCCAGCAAGGAACGCTTTAACGGCAGGCTCAGCGGAGCCCATGTGGTAGTGGAGGATGCCTTTGGGCATCTCAAGGTGCGTATGAGATGCCTCCTCACCCTGCTGGACGTAGGGGAGTGGAACATCCCCCAGGTGGTGGCCAGGTGTTGCGTCTCCACAACATATATGAGCAGAAGGAGGAGGCATTCCTCCCTGGGTGGGATGCAGAGGCAGGCTGAGTTGTCAGGGCCTTTAAACAGCCATGCACAGCTGCCATCCGGCAGGTCCATCTTGTAGGGGTGCGCATCCGCCTTGCCCCTCTCTGCTTTTGCTCCCTCACCACTCGCTCCTCTGCAGAGACATGAAACGGACCTTTTTTGTTTGGAAACAATTAACTGTGTGTGGTTTTTATTTGGGGTCAAAGTAACCGGGGAAAGAACCTGGGAGAGGAGACTGGTGGGAGGGGGGGGGGATGGCAACCTTCGAGCGGGGAGGAGGAGGGGTAAGGAGAGGCTCAGGGCTTGGAGTAGGACTGGTGCATGGCTTGGTTGGTTCCACCACCTTGTGTGTGGGGACCTCGGTGACCACAGGGAGCGTGGGGAGGCTGGGAGAGAGGCAGAATGGGGTGCTGAAGCAAGGTCAGGCATGGGAGGAGGGGCAGGACCAGGAGTTGGGGCTGGAGCGGCAGCAGGATCAGGAGCTGGCTCTGGGCAGGCAAGGAGAGACTGGACAGCCACCCACATGGTGCGGCCCTGCTGCAGCAACTCCCTCCAGATCTCTGGCTATGTCTACACTACCGTTTTTTTCTGCAGAAGATATGCAAATCGCGCTCTCATTTGCATAACTTCTGCTGATCCTTTCTGTGGAAGAGGTTTTGCCGCTAAAAAGCCCCATGTAGATGGGGCCATTTGTTGGAAAATCCCCCTTTTTCGCAAGATCCTGTAAACCTCATTTTTTGAGGAATAAGTGATCTTGTGAAAAAGGTTTTTTTTCTAACAAATGGCCCCGTCTACACGGGGCTTTTTAGCAGCAAAACCTCTTCCGCAAAAAGATATGCAAATGAGAGTGTGATTTGCATATCTTCTGCCGAGTGTAGACATAGCCTCTCTGTGCAACTGCATGTCTTCCTGGAGCCTCTGGTCCAGCGTCTCATGCAGGGCATGGAGCATAGAGATATGCTCCCATAGCAGTTCCTCCTGTGTTCTCCGGCACCTGTGGGTCTCCTGGCATCGGGTGGCTGTCCCAGGTGGTGTTGCCCAGCCCCCTCACAAAGCTGGTTCGGCTGTGGAGAATTAAGAGAGAAGGTCACTCATCCTTTGAGACACTGACCCTGGAGCCTTGCCCTCATCTGTGAACTGAGACCGACAGTTTTTGGGTCAGATGAAGGTGATGTATTGGGAGCAAGGCTATGTGTCTCCTGGACAGCAGGCCCTTTCTTACAGAGGCCCAGATGTACCCAAGGGAGCAGGCGCCTTCTCACATGTCCTAGGGACAAGCAGTATGGGAAGTTGCTGGTTACACTGGGATCCTGCGGGAGAAAGGGGAGACCTTGGTCCAGCTGAGCTTGCCTTGGTGCCATGCACATGCCAGGTCTGGCAGTGGTGGCATCCTAAGGGGAGAGGACTTGTGTCCCTGGCTGCTGGGGGAAAGAGAGTCAGGGTATAGGAGGGAGGGGTGTGAGTGGCAGACACTGCTGCGCCTTGCTGCGCTGTCCCTGGGAGCAGGTGCTGCCTTGAGCCATGTGCCGTGTGCAGCACTGCTGAGTGTGTGTATGTGTGTGTGTGGCCGTGTCCCCAGCCCCCATGTCTAGCGGTGGTTTGTGGTGGAAGGTTGTCCCATCTGGGTGTCAGAACTGTGGCCAGCCTCCCCAGACCCTATGAGCAAGAGCCCAGGGGTGCCTGGGGCTGTGTTGCCCAGACTGCCGCTGCGCATGCATCCACATGCATGGACTGCAGCACGATCCCCAGGCCAAGAAGGCCAAGCATGGAGTGTGCTCCAGCCTCTCACCGCCCACCACCTCCACCCATCTGTGTCATGTACCTAAGATCACTCACGTGATGATCCTTCCCTGGCCTCGGAGGATGCCTGGGACACATCCAGGCCATGGGGAACCAGCTCACATGTCAGCGTGGTGACAGTGCTGGCTCCATTGGGGTCCTCCTCCTCCTTCTCCTCCTCCGCACGACCGGCTCTGCCCCCTGGGTGGGCAATGAGGGGCATCTCCAGCCCTGAGTTGACCACCAGGGGTGGGGAAGGTGCTGCATTGCCACCCAGGATGCAGTGCAGGTCTAGGTAATAGGGGCAGGAGTGGGGTTCTGCCCTGGAGCGGGAGCTGCGCTCCCTCGCTTTGGCATATGCCTGGTGGAGCTCTTTGACTTTCATCCGGACCTGCTCCTGGGTCCAGATGTGGCCCTTTGTGGCTGGGCTGTCGGCCATACAGCCGTATACATTGGCGTTGCGCCATCTGGTGCGGAGATCCTGGAGGTTCTCTTCCTCGCCCCAAACCTTGATAAGGGCCAGGATCTCCGCCCCAGACCAGGATGGTTTGTGCCTCTTGCAGCACCTGGCAGGCTCCTGGGAGCCCTGGGCATGCTCCGTGGGAGTTGGGGAGGCCTCTTGGGGGGCTCAAGGGTCACTCATGATGGCCCGATGTCGTGCTGTGGCAGCAGCAGTGTGGTTGGAGGCTGTCAGGGCCAGCTTCCTGCCACAAGCCCTTTCCCCTGTGGCTGCAGCTTTAAGAGCTGCAGAGGAAGAGGAACTATAGAGTCCTGGTGATCATGGACAGAGTGGCCAGCAGGGCACCTGTGGGGTTTCCTGGAGGCCCCTTATTTCGAAATAACTCCAGCTGCCACGTCTACAGACACTCTATTTTGAATTAGCTATTTCAAAATGGGAGTTATTCCTCATGTAATGAGGTTTATAGATTTTGAAATAAGCTGTCCATTATTTCAAAATAATGGAATAGCTGTGTAGACACTTGCTTTGCTATTTTGAAATAACAGCTGTTATTTCGAAAAAAATGAGCTGGGCAGATGCACCCTAGATCGATCTAGGGAGGCTAATGAAGGCGACCGAAATTGCAAATCAAGCCTGGGATTTAAATATCCTGCGCTTGATTTGCATGTTCCTGGCCGGTCGCCATTTTAGAAATTGACTAGCCCAAAGTAACTGCCTGCATCTACACACGGCAGTGAAACGGGATTCCGATTTAAAGCCCCTAAATCGAATTAGCTGGTAAACCTCATTGCAGGAGGAATACCAGCTAATTCGAGTTAGGGGTTTAAATTGGAATCCCGTTTCACTGCCGCGTGTAGACGCAGGCAGTTACTTCGGGCTAGTCAATTTCTAAAATGGCGACCGGCCGGAAACATGCAAATCAAGCACGGGATATTTAAATCCCGGGCTTGATTTGCAATTTTGGTCGCCTTCATTAGCCTCCCTAGATTGACCTAGGGGGCTAGTGTAGACGTATCCATAGAGAGGTAGTAGGGTTCCTTTTCTCTCTCACCAAACAGAGGTTGGTCCAATAAAAGATATTACCTCACCCTTCTTGTCTGTCGAATATCCCATAACCAGCTCAGCTAGAACACCGCATCTGTAAAACAATAATTAGTGATGCATTTAGTCTTTTACTTTCTTTTAAAACAAGTATGCCTTAATCTTGGCACTTTAGTGGCCTTATATAGCAGCTGTTAATTTTGAAAATATGTATATTCTTCTTCTACAAATATTTTATATATGATAATACATATCTATAGATCACAGTGTACTAAGTATACATTTTGTATTAGTTATTGCATGCTGAGCCAGTCGGTAATATTCAGTGCTTCTCCAGCCTATCCTGTAAGCATGTCTCTTACCTGATTTTGAGGGACCACCTTTAAGAATAAGAAGATAATATAAACTTCAGTCGGTTAGCTTTCTTGGTAAAAATGTTAGTATTTGTGGGATAAGTGGTGAGCTGGTGGCAAACGAGGAACAAATTCCCCTGTCATAAACAATATGTTTGAGATTTGTCACAGAATTCTCAGCAAAAATATAACGTGGAGGGCAGAATCTGTGTGGCTTCTTGTAAGTAGCAATTTTGATATGCTACAGTTCATAAGTCTGGAAATGTTAACAAGAATTCCCTAGATTCTATTCAGAAGGATAGCACTGTTCTTCACTTCTTGGCAGTGCAATGGAGAGCACTATGTGTGATACAAGGCCTGCATGTGGGGAGCAGAGTGTCAGGCAAGTGGTGAACAGATATCTTTCCCTCTCAAACCAGTAGGAAAAATCTGTAAAAGCTCAATGAGACCCAACTATATCTCTGATGAACCACCATACACTGTGCTGCTTTTTGTTCTGAGCCATTCACATGTTATGGAAACTGTAGTCATAAGCAGTTCATTATTCCAAAGAGCTGTATGTACTCTAGAAGGTTCAATCGTTTTAAAATCAAATGGAAATCTTACTATTCACAAAATTAAGGTCACAAAAGGAGAAGGGCTAGTTGAAGTTCTCCTTCATTTTTTGGGACCAAAACCTTTTTGTTCTAAAAATGCTGAAATGGGATGTTTCAACATTTTCAATTTTTTCCTTTTAAAAATTTTCTTTGCAATCAGTATGATTTCACAAAAAATCAGATTAGTTAAAATGGTATTTTCCTGTGAAAAATGTTTTGACAAAAATAGTCCATCTAGCTCTATTTAATACTCCCCTGTTTCTACAGCCTTGGATTGTATGAGTCCTTTTTTGTATCACCATAACACTAAGAATTCATGTGGAGTTGCTTGGCCACTATGCCCTCTACATTATTTTTAGACTCACTGCTTTCCAGGATACAATCCCTCATTCTGTGGATATACTCTACATTTCCCTGTTTCTAGATAGACGACTTTGCATTTGATGGTATACAACACATTTAGTTTGAATAGGCCCAGTGTGCCAAGTGATCTAGAGCATTGTGTATGATTGCCCTGTTCTCATAATTTACCATTCTATCAATCTGTGTGTCATCTGCACATTTTATCAGCAATAATTTTATAATCACTTCCAAATTATTCATACAAATATTGGAAAGCATAAGGCCTACACCTAAGGTTGCCTGGCATCTGGTTTGCAACTGCAATAACCAGTTTCCAAACGAACCCTGGTGCTGACGGGGCTATTAAAAATCTGGTTGGTGATGCAGAGGGGAGCCGAGCAGTGTTCCCTCTAAACTGGGTACAGCTTCACAAGTGATTAATCAGCCCTGCCCAGTCAGAGGCTCAGGGCTCCTGCATGGAGCTGACTGACTGGATGGGGCTGATTAATCACCTGTGAAGCTGTGCTGCCACCCAGCTTAGAGGGAAAACTGGTTGGCAACTCTAGGCCACCATCCTGGAGCCCTCTCCCACACTCTGAACCTCTCATCCTGGCCGCATTTCAGAGCCATCCCCCAGTTGGAGCCCCATCCTTCCCATGCATACCCAAACCCCTGCCCTAGCCCAGTGAAAGCGAGCAAGGGTGGGGGAGAGTGAGCAACAAAGGGAGAGGGATTGGAGTGAGATGTGAGCAGGGCCCGGGGAAGGAGCAGGGCATGGATTGGAACAAGGGTGTTCAGTTTTATGCTATTAGAAAGCTGGCAATCCTATCAAGAACCAATCACTGCAGAACCCCACTTGAACCTTTTTGGGATCTTTCAGATAGTTCTTAATTTATTTAATGTGTTCTTTTCTGGTACAGGTTGAACCTCCCTGGTCTGGCACTGTCGGGACTTGACTGGTTCCGAACAAGGGAATTTGCCGGACCAGGGGAGGTCCCCTGCCACTGGCAGCCCCAGCCTGCTGCCCATCCCCATTGCTGGCTCCACTTCAGACCAAGCTCCCCTGCACCTTACTCAGCTAGGTAGTTGGTCAGGCCAGTCCCCCAGTCCCCTACCACCAGCCCAGCCAGGAGTGCTGCTAACACTGAGCCCCATTGCCATGGGAGGGCTCCCGGTGCCCTGGCCAGAGCTGCCATGGATGCATGGTCTTGTTGCCATGGGTGGAGTCCTGGCACTTCCAGCCAGGGCTACTGCAGTCACCCAGCCCCACTGCCCATGTGCTAGGCCTTGGTCTCTCTCATCCAGGAAAACCACAGATGTTGCCACACCAGAGAGTCCTGATTTAGGCAGGTAGAATGATTGTATCCATTTGACACAGTTGGTTTAGAAACAACTTTATCTAGATCAGTACAACCTCTGTACAGGCACACATGAATCAGGTCAAGATCATCTTATATAAAATGTTGAGGTTTGTTAGCACATTTTTTGAAAGATACATAACGGGACCAGTAGTCTATTACAGGTCACACATTTGAAAAGAAGCTCAAAAAGTTAAGCATCAGAAGTTTGTGTCAAACTTATCCAAAATTCTCAGAACTAGAAATATTACAAAAATAGAACTGTTTTAAAGTTGGTACTTCCTATTTTTAGCTTAAATAAAACTACTATAAGGATCTTTTTTTTTACTTTGTCACAGCTAAAATCAGAAATCTGTATTGTGCAAAAAAATTAAAACAAAAAAAATTCAAAGACATGTAGTCAGACATATCAGTCTATGTTTTGTCTCTGAGGCTTTGTCTACACTTCTAAATTTAAAGTGCTACTGTGGCAGCATTGCAATACAACTGTATGGACATGGCACCAGTGCTGGGAGAGAGCTCTAGGTAAGCCACCTCCATGAGGAGTGTAGCTCTCAGTACCTGGAGCGGGACTCCCATTGCTGGGATCCTGTCTCCACTGGAGCTTTACAACTCTGTTACTTGCTGCATGGTGGGGAGGGTCAGGGTGGGGGCTGTATTTTCACACCCCCGAGCAAGAAAGTTTCAAAGTACAGTAAAGTGGCACTATAGAACAGCCCTGACCAAAATCTGTTCAAGTTTGAGTTAGCTGGAATATTGTGTGAAGGTTTGCATAGTTCTTATTTTTTCCTATTGCATATCTCTAACTTTGATGCTTTAGGGGGTAGCCGAGTTAGTCTGTACAGAAAAAACAACAAATGGTCTGGTAGCACTTTATAAACTAACAAAACATGTAAATGGTATCATGAGCTTTCGTGGGCACAGCCCACTTCTTCAGATCACTGGAGTTTTGAGTTTAGGATGTGCAGACCCAAAATAAATAGGAGAGAAGGGGGGAGGGAGAAAGGAGGGAGGTGGGAGACAGGGAGCTAGAGGGAATCAGTAAGTATCTGAAGACTGGATAGTTAAAATAAAGCAGATAAGAATCAAAGTCAATTGATAGTATCCTTCCTGACATAGGAATCTACACAAAGAGCTGTTTGCACCTTCAACGACTGTTAAGTTGATAGTGTCCCAACCATCCTTCATCACGACTGAGTCCATTAGCATGTGAATTGAATTTGCGGATGAACTCGAATTCCAATGCTTCTCTGTGGGTATGTCTACACAGCAAAGTTATTTCGAAATAACAGCCCTTATTTCAAAATAACTTTCCTAGCATCTACACAGTCAAACTGCTATTTTGAAATAAATTCAAAATAGTGGAGCACTTATTTCAAATTTGGTAAACCTCATTCTATGAGGGATAACGCCAAATTTGAAGTGCTATGTGACACTTATTTCAAAATAGGGGGCCTCCAGCCTTCCCAGTGGCCACTCAACCAAGAACACTTCTCTCCCTCCCCCCTCTCCGGAGCCCTTAAAGTGGTAGACTCTGGCCACAGTGCCTGTGCCAGCTCCAAGCCTGCCAGCCCACAGCCATCAGTCACTGCCCCTTACCCAGTGGCCCCAAAACATGAGTCAGCAAGCCACTGGCAGCCAGCCCTCCACCACTCCCCAGAAGCAGTCTGCCAGCTCCCAGGAAACCTGAGAACTGGCTGTCCGGGGGGGGGGGTACCTTTAAGCATGGACCTCAGATAGCCTCAGGCAGCAGCCCCACACAGTAAGTCCTGACCTGGTGCCCTGCTGGAACTAGTTCCGGCCAGCCTTAAATGCGATTCAGAGTCCACTCAGTGTGGACGTGCTATTTTGAAATAGCAAAATACTATTTTGAAATGCATTTTGTGTGTAGACATGTTATTTCGAAATAAGCTATTTCAAAAAAACTATTTCGAAATAAGATATTTCTAAATAACACTGTAGTGTAGACATAGCCTGTGTATCTGGCTAGTAGAATTGGTTTGTGACAAGACAGCCACTTGAAAATCTTTTAAACAGTGATTAGGAAGATTCAAGTGTCCCCCAATAGGTTTCGGTATGTTTCCTTTATGTATATCTGATTTGTGTCCATTGATTCTTTCCCGCAGAGGCTGTCCAGTTTGTCCAATATATATAGGGGCATTGCTGGCATTTGATGGCATAGATCAAATTACTGGATGTGCAGTCAAATGACCTTTTGATTTGGTAGCTTATGTTGTTGGTTCCAGTGATGAATTGACTAGTATAGATACGTGGGCAGAGTTGGCATCGTGTTTAGTTGCAGGGCTGGGTTCCTGGATACTTATGATGTGGCTGTGTGGCATGGTTACCGGAAAGAATTCATTTCAGGTTGGGGGCTTGTCTGTAAGCAAGATTAGGTTTTTCTCCCAAGGCTTCTGAGAGTGAGGGATCATTTTCCAAGATGTGTTGTAGATTGTGTATAATGCGCTCGAGGGGTGAGTTGTGGACTATAGGTAATAACAAGAGGAGTTCTGTTATTTTCTCTTTGGGTCTGTCTTGAAGTAGTTCATGTCTGGGTACTTTTTTGGCTCTGTCAATTTGTTTATTCCGTTCTCCAGGTGGGTATTTCAGTTTTAGGAATGCTCTGTAAAGATCCTGTAGGTGATTGTCTCTGTCTATGGGGTCAGAGCAAATCCGGTTGTATCTTAGGGCTTGGCTGTATACAATAGACTGAGAAATGTATCTGGGATGGAAGCTGGAGGCATGAAGATAAGTGTAGTGGTCAGTGGGTTTCCGGTACAGGGTGGTGGAAATTTGTCCGTTATTTAACTGTACTGTAGTATCCAGGAAGTGGATTTCTCGTGTGGACTGGTCCAGGCTGAGGTTGATGGTGGGGTGGAAGTTGTTGAAATCCTTGCAAAATTCTTCAAGAGTCTCTTTTTTGTGGGTCCATATGATGAAGATGTCATCAATGTAGCATAAGTAAAGTAGGGGGTGTTAGGGGGCGAGAGCCGAGGAAACGTTGTTCAAAGTCAGCCATAAAGATGTTGGCATATTGTGGTGCCATGCGAGTGCCCATGGCCATACCGCTGACTTGGAGATAGAAATTGTCTCTGAATTGGAAGTAGTTGTGGGTAAGGACAAAGTCGCAGAGCTCTGTAATCAGGTGTGCAGTGTTATTACTGGGGATGGTGTTCCTGATGGCCTGTAATCCATCTTTATGTGGAATGTTGGTATAAAGGGCTTTTACATCCATCGTGGCCAGGATGGTATTTTCAGGAAGATTACTGATGTTTTGACGTTTCCTCAGGAAGTCAGTGGTGTCACGGAGGTAGCTAGGAGTGCTGGTAGCATAGGGTCTGAGGAGGGAGTCGATATAGCCAGATAATCCTGTGGTAAGTGTGCCAATGCTTGAGATCTAACTTTGATGTAATTCCTGATATCATTCTATATGGCCTAAATCCAAGCAAATGCTGCTTTATGAAAAATAAGCTGTAAGACACGATCATTTCCACATTGAAAAATAATGGTACTTGGCACTTCTGACTGTCATTGTGTCCTTGCAAGCAGTCCTTCCTGTTCTACAGATTTATATAACACAATATGAAAAACTGGTCTCAGCTTTGAATTAATGGGAAAGATTCCACATTACACAATTGTATTTCTAGAAGTAGCATAGAAGGATAACTTCTAACAATCTTTCTCTTCATGACCTTCCTCAGTTTTCAAGCTGTTGAAATTTGGAGAAGAACATTTTCATGTTAATTGCTTCTTTAAAGTTAGATTCCATCACAATTTGGCATAATTTCTAAGGCAGCTACTTAGACGTATCAAAACATTCCTCTCCTGGAATATATAGAAAGAAATTAACATGGGGTTTGGCAGAAAATGTTCTGTTTGTATAAGTATCTTTTATTAATTATTTTGGTAAAGAAATTAGAAAATACAGTTGAAATGCATATTAGTGAAAATATGTTTAAATATTTGAGTGGGGAAGTTCATTCTGCGTATGCTGTTTCAACTCAGACACATCCCTCAGTCTAAGGTTATGCTGGTTCTAATTATTTTTATTTAGTTGATTACAACAGATTTTCCATTGAATTTTGTTCTTGTAAGGTACTTGTTTGGCAGTGATGATGATAGTTAGAAGACACTGCAGTCTACAGTTACTCAAATATGTACATGTGCCATTCATATGAAAGTTGTAGAAAGAATGCAGGATGTGCCAGCAAATCCCTTGGTTACCTCAATCAGTTCCAGCTGATTGGAAAAAAAAAAACCCTGTAAGTAATAGTCTGTTTTGTTTCATCTAATCGTTTTAGCACCTTGCATTTTCCTAAGCTACCAGAATAGCCAATGAGGTGTGAGTCTGAAAATCAGAAAAAGATGGTGAAGTAATTTGATATTGTCAGTCTTATATATTTTGGCAACAGACTGTGAAAATGTGCAAGAATGTTTGCAAGTGGTTTGAGTGAATATGTGGAAAGATGTGGGTCTGATGTCTCTTTTAAAAAGTAAAATAAAACTCACTTAACATAAGAGGAGCTTTTATATTTCCCTGGCGTGAAAACTATTAGTAGCTAGTTAAGCAGTCACCAACTGGGAATTCAGAGCCTGTTGCCTGGTTTTTCAATCAGATTAGTGATACTAAAAAGAACTAATGAAACTAGGAAGAACTGTGCTTAGTTTATGCCAGCAAAGGACTGAATTGGCCACAACAGCTCACAGACATCTAGTTTAAACCCATTTTTCCACTAAATTCAAATCACTGAATGTAGATCGCCAGTCCTTTGCCCCCTCAGTGTGGAATATGTAGGAAATGAAATGAGGGAAAACAAATACTACATTGAAGCTTGTTTCCAATAAACGTTTAGCTAAGGAAGAAAAAAAAATACCGGGCTTGTGTGTTGTCTAAAGGTGTGAGAAGTTTGTTGAGTTTGTTTTTCAAAATAAAATGTATATTGCTTTAGAAATATAAGAACTGTCTTGGCCCTGGTTCCAGTTACTTTGGGATGTACAGAGCAGCTTTAAACCTGGTGTAAGGGCTTCACGGACAACTCTTCCCGCATAAGAGAATTATTTGAGTGTGTGTTGCTGCCATGGCCTCTCCTACCTCCCTTCTATCTGGTTTCTGGCATAGGGAGATGTAGGTAGGTAATAGACTGTGCCCAGGTTCTGCTCCATCAGATGACTTCAACAGCAATATGTTAGGCAGATGGATGTAAACTTCACCAGTTTAACTGTACAAGAAAACTGGTTCCTTACCTTACAAGTTTTGCTACAACTCTCCTTGTAATGGCCAGACGAGTGGACTGAGAGATTTTTTAGTCCTTAATTGAAGGGATGTTGACTATTTAACAAAACAGATTTTCTTAATTGCCATATATTGATGTAAAACAAGTGTTAGCAAAATATAAAAAAACATGAAGTTTGAAACGTAAAAAAAAAATCACTTCCCCTTCTAGCACATCATCTTCTATCTACTTTTTTTCAGTGATATTTTAGGCAGAGCATACAGGGGGAGTGTTTTCCAGGTTTAACTGTACTGCTGTACTTAAAACTGGGATGATGTAATGGCAATTTTTCCTAGTATAGTTATTTTAGTATAAAAAGGCTTATATCAATACAGCTGATGCTAATCCCCCTGACCAACTTAAGCTATAAACATACAAGCATTTTTATATTGATATAGCTGTGTCTACACTTGGTCTTTTACTGCCATGTTGGTAAACCCCCACATCTCTGTGCCAGAAAAACTTTCTACAGGTTGAACCTCCCTTGTCTGGCATCCTCGGGGACTAAGTGGTCCCGAACCATGGAGTTTGCAGGACAAGAGGGGGTTGGTCAAGGCTCCTTACTCAGGTGTAGGGCTCTGCTCCCTGCTGGGGCTGTGCTCCTTGCTGCCTGCCACTGCCTCCAGCCCCCCACCCTGCCAGCCCTGGCCAGGACCGTGTCCCACACTGTGCTAGCCCTGGACAGGGGTCGGCCCCGCTGCCTCCAACCCTGACCAGGGCTGCACCCCCATGACACTGGCCTGGGTTGCATGCCCAGCTGCTGGCCCTGCTGACTCCAGCCTAGCCGGGGCTGCGCTCTCCACCGCCAACCCCAGCCAAGACTACGCTCCTGACCTCTGGCTCTGCTGCCTCCAGCTCCGACTGAGGCTGTGTTTTGCACTGTGCCAGCCTCGGCCTGAACTGTGCTCCCTACCTCTCCAACCTCTGCGGGGCTGCACTCCTGGCTGCTGGCCCTGTTGCCTTTAACCCTGGCCAGGGCTGTGCTCCCCACATTGCTAAGGCCCTCGGGCTTTGGCTTTAGTCCCCTCACCTGGGGTAGCAGAGCACTGGAAGGCTTAGGCTTCAGTCTCCCATCCAGGGGTCATGTAGTAGTTTTTTTGTCAGAAGGGGGTTGCGGTGCAAATAAGTTTGAAAACCCCTGCCATAGGGAATGGGATCATGTCATAATAGAGAACCTTATATACATGGTGGCCAAAAGAATATGGGTTCTTCCAGATGCTGTGACTACTGCACCCCTCCATGAACTGCCACTTTCTCTTGTAAGATGTGTGCACATACGAGATCCCTGATTTCCCTTTCCTACTGAGAGCCAGGGCCTATATACCTTTCCAGAGGTATCCCGGAAAAACTGCCGCAACCAAGGAATGCGTCTGCTTTTCTGAAAAAAAAATCGGAAAAGCAGATGCGTTTTTCGGCATTGCTGTAAACATCGTTTTACGAGGAAGAAGGTATGTTCCGAAAAAGGGTTTTTTCCTGACATTTGGCCCAGTGTAGATGGGCCAAATGTCAGAAAAGCCTCTTCTGAACAAAGAATCGGAAAAAAGATATGCAAACTGCAGTGGCAGTGTAGACATAGCCTGAATGGAAGCACTTCCCTTTACCATCACAAACATTACACAGTGTGCAGTAGGTGACAATTATGTGAATGACATAGACCACCCTGGCATCCAAAGGGATGTGTAGGCAGCATCAATGAACTTTTAGCCTACAAAACATGTACTTCATGACCATTTTGCATGCACAAGTTGAACCTCTACACTGAGACTGACTGGTCTGGCAATGTGTAGTCTGGCAGGTCCACAGATGTTCCAGGACCAGAGAATCCTGGTGGAGGCTGCCCAGACTGGTCAGGAACCTGGCTGGAATTGAGCTGCCCAGTGCAGCAGGGAAGGGGGTAGGGAGGACCAGCAGGAAAGCTAGGCTGGCGTTAAGGGGGCCTGGCAAAATCCTTTTTCTGCGACAGGTCAGGTCCTGAGGGTGCCAGACCAGGGAGGTCCAACCTATACTGAACTTCAAATTGAATTCATTTTCTCCAGGATATAGCTTCATAAGCCAAATTAAGAGTGGGTATGAAGGATCTCCCAAAATAACTGTTGATACAGACCATATCTGGAGAGCCACATTGTTTGGGGGGGAATAAATAAGTGTTTTATGAGTATAAATGACACAGGCCACCATCCTATTATAATGGCGGGAAATTTTAATGAAACCTCTAGACCCATTCTTTGATACTTTTTCTCCAACTTCTCTTCCAAAAAGCTGAATTTGTTTTATAATTTTTGCAAACTCAGACTCTGATGAGAGAACTGGCAGGTTGCTGGCAGACAGGCTCAAACAAAAGGATATTAATAAACACTTTCAAGTTTTATTCAAAACTATTTTTATCTGAAAAGGGACTAAGTAAAGATGCCCTAGATAACTTTGTTTAGTGGATTGTCTCTGCCATAAATCAGGTGCTCCTTTAGAAATTGCAGAACTGCCTCAGGCTATAAAAGCAATGGAAGTTGGAAAGAGTACTGGTGACAGCTTCCCAATTGAATTTAGCACTTAGACTATTGAATATATGCAAAGAGGCCAAGAATGAGTAAACTCTCTCACCTACTCTAAAAGAATCTGTAATTTTCAATTATTCTTAAACCTGAGAAAGACATAGACTATGTAGCAATTACAGACCAATTTCTTTAATCAGTTGTAACATTAAAATTTTAACTAAAGCTCTTGCAGTGTGACTGGACAAAGTTCATGTAGTTTTCTGTCAGATGTTGGCAGATGTTTGACTGTGTGTGTTTTCCTTCTGTGTTCTGTACTGACAATGGCCAGAAAACCCGTACAGTAGACTCCAGTTGAACTGTCCAATAAATCCACAGACTTGACGTTACCAGGCATTCCATATACTTTATGGAAATATGCTTATGAATATGAAATAACTGGAATATGATTTATGCAATATTCCTCTTATAAGGTATGATAGATAGGAGGAGTGCTGGCCAGCACCTGGTGACTAGGGGGTTAAACTCAAGTAGCTAGCAAGGGTGTTGGCAGGGGGGCAGAAGAACCAATGGGGATACAGTGCTCCTCACTATGCAGAGCATCCTCACTATCAAGCATGTTATTTTGAAATAACTCCCCAGTGTAGACCAGGGCTAAGGTGCTATAAGGATTTTGAAATAATAACTTTTGCTTTCCTTGGGAAATAAGCTCATTTCAAAATAGTTATTTCAGGAGTTATTGTTTCAAAATAAGTTATTTCACAGTCTGCTTCTGTCTTGACTATCTTAAACAGTTTAGTATCATCTGCAAACTTTACCACCTCACTGCTTACCCCTTTCTCCAGATCATTTATGAATAAGTTGAACAGAATTGGTCCCAGGACTGACCCTTGGGGGACACCACTAGTTACCCCTCTCCATTCTGAAAATGTACCATTTATTCCTACCCTTTGTTTCCTGTCTTTTAACCAGTTCTCAATCCATGAAAGGACCTTCCCTTTCATCCCATGACAATGTAATTTACACAAGAGCCTTTGGTGAGGGACCTTGTCAAAAACTTTCTGAAAATCTAAGTATACTATATCTACAGGATCCCCCTTGTCCGCATGTTTGTTAACCCCTTCAAAGAACTCTAATAGGTCGAGCTTTGCGACCGGGTGCTCGCGAACAGGGTGAGTGCTAACAGGAGGGAGTTTTGAGAGGCTCTCCTGGAGGAGGAGAAGGAAGGAGCAAACTAAAGCACTTGGGGCCGTGTGCTCAGGCAGGCAGGCAGGCAGGCAGTTGGAAGCTGATTAGGTTTGAATTGAAACACCGTGTGCTGATTGGCTGAGCTGTAGGCAGAGGGAGGAGCTATCAGGGAGGCCGAGCACTTAAACCCTGCTGGTAAGCGACCAGGGAGCTTTGCGATCGGGTGCTCGCGAACAGGGTGAGTGCTAACAGGAGGGAGTTTTGAGAGGCTCTCCTGGAGGAGGAGAAGGAAGGAGCAAACTAAAGCACTTGGGGCCGTGTGCTCAGGCAGGCAGGCAGGCAGTTGGAAGCTGATTAGGTTTGAATTGAAACACCGTGTGCTGATTGGCTGAGCTGTAGGCAGAGGGAGGAGCTATCAGGGAGGCCGAGCACTTAAACCCTGCTGGTAAGCGACCAGGGAGCTTTGCGATCGGGTGCTCGCGAACAGGGTGAGTGCTAACAGGAGGGAGTTTTGAGAGGCTCTCCTGGAGGAGGAGAAGGAAGGAGCAAACTAAAGCACTTGGGGCCGTGTGCTCAGGCAGGCAGGCAGGCAGTTGGAAGCTGATTAGGTTTGAATTGAAACACCGTGTGCTGATTGGCTGAGCTGTAGGCAGAGGGAGGAGCTATCAGGGAGGCCGAGCACTTAAACCCTGCTGGTAAGCGACCAGGGAGCTTTGCGACCGGGTGCTCGTGAACAGGGTGAGTGCTAACAGGAGGGAGTTTTGAGAGGGGAGTTTAGAGGGGGAGCTTGGAGGGAGCCAGTGACTTCTATTGCCCTTAAACTAAATCCTTTATAACAACCTCTATCTGAAACATTTAATTAACCCTCATATATAATTAGAGTAGGAAATGGAGGCAGAAGCCCAGCAGCAGAGTGGGGGCTATCCTGTTTATTGTGTCGAGTGCAGTATGTATGACTACCTACCCTGTGGGTGGGTGGCGTATGTGTGCGCTCGATGCAAGGAGCTCCTGGCCCTCAGAGACTGAGTGCGTGCTTTGGAGGCCAGGGTGGCTGAACTGGAGGAGCTAAGGAAGGCAGAGGTGTTTGTGGATGAGACTTTCCGGGACATAGTAGGGCTGTCCCACCTCCAATCTGACAGTCCTGATGCTGTTACGGAGGATGAAAGGCTCAGGGAAGGAGAGCAGTCAATGGGAGCAGAGGGAAACCATCCCATAGTTGGGACCCTCCTTCCAGAGGGTGATGTTGTATCCTCTCGTGCCGAGGATACTTCTCCGGGGGAGGGAGCTCCAGCTGTTAGGAAGAAGCAGGTTTTAGTAGTGGGGGATTCGATCATTAGAAATATAGATAGTTGGGTTTGTGATGACCGGGAGAACCGTATGGTTACTTGCCTGCCTGGTGCGAAGGTTGCGGATCTCTCAATGCATCTAGACAGACTTATGGGCAGTGCTGGGGAGGAGCCGGTCGTCGTGGTACATGTTGGTACCAATGACATAGGGAAGGGTAGAAGAGATGTTCTGGAGGCCAAATTTAGGTTACTAGGAAAGAGACTGAAATCCAGAACATCTTTGGTGGCATTCTCTGAAATGCTTCCAGTTCCACGCGCAGGGCCAGATAGACAGGCAGAACTTCAGAGTCTCAATGCGTGGATGAGACGATGGTGCAGGGAAGAGGGGTTTAGATTTATTAGGAACTGGGGACACTTTTGGGGTAGGGGGAGCCTATACAGGAATGATGGGCTCCACCTAAATCAAGGTGGATCCAGACTGCTGGCATTAAACATTAAAAAGGTCGTAGAGCAGTTTTTAAACTAAGAGGTGGGGGAAAGCCGATTGGTGCGGGGGAGCACCTGGATCGGACGGAGACTTCTCTTACACGAGGCTCCATAGGTAGGGATTCCCTAGAAGTTAGTCAGATAGGGAACGTGGGAAATAATATATGGGCAAGATCAGATGTGAAACAATCGTGCATAAAAAAATCCAATTTGTCTGTGAAAGGCGGACATATAAATAGTGGTAGTTTTCTAACATGCTTTTACACTAATGCTAGGAGTCTGTCTAATAAGATGGGTGAACTGGAGTACCTCATATCAAAGGAGGAAGTTGACATAATAGGCATCTCAGAAACATGGTGGAATGAGGACAATCAGTGGGACACTATCATACCGGGATATAAATTATATCGGAAAGACAGAACAGGTCGTGCGGGTGGCGGAGTGGTACTATATGTGAAGGATAATATAGAATCAAATGAAGTAAAAATCCTAAAGGAATCAAAATGTTCCATAGAATCATTATGGATAACAATTCATTCCTCTAATATGAATATGGCATTAGGAATATATTACCGACCACCTAACCAGGACAGTGATAGTGATGCTGAAATGATAAGGGAGATTAGAGAGGCTACCAAAATAAAAAACACAGTAATAATAGGAGATTTCAATTATCCCCATATTGATTGGGTGCATGTCACCTCAGGACGGGATTCAGAGATTAAATTTCTTGATGCCTTAAATGACTGCTTCTTGGAGCAGCTAGTACAGGAACCCACAAGGGGAGAGTCGATTCTCGACCTAGTCTTGACTGGAACGCAGGATCTGGTCCAAGAGGTAACTGTTACTGGACCGCTTGGAAATAGTGACCACAATATAATAACTTTTAATATTCCTGTGTTGGGAAGAACACCGCAGCGGTCAAACACTCTGGCATTTAATTTCAAAAAGGGGAATTACACTAAAATGAGGAAGCTAGTTAAACAGAAACTAAAAGGGAGAGTAATTAAACTAAAATCCCTGGAAGCTGCATGGGAACTGTTTAAAGACACCATACTAGAGGCCCAACTTAAATGTATACCCCAAATAAAAAAACACAGTAAGAGACCTAACAAAGAACCACCATGGCTAAACAGCCATGTTAAACAGGCAGTGAGAGAGAAAAGGGCAGCTTTTAAAAAGTGGAAGTCAAATCCTAGTGAGGAAAATAGAAAGGAACATAAACACTCCCAAATGAAGTGTCATAATGTAGTAAGAAAAGCCAAAAAAGAGTTTGAGGAACAGCTAGCCAAAAATTCAAAAAATGATAGTAAAATGTTTTTTAAATACATTAGAAGCAGGAAGCCCGCTAAAAAAGCAGTGGGGCCCTTGGATGATAAAGATATAAAAGGAGCGATCAAGGAAGACAGTGCCATTGCGGAGCGATTAAATGATTTCTTTGCTTCAGTCTTCACGGCTGAGGATGTTACAGAGGTTCCTAAATCTGAGCCAGCCTTTTTAGGTGACAAATCTGAGGAACTCACTCAGATTGAAGTGACATTAGAGGAGGTTATGGAATTAATTGATAAGCTGAATAGTAACAAGTCTCCGGGACCAGACGGCATTCACCCAAGGGTTCTGAAAGAACTCAAATGTGAAATTGCGGAGTTATTAACAGTGGTTTGTAACCTATCCTTTAAATCCACTTTGGTACCAAATGACTGGAAGATGGCCAATATAACACCAATATTTAAAAAAGGCTCTAGAGGAGATCCTGGCAATTATAGACCGATAAGTTTAACATCAGTACCAGGCAAATTAGTAGAAACACTAGTAAAGAGTAAAATTGCAAGGCACATAGAAGAGCACGAATTGTTGGGCAAAAGTCAGCATGGTTTCTGCAGAGGGAAGTCGTGTCTAACTAATCTGTTAGAATTCTTTGAAGGGGTTAATAAACATGCGGACAAGGGGCACCCAGTGGATATAATATACCTAGATTTCCAGAAAGCCTTTGACACGGTCCCACACCAAAGGCTTTTACGTAAATTAGGTGGTCATGGGATTGGAGGAAAGGTCCTTTCATGGATCAAGAATTGGTTAAAAGACAGAAAACAAAGGGTGGGAATAAATGGTAAATTTTCACAATGGAGGAGGGTAACTAGTGGTGTTCCCCAGGGGTCAGTACTGGGACCAATCCTGTTCAACTTGTTCATCAATGATCTAGAAAATGAGGTAAGCAGTGAGGTGTCCAAGTTTGCAGATGACACAAAGTTGTTCAGGACAGTCAAAAGCAAAAGGGATTGTGAAGAACTGAAAAAGATCTCAGCAAACTGAGTAATTGGGCAGCAAAATGGCAAATGAAATTTAATGTGGGTAAGTGTAAGGTAATGCATGTTGGAAAAAATAACCCAAATTACACGTACTACATGATGGGGTCAAATTTAGCTACGACAGATCAGGAAAGGGATCTTGGAGTTATAGTGGATAGTTCTATGAAGACATCCACGCAGTGTGCAGCGGCAGTTAGTAAGGCAAATAGGATGTTAGGAATTATTAAAAAAGGGATAGATAATAAGACAAAAGATATCACACTTCCCCTATATAAAACTATGGTACGCCCACATCTCGAGTACTGCGTGCAGATGTGGTCTCCTCACCTCAAAAAAGATATATTGGCATTAGAAAAGGTTCAGAAAAGGGCGACTAAGATGATTAGGGGCTTGGAAAGGGTCCCATATGGGGAGAGGCTAGAGAGACTGGGACTTTTCAGTTTGGAAAAAAGGCGATTGAGGGGCGATATGATAGAGGTATATAAAATCATGAATGGTGTGCAGAAAGTGATTACAGAAAAATTATTTACCTTTTCCCATAATACAAGAACTAGGGGACACCAAATGAAATTGATGGGTAGTAGGTTCAAAACTAATAAAAGGAAATTTTTCTTCACACAGCGCACAGTCAACCTGTGGAACTCCTTGCCCGAGGAGGCTGTGAAGGCCAGGACTCTATTAGGGTTTAAAAAAGAGCTTGATAAATTTTTGCAGGTTAGGTCCATAAATGGCTATTAGCCAGGGATAAAGTATGGTGCCCTAGCCTTCATAACAAGGGCAGGAGATGGATGGCAGGAGATAAATCACTTGATCATTGTCTTCTGTTCTCCTTCTCTGGGGCACCTGGCATTGGCCACCGTCGGCAGATGGGATGCTGGGCTCGATGGACCTTTGGTCTGACCCAGTATGGCCATTCTTATGTTCTTATGTTCTTATTAGTAAGACATGATTTCCCTTTACAGAAACCATGTTGACTTTTGTCCAACAAATTATGTTCTTCTACGTGCCTGACAATTTTATTCTTTACTATTGTTTCGACTAGTTTGCCTGGTACTGAAGTTAGACTTACTGGTCTGTAATTGCCAGGATCACCTCTAGAGCCCTTTTAAAATATTGGTGTCACGTAAGCTATCTTCCAGTCATTAGGTACGGAAGCCGATTTAAAGGATATGTTACAAACCACAGATAATAGTTCTGCAATTTCCTGTTTGAGTTCTTTTAGAACCCTTGGATGAATGCCATCCGGTCCCGGTGATTTGTTAACATTAAGTTTTTCTATTTGTTCCAAAACCTCCTCTAATGACACTTCAATCCAGGACAGTTCCTCAGAGTCATCACCCACAAAGGACAGTGCAGATTTGGGAATCTCCCTAACATCCTCAGCCGTGAAGAGTGAAGCAAAGATATCATTTAGTTTCTCCGCAATGGTTTTATCGTCCTTGATTGCTCCTTTTGTATCTCGATCGTCTAGGGGACCCACAGGTTTTTTAGCAGGTTTCCTGCTTCAAATGTACTTAAAAAACATTTTGCTATTGTTTTTTGAGTTTTTGGCTAGCTGTTCCTCAAAATCTTTTTTTGCTTTTATTATTACATTTTTACACTTGATTTGACAGTGTTTATGTTCCTTTCTATTTATCTCACTAGGATTGGACTTCCACTTCTTGAAAGATGCCTTTTTAATAAATATATAATATTTTAACCATTCAGTAACCGTTTCCTTTGCTTTTATTAATAAATCTTTAGTTGATTTACTAAGGATTGTCTGACAGTGCAATGTTTGGTAAGATCTGAAATATATATTGACCTAGAGTAAGTGTTTGATCCTTTGGGATTAGTAGAACCTCAACTATAGTGAACTGGGTTTTCTGTAACTTCTCACTATTTTAGTTATGTTCATCTAGATGGAAGCAAATGGCTGGTTTGCTTAAAGGTTGGATTGTTTAGCTTCTTGTTAACTGGTTTGGTGCTTCAGACAGCTTTTTTGACACTGGTTTAGTGACTCTAATCAAAGAATAAACCACCAGTTTGGGGGATTCTGCACTGTTTCTTGCTGTCTGCCCTCAGTGTGGCATAATTACTGTGGCCCATTCCAGGCACCGCATCAGCTGATCCCCACATAGGATAATGGTAATGGATCTCATAAATGCTGACCACAGTTGGAAATGTAACCCTTGTGGTGCTAAAATAGCTCGTATATTTTGGGAGTACCCCTGTATCAATAATTTCTGATCTGAGGCTGGCCAAAGGACCAGTTTGATATTGGGTGCTAATTTGGAACTCTTTCATTAATTTTCATTCTTGGACATATTTCTGATGTTTGGAGATTACCTGATAATAAGTTGGCTCCAATGTGTACCTTTGATTCCTAAAAAAAGTAACCCTAAAAAAATGGAAAATTCAATCCCAGATATTGATACCAGGTTCAGTGATATGGCTAACATCGCAGTTAACAGATCACTGGCATTCTCCAGAAAGGAAATGCCAACAAATCCCAAGCAATGTGGAATAACTTTTTAGAGATCTATTATTAATGTAAACCCTAAACATAGATGTATCACTTTTTCTGCCTTTATCCTAACCCTCTTTATTTAGTGTATCATAGTGAATCTAGTATTTGGTGTATTTTAAATGGTGATGAAAATATAAATTAAAATAGAAATGAGGATTCACAGTTAAATATTCAAACTGATCTCTCCAATGAGCATTTGAAAGAAACTTAAACAGAGGAACCCTTCCTATGTCTTGAATATGCTGTCTTGCTTTGTACAAGGGAAAACACATGAACAGAAATTAAGTATTACCCCACATTTCTTAAGCATTGAGCCTAGCTGGAGTAACATCAAAGGCACTTTAATGTCCTTCTAAACATACTTCAAAATGCACAAAGTTGTAATAAAGAAAACACTACAGTCTTCAGGAGAAAACATAAATTTCGGTTAAGTTACTTTAAGTTTTACTTGAGTAATGCAATAAGAACTTTGTCTACAGTTGAGCATGTTATCTCAGTAACTGACAATGAAAGCTGTTAAGTAAATGAAATGTGAAATGTGAGACTCAAATTTATAATTGTAAAAAGAATAATTGTTTCCATTTCCCGGGAATTATTTAGTGATTTGCTGTTTTCAATGTTTGATCCATTATTGTACTGATAAAAGTCAGATGATGATTTCCAGACTCAATTTTTAAAAATTTTGACAAACAGCACATTGGACTTCAGGTACTTCATGGGTTGTTTAGGATTTTTTCAAAGGCAATCATCACTGACTTCAGTAAAATTAACTAATTCCTATGATCAGAGGACAAAGCACTTTATGTGTTATATTTTCCAATAGTCAATTTTTACATTAATTACCAAACAGTATTTTCTCAGGTTCTTCCTTCCTCATTAATAATTTAAAATTATTAAATAGGACACTATGAAAGTGCAGAACTACTAATTATGGTGTGCAAACTATCATTTAAATCAGACAATCAGATGACTGGTGGAAGGCTAATCTAGCGTTGATTTTTAAAAAATCCAAAGGCTGGTAAACCTAAGTCCAGTAAATGAATTGAAACTGTAGTTAAGAACAAACAGATGAACAAGATATGTTGGGGAGAAGTCAACACTAATTTTGCAAAAGGAAATCATAACTCGTCATTCTATTAGAATTCGTTCAGGGTGTCAGCAAACATGTGGACAAGGGTGTTCCAGGGAAAATAGTGTACTTATACCTTCAAGGGAAGTTATGGAATCTGCATGAGTGGAGGTGTTTAAGAACAGGTCTGACAAGCACCTTTGAGGAATAGTCTAGATTTACTTGGCCCTCCTGTAGTACAGTGATCTGGACTTGATGATCTCTTGCGATCCCTTTCAGTCCTACATTTCTATGATTCTACAAAATGCAATCTCATCCATCTTGGGAAAAAAAATGAAGAACAGATTTTTGCCCTGAAAGCAGTGACTCAGAAGAATCTGGGGAGGTCATAGCTGGCAAATCATTGAACATGAGCTTCCAGTGATATTCAGTGGCAAAAAAAAAAAGCCAGTATAATCCTTGGATGTATAAACAAGGGAGTAGTGAGGTGATTTTCCTTCTGTTTATCACAATGGTGAGACTGATACTAGAATAAAGCAGGTATCAGAGGGGTAGCCGTGTTAGTCTGAATCTGCAAGAACAATGAGAAGTCCTGTGGCACTTTATAGACTAACAGATTTATTGGAGCATAAGCTTTCATGGGCAAAGACCCACTTCATCAGATGCATGTGAATAATGCATTAAGTTCTAAAGGTACATCTACACAGCAGGGATTAACTCAAAATAAGCTACACAAATTGAGCTACCTCAATTGCGTAGCTAATTTCAAAATAGTTTATTTCAAAATTGAGAACATCTACACAGCACTTATTTCAAAATAAAGCACTCTTCCTCTTTCTTCCCTTACTCCTCATGTAATGAGGTTTATAGGAGTCGGAGTAAGAAGTTCTCCAGTTTGACAGTATTTCGACATTATTTCAAAATAACTAACTTCTGTGTAGATCCAGACTAAGTTATTTTGAAATAATGTTGCTGTGCAGATATACCTTAGTGTCCATCTAAGAAGGATGTTGAAACATTGGAAAGTATGCAAAAAAAGATCCATAAAATTATTTTCAAGGGCCAGAGAAAATTTGTTACAGTGAGAGACTAAGGGTACATCTACACAGCAGGGCTGAAGTCAAATTATGCTATGCAACTTCAGCTACATCAATTGTGTAGCTGAAGTCAAAAAACCTTAATTTGGCTTTTGGCATTATCTACACAGCAGGAAGACAAAGAAAGAACACTCTTCCTTCGACTTCCCTTACTCATAAAATGACAAAAGAATAAAAAGACAAAAAGAATGGGGTATTTTTCAGGTCTGGGTGTCTTCAGATCAAGATTGAATGTCTTTCTAAAAATGCTTTAGCAAAACATAGATTATTAAATTTCATCCAGGGTAACTGGATGAAATTATATGGAGTGAATTTTGCAAGCAATCAGACTAGATCATCTAATTGTCCCTTCTGACTTTAAACTACAATGTGATTCTTACCTTGTGTGTGTGTGTGTGTGTGTGTGTGTGTGTGTGTGAGAGAGAGAGAGAGAGAGAGAGAGAGAGAGAGAGAGAAAGAGAGAGATGGAGGGGGGAGGCAGAGAGAATTAATCGATACATTCCCATGCACCAATTTGAATGAGTGTAGACTTCATGGGTACTTATGAACTTTTTAATCAAGCCTGTAAATATTAAAACTCATGCCTACACTGATATATGGCCATGAATTTCAAGTCTGTTGAGCAGAAATCAGCCTGAATGAGTAGGAAACTGCCTATGATAGATATATCTAAATACAAAAAAGCTGAAACATTCTTAGGCTCCCAAGAACAGATTATGTGTTCTGCAGCTATTTCTGTCCTAATAGATGGCATCACCTACACTTCCCTCTGCTCATAATGCTCAATGAGAAGTGCAATATCTGTTATTGTATGGTATTTAAATTGGTCATATAATTTTAACATTAGTTACTTATTCTTTCTAGTAGAACAGAATTTACTCATTTAAAATTCTTTCTTCTCTAACCTTATTTTTTCTGTTCTCTACCTGTCTATTCCTGATTTTTTGTGACAGCCATATGAACATTTTGGAAAGAAAGCTCCTTTGATTCACTGAAGAGAAACAAGATACTTTGACTACCATCTAGGGAGGTAACTGCATGGTCACTGATGATGACCAGTGAGTCACCTCCCTCAGGTGATGATTGAAACATCTCCTTTCTGTTCACTGGGCCAGAGGTGCTTTCTTTCCACAGTGGACTCTCCCTCTCCCTCTGACTCTCTCCTGCTGTGTAAAATCAGTGTGAGGAGCAAACACTTGCATGTTTAATAAAGATGATCTAAATATTCACTTTATATATTTTGTTGTACGATAAAATACTGCTCCTGATGGGGGAGAAAAACCATTTTGCAAATATTCTGGCACTGCGTATGTACTAGAGTTGTTTTTGTTGTGTTTTGCTTTTTGGTTTTTGTCTTTATATTTGTGTGTTTGATTCTGTGGGGTCTGACATCTCTATTCTTTTGTCTGACAAATCTGTGCACTGACTTGTAAAAAAAAATCAATATTGTTTTCCCTGGCACTTTCTCTGCAGTTGAGCTGATTTATTATCACAGTTCCCTGTCCCCTCTTTTTATCAGATGGTTACTATTGCTTTAGGGTTGAGTACCTGATAACATCACAGGGTAGAAGACACTCAGAGAGTTTCCATGACCTTATCCCCTATGTGATCTTGTCCATTGTGACGGTGAGCCATAGCTATAAATTAAACCATGATATTATCTAGACTTTGTGTTCAGATTTATATTCTATTACATTTGAAATAACGACAAACCATAGCCAATGAGAGAAAATCTAGATTTTTAAAAATATACTTGTTGAGATACAATATGACTAAAGGGGGGAAATCACTGACTGACACTTAATTTACTTGGACTGCTATAGCAAATTACTATGGAAAGCATGAATGGTGCAGATCAAACGGATTGCACAATTACGGCTGAGCATAAGTGAATAAATTAGAAATGTAAGCTTATCTATTAATATTTTTATTATTAATCATTTTGATAGTGCCCAAGGATCAAGACTGTGTTGGTAAATGCAGACAAATAATGAAGACAAATATTTATGGCACAGAAAGTTTGCAACCTATATTTCAAATGCTATTTCTAAACTTGTGGCTGGCCCATGTCAGGTGACTCAGGCTCACAGGGTAATGGAGCAGGAGGATGGGCAGCCATTAGAGAAATGTCAGGTGCAGGGTTTTGTGGCCAGAATGCTAAGCCTACGTGCAGACTATTGAATGGACTTAAGTCTGGAGAATGGATGGTGGCAAGGCTAGAGAGGAGGAGATTACAATAGCACACTGTGAGATGATCAGGGACTGATTGACAGATCTGTCAGTCTGGTAGAGATAAAAAGTCAAATCTTAGGCTACGTCTAGACCGCAGGCTTCTTTCAAAAGAAGCTTTTCCGGAAGAGATCTTCCGGAAAAACTTCTTTCGACAGAGAGTGTCTACACAGCAAAATCGCATCGAAAAAGCAATCTGCTTTTTCTAAAGATAGCATCCACACTGATTGGATGCTATCTCACATATAAAGCCACCCAGAACCAGTTCAGGCAAGGCATTAGGTCAGCAATTGCTTCCGAGTTATGTTGCCTAAGCCTAGCTGAGAGATGTGCTTAAAGGGACCCCCCGGACAGCCGTTTCTCTGCTTCCGCAGTGTGCTTGCCTACCTCTTTGAGGGACAGCAAAGCTTTAGCAGTGTGTGCTCTGGTTGCCCATCTTTTGGACACCACAGCATTTTTCTTCTTGCCATGCAGCCGTAGCTGCCCTTGGGCATGCGATGGCCCCACACAGCCATGCTGCATTTTCTGCAGGAGTTTGTGCAGGCTGCCTTCATGGCTCTGCATGAGATCGACACCGAACTCATCCTTGAGACCCTCTCACTGTGTATGGGAGCAAGACCCTTGCAACCGCACCCTACAGTGGAAAGACAGTTTTGGAGGCTGGACACCAGTTCCAACTGGTGGGACCAGCTGGTGATGGAGTGGTGGGATGATCGGCAGTGGCTCCAAAACTTCCATATGTGGAAGGCCACTTTTTTGGAGCTGTGTGCTTGGCTTGCCCCTGTCCTCTGACCACGTGACACCCACCCGTGGCCCGCCATCCCCCTGGAGAAGAGGGTTGCCATTGCCCTTGGGTGCAGGGACCTCGGCGAACTTGGGGTTGGGTGGGTCCTGGGACCACAGGGGGGTTGGCAGGAGGGGGGGCTGGAGCGGGGTCAGGGATAGTGAGGGCGCAGAGGGAGAGGGCATAGGCATAACAGGGAGAGGGGCCATAGGCATAGCAGGGGGTGCAGGAGGGTGGGAGGCAGGAGCAGGGAAAGCAGCCGGGTGTGCCATCATTTCATGCATGATGGCACACATGTTGTTGCGCTGCCACATGAGCTGGTCCCACATGTGGGACCTCCTTAGAGTCCTCCTTGATTTTCTGCACCAGGGTCTGCTGCATGTTGTGCAGGATGCCCACATGCTGCCTCATCAGGTCCTCATGCACCCTGAAGCACTTTCAGGCCCCCCGAGGTCAGCCGGCTGCCCCGGCTGGTGTGGATCACCCCTCAGTGACGGCTGGTCTGGCTGTGGAGAACAAAGAGGGAGAGGCAGTCAGTCATCCCTGCAGACATTGTCCCTGAGGCCGTGCCCCCCTCTGTGAGCAGCGACCAACAGTCCTCAGACTAGAGGAGGGAGGTGTCCTGGGAGCAAGGCCGTGTGTGGGTTGCACAGCTGGCCCTGCCTCACAGGGGCCCTGAGGTGCCCAGGAGACCATGCTGCCCGCTTCTCCCTCCCCCCCCACACAAGGACAAGCAGGCAAGGGAAGCGTCTAGCCACAGTGGGATCCCATGGGTGGGAGAGGGGCCTGGAGCAGCCTGGCCCTCCAGGGGCCCGCACACACACCTGCACCTGACAGTGCTGTTTGCGGGAGCAGATGGTGCCTTGCATGTGCAGGCATTCCCGTGTGCTGTGGGTGGCACTCCTCAGTGTGTATGGGGTCATGCGTGTGCCCTTGTGCCCAGCCTGATTCCATCTGTGGCTGGTGGTGGGAGGGTGTCCTCTCTCCCCCGGGGCCAGATGTGTGTGTGGCCGCCCCTGAGCCTGTGAGCAGGATTAGGGGTGCTCCGGGGCTGCCTCCTGAGGCTGCATGGCACACACTATGGCTGCATGAGGTTCCACGTGCACGGAGTGCAGCACAATCTCCAGACTGAGCAGGCCAGGCAACGATCGCACCCCATCCCCTCTGCACCTGCCTCCCCCACCCTGTGTGTGTGGAAAATTGAGAGCACTCACCTGATGATCCCTCCCCTCCGTCAGAGGATGCCTGCAACACGCTCTGGCCCAGGGGTACCAGCTCCAGGCTCAGCATCACCATGCTGGCCATGTCCTCCTCCTCCTGCCCCTGCTGTCCCTCCTCCTCTTCCTCCTCCACAACCTCCGGGTGTGCCGAGGCTGGAGTCGACCACCACGGGTGGGGAAAGGGCTTCCCCACCCCACAGGATCTGGTGCAGCTCCTGATAATAGGGGGAGGAGTGGGGTCCTGCCCCGGAGTGCAAGCTGCACTCCCTGACCTGGGTATAGCCCTGGCAGAGCTCCTTAACTTTACTCCTGACCTGTTCTAAGGTCTGCGGGGTGGGGGGAGGGGGAATTGTCCCCATTCCTCCAGGGCTTCAGCAATGCACCCATAGATTTCGTTGTTTCAACACCGGGAGCAGAGATCCTGTAGGGTCTCCTCCCCCCCCGCCCCGACACCTCAAGGAGGGACAGGATCTCCTCTCTGGATGAGGTGAGTGCATGCTGCTTGGTACCCCTGGCTGAGTTCTGGGAGCCCTGGTGCATCTTGTGGCTTGGCCATTGTTCCGAGTGTGGGTGGCAGGGAGAGCTGCACATTCAGGGGCTGCTCCAGGGCCAGCTTCGTGCCACAAGGCTTGTCCAGGGTGCCTGCAGCTTTAAGAGGTACCAGGAGACAGGAACTATAGAGTTCTGATTACTTTGGATGGAATGGCCACCAGGGAACCTGTGTTATTTCTTTGAGGCCTCTTCTTTGGAAAAAAAAAATGTTTTCCCTGTCCACACATGTCTTTTCCCAAAAGAGCTCTTTTGGGAAAAGGCTTCTTCCTCATAGAAAGAGGTTTACCACTGTCAGAAAATCCCCCAAATTCTTTCAACTTTTTGTCAAAAGAACATGATTGCACTGTGGACATAAGTATACTTTTTTTCGGAAAAATGGCCGTTTTTCTGAAAAAACTCTGAAAGACATACCCTTAGAGTTGTTATGATGTTAGAAAAAGAAGAGTTGGAGGCTGGATGTATGAGCTGAGAGAGAGGGCTCAGCTGAAGATGATATGGAGAACACTATTTCAAGAAGTAGGAGTAGCTGAGTAGAGAAAAGTGAGCTTCTTTTGATACAAGGTACACATTTTAAAGCTATGCAGAACTGAAGAAAAACACTGTGTGTTTCAAAAAGCGTGTACCTTCCATCAACCGGAATAGGATCAATAAAAAAGATTACCTTACCTATCTTGTCTGTCTCATATGCTGGGATGGAGCCTGAAGAGACTCAGAAACTGAGAAGGATAAGAGAGCAGTTGAGTGGATGAACAAGGGATGTAAGGAGACAGGCTGCAGTGGGGTCATTTATGCTGGTAGAGGAATTAGCAGACAGGAGGAACTAATAAACCTCATTATTGGTGACAGGATAGGAGGAGGGTAGGGAAGAGAAGGGCAGTAACGAAGACACAGAAGGATTCAAATGTAGGGTCTGAGTTTGGGCAGGGTGTGTGAACAGGGTGACTGGGATGAGGAAGGGAAGATTGAGGAGAGGTGGTGGAGAAGGCTTGGAGCTGGAAGAGGAGGTCACAAAAGTCTTGTGGAGACAGACAAATATTGGGGCAAAAGGACTACAATTAATTGCTGGGGTGTGTGAAGAGTGGATGTGGGGCCCGGGGATGGGGGACAGAATGAATGAATTAGAATGTTGAGGTTTGGGAACAGCTGGAAGCTCTGTACCACCATGCAACAGTGAGAGCCAATACAGTAGGGCCAGAATCATCTGACTCTGCCTTGGAGAATGGGCAACATTAATTGTCTCACAAACACTGGGAAGTTCAAACATTGAAAAAGAGACTAATCAAAATAAAATATATTTTCAGTCTAGACTAATGGGCCCAATGAGAAAGGGAGCCAAGGCTGTTACAGGGCACATGAGAGATAAGGAAGATTATAATGTCCTCACCTTATCAAGGATGTCGAGCCAGTTGATTGGGCAAATCCTGGGTGATGGAAAACTAACTAAACCAATTGGGGGCGGAGGGGGAGGGGGATGAAAGGACAATTCTTCCTGAGAAAAATTGAATGATTTCCTGCCTATCTCCCTTGAGAGAAGTGTGAGTGATCTCCTGACACTCTCTCTCCACCTGAAGAAAAATGCATCAGCATCCAACTTCACATGTCTTGGCCAATACTGTATTTGGAAATCATAGGTGGCCTATAAAGCTAACCATCTATGCCTTGAGGTTTCCAAACAGGCTGACTTCAGGGTTTTCTGTTAGCCAGAAACTGGAAAGGAATGACAGGGGATGGGTCAGTTGATAATTACTTGTTCTGTACATGCCCACTGGGGGCACCTGGCACTGACCATGGTCAGAAGACAGGATACTGTGCCAGATGGATCTTTGGTCTGACCCAGTATAGCCATTCTTATATTCTTATAAATTAAGGGATTGTTGTCAGTACAGACTGTGAATTTTGCTGCCTACATATAATCTTTGAGTTCCTCAGTCACAGCCCATTTTAAAGCTAAGAACTCTAGGTTTTGTTCTGGATAGTTCTTCTCAGATCATGTTAGACGCCTACTAATATAGGCAACTGGTCTCCATCCATCTGGATATTCTTGGTAGAGGACTCTTCTAAGTCCTTTCATACTTTCACTAATGTAGATATAATATTTAGTATAAGTGAAAGCTAACAGAGGGAGAATGTGTTAGTGCATCTATTAACATCCAGAAAACATCCTCACTATCTGGAGTTCACCAGTCTTCAAAGTGTTCTTTGGCTCTGTAGTATTGGCATATGGATGCAAAGAGTGACCTTTTCCTATGGGGAATCACTTCTCAGTGAGTTCTTTTAAGGGATGACAAAGAGCAGAAAATCCATCTACAAATTGCCCATAACAATGACAGGGCTCCAATAAACTGCAATTCTTTCAAGGCTTTGGGTCTTGGCCATATCCACAAGGGCTTCCAGCTTGACCAGATCTGTGGCAATGCCATCTAGAGATGAAGGAAGGCATGAGATGCTCTGGAATGCACAGCACTTGCAGCTTGACCTGAGTCACAGCCACCTGCCCCAGGTAAGGCACAAGCTGGTGGGGAGGGGGAAACTCTCCCCATGGGGAGCAGTCACTGCATGTCTTCTGTTTGTCCCACAGCCCAGCCCAGCAGCCATGCTCTGGCTGTTTCCATGCAAGTGAATGGGGTGCTACCCATACCCTTCCTTTTGCCTCCCCAGCTCGGGTCAGAGGAACAGGGGCAACTGAGATTGGGAAAGGGCTGTGATGCTTCCAGAACCTTCAGCAGCCTCTCCGTCCATCTGCATCTCACAGGGACACCAGGTGAGCTGACTTGGACATGCGCCCTGCTCCAGCACCACACATTGGGTAGCCCACTCCAGGAACCCACTCCAGGAACGTAGGTGACTGCAGGGGAGCTCTGTCTATTAACTTTTAAAATTGTAACCCACTTTTAATTTTTAGAATGTCAGTGTGCCTAATGTGCCTATTTAGAAATCTGCCCCATGTATCATTTTAAATGGTTTTATGCTGATATAACTGTGTCCACTATAGGGGTTGCACTGATTTCACTATATCAATTTTAAAACCAATTTAGTTAACCATTAAAGAAACTTTGGAGCAAGGCTTCAAATGTGTGAATTGAACCCAGTTTAGTTATTTGAGTCTAGTTTGTATGAAGACAAGCCCTCAGTTATCATTCTTTCCTCACTCAGCCAAACTCTCATTGACATTATAAAAGGGTGGGGGGAGTGTCATTGCTTGAGAGAAGTGATCATGAACAGTAATTCTGAACAAAAATTCCTAATTTGATATGAAATCATTCAGGGTATGTCTACACTGCCACCCTAGTTCGAACTAGGGTGGCTAATGTAGGCATTCGAAATTTCAAATGAAGCCCGGGATTTAAATATCCCGGGCTTCATTTGCATCTTGCCAGGCGGGCGCCATTTTTAAATCCTTTAGATCGAACTCCGTGCCCGCGGCTACACGCGGCACGGAGTAGGTAGTTCGAATTAGGATCTCTAATTCGAACTACCGGTACACCTTGTGGAACCTTATTTGAACTACCTACTCCGTGCCGCGTGTAGCCACGGGCACGGAGTTCGACCTAAGGGGATTTAAAAACGGTGCCCGCCCGGCAAGATGCAAATGAAGCCTGGGATATTTAAATCCCGGGCTTCATTTGCATCTTCAAATGCCTACATTAGCCACCCTAGTTCGAACTAGGGTGGTAGTGTAGACATACCCTCACTTATTCTAAGGTAGCAATCACAAGAATTGAGAATGTGAGGCTAATTTCAAAACAGAAAAATGTATTGCCAAGAAACTGCCATTTCGGACTGCACATCTGTGTGGGCCACTTTCTGAGCATCTTGCTCAGGCTATGTCTAGACTGCAGGCTTCTTTTGGAAGAAGCTTTTCTGGAAGAGACTTTCTGGAAAAACTTCTTCTGAAAGAGAGCATCTACACAGCAAAAGCGCATTGAAAAAGCGATCTGCTTTTTCGAAAGAGAGCGTCCACATTTATTGGACGCTATCTCACATTTAAGTTGTGATTACTATGGATGGAGTGGCCACCAGGGCACCTGTGTTATTTCCTGGAGGTCTCTTCTTTCGAAAAAAACGCATCTTCCCCGTCCACACATGCCTTTTTCCGAAAGAGCTCTTTTGGAAAAAGGTTTCTTCCTCATAGAAAGAGGTTTACCACTGTCGGAAAAACCCCTGCACTCTTTCTACTTTCTGCCGAAAGAATGCAATTGCAGTGTGGACGTAAGTATAGTTTTTCCAGAAAAAATGGCTGTTTTTCCAGAAAAACTCTGCAGTGTAGACATACACTCAGTGTTTAATCAACCATTCCAGCAAAAATTCCATTCCTGTCAGTGGAACCCAAGTAGGGCCTAAGAAAAAACATCTTTTCCTATTTTGGATCAGATCAGTCAATTTAAAATGCATATTTTTGTTTCAACTGCTTTAACCTACTGTTATTATAAATGAAACTGTATCTGGTTGATTGAAAGCATGTACATATGCACTTACTGTGGAAAACACCTGAAAACTGACTCTTGTAAATGTTTGCAGGGTCAGGACTTGGGTTACTGAAAGTAAGATACAATATTTACTCTTTTTTTTTTGTTTTTCAACCAAAAGTTGTACAAGAACCTGTTTAATAAATACATAGATTTTAAAATCAGAAGGAACCATTCTAGCTCCTTTTAGTTCCTTCTGCTCTAGTCAGGAGGAGACGGTGAAAGATAAAGTATGGGTAAGATCAGATGAGCGACAATCAAATAAAAAAGAGTCTAAAACATCAGGAGATTGCAAACAGATAAATAGTGACAAATTTTAAAAGTTCTTATACACAAACACTAGAAGTCTAAATAATAAGATGGGTGAACTAGAGTGCCTTGTATTAAAGGAGGATATTGATATAACAGGCATCACAGAAACTTGGTGGCATAAGGACAATCAATCGGACCCGTCATACCAGGGTATAAAATATATTGGAGAAGTACAGAACAGATCGTGTTGGTGGGGGAGTGGTACTATATGTGAAAGAAAATGTAGAATCAAATGAAGTAAAAATCTTAAATGAACCAAAATGTTCCATAGAATCTCTATGGATAGTAATTCCATGCTCTGATAATAAGAATTTTGCAGAAGGGATATATTATCGGCCACCTGGCCAGGACAGTGATAGTGACTATGAAATGCTAAGGGAGATTAGAGAGGCTATCAAAATAAAAAACTTAGTCATAGTGGGGAGATTTCAACTATCCCCATATTGACTGGATACATGTCACCTCAAGAAAGGATTCAGAGATAACATTTCTTGATACCTTAAATGACTGCTTCTTGGAGCAGCTGGTTCTGGAACCCACAAGGAGAGAGAGGCAATTCTTGATTTAGTGCTAACTGGAGTGCAGGATCTGATCCAAGAGATAAATATAACTGTATCGCTTGGAAATAATGACCATAATGTAATAAAATTTATCATCCCTGTGGTGGGAAAAATACTTCAGCAGCCCAACACTGTGGCATTTAATTTCAGAAAGGTGAATTATACAAAAATGAGGAGATTAGTTAAACAGAAATTAAAAAATACAGTGACAAAAGTAAAATCCCTGGAAGCTCTATGGAAACTTTTCAAAGACACCATAATAGAGGCCCAATTTAAATATATACCCCAAATTATAAAACACAGTAAGAGAACTAAAAAAGTTCCACCATGGCTTAACAAGCAAGTAAAAGAAGCAGTGAGAGATAAAAAGGCATGGTTTAAAAAGTGGAAGTTAAATCCTAGTGAGGAAAATAGAAAGGAGCATAAACTCTGTGAAATTAAGTGTAAAACTGTAAAAAGAAAAGCTAAAAAGGAGTTTGAAAAACAGCTAACCAAAAACTCAGAAAGTAATAGCAAAATGTTTTTTAAGTACATCAGAAGCAGAAAGCCTGCTAAACAGCCAGTGGGGCCCCTGGACAATCAGAATGCTAAAAGAGCTCTCAAAGATGATAAAGTCATTGTGGAGAAATGATTTCTCTGCTTCGATCTTGATGGCTGAGGATATTAGGAAGATTCCCAAACCTGAGCCATTCTTTTTAGGTGACAAATCTGAGGAATTGTCGCAGATTGAGGTGTCATTAGAGAAGGTTTTGGAACCAATTGATAAACTTAACAGTAACAAGTCACGAGGACCAGATGGCATTCACCCAAGAGTTCTGAAAAAACTTAAATATGAAATTGCATAACTCTTAACTGTAGTTTGTAACCTAGTCTTAAATCAGCTTCTGTACCTAATGACTGGAGGATAACTAATGTGACACCAGCTTTTAAAAAGGGCTCTAGAAGTGGTCCTGGCAAATACAGACCGGTAAGTCTAACATCAGTACCGGGCAAATTAGTTGAAAATATAGTAAAGGATACAATTGTCAAACACCTAGATGGACATAATTTGTCGAGGAAAAGTCAACATGGTTTCTGTAAAGGGAAATCATGCCCTATCTACTAGAGTTCTTTGAGGGGGTCAACACACATGTGGACAAGGGGGATCCAGTGGATATAGTATTCTTAGATTTCCAGAAAGCCTTTGACAAGGTCCCTCATCAAAGGCTCTTAAGTAAAGTAAGTTGGCATGGGATAAGAGGGGAAGTCCTTTCGTGGATTGACAACTGGTTAAAAGACAGGAAACAAAGGGTAGGAATAAATAGTAAGTTTTCAGAATGGAGAGTGGTATCAAGTGGTGTCCCCCAAGGGTCCATACTAGGATCAATCCTATTCAACCTATTTATAAATGATATAGACAAAAGGGTAAACAGTGAGGTGGCAAAATTTGCAGATGATACTAAACTGCTCAAGATTGTTAGGATAAAAACAGTCTGTGAAGAGCTTCAAAAAGATCTCATAAAATGAAATAATTGGGCACCAAAATGGCAAATGAAATTTAATGTTGATAAATGTAAAGTTATGAGCATTGGAAAAAAATAATCCCAACTACACATACAACATGATGGGGACTAATTTAGCAACAATTACTCAAGAGAGAGATCTTGGAGCCATTGTGGATAGTTCTCTGAAAACATACACTTAGTGTGCAGTGGCAGTCAAAAAAGCAGAGAATGTTAGGAGTCATTAAAAAGGGGATAGGGAATAAGACAGAGAATATCTTATTGCCTCTTTATAAAACTATGGTATACCCACATTGTGAATGCTGTATACAGCTGTGGTAACCTCATCTCAAAAAAGATATATTGGCATTGGAAAAGGTTCAGAAAAGGGCAACAAAAATGATTAGGGGTTTGGAACGGGTCCCATATGAAGAGAAATTAAAAAGATTGGGACTTTTCATCTTAGAAAAGAGGAGACTTATGGGGGATATGACAGAGGTCTATAAAATCATGTCTGGTGTGGAAAAGTGAATAAGGAAAAGTTATTTACTGGTCCACGTAACATAAGAACTAGGGGTCACCAAATGAAATGAATAGGTAGCAGTTTTAAAACAAACAAAAGGAAGTTTTTCTTCATGCAGTACACAGTCAACCTGTGGAACTCCTTGCCAAAGGATGTTGTTAAGACCAGTACTTTAACAGGGTTCAAAAAAGAACTAGATACATTTCTGGAGGTTAGATCCATCAATGGCTATTAGCCAAGATGGGTAGGAATCATGTCCCTAACCTCTGTTTGTTAGAGGCTTTAAATGTATGATAGGAGAGGGATCATGTGATGATTACATGTTTCTGTTCATTCCCTCTGGGGTATCTGGCATTGGCCACTGTCGGCAGATAGTATACTGGGCTAGATGGACCTTTGGTCTGACCCAGTATGGTTGTTCTGATGTTCTTATGTTCATTATGAATGTCCAGTCTGACCTCCGTAGATTACTGTAGTTGTTCATTTTTGGGAGCTTGTGACCGATGATAAATGAAGTGACCAGACAACCTTCTTAATCCAAATTATTTTTTAAGCTTAACAGATGCACCATAACATAAAAAACAAAAAGGATTTTAAAACATTGATTTTAGAAGGGAATTTGTACTGAATTTAAAAATGTAATACGTTTTCTAAAAATTCTGATGCATTTTTATTAATCAGAATAAATATGCGAGATTTATTGGACTGCTTTTGCTTTTGAATCCTAAACTACGGTTAATTTTGCAAGATTGCTGAATGGGTTTTATACGTGACTGCCTAATTTCATGTCCTGATTTGGGTCAGATGCAATAGAAGACATTTAAAAGCAGAGTCTGACTGATTGATTGATTGATTGATTGAAGAAGGAAAGAGGGGTGAGTTATTGGTGTCATTTTGTCAGCAGTGGGAAAGAGACTGTTCTGTCACTCATTAAGATTGTTGGGGCCTCAAGCCAGACATTTACTATAAGCTGTCTGTGTTGGTTAGGTCGCTATGTAGTTTCAGTGATGAAGCCATGTTGGCCCCAGGATATTAGAGAGACAAGGTGGGTGAAATAATATTTTTATTGGACCAACTTCTGTTGAGGAGAGAGACAAGCTTTCCAGCTGATACAAAGCTTTTGTTCTGCAGTAGATTATAATGTACATAAATATCAATGCTACTTTCTGCTGACTGAGGTCCAGATCTTCCAAATACTTTGATACGTAACTAAACCCTCATGAGCAACCTCACTGAGTTAAAAAAAATACTCATGTACCCAAGGTCCAGATTCTGAATCTGATACTCTTACTTGCATTGAGTTGCACCTCACTCCACATTTATTCCTTTTCAAGTCAATAGGAGCAGTCATGAAGTAATGTGCTATTTGAGATGCATAAGAGAATGAGAATCTGCCCCTAAAAAATTATAGGATCAGGGGATAAGATACACTATTTGTTAATGGGTACTTGTATATTGCACTAAGATGTCTTTGATCATGCTCTGATGATATTACAGTGTTAGTAGCAACTTTATCAAGATATTTGATGTTTTAAAGCTTCAGCTCCTGAAGACAAATGATTATATGAAAATCTCAGTTGTCACTAAAAAAAACTAGCAAGTTTCTATTCTTCCTGGTGGTGCAGGATGGCTGAAAAAATGCTGTAAGTGCATTTTGAAGGCTCAAAATCATGAAGCAAAATACAAAGAATCCAAAGTTTATCATTTAAAAAAAACCATGACTTTTTAAGCCAATCTCAAGATTTTCTGGGGTTTGACGCATAATTCTTGAACTTCTGATCTTGGTAATACTGCACTAATCACAAATAAATGGTAGACTGATATTAATCAGATATATAATTCATGATTTTTCTCATCAGTCAAGAAATAAACCACAATTACCTTGCATCCAACAGCACAAACTGTAGCCAATGACTGCTGTCAGATAATGCCCTGTGATCATAAAATGAGATCCCAGGTTAGATATACGAGAATCTAGTAAATGCTGCATACTGTTCCATGCCTTAACAAAAATATATATACAAAATATATGATATGACACATTACATTAATTTTACATATTGTACTTGTCATATCTGTGAGATTGTAAAGTGACCCATTTGTGACTTGGCTTTGTGTTCCACAATCACTGGAGTGATTGGCAGGAGATAGGATGACAGAAGAATTATTAGAGCTGTTAAAAAAATAACCGACAATGAGTCCTGTGGCACCTTATAGACTAACAGATGTATTGGAGCATAAGCTTTCGTGGGCAAAGACCCACTTCATCAGATGCAATACATCTGTTAGTCTATAAGGTGCCACAGGACTCCTTGTCACTTTTGCAGATCCAGACTAACATGGCTACCCCTCTGATAAAAAAATAACCAACATTTCAAATAGTTTTTGTTTCATGTTAGTTTGTGCCTGAAATGTATTAAATATTTTACATTGTGAACCTGCTTTGGGTGAAATCTTTGGTTTCCCTTTTTGTGTATCTGGTCAGCTGCACAAAGCAACGGGGCCAGAGCCAAGGATTATGCCTAATGACTTTTTAGCCTCAATGGTTGTTTAGAATAATAGCAATACTAATGTACATGAACATGATCATTTGGAGATATTAGGCTATGTTACTGGGCACTCTAAACTGCACAGAGTGCAAGCTGGGTTGACTAGGATTGCAGGTTTCCAGTATACCAAAGCCAAGATCCATTCACTTTGCAATTTAATTATTTCCCTCACAAAATAAAGTCTTTCAGAAGGAACAGGGCAAATCAGGTGCTCCTGTAATCTGCATTAATGCAGCATGGCTCTGTGTCACCTTTTAGCTACTGCACTGAAGTAAGAGATTTAAGCTGCTTTCTTTCTAAGTACGGCTAGACTACACAGTATCCCGGAAGAACAGTTTTGCTCTTCCGCTTTTTTTTGTGGAAGAGAAAACACGCTCTTTTGGAAGCCCCTGTATTCCTCTTTTGGGGCTTCCAAAAGAGGGTTTTTTCCTGAATTTAGCCCAGTCTAGATGGGCCAAATATCGGAAAAGCCTCTTCCAACAAAAGAATCGGGAAAAGCTAGGCAAAACGCGGAGTGCATTTTGCATAGTTTTTTTTCCCGAAAAAAAGATGTAGTCTAGCCATACCTAAGAGTTTCAGTTCTTTATTTCAGATGGTAGAGGCTCTCATGGTCCAATATTCAGTCCTGACAAAAACCTGAAACAGGACCATTGTTACATTTGGCTAAGCTCTCTGTGATCACTTAAGCACAATCTGTTCCCAGAGCTAGAAAGAGGAATCAAGAATACTGAGGCCTGGTGTCTGTTACTTTCTCTCAAATTCCTTTGTAATTCACTGGCAACATCTGCATCACATGTTATCTTATGACTGGTCCATACATAGCATATCAGTATGTTTTTTCCTCAACTGGTTGTTCTAGTAGTTGAATTGAAAGAAGTTTGTGCTGTGACTGTTAATCTGGAGAGGGAAAATTCAAATGCTACTAATAAGTAATGAGACCCAACATTAAACACATACACACACACACACACACACACACACACACACACACACACACAGAGTTAGTGTAAGGACCCTGAATTAGCTATTGTAATTATTTACATTTCAAAACAATGTCTTTAAACTGATTTTGTTTTATTGTTGCATTTTAGTGCCTGCATTTTGGAGCTCTCCCTATAAGGGCGTGAAGCAAAAAGAGTCTCTTGGATACTGACTAAAGAATGGGAGATTTTGCCTATGAGTCTAGAGAGGGTAGAAAGCCTTCCCACTGTATAAAAAATAAATAAATCAGAATTTGATTTAATAAACCTGTCTTTCCAGAAAGGAAGCTTGCTTTCCCAAGGTGTAGCATTAGCATTTTGAGGGACTGCATGATTCTCTTACCTGTAGGTCACCAAGCCAGCTGACCAGTCATTAAAATTATTCTTATCTGATGAATGTTTGGCAGCCCATATATAAGATGAATGTGGGGAGCCTGAATTTCAACTTCATGTCATAAATTCCCTGCTGTACTTTGCACTAGGTGGTAAGATCTTTGGCAGTGAGACAGTCTCTTACTATTTAGTGCCTAATATACTGAGGTCCTGACCTTGGTTGATTCCTCCACTGAGGGCTCCTGCCACAAGGGCCAGGAATGCCTTATTATAATAATAAAAGAACTGGTAACGCTAATTGTCCTGGGGACACTGGAGATGGGGCATTCAAAAATCAGAAGACAGGCCACAAACATGATTCAATTTTTTCAAAAAAACTCATAGATTTTGATCTAATCTCACAATTTTATGGAGTCTGACTCATGAATTTTGAACTTTAAGATGGGCAATACTGTGTTTTCATTCTCTTTTCAGTAATTGCACCACTTCTCTCTCTATCCTGAGAGTCAAGGGAATGAGCATTGAACAATCACCTATGTAGGCTACAAACAATTACAGTATTGATCTGAAATTGAGTGATCTTCTCTGGGTCACTTTACTTAGGTCTGATGGTGAAAAAACACCTGTAGTGTGGCACAAAGCGGTTGTAATGCACTTGAGGATATGGTCCATTAGGTTGGTTTACCAAAACAGTTTGATTAGGCTGAGGCTTCTTCTGGTAAAATATCAAAAACAGTCAGGGATTCACTGTTCACTTTGGTTTTGTGATTCTGAACAGGAAATCACCCTTAGATTCAGCAGTAAAGGAGGTGAATATTGTCCACCCAAATAAACACTTAAAATTAGTGGAATATGTTACTTAATTGAGCTTTTAAACAATTCTGCATTTTACATCAAAAAGAAATAATGGTTCTTAGAGGTATGGAGTGGGGAAAAGAAGAGGATAAATGTACTGTATGGATTAATAAAACAGAAAAGAAGAAACTATGATTCATAAAAAGAGATAAAATTTGCTGGATGAATTAAAGTCAGATTAACAAATCATTGCAGTACAATTTATGGTTTTAGGTAATGGGAAGTCAAACAATATTACCAGCTGACTTAAAATTGATTTGACTGAAAGATAAAACTCTGTTATATGAACCACATTAACTGAAAGCCTCTGCTTTACATTTCTCACTGATGGCACCCTGGGGACGAAACTTTCTTGGCATTTCATATCCAATTTAAACCCATCATTGATGAAAAGATGGCTAAATTGGTGCATCATTTTGTAATAAAATATCTCGCAAATTGTTTATCTGATCAGTGGAGAATGCAGTCTCAACTGTTCAGGGTTAATGGGCTCACTGCACTAGAATAGTAAGTTATTGATCGGCAGAGAGCCTGGGAATTTGTATAAGCAGTTCACATTTCCTAAATGAGAGTAACATATTGAAGCTGAGCAGTTGCATTTAAGAGATTCATTTTACAAACTCAACTCTCATTGAAATTAATTGGAGTAGAAGGTTTAACTAGAGGTGCTCATTACTTCTTATGGTCAGTTTATGAGTCCAGAGGCTTGATAGTCTTCTTAGTTATAACAGACTTACACCGGTGTAATTCCTTTGACTTGGTGGGGGTAACTCCTGAATTAACCATGTCCCAGGGAAACTAGGCTGCCTGAATATTATATATCCAATATCAGACTGAATTTCTCCATAAAATAAAGTGATCTGTTATCAGGAATGTTTAAATTTCATACTCATGAAAGCTCATAAATAAAAAGTATAATTAAATGGCGGTATATATTATTGTATATGGTGGCCAGTGTACATCTTCCCCTTTTAAAAGATACACAGAATTCTTTGAAGCTCTGTTGTGATTTCTGGTCTGGTGCTTTATTCCCTAAACGGGTCACACTGAGATACACAATAGTGGCACACCTACAGCACTGCCACTGTAGCAGTGGAGTACGGATGTTTCCTTCAGTGACAGATGGGTTTTTTCTATCATTCTCATAAAGACACGCCTGTGAGAAGTGGAAGCTAGTCAGTGGAAGAATTCTTCTGTTGACCTACCTGCATCTAAGATGGGGTTAGGTAAGGTGGACAGGGCATGACATTTTTCACAGCCCTGACTGATGTAGTTAATGTGACTTGAGTTTTAGACTGAGCTTCAGGATGAAATGTTGGTTTAGGGACAAAACTTGCTGAATACTTAGTACAGTATGACATTGCCATCTTTACTTCTGTGCTGCTGCTGTTGCTGCTGCTGCCGCCATTGGCATTGCCTTCAGAGCTGGTTAACAAGACATTAGTCACCATTCTCCAGCTATTCAGCTCTGAAGGCAGAGTGGAGAGAGTAGTGGCTGCTGGCTGGGTGCCCGCTTCTGAAGACTGCAGCTGTGACTCCCATCCCCATGAGAATCCCAGTTCCATTCAAGCCCACCTACCCCTCCACACTCCTCAGGAGAACTCCAGTGTCCTTCCTCTGCCAAATCATCTACTCCCTCTCCTCCTCTGTCCCCTCCCTTCCAACCCCTAAAAACCCAACACACCCTAGACACATATCCACAGACCATTATATAGCTCAGAATCCTAGCCCCCATAGGTACCCAGCCTCCAGACCTTACACATCCATCTTGTCCACATCCAGACTCTTCTCCTTCCTCGCCTCTCCAAGGGTGTGTCTAGACTACAGTGTTTTTTTTGAAAAAAAGTGGTCTTTTTTCAAAAAAACTTCCCCTGCATCTAGACTGCTGCCACGTTCTTTTGAAAGTAAATTGAAAGAACACGGCAGTTTTTTCAACCGTGGAAAACCTTGTTTTACGAGGAATAACGCCTTTTTTCGAAAGTGCTCTTTCAAAAAAAGGCACTATCTAATGCAAACTGTGCTTTTTCAAAAGAGAGCATCCAGACTGCCTGGGTGCTCTCTTTCGAAAAAGTGGCTTGCTTTTTCGAAAGTACTGGTTGTAGTCTAGATGCTCTTTTTCGAAAGAGGCTTTTTTGAAAGTAGCTTTCAAAAAAGCCTCTTTTGAAAGAGGCTTGCAGTCTAAACGTAGCCCAATTTACAGAGTTTCTACAGCCCCTTGGACCTTCCATAACTTTCCTTCCCCTGCTCCAGTATCTGTCAGGGCAGTCACCTTCAGCCAGTGCAATGAGAGGCCTGGACATGGCATAACTTATAGCCATCTTGACTGCTTAGACACCTTCTGAAAATTCAGGCTTGGCTTAGACAGGTAGAAACATATCAGCTGGAGATGCAGTATCACTAACAGGGATAGGTACTATCACAGATATATGGGGGTGAAAGGATGTACAGACAAGCTAACCTTAAGTTTCTGCAAATTTCTTACTAGATGTCTGTGTGATTTTCTTGTTAAAAGTTGCTTTTGATGCTAAACAGAAATGATGAGGTTTTGCTATTTTTAGGAAAGTTGCTTTAGTCCCATGGGCAAAATTATTAGAGTGGAATTGTTGTATAGTTATGCTTTGAATCAAATAATTGGCTGAGGTATACATAATAAGGACTAACATTTTAAGTATATAAAGAGAGTCAGATGAGAGGCCCATTGGAATCTAACTTCAGGACACTGCTGAGGGCCAAAGATGCCAGAACTTTTAATCACTGAATGATCACAACATTGGGAAGCTGGAGCCATGGATGAAAGGATGTTCACTTTCCATGGGAGAAGGTCCTGCTAACCCATGCAGGGCTCTTGGCACACCAGGTCCAGGGAGGATAGGTAGTGGGAGACCTAAATTGTGTGGGTAAGACCATTCTCTTGAAAGAGTCAAACCTGCTTCACAATTTCCTGGCAGGAGGCAGAGAATCCCTCCAACAATCTTCATGGAGACTCAGTGTAGCCAACAATTCCAAAGAGATACACTGAGCTCCTTTCTGCTGCCTGATTGGTACTCCCACTTGCTTTTCAGACCTCTGTGGCCTCTGATTGGTGCTCAAAGGAACATTCTGCCTCCCCCATTGCACCTGAGTCATCCAAGTCAGCATGGATTCCTCCCAAGAACGGTGTTTAAATGTGTGACCTGGTCACTAATTGGCCCATGTGAAGAACAAGTGGGGCTGTGAGTGGAGGCCACATCAGTGGAGGCCCCCTCCTTTGCTAAGCTGTGTCATGTGGTTCAGAGTCCTGGATTCCTCGCCATATTCTCAACTACTCCCCAGCCACTCTGCATGTGGTTGTATGTACCAATCCTTATAGTCACTACCAGCAGCAGAGAAGTAAGAATGGTAATGTCCTACCATGCTACCCTGACTTCTGCACTGCTGCTGGTACTGCCTGCAGAGCTAGGCTCCTGGCCAGCTGCCTCTGCTCCTCAGCTGCCTAGCTCTGAAGGCAGTGCCACTGCCAGCAGCAGCAGAGAAGTAAGGGGGGCAGTACCATACCATGCAACCCTTCCTTGGAAAGAGTGCCTAAGGCTAATTTTGGATTAGCTATTGCCACCACAGGCCCTCTCTCCTCAGTGCTGCCTGTATTTACCCCTACCCAGTATCATAGAGTTTCCATGTGCTGCTGAGCAATCATTTAAACCAAAATTTTGTCAGAGAGGCAGTAATTGTGTGCATCTGGATTACTGTTTTGCGTTCTTTTCCTCCCATTTTCTGAATATCCAGCTTAAGAAAGCCATAGTACTGAATATTTACAGGTATACCTGAGGTCAGTGGGAGTTACAGATAATGAGTTGAGCTAATGAGGAAACGATTTTTTTCTGTCCCCTGAAAATTTTTCTTGTTTCAGACAAAAAAATTAGTTTTGTACTAGAACAAAATGGAGTCTTGAAGATTTGGGTGAGAGAGATAGCCCTCCCACCAAAGAGCCCAGTGGTCAGAACACTCCTGGTCTGTGGAACTCAGCACTGTAAATCCCCTAGCAGTCTCTTGCAGAGGAACTTAAATCAGGGTCTCCCACATTTTATGTAAGGGCATATCTACACTACAGTTATCGCAAAATAACAAGGTGAGCATCCATGCAGCAAGCCTGTTATTTCAAAATAATTTTGAAATAATGGGCTTGTTATTTTGAAATAATAACTCCTGCTTCTGATGAGCAATAACGTCTATTTCGAAATTACTTTTTCAAAATAGGGTTAGTGTGCATGCTCAGCTGTTGTGATTTTGAAATAACTGGCCTCAGGGCCTCTCACAGCTGCTGTGCTAGCCACTCTGTCACACCACTGGAAACTCTGTAGCGTCCCTTCTCCTGCAGAGTTTAAAGCTGCAAGCAGAAGGGAAAGGGCTTGTGGCAACACACTGGCCCTGCCAGCCCTGTGCCACACAGCAGAAGCCTTCACTGCAGCCATGAGTGACCCCAGTGCTCCCTCTGAACCCCGTGCGGCTGCAAACACTGCTGCAGCCAGCACAGAAGCCCCTGGCCAGGGGCAAAAGAGGACACCAGCCTGGACTGGTGTGAAGATCCTGGATCTCATAGAGGTCCGGGGAAAGCAGTCTAATCTCCAGGATCTCCGCACCAGATGCCACAATGCCAATGTCCATGGCCAGAGGGCTGCCAGCCTGGCTCAGAAGGGGCATATCCGCACCCAGGACCAGGTGCAGATGAAGATAAAGGAACTGAAGCAGGATTACACCAAGGCCGAAGCTGAAGCATCCAGAGACTCCTGAAGCATCCAGAGACTCCTGAGGTGGGCACCAGCCTCAGCCCCATACTTGAGTCCCTCTTCCTCCCTTCTCCCCCAGCCCAGGTTCTTTCTCAAGTCTCTCCACAGTTATATATTCCCCAAATAAAAGATAAGAACGTTTTGTGTTCAAACCAAAAAGTCTTTTTTATTTGGTCTGGGGGGGGAGGGGAACGTGGGAAGGGAGGGCAGTGGAAAAGAGGTCTGTGGGAGGAAAGGCAATGCAGAGGCCCCTTGTGGTGAGGCCTGGAGGGAGAGTCTCACAGGTGTCCTTGGCTGAAACTCTCCCTCAGGGCCTCCCTGATGAGTACAGCCCCCCTGTTGGGCTCACCGAATGGCAGCGGTGCCCAGCTGCTCGAAAGCCCTGGCAAGCTGCTCAGCCTCTGCCCCCCCCACCCTGGCAGGAAAGTCTCCCCCTTATTTTCACAAAGGTTGTGGAGCACACAGCAGACTGCCACCACGTGGGGGATGTTCCAGTCACCAAGGTCCAGGCAGGTGAGGAAACCCCGGAACCTCCCCGTGAGGCAGCCAAAGTTACCCTCCACAACCATGCAGCACCTGCTGAGCCTCGTGTTGCAGAAATCTTTGGTTGGGTCCATGTAGGGCTTCATTAGCCAGGGGAGCAAGAAGTAGGTTCTGTTGCCCACAATGCTCATAGGCATGTCCACCTCCCTGTCTCTGATGCTGCATTTGGGGAAAAATGTACTGACATGCATCCTTTGGAAGAGGCTAGAGTTCCTAAAGATGTAAGCATTGTGTGCCTTCCCCAACCACCCAACGTAAATGTCTGTGAACCAGCTCCAGTGGTCCATGAGGGCCTGCAGCACCATGGAAAAGTACCTCTTCCTACTGATGAAGTCTGAGGCACAGTGGTTGGGGGCCAGGATGGGGATGTGGGTTCTGTCAATAGCACCCCCACAGTTGGGGAAGGCCATAGTGGCAAAGCCAGCAATGATCAGATCCACGTCACCTACGGTGATGACCCTGCACAGCAGGATGGTGTTGATGGCCTTCCCCACCTATAGAATCATAGAATCACAGGGTTGCAAGAGCCCTTGGGAGGTCCCTGAGCTCAAGCCCCTTCCCAAAGCAGGACCAACCCCAAGTACTCCATCCCTGACAGGGCTTTGTGAAGCTGGGACTGAAAAACCTCCAGGGAGGGAGATTCCACCCCCCTCCCTAAGGGACCCCCATTTCAGTGCTTCACCACCCTCCTAGTAACATAGTAAAAGAGTCATACATGCATGAGCATGGCTCCAACCCTCGATCTTCCCATGTCAAACTGGTTCCCAACAGTCCTGAGGGAGTTAGGAACAAAGGGGATTTTCAGATCTTTTGGGCACCAGGAATTGACTGATAGATCCACTAGACTAAGTGGACTCAGGTGCAATGCTCTATCCAGCCACAGGGAAAGCCATTGCACTGACTTACAAACTGCAACAAGAGAAATTTAAAGAAACTCATCCACAGCCACACCAGAATAGTCTGTAGATAGGTCACTGGGGGCACATCTAAATTACATTCTTCTTTCGAAAGAGGAATGTAAATGAAGCAGATCGAAAGTGCAAATGAAGCATGGATTTAAATATCCTGCGCTTCATTTGCATATTCGTGTCCGAGAGCTTTTTCAAAAAAGGGTTTTTCAAAAGTGAAAGCACAGTCTAGATGGGGTTCTTTCAAAAAAAAACCCCCTTTTTCGAAAGAACCCGTACTCCTGAAAAAATGAGGAGTACGGGTTCTTTCGAAAAAGGGGTTTTTTTTTCGAAAGAACCCCGTCTAGACTGCGCTTTCACTTTCGAAAAATCCTTTTTCAAAAAAGCACTCAGATGCAAATATGCAAATGAAGCACGGGATATTTAAATCTGCACTTCATTTGCACTTTCGATTTGCTTCATTTACATTCCTCTTTCGAAAGAAGAATGTAATTTAGACGTGCCCTCAGTGACCTATCTACAGACTATTCTGGTGTGGCTGTGGATGAGTTTCTTTAAATTTCTCTTGTTGCAGTTTGTAAGTCAGTGCAATGGCTTTCCCTGTGGCTGGATAGAGCATTGCACCTGAGTCCACTTAGTCTAGTGGATCTGTCAGTCAATTCCTGGTGCCCAAAAGATCTGAAAATCCCCTTTGTTCCTAACTCCCTCAGGACTGTTACTCCACTGGATTCCAGCTCTGGGATGTGAAGCCATATAAGCAGAATCAGGATTTGATTAATATAGCCATGCCCTCAGCACCTTAAAACCATACTATTTGCCTGCACCCACTTAACCAAGTGATCCTGATCCAGAACTGTCCTTTTCCTTTGTTTGCTATTGCCGAAACTGTGTTATTGGCAAACTTTATTCGTAGGCTTGACAAAATTCAATTTTATTTTGTTTTACAATTTCACTGGATAATATCAGTGTTTATTGTTAAGTATGTTTATATTTTTATCTACTTAAACTAGAAGACTTACCTGGAATTGCCTGGGTCCTACAGGGCAGGAAACTGGTGGTGTGGGGGTGCAGGAGTCAGGGCAGGGCTTGGGATATGGGGGGAAAGCAGTACAGGAGGTTGGGGGTGGGAGAGTGCAAAAGTGAAAGTTGGGGGCAAGGCTCGAGATGTGGGGGGGGTCCCATCTGGCATGGGCCCTTTCTTTCCCCCAGCCTCCCTGGCCATCAGAGATCTTTTCTCTCCCCCAAGCTTTCCCCCCTCCACCACCAGGATTTTTCTACAATCAGCCCCTCCACCCCACTGCCAGGATTTTTCTACAATCAGCCCCTCCACCCCACTGCCAGGAGCCTCTCCTACAGCTTCCCCAGGCCACTAGAGGCCTTTTCTCTCCCACAGCCCTCCCCCACATCTGTAAAGGACCTTTTCTCTTCCCCTCACCCCCAGCCACCAGTGGCCTTTTCTCTCCCTCTCCCTCCCCCCCACACAGCACTGCAGCCAAGGGCCAGGAGGGGGAGAAAGGGTTTGGGGTAGGGAAGTTACTTATTCAGTGTGCTGGCAGGCAAGATGATAGGGGCCCAGACCTGCTGGCTACTCCCTTGGTGGTATGGCTGCCCCCAGTAGACACTCTGCAGGATAGTTCTCCTCTGTACTCTCTGCCCCAATGCCACTTTCAGTATCACATGTCTCTGAACAGCCCAGCCCCTCCCTTTCCACATTATGAAAAATAGTCCTTGTCAGTTGTCCTGGCACAACCAAACTCTGACCTTGCTTTAAGTTAGGAGAAGAGGAAGCTGCATAGCAAATTTGGTGGACCTAGCTCTTACCATTTAGGCTGAATTCTTGAACAAAAGGACTCGCAGACAAACACACTGACAGACTCACAAATTTCATATATATATATATATATATATATATGTATACATATATATTCCCAATTGTGAAAAATTATGGGTTTTCTGCATTTTATATTTACCAATTTAAAGGTTTACAGTTGTGGGAAATTATGGGGCAATCAAGTAATGAAAGGATATACTATAATTATTTAATGACAGTAGACACTGAGATATAAAATTTAAAGCTTTATAACAATTTGAAACAGAAATTGCCAACAGTACATTACAAAGTAGAAGAAAAAAATCCTTAAATTAGTCTCTAATATGTCTCAAGCAGCATTTTTCTTACTTAGTTGATGTGTAAACTTTGATTATTGGTGGAATATTTTTTTCAATGGTTTCTGAGTGTTTGGTGAAATCAGCATTTACCAAGCTATACTGATAAAAATCTAATACGTTTAAGTGTATTTTTTAGAAATGTTTTTGTAGTCTTTCAGGTCATTGATTTAAATGTTTAATAGTGCTGGACAAGAACTGATCACTGTGGAACTCAGTTAGGGTATGTCTACACTACAAAGTTAATTTGAAATAACAGCAGTTATTTCGAATGAACTTTAATAGCGTCTACGCAGCCAAACCGCTATTTCGAAATAGTGGAGCACTTATTTCGAATTTGGTAAATCTCATTCTATGAGGAATAACACCAAATTCGAAATAGCTAATTCGAAATAAGCGCTGTGTAGACAGTTATTTCGAATTAGGGGGCCTCCAGCCCTTCCCAGTTTCCCGTGGTGGCCACTCTGGGCCAAACCAGGAAAACTCCTCTCCTCTCCCACAGCCCTGGGGCCCTTAAAAGGGTAGACCCTGGCCACTGGGCACATGCAAGAGCCAGGCCTGCCAGCAGCCATAGCCCCTCAGCCAGTGGCAGCCAGCCATCCCCCGCCCAGCCCCCCAGCACCCAGGGGCCAGCCAGGGGCCGTAGACGGCACGTTCCTGCCTGGACTGGTGCAGAGATCATGGACCTCACTGAAGTGTGGAGGGAGGCCCCCAATGTCCATTATCTCTGCACCAGTCGGAGGAATGCCGCTGTCTATGGCCGCATAGCAGTCACCATGGCCCGCAAGGGACACAGGCGCACCCAGGAGCAGGTGCGCCTGAAAGTTAAGGAGCTGCAGCAGGCGTACGCCAGGGCCACCAGGGGCGGAGCCGCAGCAGGGGCTGCCACCTGCCCCGACTTCCCCGCCCTTGACCAAATCCTGGGGCGGGCAGGGCGGTCTGCACCAGCCCGGGGGGCAGCGAGCCGGGAGCTGAGGGCCCTGACCCGGGTGCAGCAGAGGGGCCACCACCAGCTGTCCCGGCACCGGAGTCGGCAGGGTCATCCGGGGAGGCCATACCAAGTAAGTGCCAGCACTGTCCCCTACCCGGGGGGGAGGCAGAAAGGGAGACCAGGGACTGCGCATGCGGGCCATGCCTCCCACGGATCATGCAGCCACCTGTGCACATGCGGGCACGTGCTGTGCCACCCTTGGGCAGGTGGCTCCAGCTTCGTGACACCCAGGGGCCGTGGCCCTCCCTTCACACGCCCCCTCTACACAGGGTCAGGGGACATCTCCCCCCACCCCGGCCACGCTATACACAGCACAGGGGCATGGGTGCGGTCTCGGGGCAGCTCCCACTCCCGGGCAGATCCAGACATGCTGACCATGGCCTCTGTGAAAGCACATCGGCTCTAACGGTGCAGGGCATGGTCGCCCTCACCTTGCAGTGGGGGCTGGGCATCATCAACTGTGTCCCAGGGACAACTGACCACTTCTCTTCTTTCTCTATGGCTGCACCAGCTGCTCGTGCAGGGTGCACCACCCTGCCCGGGACATGCTCCCACACCCGCGGCCTCAGCAGGACCACCACCATGTGGCAGGGGTACAGAGAGCAGCACCTGCAGGCCCTGAGAGCCCAGACCCAGATCATGGAGCAGCAGGTGCAGGATAACCGGGAGTTCCAGCGGGAGCTGCTTGCCCAGGGTCGTGCCATCTGTCACCATCTGCAGGCCCTGGTGCAGAGCGTGCTGCCCCGTGCCAGTCCTGCGCCTGCTGCCCTCACAGCTACTGTTCCTCCTCCCATGCCTCCCCCCCCCACCTCTTCCTCTTCAACTTCCACACCCTCCTCCTCAATCTCCACACCCCCCACCTCAACCTCCGCACCCTCCTCCCCATCCCCCCGGGGACGCCGAGGCCCCCTCTCCCGCGGTGCTGCAAGGCAGTTGGCCTGGCGAGACCCCCACCCCTGAGCACTGAGCTTCCCCTCCCCCTTCTTCCCCTTGCTTCCCCCTTCCAGCTCCCTCCTCCCAGTTTTCCCCCTCCCCTCTCCCACCCTCTCTCCTGCCCTCTCCCGCCTCCTTTCCCCCATCTCCCCAGAGGTTCATCCCCCCCCCCAGTTGTGTTAAATAAAGACAGTTTCTATTTTTGAAAATACACATATTTTATTTGACATCAGGAAGGGGGGGCTAGGGAAGGGTAAGTGGAAGGACGAGAGGGAGGAATGGGGCACAAGCCCCCGGTAGGGGCAGACCGGGGAGACTGTGAGTGCTCCTCAGGGGGGAAGCTCTCCCTCAGGGCCCCCTGGATCCTGACAGCCCCTCGATGGTCCTCCCGGATGGCAGCCTGCAGACAGTGCAGCCAGGCTGCTGGCAACGTGTCCACAAGACGCAGCAGAGTCCACGGGGGCAGGTCTGGTTCCATGTTGTAGAGTGCCGTGGTGTCCCGACTGAGGGCAAGCAGAGCACTCTGAGACACAAATGCTTTGCTGTCCCTCAGCGAGGTAGACCATCAAGCAGAGAAACCTGAGAACTGTCTGTCCGGGATGGGGGGGTCGGGTCCCTTTAAGCACAGACCTCGGATAGCTTGAGGCAGCAGACCTACACACTAAGTCCATCCCTGATGTCCTGCTGGCACTGGTTCCGGCCAGCCTTACCTTCGATTCAGGGTCCACTCAATGTGGACGCGCTATTTGAATTAGAAAAACGCTATTTCTAATTAGTTTTTGTGTCTAGATGCGTTATTTCGAATTAGCTTATTTCAAATTAACTAATTCGAAATAAGTTAATTTGAAATAGTGCTATAGTGTAGACATACCCTTAGAGACATACCCATTTTGAGACCTATTACCCAGCTTTTAACCCATTTAATGAAAGCTATCTTGAGTTCATAATTTCTCGTTACTTAATCAAATTATCATGTGGTAACAAACCAAATGTCTTGCAGAAATCTAAGGAGACCTCTATGTAGCTCACAGGCATGTCTCTTTCACCAGCAGAAGTTGGTCCAATAAAAGATATTACCTCACCCATTTTGTCTCTTTTACAAAAGTCTATTACATAGCACTATTCTTTTTATCAACCGTCTCTCATAAAAATGATGCCAAGTCAGTCTGACAGCAATTATTTTCCACAACTCAATGTTGATTGGCATTAATCATATTACCCTTCTTTAATTTTTTATTATTTGATTCCTGTATGAGCTGTTCCATTACTTTACGTAAGATTGATGTCAGACTGACAGACATATAATTATCTGGGCCATTCCAACTCTCCTTTATAAATATTGGCACAACATTAGCTTTCTTCCAGTAGTCTGGAACTTTCCCAGTGCTCAAAAACTCACTGAAAATCATTAATGATCTGGAGAACTCCTTAGCCAGCCTTTTAAAAACTCTTGGATGCAGCTATAACTTGGGCCTTAGCAATTCCTCTGCTATGTAAGGCCATACCAAACACAATCCAAACTACTGATGACTCCCTGCTGTCTTCAGGTTCAGTTGTGGAGGATACTGTCCCCAAAGGCCATTACACAATGACACAAATAAATAGTACAGTTTAGTATAATCCATTCTCTGCATATTTCCTTGGTCCTTCACATTTCCTGGATGATCCTTTCTGGTCCAATGTTGAGAACAGAAAGTCACCTTCCCATCAGAATTCTGCTGACAGCATGGCTAGTGACCAGAGAACATTGCACCCCCCAAGAAGGGCTTCAGTAGGTGTAGTTGCCTGCATTAGAAAACCAAATGGGTGAACTATGGAGCTTCTTCCCCAACTATTATGTTTACACTGATGTCTTTGAGAAGAAGAATGCAGAAAGCCTCCACCCAACATCAGGAGTATGACTGCCCCAGAGAGCTTCAGCCAGCAGCAAAGATATTATTTGTCAGATATATGCAGCTAGCGGCATTTTGAGAATATCTCAAAAAGAACCTGGCCCATAGGTTCATCCACAAATTGACTTCACCAGCGGGTGACCCAGTCCTTTTCCTACAAAAGGATGGCAGCATCTGTGCTGAATACTGAGCCTTACATCAGATAACAATTTGGGAGCATTACCCACTATTGCTCTTCCTTTAGTTCTTAGACCACATGGGGCTGCCTGGATGTCACAAAATTGGGTGTCTAGGTTGCTTACAGTCTCATATGTATCCAAGATGGGGATGAATGGAAGACGCCTTTTGTACACATTATGTACTCTCTGAATTTTTAATCATTCCATTAAGACTCACTAAAGCCCCAGGAGTATTCCAGCACTTCATTAACAACATGCTATGAGAGTTGTTGGACCAGTTTATGGTAGTGTGCTTAGGTGATATATTGATCTTCTCAGATGATCTGGACCAAAACACCACTTATGTGCACACAGTCTGGGAGAGATAATGACCAGATGGTCTCTATGCTAAAATAGAGAAGTGTGCATTTGCTTAGACCTCACCCAGGAAGTCCATGACTGGGTAATCCCCCACAATATGCATGGCATTGTAGGGTTCTCAAACATCTCCCAGAGGTTCATCTTAATTTTTTTTGAAAGCAGCATGCACTGCATGGATTCTGTGACTGTTTGCTGGAGGCTATACTGAGAATGCTCAATCAGGGCAAATTGCAAAGAATAGGGCAGATGATCCCCAAAATTGGCAATTTTTTCTATAATTAGATTTCATCCAGCCAGTAACAAAGTAGCTTCTTTATACCTTACTGGTTACCAAGAAGCCAAAATACAGTTCCCATCAAGCAAGTCCACCTTTGGCCACCACCCAAACAGCCAAGTCTAATATAAATAGGATTACTGAAAAACGTATTCACCATATACAAAGTTCTACCAATCCCAAGATATGAAACACATTACCCATTGTGCCAATGAATGTTCCAGATCTTACATAAATACATGCTTGCAGAAAATCTTTCTTAAGAAAAGATAAGAAAGGGAATTACTATGGTTAAAATCATTATATATACAGATATAAATGAGTTCTTAAATCATTTTCATAGCAGAGATGGCAAGGTTGTTGATTTGTAAAATTCCTTCTAAAATTGATGTAAAAAGTCATATAGTCAAATAGACAGTCCTTGTGCATAGTTTGTTCAATTTCTTCCATGAGAAATTTCATAGACAATCCAGAGTAGGCCTTGAGACCTCAATCTTATGACTTAGATTTTCCCTGACAAAGATTCAAGAGATCTGAGATAAAACAGGATCAGCTCAACTTTCTTTATAGCTGTAGCAAGTGGTGGTCACAGGAGGGTTTCCTCGGCTGAAGACCAGATAATGTATATTGTTGCTTTGAAGCTACTCCTTTTCCTAGCCATATACCAGCAATTTATTTGCACCCATATAAGGCAGTTAACCATCATACAGCTCCCAGGTAGTTTATACAAATTTCAAGGTGAAATGAAGACAATCATATTATTATACCACAAGTCACATCCAAACAATAATATTCCCTTTCAATCTCTGAATCAACTGAATACATTAATGAAACATTATAGACAGAAGTTTATCATATAAACTCACTAGATCACATTGTTAAAATTTCTAACAAGATATAGGTAAACACAGTGAAATACAATTCGTATCCATTCTTAACTCTCTAAAAATACAGGCCTATATTTCAAGAACTGTCATCTGCATAATATGGTTTTGCTAACTACTTACAAGGAATTGCCCTGTTTACTGTTTCAATTCTCTTCTACTATACACGTAAGGATTGCTTTTTAGATCAACCAGTTTGATGGTTGCTTAACCCTCACTGGGTCAATGTTACAGATGCTCTGCCAGTTTCCTGAAGCAGGAGTGAGAGCGTAAGCAGGAGAAGTTCATTAAAAGGCAACTCCTCCATGTTGCTGGCTCTAGTAGCTGAGACTGCAAGGTCTAAAATAATGCTCAGTAGGCTGTGTTGATGGGCTGTTCAAACTTCCTGTAATTTGCAGGGCAGGCAATACATTTTTCCCACAGTGCACCCTGGCCCTAGGGCTAGAGCAGCCACATTTCAGGACTCTGTGACATGATTATTTTCATTTGGGTCTGTGCATTTAAATTAAGTCCTTACCACTACTCAGAAACTGAAATAAGAGTGTATATACAAAGGGTGTCTAACTAAAGCAGTACAATTTTCTTGTGTAGGCAAACCCAGAAAAAAAGGAGAAAAGAATTGGTTGTGTATTGTGGTGAGGTTAAGGGGAGGAGGCAGAGAATACAAATTATAGCTCTGAATTCATGTTTTATTATATCTAGGAAACCATGACCAAAAATGCTAATTTGTCTCAATTTACTCACTGTGAGCATCCCCTTTGATCCTCCAGCCTCTCAGAGTGCAAATGTTCTCACATTTTAATGCAGTATCATTTGATTTTGAGATGCAAAGGAAAACCTGTCCAGTAAACAGCTTTCTTGCACTGATTCTTAATTTGTGCAAAATATTATAGCCTGAGCTGGAGACTGTTACAAAAGAAAAGGATTGTTACTCTAAGAACACTTATAGCTGAAGAAGGCAAACTTTTACAAATAACTGAGTTCTATGAACTTCTTTTCAGCTCACTAAGGGTATGTCTACACTCCAGAAGAAGATCGAAGCTGCTGCTGCCAATCTTCTAGGGTTCAAATTAGTGGTCTAGTTAAGACAGCTAATTTGAAGTGAGAGGGGCACTCCAGTGGACACTGGTAACCCTGCTTTCATGGGGAGTAAAGGATGTCGAAAAAAGAGTGTTCTTGCTTCAATTTCCTGCAGTGTAGATAGCGCCAAAAGCTGAGTAAAGCTACTTCGACTGAATGTAGATGAATTTGTGTAGTTTAATTCAACTTTGTTCCGTAGTGTAGACGTACCCTAAAAGTGCTAATTCACTTACAGCACACAAGACATTCTTCCCTAGAAAAACAGAAGAGCTTTACCATGCTGTATGTGACCTTAAAAAAAATAATTTTTTTTTTAATGAAAAGTCAGCTTAAAGGGGACAAAGTACTTGGGGAGGTGGGAGGAAAGGCCTGGCTAAAAAGTACACATCAAGCTCAGAAGCACATTCACCATAATTCAAACTTTCAGCAAGCAGCCTGTGTTGTTAGAATCAAATGGAAGGACTTACTTTTTGTTGCTTTGATCTGGCTCTCCTGAATAAAACCACAGCTGAGTAACAATGTGTTCTAATTCTCCCACCCTTCAACCTTACTTCATGCCTTAAGTTTCAAATCTGTGCTAAAGCTAGAAAGCCTCACAAGAGAACACATTTAATTTTTTAAAAGATTTTTTTTAAGTCTAAGGAATGTGGAATAAATTAGCACAAGGACATTAAAAGGATTTCATTTCCTTGAGCATAGACATGCATTCTACTACAGCATGTCCTCTGCCTCCCAGTGCAGCCATTGATCCACAGCTTTTATAATGAACTCTAATAACAACTCTATTACTGCAAGCCTCCTGATTGGCTCAGGCGCTCACAAAATTAGCTACAAAGAAGCAAGCTTGTCAATATTAATTCTGCCACAGAGATTACTTGTTATGGTGGAACAAAGGTGTTCTGGCTCAAGCTGAACAACTTAACTCCTTGTCTCATAAAATTTAAGCTGCTATTGATCGCCTTCTTCTATTGTGCTGAAGGATTAAAACACACACACACACACACACACATACAGACACAAGACTGCTGAATCACTCTGATGCATTCTCCTAAACTACCAGCCACCCCCCCCCCCCCCCGTCCCTGCCTACTAAGAATCATTCAGTAACATGAAGCAAATTAAATCAATGAATTCATCCTAGCAGATGGGTGCTTTAACAGTCAGTTAGCCTTTAGATAATTGAGGCGTTGACTCCGGAATCATAAAATGGATGGCTCGTTTGTACATTTTACTGAAATAGATCACCGAGGTTAAATAAATGAAATCCCATTTGTCAGGCAGTAATAAATGGCCTCCCCTTCTGCAAACAGCTCTGTTTGGCCTAATAAATACAGGGATGTTACAGTGCTCCTCCCTTGATAGGGTTATGGCTTAATGAAATGGTCTTTCCTCTGCTTGTTTTTGCCTCCTCCTGCACCGTGTGATAAGTAGCGAACCAACGAAGCTTGTAATTACAATCTTACAGAGAACCCAGCCAATCTGTATATAAATCTCACCATCCAATTACAAGATGTAATAATTTTGCAGTCAAGCTGGTAATGAGGTCTAATACTCATGCATGTGATAATCCCCCCTGGATGCTGACTCTATCAGATGTTAGCTTTGTAATTATACTGGCAGAAAATCATTATTTCATGTTCAGCAGAAAAATGAGGTTGGTGGGAAGTTAATTTTCTCTATGCTCTGTGAAGCATAGACAAAATTTTAATGATTTAATCATTATGGTTATCCCTTTTGCAATTGACCCACGTTCCTTCTGTAGAAACATTGGCACATTTAAAAGTCCCCGTTACCCGATAAAGCTTGCCATGTATGCAGCTTTTAATGTAAGAATATCTGTATACAATTAAACTATTAACCTATTTGATGGGAGGAAAATCTATAGTTCTTAATGTTTTAATTATTTACAATAGGATACATTGGAACGTGTAAGCCCAGTCTACATTGCAAAAAATGACTATTTTTTTTTTTAAAAAGAATAATGTAGTAATTATCATGCAAGTTCCCAGAACACAACAGCAGGTTCACAATGACATTTGAGCAACTCAGTAATCTTTTGTTCTTTTTTGGGGTAGGAGACACGGGTGGAATGATATAACTTTACACAAAGAGCTCATGTACATAATTAGTATTTTTCACAAAAAACAGTCTAAAAGAATCACCTCTGATATATATGTTTAAAAGGTGTTTTTCCACTTTTCAAGATTTTCATATTCCGTTTGTTTTGTCTACCCTGTCATTAACAAATATTATGATGAAAATGCAGAATAAGGGAGTACCAGACTTAGTGCAGGTAATTAATCATTGAACAATTTACCAAAGCTTTTGATATGTGTGTGGGTAATTTCCTAGGGTTTTTTTTTTTTAGCAAAGTGAAACAAACAAATCCAGAAATTACATGCGGGACCATATTGACTCTCCCATGGTTTATCAGCAAGGATGGGTTCTTTAGATCCACAACACATATTGCTACCCATATTGGCTGAGGAAATATATGCTAGCAATAGTAGGTTGTTACCCGCTGTGTGGACTAGTCACTAAATGGGCATCAGATACACTGCCGATAAGTTACACATCTAGTTGCTCACAGCAGCAGAATACTGAGATCAGGAATCTTTGCTTTACTTCCAGTTTATAGAATGGAATATACATTAGGGGTTACAGACGCTTGTAAACCTCGGTCATTTCTGCTCCTAACGTCTCTCCTCTCTTCTGTCTCCACCTCTGCTCTTTATTTTTCCACATGCCAGTCAAATTAATTTCTCCTTCACCTGCAATCCATGAACAACAGCATGGGAATGACTGAGATAAAAGGACAGAGAGTACTGCGGTTCTCACTGCTAGTGACTGGAGCCACTGTGACCCCAGCACTTTGGAGGAACAATTGCAGTTAAAGTCCGGCTTAGCCTGTGCAGCCCAGCAATCACACACATGCAATCTTGTTAGCTCATAGGAAATTTGTGGAGATGAAGCATGCTCAGTGCAGTCAGAATCTTTGGATTCTATCTCTAACCTCTTCTGAGTAACTGTGAATTGTATTTTTTAGTGTCTTATAACTAGTCCATTTTGGGCAGATTTTTACAAGGAAGGGAAAAATAACATTCCTGACATAGCGGAACTGATCTTCCCAAATGTCAAGTCCTTGCTGCAAAGCATGAAGTCTCTATGAAAAAGTTTTAAGAATTTTTAACATGGAAAAAAACAATCTATTTCCCACTAACAACTGAACTGTATTTGCTAAAATATAAAAATTTACCCAGAAGGGAAATTTACACTCAAATTTTAAAATTATTTAAAATGTATTCAAATTTTAAAAGATAAAAAAGCAATTGAGAACAGTCTTATAATGAGAAAAACTTAACTTCAGATGGAACTACGATCTTCACCCATAATATATATCTGGGTCTTTAAAATGACCAATTTCCAAAATGAAAACAATTATGAATAAAATTGATTGGGAGGAAAACATTAAATAGAAAAGAACATACATAATATTTGAGATCTCTAACACTATTTAACTAGATGTTCAAAAAGTTGCAATCCTTCAATTTTGAAATGCTGTTTCTTCAGTAAAACAAAAAACAAACAACAACAAAAACAACAATACTGTGGCTGAGAAGGTAAGTGAAAGAATGTTTGTTTCTTTCTTTCTTTCTTTCTCACAATTAGAAAAACAGATAGTTGATAACAATGAATATATATTAGAAGTTATGAAATGTAGACAATTGCTAAGGGAAGCTAAGCTATTAGTTAAAAGTGTGCGGTCAGTAGGTCCTGGTCTACACTAGGGGATAAGTTCAAATTAAGATATGCAACTTCAGCTATGTTAATTGTGTAGCTTAAGTCAAAGTATTTTAACCCAAATTTTGGTATTGGCCACACTGCAGGAAGTCAAAGGGAGCACACTCTATCTTCCCTTATGCCTAGTAGAAGCAGGGCTACTGGCATCAATGGGAGCACCCTCTCAGTTTGAATTGGCATGTCTTCAGTAGACCTGCTAATTCCAGCTCTGGAAGATCAATTGCAGCTACTTTGATCTTATCTGTAGTGTAGACATGGCTTTGGCTTGAAAACAATAGGAAAGAATTTTAACATTATGTCCATAACAAAATGAATCCTAGTGATGCATGTCATTAGATGAAGAGATTGTCAATAATAATGCAGAAATACAGAATATTCAAATATATTTTTTCTCTGCATATGGAAAGTGTCTGGGCGTATTCATACCTTAAAGGCTACTTTTTTTGAAAAAAAAACCCTCTGTAGTCTAGATACACCCTTATTGTGATAATACAATTCTTTCTATTCTAATTACTTTTAATCCAATGATAACTAAGGAAGGTATTAAACAACATCTATTATATTAAACATTTTAAATTGGCAGGATTATCTTAACTTGCACCAAAAGTTTTAAAAGACTTGAAAGAACAGCTCTTTCAGTCATGTATGTTGTTTTTTAATAAATCTTGGAACAGTAAAAAAATTTCAGAGATCTGAATAAAGTCTAGTGTTATATCAATATTAACGTGTAAAAAGGTAAATGGGATGACCTGGTAACTATTGGAGAGTTAGCCAGACATCAATCTTAGCAAAGTCACAACAAAGCAAAGATAGGTCTCAGTCAATAAAGAATGAAAGAATAGGACCATAAAGAAAGCTGATCAGCAAAGTTTTATGGAAAATAGGTCTTGTCAAACACAATTTGATATTGTTTTTGATGAGATTACAAATTTGATTGATACAAGTAATTGATGATGTGAGAGATTTCTGATAGATATTTAACTTAGTATCCCATGGCATTCTGATTACAAAAATTAACATTTTATCAAATCAACATGGCACGTAATTACATGGATTTAATAACTGACTCATAGATTTAAAGCCAGAATGAACTTATCTGACCTCCTACACATTGCAGGGCCACAGAACCATACCTGCCCTTTCCTGTAATAGACTCTTAACCTTCGGCTGTGTTACTGAAGTCATCAAATTATCATTTGGACACCTCAGGGGTGTGTCTAGACTACATGGCTCTGTCGACGGAGCCATGTAAAGTAGTTTACTCGGCATAATCAAAGAAGAGGGGGTTTAAATAATCCACACTTCATTAAAATAAAAATGGCTGCCGCGCTGTGCCGACAATCAGCTGGTCCGGCACAGCGCAGCAGTCTAGATGTGGTGTGGTCGACAAGGGAAGCCTTTGTCAACCACTCCTGTAAACCTCGTTTCATGAGGCTTACAGGAGCAGTCGACAAAGGCTTCCCTTGTCGACCGTGCTGAGTCTAGACTGCAGCGCTGTGCCGGATCAGCTGATTGTTGGCACAGCGTGGCGGCCATTTTTATTTTAATGAAGCGGGGATTATTTAAATCCCCGCTTCATTGACTATGTCAAGTAAACTACTTTACATGGCTCCATTGACGGAGCCATGTAGTCTAGACACACCCCAGGTTACAGAGAACTCACCAGTTTAAATCTACAAGTGACTCATGTCAGTGAGGCAAAGAAAGGTCCCTCAAGGTCTCTGCCAATCTCACAAAGGAAAAAAATTCCTTCCCAACCCCATATATGACAATCAGTTAGACCCTGAGTTTGTGGGTAAACTCCAGACACATGGGAAAGAATTCTGTGCAGTATAACTCAGATTCCTTCCCTTCCAGTGCCCCATCAAAGTCTATTGGAGAGATATGATACTATTATTAGCCAATTGTATGAGCCAGTGGTGAGACTTCACCCGGAATACAATGGTCAGTACTGTTCAATCACGGTGTGTCAGAATGAAGGTAGCTGCCATCTCTTTACATTTTATCATGAGTCTCACAGTAGTGGTGTTTTAGTTGTTGGAAGGATGTTAATTGATGAGAATTCCAGCTTTTATTAGAAAATAAAAAGTACTAGCTCTTATAGTTGTGGTAAAAGATTTTGTAAGTGTGAGCACTGATAGTTCAAATGCCAGAAATCAAGTAAAAATGATCCCAGATTTAAAATTTTAAAAAGTATTTTTAAAATCTCATGATTTTTTGAGGTATGACATGATAATTAAATGCTTGGGGTCGGCAATATTGTTCAGTGGTAGGAATGAAGATCAGAAACAGGTGAAAAAATTATTAGATACCTAATTTTTTTAAGTGACATTGAAAGTAGCTGTGAAATTCTAAGAAAAATTGAAACAAATCAACAAATAATCTGGGACTATTTCCTCAGCAAAGATGTAGAAGAGTGGATATCATAAACCTAACCAAAATAATGAATGAGATAGAGATAACAGAACAAATTTAGGCTGTGGAACTAATTGATATACATTATTTTTGAAAGAAGGAGTTTAGCAGGCTTCAAGAAAAGACTGTACAATTACATATAAACATGCATGCCACAGGGCATAATGCAGTTTCTAAATAATGGGATTAGGACAGATGCCTGCTGCAAGATTTCTTACACCTTTTTATGAAATGTGGTTTTTAATTATATTGATCAGTAGCCTAATCCAGTCTGGTTTTTCCAATGGGACTGATCCAGAAAATGATTTATGTGCCCAACTTTTGCGTTAGGCCTCTAAATCCAATATTTAGACATAACTGAGATTCTCAGAGTTCTCGCTTGGCTGCTGCCTAAACTTGCAGTCACTTAAAGTCCTCTATTGCTTGTTTTGGTGGCTGGCTGGCAGGCAGATTGCTAACTGTACCCATCAGGTTACTTCCTAAGTCACACCTAAAACCCAACGGGATTCTCAGACTAGGCATTGCTGCATCTGTCTTGCTGAGGGGCTCGATCCAATAAGCAGGTACTGAACACACCAAACTCCACCCAAAACAGCTGCAGGGAGAAGAGGGAGGTCAAAGGGGCTTAGCTGCTAACTTATTGATTAGAACACTCACCTGGGATGTGCGTGGCCCGCTGCTTCATTTCCCCCCTCACTCTCTCTGGGCCAATGCATAGTTAATTATGTACATATTTCACATAGAGTGGAACAGACCTAGCCCCGTGATTAAGGCACTCACCAAAGAGGTAGAAGAAACACATGTTCAAATTGGGGGAGGATGTATGTCCTATGAAATACAGGTCAAACTAGATGATCAAAATGGTCCCTTGGAATTGATGAAATCCCTGCTCCACATCTTGGTGGAGGAGAGGAGGGGGAATTGAACCAGAGGACCCTTACTACTGGACCAAAGTTTATAAGGCAGATTTTTTCCTGCCTTTGAGTTGTTTGTTTTGTGCACAGTTAGACATGAATTTTTGCTTTTCTTCCAAGAAATGACTGACTACAGAAGGGGTTTATGGCTGTGAATCCCAAATAGAGGTAAGCATCCCTCACTAGTCTAGACTAAGGGACCAAAGGCCCTGAGATGGAAATACCCCTCTCCTCAGCATCTGTAATTAGCTAGCTTATGTGACTCCCAGATCAGCATATAGGCTGTTGTGGATCCATTTCTTAGGTGTTTAAGTCTCCCTGTATAGGGACCTTACATATCTAACTCTGGGTTTGTAGATTTCAAAAAGTGGATAGGCACCCTCTAGAGCCAGCACAGTTTTATGGAAAAGAGGCCTTGTCAAATTCAATTTGATATTGTTTTTGATGAGATTACAAGTTTGATTGATACAAGTAATTGATAACGTGAGAGATTTCTGATAGATATTTGACTTAGTACCCCATGGCAATCTGATTAAAAAATTAGCATTTTATCTGATCAATATAGCACATAATACACAGATTTAACAACTGACTCATAGACTTTAAAGCCAGAAGGAACTTGTCTGACCTCCTACACACTGCAGCGCCACAGAACCATACCTACTCACTCTTGTAATAGACTCCTAACCATTTTCCTTTGAAATTTTAGCACTAATTTTCCAATCATAACTCTAGCTTCTCTAGAGACACAGGTACTAGAAAAGACAGAAAGCAGTTCTCATCTTGTATAGTAAATCTTAGATTCCAGTGATGAAGTCATGTCATTGGAAGAACTGAAGAGATGAAAATTGGCTATAGATGCGGTGGTTAAACAAAAACTAGTTTGTTTAAGAATGATTCCAAAATTTATATAAAAGTTCTTTCATCATAAAAAAGAACATTTACTTTTGATCTTTCACTACATAGTATCACGCCATCCTCTGTAAACTAAACTCTTTTGTTTTTAAAGGAATTATTTACTTACTAATACTGTTTGCTTTTTTCACTAATGAAAATAAATGGATCCCAGCAAACATGTATGTGTTCAGAACAAGAGGACAGCATTAATGACCTGTGATGTGCTTAGCTCCATGAATAAACATGTTAGAATCACAATTTTTTTAAATAAATGGTTTTATAAAGAGAAAGGTGCATAGGTTTCATCCTTATGGGCCAGAGTAACTTACATGACAACTTGTTAAATTGATTTAATGCTTCTTTCAGATCTGCTGTTCAGGTTTTTTAAAGTGCAGATACCATGGCAACCCTCTCTTCCATATGGAATGTATGCTGCTTTAGAGATAAACAGCAAGCATATACAAAGATATATAAATAGTATATCATGTAAACTTTTTTACATTCAGATGTCTTTGGAGGAAAAAATATGCTAAACAAACCTCTTTTTTCCAACTGAAATGATTTTTTTGTTTAATAATCAACTTTTGTACTATCTAATTAATTCTTCTTTCGTTTGTTTTTATAATAAAATACATAAAAAGGGAAATTGCACCTTGTACTTGTTCTTGTATGTTCTCTTCTAGTATATATTCTTCTGCATATCTCCCATGCCTCTCTGCGAAGTTAAAGGACAGTGTCAGTGTATTATTCATATAACTGTATTTATTATAATCTATAATTTTCATTAAAATAGTCACTATATCTTTACTGATTTTTTCCTTTCATCCCACTCACACACTATATTTTTAATATGTGGGTGTTCCTGAGTGCCTAGTTGTAGGAATAGATTGATTTTTATGGGTGGGGCAGGGAGGAGAGAGAACTGAAGCGTTACTTCTGAAAAAGAATTAACTGTACCCAGTACCAGGTTTAAATAGTGTCCGTGGCCCATAATCTCTCCCTATAATACTGATGGTTCTCCCAGGTGTCAAGGGGTATAATGGGGAGTCAGGCTGGGTGTGTGGTGAGGGCAGTGGAGGAGAAGTTGAGAGGGGGAGAACTAGGGATATCTGTCTGTTTATCCCTCTCCCAGCTGAATTTGGAGCATGTCAGTGCCTCATTTTGGCTGAAGAGTTCAGGGGAGCACAGGAGCCCCACCTCCCCAGGCAGGTCTGGTCCAATTCTGGGAGGGGAGATCATTCTGGAGAAGGGTATAGATCTTGTCCAATGTAGAGTAATGGCTCAGTCTTTTGGGGACACAGCTGGTATCCATCCTATTCTCTATGCCTCTCTGACTGACTAGCAAGAATAATGATACTGCAAATAACATGTATTAAAATTTTTGAAATTTTTATTAAAAAAAATAAAAATCCATCTAATTTTTATATGCAAATGTCATTTGAGTCCTGGTAGTTCATCTGAGAAATGTGAAGTATGTGATGGTTCCCTTTTAGTTGGAGGAGCACATGGCTGGTGTCGGGGTAAACTGAGGCAGTCCATGGTATCTTGCTGAGAACTGACAACTCAAATCCTAAATTAGTAAGGCCAGGCCTGGGAAGCAATACAGACAGCAGTTAACTTGACCCTGGTCATCCTGACAACCACATTCCAAAAGGGCCTCACGTTGATAAGGCCGGTACCAAACAACCAAACAACCGTGCGGGATTGTTTTTTAATTGTCTGCTTTATTTCTAGAAAATAAGCTTGGATACCAAAGATTGCACCAAGGCACTACCACCCCCCTAGTAGACGCATTATATTTCCAGCCGACAAAATGACCATCAACATGCCTTTGTTTATGTTGGCTTATTTAGCTTGTTAGGAATAATTATTTGTATTAGTGATAATATGTTTAATTGGCGATGGGCAGGGATCCTGTGTAACCTTCATAGTTTATTGGCTTATGTGCATATCTCATTTCCACCGCAGGACCTATCAAATCACTTCCCCTCGGCCCATCTGCTGCCTATATAATCTAATGTATGTTTTGGTTAAGTTAGTGCTCACCAGGTTAACCCGTGGTGGGTACTCCACCAGCTGTGTGAACCAATAAATCCTCTGCTTGTTCTCACCTGCACCCAGTCTGTCTGGAATTATTCCCTACAGCTGGTGTTTTGGCCAGATTTGGCTTTTCATTGAATCATAAAAAGTTAGTGTTGGAAGAGCCCTCTGGAGGTCATTTAGTTCAACCCTCTGCTCAAAGCAGGACTAACCCCAACGAAATCATCCCAGCCAGAGCTTTGTCAAATCAGGCCTTAAAAACCTCAACGAATGGAGATTCCACCATCTCCCTAGGTAACCCATTCCAGTGCTTCACCACCCTCCTAGTGAAATAGCTTTTCCTAATATCCAAACAAAACCTCCTCCAACTGCAGCTTGAGACCATTGCTCCTTGTTCTGTCATCTGCAGCCACTGAGAATAGTTTAGCTCCATCTTCTTTGGAACTCCCCTTTAGGAAATTGAAGGCTGCTACCAAATTCCCCTCCATCATCTCTTCTGCAGATTAAATAAGCCCAGTTCTCTCAGCCTCTCCTCATAAGTCTTGTGCCCCAGCCCCATAATCATTTTCATTGCCCTCCATTGGGCTCTCTCCAATTTGTTCACTTCCTTTCTGAAATGGGAGCCCAAAACTGAAGACAATATTCTGGATGTGTCCTCATCATTGCCAAATACAGGGGAATAATCACTTCCCTGGATCTGCTGGCAATGCTCCTACTAATGCAGCCCAATATGCTGTTAGCTTTCTTGGCAACAAGAGCACACTGTTGACTCATATCCAGCTTCTTATCTACTGTAATCCCCAGGTCCTTTTCTGCAGAACTCCTACTTAGCCAGTTGGTCCCCAGCCTATAGCAGTGCTTGAGATTCTTCAGCTGTAAGTGCAGGACTCCGCACTTGTCCTTGCTGAAACTCATCAGATTTCTTTTGGTCCAATCCTACAATTTATCTAGGTTATTCTGGACCCTATCCGTATCCTCCGGCATATTTACCTCTCTCTCAAATTAGTGTCATCTGCAAACTTGCTGAGGATGCAATCCATCCCATCACCATTAACAAAGTTGTTGAACAAAATCAGTGCCAGGACCAACCCCTGGTGCACTCCACTTGATACCAGCTGCAAACTAGACATCGAGCCATTGATCTCTACCCATTGAGCTTGACAACTTAGTCAGCTTTCTATTCACCTTATCGTCCATTCATCCAAACCATACTTCTTTAACTTCCCAGCAAGAATGCTATGGGAGACAGTATCAAAAGCTTTGCTAAAGCTGAGGAATATCACATCCACTGCTTTCCCCATATCCACACTACAAGGAAGCCTAAAAATTAGTCCAAGGCAGGTTCCCCTAATGTGGACATGCTATCTCAATTTAGAGCCCCAGGTAGTACTGGGGTGAAATTATTTAGAATGGCCCTGGCAAGGAACTATTTTGAAATAGCAGCAGTGGAGCGTCCACACTGCAGATATTTCGAAATCACTATTTTGGAAGAGGAGTTATCCCTTTTGGAATGAGGTTTACGGAAGTTGGAATAAGCCATCCGTTATTTCGATATTATTTCAAAATAACAGAATTGCTGTGTAGACACTCACATTTTTGTTTTGAAATAACGCTAGTTATTCTGAAATAACAGTGCAGTGTAGATACAACCTAAAGCTCCTAAATCCATGGCTAGGCTAATAATTGACTTCAGTCATAACCATTGGCTAGTCAACATTTCTGAAAAACTGATTACTTATTTACAAGACTCCATGTGGCTTTGGATTTGAGCCTGATATATTATTTGGCCAAGGTAACTGCCATTTTCTCATAAACAAGGTACAGTCCCCAATTCTAAACCATTCACTAGACTTTTGCTGTTTCTTCTTCTTCTCTTCTAATTAATTATTATTATTATTATTACAAAAATGATACTCTGATGAAATCCTTCCAGGCCTAAAATGCAAGTGATGTACCTGCCAAGAAAAAAAAGAGTTTATTACATGTCTGAATAAATTATTTTAAGAAAGGAATGAAAACACTTTGACTACATTAAAAGCTACTACTTAATCTCGGATTCTCCCTTTAATGCACCTCAGTTATGTCACTTGCAATGTATAATATACATACAACTTCTACACCAGGTATGTAATCATCCTTCCCATTTTTTCAGATGTTTTTGATGTTCCTGAAACTTTGTGGACAGATAGGGTTGTATGGTATGTATGGCCTGCTTAAACATCCTTAGTTCTTTCCTTTGAATTACATTTGAAAAGATGATTCTTCTATTCCAGATAAAGTTTGTGTGTCATCCTTATGCTTGAGGTTTTGTTTTTGCTTTGTGTTTGACACACTCGTGGCTTTTGTCTGTAGCTCCTACTCCTGACTTATATCTTCCCATGTTCTCACCCCAATTCTCTGCTGTTGCCAGTCCTATGTACTTTTTCTACGAGCAAAGCTCCAATGGTATGACAATTTACCTTGATTTTGATAAGCTCCTAGAAAGCTGGAATTGGATGTTTATCTGAGTCTTATCAAAATTATCTGTGTCTGTCAAACTAGGTTTGCAAAATTGGGCAGCAAATCTCACTCAAACAGGTTTCCATTTGAGATTTGCAGAATGTACAGGTTCTAGGAGGCTGGAAGTACAGTTCTTCCCATGTTCAAACCATGTCCCATTGAAGCCAGTGGAAAAAATCCTGTTAACATCGATGGGAGATGGATTGGACTCCTGGTCTTTACAAAAACTCACTGTGCAGTGTCAAAATATGGAATTTATGGGGAAATAAATGAACTCACTTTTGTATTTTAAATAACTTTCTGTGAGGTTCAGGATTGTTTTTATTTATTCAAACTGATTTGCCCATTCCACTTTTATTTGTAAAGAGAATGTGATGCAACTGTAAGAGAATGCATAACATTTAGGGATGTTCCTCTTAATATTATTCTATCAAGAGAGCTATGGGAGGGAACTGAAGAGAGGGTATCTCAGTATTGCCTCACCTTTTCCCAGAGACTATGACTCACCTCTGCACTGTGAATGATATTTACCAGCTTTTGGACTAGAATGTAATTTGGTGGCAGGTGAAACTGTCAATGGAACAGTTTGTTTCTGTGCTACCAGGCCAACCATGTATAAGAACAGAGCAGCCGACAGACTTCACTGGGACTAGGCATGGTAGCAGGGAGGGGTTGGCTCTGGGACTCCAGAAGGGGAAAGGCTAGGGAATAGCCTTCCCTAGACAGTCTGTCAACACTGCCTGGCGTGCACTGCCCAGGGCTCCAGCAGTAATTTAAAATGTCCAGGGCTCTGGTTGCTGCTGTTGCTGCTGTACTGGTGTCTGGGAGCCCCAGCCCTTTTTAAATTGATGGGCCCCAGGACACTACCCCCTCCCTCCACAGCAGACCTGTAGCATAACTATATATACATTTCTAATTAATGCATTTTGGAAAAAAAATCTCATTTACATTTATGTTAACGTCAGTTTACTTTTTTTCTAAAATCACTGCTTTCAAACCCTGTCAGAGTGTAATGTTTTTTACAGGACTGAGGACCAAGTCAACTAAAATGCCTATAAGTCAGCTCACATTTTAATAATCTCATTTTTATGTTTTAAATGAAGTCCACATTTGTTAAATATAATACAACTGAAACATATTTGTAAATATGTTCACATTCCATTTGCAAAGCGGTGGATTGATAAAAGGCTAGACCTATCAAAAAGTATTTTTACAGGATTTTTAAAATGATGCTACCTTTAAGGACAAGATACTAATTAAAAATATCTAGCAGATCCAATTTGTCAGATGGTCACAATTATTCTAAACAAATTCTCTCATATTACTACTATTAGGAAATCCAAAAAGATATAGGGTATGTTGTTGTTATTCAAACGTTCAAGTCCAGATTCACCGTAAGTAAATGGAGAGAATCTTGTTCATTTGTGCTGGGAGATTCTGGCTTTTGTTTTCTGTTTTAATTATTTTTGAAGTACTATTTCTAGCAATTTCAATGCCTTGTAATTTCCTTTTTTTCTATTTGCTAATTTGACTTGTGGAGCAATTTGTACAAAATTAAGTTGTTCCCATTAGCAATACACTATTTTAAAAAGTTTAAAAGTCTACTCTTAAAAGTTTTTCATTTTTAAGTACATACTTGAACAAATATTATTGATGCTTTATTAATTATTTTTATTAAAAAGTGAAATATCTTAATTTTTTGCAGAGCAGGGTTATAACTAATTTATACATTAAATGAATACTTTTAAAAATAAGCATTTTTTTAAAATAACAGAGATATTCTAGGTATAGTGGGAAAGGAGGTGATTCTGAATCAGAAACCTATTCCAAATACATATTTCCTGCAAAAATGATTTTGTAGATCACACTCTGTCCTTCTCATAACCACTACTATGCCTAGTCAGATGAGCAGTTTCTTTTCAGGAAAGATCCAGCACTAAAATAACAGAGATGTTGAAGATGAAGACGATGACACACTGTTTGAGAAGCTTGGATAAAACCTGTCCTCATTATCCTTCGAACAAGCGATATTAGTTCTTCATTTTAATGGGTCATCCAGGAATTAAAAGAGTAAGAAACAGAAAATGGATATGTATGTCTCCAGTATCAAAAAGAGAGAATCCCTCTTAGAAATAAATACATCTAGAAGCCATTTTTTTTGTATATCAAATGTATACGGTGCTGTAATCCACTCTTTTCCTACCATGTGTAAATTCAGATTCTTATTAGGATCAAATAACTGTTATCCCAATACAAATAACTTCAATGTTGTTTCTATTCAATATAAAATGTTTCAACTGAAAAATAAAGCATGTCATGATAATAATTTAATTAACGAATATGTATTTTCTACATATTAATAAAAAGATCAGTTTGAAGCAATGTTTTCCCTCAACTTCTTTTTTTAAAAAAAAGCATGAATGCCATTTGATTTAAGAAGTGTGCATGAAAAACCTATCCAAAATGTACAAGCTCCCATTAACCATCATTTAAATGTTGTCAATCAAATCTTTGCATCTGGTGCTGATGCCATGTGAAATTTATTTATTGAAACTTTCAGTCACACATGGAAAATTTTGCAGATGGTGTCTCTTCTCATTTAATTTTTTTTCTCAATTTTTCCTTTGCAACTCCATTTTCCCAGTCCCCCGGCCCCCCATTTTGATTCTTTTTTCTTATTTTTAAATAGATCTAATCAGTGGCATGTTAAACAAGAGGGGATCTTTTATGTATTCTGTGGTAGGACAAGCAAAGCATCGCTGTAGATCACTAGAATAAACAACTCGGGCTGATTCAATTACAATGCCTGGGCCAGGCTTTTATCTGCTGGTGACATCATTTCAATCAAAATGTAAAATAATACAATCCAATAGATGCAAGAGGGAGAGATAGGACACAGACTGCTGCACTTAGTCATTTAATAAAAAAAAGTGGAAGAAAGCTCCTTCTGACAGGCTGTAGGACTTCCATTTCCAAAACTCTATTACCTTGTATAATAGTATTCAAAAGAATTGAATGCAGGAAATTGTCTATTACTTTTTATTAGTGGAAGCTGTTATGTCGGATACAGCCTACTGCACTGTTTTTTCCCCCCCCTTTGTTCGTTTAATTAACAAAAGCATGAAATCCTTCTATTGGCAGGCATTCACTCCAAAGCCTCTGTTTTTACTGAGAAGGGATTTTTATCTTTTATCTTTTCTCTGAAAATTTTACACTTAAAAAATTGTTAAGAAAAATATTCAAGTATGCTGTAATCCAGATCATGCTTATTAGGAGAAAAATTCAAATTAACTCATATAGTTATTGGACTTTATTAAAAGAAATTCTCACTCTTCTGGCCATATTCAGACCTAGTAGAATTCCACTGAATTGAAGTTAATAACATTTAATTCGCAAGTCTAAATTTGGCCCTCTGATTTACTTCTTTCTGACGATCAAATCAAAGTGATTTATAACAAATTGACAGAATTATAGATCACATTTGGCCAAATTTTGCCAACAGTTATACCCAGGAAACTCTCATTCAAATTACACCTATGTAAATCCAATGGCCCACATTCCAGTTTCGCTATACCCAAATGTAATTCCTCTGACTTCAGTGGAATGATTCTGGATACACTGATGTAATTTACTGTAGAGTCCCTTTAATGAATAGTTGAAGGTCATACCTATTAAGTGTATAGCGTCTGGATAACTTTGTTTAATATTGGTTTTGTTTGATATGCATGAGGAAATGGTCCAGTAATGTCTAATATTTTCATGAAAAACTCACTATGGAAGAGGACACTAGAGATGTTTTACTTCATATAAAACTGACTACCATTGGTCACCATAAACTGACCACCATTGTGAACTCCACATTATTTTCACCCCATGTTCAGCATTCTACAAATGACAGCTATACTGTGGATTTTTTTACCTTTCTCAGAAATCTAGCGGTTTTAGAATGTTTATAGTGCCCATCAGCATTTAGATGCTACAGTGATGGATTTAGAACATAGAAAAATGTTAAGGTAGACAGGAACAATACATGCAACTAACGAAAGGTTGGGGGAATTTCTACATCACTTGGAATCTTTAAATCAAAACTGGCTGTTTTTCTATAATATATGCATTAGTTCATTCAGATTTCATTTTGGATTTGAGACATGAATTAGTATGAGGAATTCTATAATCTGTGTTATGTGGATGGACAAGATGGTGATAATGGATTTCCTTTAGCCTTAAAATAAATTCATCTATTAATTAATTAAGCATGCTGTTTTATTCCCAAACACTCTCAAAAATTCATGACACTTCACATTGGTAAATCATGATTTATTTGAACAAAGTTTCTATAAGATTAACTAATAAAAAGTTTCAAAGATCACATTAAACTGAAAACATATATATACCAATACTCCCTTGAAATCTTTGAATCCAGATTTGATGTTTTTTCCCTAAATTATGCTTTAGTTCAACCAAAAGTGTCCGGACTTAGTGCAGGAATTACAGAGTGAAGTTCTATGGCCTGAGTGATGCAGAAGTACATGTTAACTGATCACAATGGTCCCTTCTGGCCTTAAAACATATCACTCTATGGACTATGAGTTTTGATTACTTTTTTACATGCATAATTCAGTGTTGCAACTTTTGGGATTTTTTTTGTAAGTGCCAATTGCCTGGGACTGCTGCCTCTCAGACAATAACAATAGCTCCATCCCTCTAGTGAATTTCAGCCTTGCCAGGGGAAAACACCCCTCTGAACACATATCCATGTCTTAGGACATAGCAGAAAATCAGAACTGCTGCAGGAGAGTGGCACAGTCCCTCCTCTTTTGAAATCCTACACCTTCTCATAGGAAAGAGGTGGGGAATGTGAACAGTTGCCCAAGGTAGCTTCTCTCCTCTCCTGTGAACAATGGAGATGGCTCCTCCCCCTACATCCTCTTCTTCCTGGCTACATCCATCCTGTGAAGGGTCAGAGGGTGTTAAGAACCCCTAGAGAGGTCCCCAACCTGCAGGAGGGAAAACAGAAACCTGCTGTAGCTGTCCTGCCCCTAGGTATGAGAGCAAGACGGTGAAGGGCTTCAGGAAGAGCAGAGGTAAGGCTGGGAGTGCAGAACTCATGGGTAGGATAGGGCACCAGTGGTGGGGGGACAGGCAGAACTTATGTGAGATTGGGAGAACAGGACTGATTTGGAGATCAGGGGACAAAATTAATTGCTGGGCAAGGGGCAGACAGATTTGAGGGTGAAAGCTTCTGCAGTGTTGGACAAAACAATGACACCAAACAAATATGGGAAAGTGCACAACATGAATTGCCACACATTGAGGATGGGCAGGGGAAGTTCCAAAATCGTGGCATTATCCAGCCCCTTACAGGTTTAGGAAAGTAAGGATATCTAATAACATGAAAATGTTATGAACACCCTCTGCTTCCTGATCAAGATGTTTCTTGAAAATACTATCTCTTCCAAAAGGAATGGTCTAATCTGTATTGAAGGTATTTTAGATTGCAAGTAGCCAGTACTTAATTGGTAAAGAAAGAGGTGCTCAAGGAATTTTTTTTAAACATTCATAACTGATGAAGCAAGCCCAGAAGTGTTGCAGCTATGAACTGCCAAGCCTAGATGTGCTGGGACTCAGCCCTGGCACAAATTAAGCAATGCAAGGAGCCAAGAGGTAATGTAAAACAAGGCCAACATCTATCAGCTGAATATTGTAACTGAGCTACAGCAGAGCATTTCCGTGAGTACAAAGGGGCAGAATCCTCTAGCTGATTGGACATATACTCTCTATAGCAGGGGTTCCCAAACTTTTTGACACAGGAACCAGTAAATCCATTCACGAGCTTTTGGAGGACCGGTAACAATCATTTTCATATTTGCATATTCATTAAGCAAATGATGAATATTCAGACAAGTTGTTTCTGGTCCTCCCAAAGCCCCCAGTGCCAGCATTAGCAAAGCTTTTGATACAGTCACCCACAGTATTCTTGCCAGCAAGTTAAGGGAATATGGATTGGATAAATGGACTGTAAGATGGATAGAAAGCTGGGTAGATCAGGGTTTCCCAAACTTTTTACTTTAGTTGGAACCCGTTTTTTTTTCAGTACTGTTTTTTGCAGCCCAAAAATATAAACGCATATAAAAAAAAGAATGAAAAATGAATAAATTTTCAGTGTTTCACCCGGCTGCATCCTCCGCCCAGCCTGGGCCAGGGCTTGGGGGACCCGGTGCCGCATGGGCACTCCAGGAGGTGGGAGCAGCAGCAGATTGGGGGTAGGGCAGCCAGCCTCCTCCTCTCTTCATTTACCACATCTTTTTGTTCTGTGCTAATCTTTGTCACTGCTGATTTAAGGCAGTACTTCCTTTTCCTGAATCCTGGGGATTATAGAATCCTTTTCTCTATCTGCTTAAGTGGTGGGTAACACCGTACCCAGTAAGGAGCCTTCCAGTTCCTTACACTTAGGGTGAGCAGACACCAAGTGTAAAAAATCAAGACGGGGCAGGAGAGGGTAGGAAAAAAGGTAGGGTAATAGGTTCCTACACAAGACTAAAGCCCAAATATCAGGATTGTCCCAACATCTGATCACCCTAATTACACTAGAGTGCTCTTCTAGCTGGTTGGTTTGATTCTCTCATGCCTTGCTATCATTCTGTTTTGGCAGTGTTCAAACCCACTTTGTACTCACTGTCTATATGTATAAATGACTGCACAAAGTGCAAGTGGATAAATAAGAACTCAACCTTTAATTATTTAAGAGAACTTTATTTTAACTTACAGGCCTTTCCTAGCGTTCCTAGTGTTAATAATTTGGATGTAGTAATTCAGGTAATTGTAATGCATAAATAAGCATAAAAGCATGAGCAAACCACCCACGTCAGAGTATATTAGGCAGTGTCCTTTTGCTTCAGGTTCGTAAGACCAGCAACCAAAAGTTTCTTTAATGTGCCCCTCCTTCACTGCACCCCGCTCAGAGTTGTGCTTGGTCAGTGAAAACCTAGAGTTCAGAGATGCATCTGTGGAGTTTTTCTCCCACGCTGGCAGCTTCTCAGCCCTGCTTTGCACCTTCTGGGATATCTTGAGGTCCCATCATTTAACACAGCTCTCCGTGATTTAAGCTTTATGCAGACTAGACAGTCTCTTGCACCAGAGAAGTTGCCTAGTGCTTAGACCTAGTGATCAGTGGGTTCCTCAATTAGGACTTGCCAAGCACAGTTCCACTGCCCTTTATTCACACAACAAGAATAGAAACCCTTTAGTACCCCTGCTCCCAATAAGATAGAGCCCCATCAGGCTGAGCACCAAAGGAGGATATGTGTGTGCCCATGCAAAGAAGGTCCTGAAGTCTTCTTCCCCGGATCATGTCAAGGGAGGGCTTAATCAAGTGATGCCTATGCAAATAAGTTCAAAAGTAGTGTTTATCTTGTTATTTAATGGAGGAGTGAGCTACACTTTCCAGATTACCTATAATATGTTAAATCTGCACATAAATCAAAGTGGGTTCTATTATGCTCTTTTTAAAGTTCTATAGATCCAATTGGCCTTCTGTATCCCCTTTAGCTTAATATGAGATTTATTACACAAACTGTTGCACTTACAGTTTGGCAAACTAGCCAAGTAGTCAAAAGATATATTGCAAAGAGAGACTATGGGACTCTACCTCATTATCTGAACATCTAGTGTCAAGTCATGCCTACTAAATGTAGACCTTGCTGCAGCCATAGGAATGGTTAACAGTATGAGCCAAAGTAGGCTTGGCCTGGGCTGAACAAAGCAAGCAAATTCTTTGAGAGAATGGGACAAGAACATGCACAGAGTTCTCAAGTAATTACATAACCATCAACAAACACGTTGTACAGTAACACACTGACTATATAAATACATGGCATGCCCACATCTTGAATACTGTGTACAGATGTGGTCGCTTCAGCTCAGAAAAGATATATTGGCATTGGAAAAGGTTCAGAAAAGGGCAATAAAATGATTAGGGGTTTGGAATAGGTCCCATATGAAGAGAGATTAAAAAGACCGGAACTTTTCATCTTAGAAAAGAAGAGACTAACGGGGCATATGATAGAGGTCTATAAAATCATAACTGGTGTGGAAAAAGTGAATAAGGAAAAGTTATTTACTTGTTCACATAACATAAGAAGTAGGGGTCACTAAATGAAATTAAAAGGTAGCAGGTTTAAAACAAACACAAGGAAGGTTCTTTTCCACGCAGTGTACAGTCAACCTGTGGAACTCCTTGCCAGAGGATGTTGTGAAGACTAGGATTTTAACGGGATTCAAAAAAGAACTAGATAAATTCCTGGAGTTAGATCCATCAATGGCTATTATCCAGGATGGGTAGGAATGGTATCCCTAGCCTCTATTTGTCAGAGGCTGGAAATGGATGACAGGAGAGGGATCCCTTGATGATTACAGGTTCTGTTCACTCCCTCTGGGGCATCTGGCACTGGCCGCTGTTGGAAGACAGAATACTGGACTAGATGAATCTTTGGTTTGACCCAGTATGGCTGTTCTTATGACCCCTCATGAAATAAGGATGTGGGGAAAGGATAATGGAACAGGATATTTTTTTCAAACTATAATGTCTGAGATGTAAGGATGGCAACTAACAACATCTGGAGTTTAATATGGAACTTTTTTATATCAATGTATAAAAGGAGAATTTATAGGAGGGGCAGCTTTTTATTGGCTTTAGAGACAGCATCCAGTTATGCTGACCGAGTCTTCCCCTTGTCATGAGCATACGTATGTTAGACATGTGCTAGTACTGTACTTTCCTGACAATTAAACCTATTGGGCAAAAAGGTATTTTCTATCTTATTGTCTATCCCTTTCCTAATGGTTTCCTAAGGGTTTTGAACAGTCCGTTGGCTTTTTTCACAACTGTTGCACATTGAGCATATGTTTTTAGAGATGTATCCACAATAATATGAAGATCTCTGTTCTGAGTGGAAACAGATAATTTAGATCCCATCATTTTGTGTGTATAATTGGGATTATGTTTTCTAATGTTCATTACTTTGCTCTTTTCCACACTGAATTTCATCCACCATGTTGTTTTTCAGCAGGGGCACAGTGTGTGGGATGTAGTGATTAGGGTCACATGCATCCCCCAAGGCAGGAGGAGCCAACCAGCAACTGGCAGGGTGACTATTGGGGCTGTTGGAGTGGTGCCGGCAGTACCAGTCTGTGTCCCCTGCTTCCCTCACCAGCAGGGAAAACTCAGTAAGACAGCCCCAGTTCATGCTGCTCTCTGGCTGCGCCATGCCACTTCTGGTGCAAGGTCAGTCCCTCACAGCTCAAGCATAGTGCAATCTAGAGCCACATTGCTGGTAAAGGAGCATCTGGAACACTGAGGAAGTTCTAGAAGACTGGAGGAAAGCTAATGCTGTGTCAATACTTTAAAAGGACAAATGGAGTGAGCTGAGTAATTACTTCCCTATCAGTCTGATATCAATCCCAAGATAATGGAGTGTATGATACAGGACTTGATTATTAAAGAATGAAAGGAGGTCAATATAATTAAGGCCAATCAACACGAGTTCATGGAAAATAGATCTTGTCATACTAACTTGATGCCTTTTTTTGATTAAAGTGTAAATTCTGTTTTTTAAAGATAGTGGTATTGACATAATATATGTAGACCAGTTAAAGGAGTTTCATTTGGTACTGCACAACCTTTTGATTAAAAAGCTAGAAAAATATAAAAGTAATATAGAACACACCGAATTGATTAAACAATAGCTAAATAGATCTCAAAATGTAAAGTAAATGGAGGCACATTATTGGATAGCTGTTCTTGCACCTATTCTATTTATCATTTTTATGAGTGACTTAGAAACCCCCCCATAAAATCATCACTGATAAAATTTGCAAATTACATAAAACTTGGGGGAGTGGTAAATAATAAAGAAGCAGGTCACTGACTCAGAGCAATCTGTATCACTTGGCAAATTGGGCACAAGAAAACAATATGCATTTTAGTACAGCTAAATGTAAATGTACATCTAGGAACAAAGAATGTCAGTCATCTGACGCTTGTATTTACAGTGGGCAAGTATTTATAGGCTGGGGCTTCTAGGAAGCAATGAATCTGAAAAAAAAAGATTTGGGTGACTAATATAATCTTGGATGCATAAACAGAGGAATGTTGAATAGGTGTGTCAAAGGTATTTTACATCTTTATTTGGCACGGGCATAACTGCTACTGGAATACTGTGTCCCATGCTGGTTCAAGAAGGATGTTGAAAAATTGGAGAAGGTTCAGAGAAAAGCTGCAAGAATGATAAAAGTATTATTTTATAGTGCTGGATTCAAGGAACTAAGTCTATTTAGCTTAATAAAGAGAAGACCAAGGAATGATTTGATTTCAGTACCATACCTACATGGGGGAACATAATATTTAAAAATGGGCTGTTCGATCTAGCAAAGAAAGGTATAACAGAATCTTGATTTTTAAATCAAGATTGGATACTTATTTATTTTTTTTTTTTTATAAAAGTGATGCCCCAGGAATTATTCTAGGAAGTTCTGTGGCCCATGTTACACAGGAAGCCAGACTACATTATCACAACAGTCCTTTCTGGCACTGGAATCTATGAATTTATAAAATCTATGAATTCATAAAATAAAAGGAAAAATTGGAAAAAGAGAGGTTAAGAAAATGTAATATATGACTTTATTAAGAAGACAAAATAGAAAAGAAAAGAGGAAAGACTGGAAGGAAGAAGGTAAATGAGTATTATGTATAAAAAAGGAAGCAAAATAAGCTACACAGTGCACAAAGTATTTTGTTTTGGAAATCCTGTTGATTCATTACAGTTGTATAATTTTACAAAAATAGAACTTAAAGTTATTTTATCTATGACTTTAGTCCCCGTTCTATTCATCTCTGCCATAAGCAAAAATGTCTTGTATAAAACAATGATTTGGAAGGTGTTTTGCTCCTTCTTTACTCACAATTGTCATAGGTGGAAAACAGTACAGTTTGGAGCAGAACTGGCTGACTTTCCCATTAAATGGAACCTCTCAGTGATGTGTAATGGAGGAGGGGGGCTTTTCAGTGTGCCATGCAGAGGACTTACTGATTCTTCCTTCATAGTATTCTCAGTCATCTATCCCCTCTGGCTGTGAAGCCAAATATTCATCCAGACTTCCAACATCCCCATGCTTGACTTTTTACTTTCTCCCATATGCCCCCTGACTCTGATTGCCATTCAAAACACAGTTGCTAAAATCATGTTTCTTTCCTATTACTCTGATCACATAACTGCCCTTTGTGACCTTCTCCACTGGTTCCCTGTTTCACCACAAGTTCAAACTTCTTGCTCTCTCTTCAAGGCTATTCATAACTTTGCCTCTTGTTAACTGTCTACTCTTGTCTTTTTTATTGTGTTGCTCTGTGATTCCTCTAATATACTAATGATGCCAGTTTCATTCACCCATTTGTCCTCTTTGTCCTCTCCATGCCTTCTTTAATGCTGCCTCTCCAAGTCCCCCTCAATGCACACCTCTGTAGCTGCACATAAAAAAATCAGCCAATTGATGATGACTATCTTAAAGAGAATATGTAGATAATTGACACTGAATTCTATAGCTATCTATTACAAAAATATTATTTTTTCTTCTAAATAACAATTGTATATATTTAATTATATCCCTCTGCTCCACCCTACTAATGTCACTATCTTCTCAGGGGCTTTAGATTAGGCCTTTATATTTTATGGTTCTAGGACTTGAACCATCCTTAATTTAAAAAACAACAATTGTCCTGTAGCACCTGAGCCCTGGTCTATACTAGGGAGTTATTTCAAAATATCTCCCCTTATTTCAAAATAACAAGCGGAGCATCCACACTACCAAGCCTGTTATTTCAAAATAAGGGACTGGTTATTTTGAAATAATAACTCCTGCTTTTCACGAGAAATAATGCTTATTTCAAAGCTCCACTGCTGCTATTTTGAAATAACTACTCCTCAGAGTCATTCAGATTAATTACACCCCAGTGCTTCCTGGGGCTGTAAGTCGAGGTAGCATGTCCACATTAAGGGAGCCTGCCTTGGACTAATTTCAAAGCTTCCCTGTAGTGTGGACATGCTATTTCAAAATGTTTATTCTGGAAGTTATTATTTTGAAATAGATATTTCGAAATAATTTCTCAGTGCAGACATGCCCTTAAAGACTAACCAAAAAATATATAGTTAGTAACATGAGCTTTCATGGGCACAAACCACTTTTGTTTTAGAGTACTTAGAATGAGCCTTGAATGCACACTGATACCTGTTTAATGAAACAGAGCAATTTCATTTCAACCATAATCATTTCAGTCTCAAAAACAGTCAAACATTGCATGATGTTTCCTATGAGTTTAAGATTGACAACCATTAATATTGTAACCTTAGATTCAGGACTTTAGTAAAATGTTCAGATAAAATTTTAAAAAAAGTCTCTGTGTTTGCCCATGATATTATTATTCAGATATCAAAGTATGGTGGTAGGGTATTCGACTATTGCTTAAATAGCCATAGAATCTTTGAAACACAAATATTCACATTAAGCAATTATCTTGATTACTAAATATTCGCAGGCATATACTGTGTGGGGAGGGATTCTAATTTCATTAATTATTTTAAAAGATAATTTAAAACAAAGTATTTTGTTACTAATCTATAAATATACATTTTACTTGTTTATAAGCCAAAATTTCCAATGAGGGCAGGGAAAGGGAAGAGATGATTACATAAAAGGAAATGTATCATAACAGGTCACACCTGTGGATTTTTCTTCAGAAAACCCAAGGCTTGGCATATAAACAAACTATATATGCCATTTATCTAGTGTTAAGAGCAACTGAAACATATGACACTGAATCTGTCCCTTGGCAGTTATCCCAATTAAGTAGGAATACCATTTATCAGGGTGCCAATAAAATAGATTTTACTGTATTTTCCCTCCAGAATTTTGCACTGATAAAAGAGCTCTCTTTCAACCAATCAACTTGCTTAATGTAATGCCATAGAGTATGATTACCTCTTATAACCTTTTTACTTCTTATTTTGAGTATAATAATATTAACATACATAACTAAATAGTGATGTATCTTTACTTTTAAATTATTTATTTTAATTAATATTAATTAATGTAGCACCAACAGTGCACAAGATGCTCTATAGACAAGTAGGAAGTAGTAGTATCCTTTCTCAAAGAGCATGCACTCTAAAAATGTCTTTTTGTTTGAAAAACTGGAATATGTATACATAAATGGACATGCTACTAAATAATTTCTTAGCAAGATGTAGTTAACATAGCAATTGCCTATGCTGAGTTAACAGCAGTGATATGTCTGAGGTATGAAGTTCTGATCCAAATCCAGATTCAAATTTCTTCATTGAAGAAGTAGGCTCAGAACCCATATTTCACTTGCAACCCATGTTTAAAAGTGAGTTTCAGTGTGTTCAGATCCCATTTTCTAGTTTTGGACTTGTCCGTAAGTCAATATTTTCTAGAGGAGTAAAATCCATTGTAAAAGATAATGCACATTAGACCCACATTAATACACATAAACACCGATATTTGTTTACAAATCTTATTTTTTAAAAGGCAAATACATGCATGTTACCTGAATATAATTTCATATTTCCCCCCTGTACATTTTTCATGGTGGTACAAAAAGATTTTCTTTGTGATTATGCAAATACACTATTAATAAGATTCATAACTACAGAATGAACTCAGCACTAATTTCAATAATGATCACATAATCTATAAAGATTTGGAGCTTGGGCTCAATTTGTTAAAATATCAAAAAATTATCCATTTCTTTTCAATCTGTAACACTGGCTTTGGGTTTACAAGAACCTTTCTAAGATTTTGGACACTGCTTCTTTTAGTTCTGGAATAATCTCATGTGGTGTTTTGGGAAATATTTCAGAATTTCAGAAGTTTTCATTCTAGTTTAATTATAAATGTGAATGAAGTTCCAAGAGAAAAAGTACCTTATTACAATGTTTCTGAACTGGCTGGAATATCACTTGTTGTAACCTTTTTTTGGAGTAAATTCCAAGAGACATCTTGGATAATTGGTAATACAGTTGTTTAATGCACTGGACTCTTCATAATGCTGACAGTTAGATATAGTTTGTATGCATAGGCTTGTACATCAAACAATTAGTGAACATACTGAATTGAATAATATTATCAATGTCAGATGTTACATATATTATCCTGTTATTTCCAAGGGACCAAGAGGCAATGTGAAGATGGAAAGTATTAATAACAATGTTACATTCAAGGAACATATTATTTTGAGCTGGTCATGCTATTAGTTATGAACATTATTTATTATGACTTCCACTCCTTTTTTATTAGCAAATTGTTTACGAATTAATCTTGACACTCCTCAAATGTTATTGAAATTCATACATATTCACTGAAGAGATTGGCTGGATAATTTTTAGGCTTTGAGTTGCTAGTAAACTGCTCATATTGACTATTCACTATTTGGTATTCATTATTCTTGATATGTGTTTGCTCATTTCAGTGACAATGTATTGTTTCACTTTCCTGATAAAAGGCTCAAAACACTAAAATAGGATATCAATATATCACAAAAAATTAATAATATTATGACTTTCAGGCGAATTCAGGCTAAATATTCTGAAACATTTAGGATTTGCAAATGTTTTTCTGCCTAGTTGTTGAAGGCATGAATAGTTACAAAAAATTCCCCAAAACCGGTATGTCCCCATGAATCCCAGTGACTTGAAGTTGCCACTTTTAATCATGAAAATATTTGCAGATCTGTTCTTCCCTGTTTAACCATCTCCTATAAAATTGTATAGATGTAGTAACATTTGTTATGAACCTTTACTAATCTCTGGTGGGAAAAATATGGTTAGAAGTTTTTATGTGTGTAAACTAGTGACAACTTTAAGGGGGTATATGTCTGTATATCACCATTACCTTTTAATTGTCTTGACTGTTTGTATACTCAGGTGTTTCACATTATATCTATTTTAGTAAGGTTAGTGTATATTTATGAGCCTACCTGCAAGTTCAGGTGTGTAAAATGAAATAGAAAGGCAGGATTGTGTATTCCTCCTCCCCAACCCGCCCCCCCCCCTCTGTCTCTCTCTCTCTCTCTCTTTCTCTTTCTCTCTCTCTCTCTCTCCCTCTCTTTTCTAAACAAGCTAAGAGTTTTTATAATTCATCACCTGGCTGACAGATGAGTTCTGCTGGAGAATATTAGAAAATGTCTCAAATCTCATATATATGCTAATAGTATGCTGAGGCTGGTTGGTGGTATGCTGGAGTTTTTAATCTGTCTCGACCAGTGTGGAAAGTGGAGGAGACAAGTCATTGCACTCGACAATTTATGATCAAACAACTGAATTGTAAAGGAAGAAGGACATGCAGAAAAGGAGAGTAATTTTCTGATTTAACAGCGTTGTTACTACAAATAAAGAAATCTTGATTTTGACTGCACTCGACATTAAATGAGTTTCCTGTGCCCTGCTCTGAATTTTTCATTTTCAGATTTGTATAAAGCACCCTGCTTAGATACCAGTGACAGATAAAGAGATGATTGCATATGGAAATCAAACGTGTATAATAAAGCCATCTTCTGTTTATTAAATAAACACATGTAGATGACTTCTATGGAAAATGCACTGACAATTCTTCATTGTGTTCTAGTTTCTTTGCTAGTCACAAATAATCTTATTTAACAACTACGAATGACTAGACATTAGCTTTTCTGTTTATTACCTTATAGAAAACTAAAGAGTCTAAATTAGAAACATTTTATTTTGAATGTTCAGTCCATGCTTTAGCTATAATGTTATACTAAATCCTTGTTTACTCTATTACAGTTTTGGAGGTTGCATCATTAATATTTTCTGAATGATATTATGTTTTCATGATAGAAATGGTAAAGATTAGCCAATGAATGAATATTACATTATTCTAAAAATGGCTGTGTTAGAAATTAAGTTTAAACATGTAGCACTTGTTGGCCTACTGTTATATAATTATAATATTATGTAACTGAAAAAAAGAAAAGCACATAGAGTCTCTAGTCAGCTTAGCAGTGCTTTCTGATTCAACAGTTTAAAGTCCAGGTTTAAGATATGAAAGGCTTTTAAATGCACTGAGGGATGCATGCATTTTTTTTGTTTTTATACAGATATGGATTTTCTAGAAATTATTAAGAAGAAAAGTGCTTTAAAATATAGTGCTGTGTTAGGTAGTGTCAGGAATATATTTTTAATGGCCAGTTATAGTGGTGTTAGGGAGTTTAAAGCAGCACAGAAGGCAGTTTCCAGGCCTTTTACATGTGAAAATTTGAATTCAGCATTACAACTAACAAGGCGTTTTGACGGTGTCTTCCCAGTCTGTAGTACATTTTGCCTGGCTTTAAACTGTCACTCAGATGGTGGTGGGGCCCTGAGTCCTTCATTCTCTTGAGCAAGGTTAGTAGTTGCATCAGAGTCCTCCAGTTTTTGAATGCTGGTGTCCCTCATTTTTTACTAGTTTTCTCACCCCACCACCTCTAAATATTGTTGAAAGGGATAGAAAATAAGACATAGAATATCTTACTGCCCCTGTATAAAACTATGGTATGCCCACATCTTGAATACTATGTACAGATGTGGTCTCCTCACCTCAAAAAAGATATTTTGGCCTTAGAAAGGGTTCAGAAAAGGGCAACTAAAATGATTAGGGGTTTGGAACAGGTCCCATATGAAGAGAAGCTAAAGCGACTGGGACTTTTCAGTTTAGAAAAGAGGAGACTGAGGGGGGATATGATAGAGGTATATAAAATCATGAGTGGTGTGGAGAGGGTGAATAAAGAAAAGTTATTCCTTAGTTCCCATAATATAAGGACTAGAGGACACCAAATGAAATTAATGGGTAGCAGGTTTAAAACTAATAAGCGAAAGTTCTTCACACAGCGCATAGTCAACCTGTGGAACTCCTTGCCAGAGGAGGCTGAGAAGGCTAGAACTATAAGAGAGTTTAAAGAGAAGCTAGATAAATTCATGGAGGTTAGGTCCATAAAAGGCTGTTAGCCAGGGGGTAGGAATGGTGTCCCTGGCCTCTGTTTGTCAGAGGCTGGAGATGGATGGCACGAGACAAATCACTTGATCATTGTCTTCGGTCCCCTCCCTCCGGGACACTTGGCACAGGCCACTGTCGGCAGATAGGATACTGGGCTAGATGGACCTTTGGTCTGACCCAGTACAGCCATTCTTATGTTCTTATGTTGTTCTTATGTATCTATGTAGAAAATGACAATAACACCATACAGTACACTTGGAATTTATTTGTTTGTTTGTTTGTTTGTTTATTTAATTAAAATGGACTGAATCCAAAAGGCTATATATAATTTTTGCAAGTACAACTACACCATGATATGAAATGATTTTCCTTGAACCATGAACAACTGGATGTGTTCTCATTTTAAACTTCAATTTAGGGGCACCAGTTCAAAAATTGGCTAGATCTGGCAGGATACAAATGTTCAATCAACATTCACCTTGTAACTGCACCTCCGGAATGTCCCCTTTGCCAGTTTTTCTGAAGCATGTATTCCACCTCACAGCTTAGGCTACACAATCCCTTTTCAGCCAGCTGATCACACCAGAACAAACCAGGTGTGTTACAATCAAATGACCTTTCTTGAGGGGGGCTGAGCTCTCCCTCTTGGGGCACATTTCCCTCCTCCTTCAATGGGAGCAAGGCTGGCAGCAGAAAAAAAGTCTAGATTTTCCTGCCATCTCCCTAGCCAACCAGGATTCTGAGGATAATGGGGTCAATTCCTACTTCATATCTGCCCCTTAATTAATCAGGTCTCAGGAAGGAGCAGAACTAGCTCTCTCACAGTCAGCCAGCTGGCAAGTGGAGTGGGTGTGGCATGTGTATGTAAAAGAGTTCTGCTTTCTGTACAGAAGAACAGAGAACAACACTCCTGAAGGAAATAGAGGAATAACTAGTGGAGGAGAGGAGATGAGAGGAAAGAAGCAGCAGCACTGGCAACTCTTATGATGTCATTACTGACATGATTCTGGCCCCTGTTGGAGTCAATCTGGTCATGACAGAAGAAGCACAAGCCCACTCATAAACTTGAGCCTGTGAATGCCAGGCCTCTGGGGAAGAAAGCCCTTGACTGGGTGCCTTCCCCAGTGCCTCATCTTCTAGGGCTAAGCAGCCAGTCAGGGCTGCAGCAAAAGGCGGGCAGAGCTCTTCCATGTCCTCCCCCCATAGGGGGCTTTGAGTAAAGAAGGGATGAGAAGGAACGGTTGACACCATTGCTACAGAAGAGGAGTCAGCTCTCTCTTCCCTCTCTTCCTCTCGATCCCTGAAACACTGGACACGGGATGGATGAGAGGAAGACGAAGAATCAGAGGTGGATGTGGGGATAGAATTAGCATGGGGCTGCTGTAAATGTCACATGCATGCTGGGGATGGGCAGTATGAGTTCAGACAACAAACACAGAGCAAATGCCACCATATCATATTTAAAAAATCTCATGACTTTGGGGCAATCTCATAGATTTTGTGCATCTGTCTCATGATTGTTGAACTTTATAGGATTGGTAACACGGAAAGAAAGTGATGACTCTACCAAGGATCCCAGATAGATTAAAGGCCTGAAAGCAACTTCAGGGGTCTATGTGGAGTAGCTGATGGTGTAAGGCTGCAGGAAGGCAGGGTAGAGGAGGGAATCTGCCTGCTGTGTAGAGTTTGCTGACAATTCCAAAAAAATCAAAGAAAAACTTGTTGGTTGAACCAAAATCATTTATTGAAAAGTAAAAAACAGTCAATCAAGCAATCAAAAATTTTGGTTGAAGAAAATGTTTTGTTGACCATTTTTAAAAACATTTCTTAATTTAAAAATAATAAAGTTGACACATTTAGAAAAAAGTCATCTTGAACTGAAAATCAAAACACTTTGTATAAAAAATGTCAAAAGAGATGTTTCAATTTTTTTTGTAATTTTTTATAACCAAACCAATTCAGCAAAGTGGACACAAAATTGTGAAATTATTATTTTGCTAAATCTGTAAGTTTGAAAAAAAAGTTGAAATATTTCACCCATCTCTACTGCTGTGTTGCAACATATCAGAGAGGAAGCAGGGAAGCCTACAAAAGTGACCTTCCATCTCTTCAAGAAGATATTTAGAGAAGGTGACAAGGGTAATTTAGCCCATAGGAAACCACTGTTTGTATAAGGACCTTGCACAATACTCTACCTACGACATATCCCCAGGCTAGGAGATGCAGTTTACCAATCTTAACAGCAGCTCTAGTCTCAAAGGCATTGTAAATCTGCAAGGTCACCCTCAGCCTCAGGTCCTCTTGAAGGAGAATTTGCAGCAGCAGCTACCACCATCTCCTGGTCCTTTTTTCCAAGCAAAGAAGCCAAGTGCTGCTATGCTTGTTGATCAATGCCTCTGATCACTGTGAGGAACTGACTGTAGCTGAGCAGGACATAGTGGGATGAAGAAGGTAATGGAGAAGAAGAAGAAAAATGATGGTTTAAAAAAAAAAGGACATTGCTTTAAGCTACCTAACCCTTTTCTGCTGGATGGAGAGGGTCCAGGTCTATCGCACTCCTGATTCAGCAAGGTCCTCTACAGCAACTCCAGCTCTAGCATCCAGTATCATTCATATCACAAAAGTACCTCACTCTTTACTGTGAGCCTCTCCTTGTAAAAGTGGTATATATTCGTAATGCAAACCAAAAATATAAAATAATGTGTTCCACAGTTGGAAAAGCAGAACGAGTTTCCAATAACTAGGAGAATTACAGAAGGCAACAATGTACCAAGCTACCGACAGACTGAATTAGACAGACACAAAGGCTTGGAGAAAATAAAATTCTATCTGATTTTGTATCTAGAGCAGTGGGCTCAACTAAAGTGCAGCCTCTCTGTCTGAGAAAGTAAGTGAAAATGGCATTTGCTGATCTGAACTGATACTGAACTGATCACTTGCTGTGGACTCAGATATTTAGGGACACAGAAGAAATACTACACACCATGTTACTTGCTGTATTTGATTTATCCCAGTGAATCCATCTTAGCCTCAGAAAGCTCAGACAGAGAAAAATCTTTGGTTATTGCATTGGTTTACAACTCAAAATGAGGTTGATTTCAAATACATTTGTGGCTGGAGTAGAACATTTTGCAGAGCTCTAATTATTGCTTGGAAACTCCTTTAAAATGTGACGAGGAGTCCTGTGGCACCTTATAGACTAACAGATTTATTGGAGCATAAGCTTTCGTGGCAAAGACATCATCAGATGCATGTAGTGGAAATTCCAGAGGCAGGTATAAATATACAGGCATAAGAAAAGAGTAGCAATCAAGAGTAAGGCTAGAGATAATGAGGTCAATTCAGTCAGGGAGGATAAGGCCCACTTCTAGCAGCTGGTGTGGAGGTGTGAACACCAAGAGAGGAGAAACCGTTTTTGTAGTTGGCTAGCTATTCACAGTCTTTGTTTAATCCTAAAATGAGGGTGTCTAATTTGCAGATGAACTGTTGCTCAGCAGTTTCTCTTTGAAATCTGTTCTTGAAGCTTTTTTGTTGCTGCTGAGCTACAGTTCTTAATCAAGAATTGCCTTTCCTCTTGTGGGGCCCAGAACTATCTGTTCCAAGAAGCAGTCATTTAAGTTGTCAAGAACTTTATCTCTGTATCCCATCTTTATGTGACATGTACCCAGTCAATACGAGGATAGTTGAAATCCCCCATTATTATTGAATATTTTAAAACGTTATAGCCTTCTAATCTCTCTCAGCTTTTCACAGTTTCTATCATCATCCTGGTTAGGTGGTCGAATATATCTTGCTATATTCTTTTTTATTAGAGAATAGAATTACTGTCCATAGAGATTCTCTGGTAAAGTTCGGTTCAGTTAAGATTTTTATTTCATTTGAGTCTTTTATGCTTTCTTTCACATATAGCTTCACTCCCCTACCAGCATGGCCTGATCTGTTCTTCCAATGTATTTTGTACCCTGGGGTTACTGTGTCCCATTGATTATCCTTATTGTGCCATGTTTTTGTGATACTTATTATATCCATACTCTTGTTAGATTTGACATACTCTAGCTTACCCATCTTATTATTTAGACTTCTAGTGTTTGAATATAAGGATTTAAAAAATTTACTTGTGTGAGTAGGTATCTATATAAATACACTGTTGTCTTGAAAGTGGTTTGTGTCTGGGAGTTATGCAATCAGGGAGTAAAAATAATATGAAATAGTCTGAAATCACCATCCAAGCTCTTCAGTGGTTATTAATGAATAATTAATGTTTTTGGAGGGAATTGATTTGCAATCAAAAAAGGATGAAATTGCTAATGTATATTATTCATATTGAACAGTTCAACTTACTCTAGACTTAATGTTATTTAAACTTAGGATTCATGTTTTCAAATTTCCTTTTTCTGATTTTTTTTTAAGAAATGAAATAGTGTGGACAGTCCAGTGAAGGCTAATTGAGCTTGTTTTCAGCTAATGATGAAGTTGAGCAATTCTAGGAAAAATACATTTACTTTCATGAAAAAGCTGCTTGCACTGTGCAAACTGGAACACTCTCTAGAGAGATTAAAGTTTCCCATTCTTTTTGCTAGCATTGTCAATTCTGATGGTGGTTTCTGAGATGTAACTAGAAACAAATCTAAAATAGGCCTGGTAAGAAAGCTAATTGACCATCAAATAATGTCAATTGACCAGTTAATTGACCACTGTCACCACTGTCAAACATTATCAAATGTTCTATTAAGAATGCCCAGATGTAAACAGAAGCATTCCTTTTTGACTGCACTGTAGTACCATCTGTTAGCAAGCCTACTTAAATGTTGTAATCACTTACTTTATTACATGCTAATGTTGTCTTTTTGGAAAAAGGTAAACTAATTGAAAGTTGAGCATCATAGTTGTTATCTTCTAGAACCAACATTGTATGTATGCATATTTTTAGTTGCATACCATGCCATCAGTGTACATGGTGGTTCAGAAAGGATATAAAACAGGTTACAAGACATGGTCCCTGCCCCGAAGAGGTTGCAATTAAATTGACTAGACAAATATAAAAAAAATTAATTAGAAGGGAATGTGGTAGAGAGAGTCTTCCTTCCTCAACACGGAGAGATTCACAGTCATTAAGGTTCCTGAAGAGTTTACCTACTGCCTACTTAGCACAAATGGATTTATTTATTTATTTTAGAATTGCTAACTTTGTTTTCTTTCTGCTTACTTTTATTTTTACTTTTTGTTACTGTATAGTATTGAATAATGCCCACATGTCAGTGCTAATTTAATGCTGCTAAAATGTAATAATAATTATTCTTTACTTTTTAGAATTCCATTGTTTTCCACATTTTTGAGGGTTAAAATAAGTCTAAGTAACTTGGGTTTTGTAATTCGGCAAAAGTATCTATGGGCTTGTCTAAATGGGGAGAAAATAATCTGAATTAACTAAAGGTGTGCACTTGAAATGTATTAGTTAGACCATATTAAAAATCTGTGTGGCTGTGTTATTCAGAATTACATTATATTTGATTTACTACTCCCTAATTATCATCATAAACAGCTGCCTTTATTGCATATCTCTAACCCTCCTCCCACTTGCCACAAGACCTTGTCCTCCTGGCTGTGCTATTGGCTCAGGAACCAGAACAACAACAGATTCATCACCCTGCTCCCTGTTGCGTACTTTGAGCTCAGAGGTAAGTGCTGTGAGAGCTCCAAGTACTAAGTTTTATGAGCTCCTGCTCTCACGGGGTTCTCATGTAACCACCACCAGGTGGATTCAAACCTGGGACCTCTGGAGCTTAGAGTAGGAGTCTCTTGAGCTAAAAGCCAGCTGGCTTTCAGTTTAGGCTGTAGAGATCCTTTGTTCTTATCTCTCACTGTAAGTGATCTAGGTGCCACTACATGGGACAGTGAACCACACCCACTAGGTGTGTGGGTTACACCCATAAACATTCAAACATCCTGAGTAACAAAGAATGGCCACCTTCATCAGACTGAAAGGAAAAGACTCAAAGTACTTCCAGCAATTGCTGACAGTTTCACTATTCATATCCAAATCAGCGAGTTGATAATATATAATATGAATAAGTGACCCAACTGGCGATGGCCCTTATTAGCCTGTAGAACATCACAGCTCTCACTGGTGTACCTTGATGATTTTTAACAGCCACCATACAGCACAGGGCTATTTAATGAAAAACAGTGCAGGCAAATAGCTAGTGGAGTGGGCATCACCGCAAGAGCAGTGCCTGCTGTTCTATGCAAAACAAAAAGGTATCTTCCACTCAGCCTGACTGAGGAAAGACTACACACCTACTTATGTTTTGAGTCCACACATTCTATCAGATCACTTCTTGTTGCATCTCAAACTGTCTTGGCCCACTTCCCTCACAGGCACTACAGGTTGCTAGTAGTACACATTGGCCTCAAATTCTTCCTTATCAGCATATGAGTGCCATGCTGGAACCAACATAGGCAGACTAGCTGAGTTTCTTCACCACCATTGAAGAAAAACAGCATACCACCAAAGCCTGAAAAAAACTTTGCTTCAAGAAGCTTATTATTAAAATCTCAAAGAATAATGTTCCCCCTGGTTAGAGTGGCTCCTTTGCGCCATGCTGGAGTCCAGAGTGCAAAATATCCCTAAGGGGACATGAAGCTGCTGGTGACCTTGATTTAGCCACTACTCTCCTGCAATCAATGGAATCTACAAGATGACAACAATGGTAGAGTCCACGGACTTCACGCACTCAAGCTGTAAAGTGTGCTCGACCCTTCTGTGGTGCCTAGATAGAGTGGCAACATCACACACAGAAACTTTGCAAATCACTGCTATCAGCATTACCAGTCTTGTTAAGAAATTCAAAGATGACTATAACCAAGAAACAAAGAGAGAAGTGAAAAGAGCTCCCAAGGAATCCTGCCCATCAGTGCCCTCTCATCAAGTCCTTATCAGTCCTTTGAAAAATGCAGCTGGCATTGGTGCTACCATCCAATCACATCCACTCTTCCTTAAATATTTCAGACCGAGAGGATGTGATTGGATGGTAGCACCATTCACAGAAGTCATCACTAATAGCAAACTCCACACTGCTTGAAGTTGCACAAAGGTTATTACCATTTTGAAAACCGAAAAGCTGCCCTATAATGCCCCCAAAGCTACTGCTTTATATCTCTCCTCTGAACGACCTATAAGTTACTGGAGTGGGCAATCCTGCTGAGGTTGACCTCCATTCTGGAGACTGCAGTCCCATCAGAGGCAGGTTTCAGGGCCTGGTGAAGCTGCTATGAGCAAATGCTTGCACTGAGAACATATATTGAGGCCAACCTACAGTAGAAGTTTAAAACAGACACAGCTTTAATTGACTTCTTATCAATCTGTGGCACCATTTGACAAAAAGGGCCTACTGTTGAATCTATCCAATCTGCTTCAATGCAACCAGACATTTTGACTCTTAAGTCAGTGCTTTTGGCCAGAACATTCCGTATCCCTCTCAGAAGTCAGGTTAGTAAAAAGCAGAATCTGGACAATGACTGTCCTAATTATAGCCTACTGACAATGCCTAATTACAAAAAAAGAAACTAATCTCAGGGATCAGGACTGCTACAAACCCTTTCGAATGCACATATAAGTGATGTGCTGGTATGACATGCTGCAAGTTCATTTATGCTGGCAAATTTTCAGTAATGTCACAGGTTGAAGCACTAAAGGAAGTGGATGACAACTTTAATGCTGATCTGAAGAGATTGGAAACTTTTGGTACTGGCAGCTCAAACCCAGTCCATCAAATATGATCTTGTCAGTTTTCCATGTCACTGAATCTGCAACTAAGAAGATGCAGAACATAGACTTAGGAAGCAGGACAAACACCTATGACCCTAACTCCCAGATACCTAGGAATCACTCTTGATCATAGCCTGAACTATCAATGATATCTGAAGCAAGTAAGCCATAAAACAAAAAGTTGCATCAATAACATCCAAAACCTAGCAGGTTCTAGATGCTGTTGTAATGCTCACATGTAATGAATGGCAATGATGGCATTAGTTTATTCTATACTCTGGTACTTCACATGTTTTTGGGGAAGAAGCTTGCTTATGGAGCTCATCAATATCCAGCTAAATGCAGGAATGAGGTCTGTATGTGTCACCCTGAAGTCTGCTCTGCTGCCTTCGTTTCCATTCACCACAAACTTCCTTTGTTTAACCATCCAATGAGAGATGGCTAGGTTGCATGAATACAGGAAAGCGCTCACTAAACAAAACTAATGAACAAAACTCATGCTTCAAGATAACCTTGATTACCTGTCTCTCACCTTAAGTACTGCTGAGTTTTCTGGCTGGCAAGAGAAGCTATGCTATCATCCAATTTCAACTTGGCAGATGCCATATATCAGCTCTGACTTAAACAAAAGCATCTCATAGATGATTCCACTGTTGAACAAGTTGGATTCTTGCTTTGCCAAAGACAATGGACAACCATCAACTGTGTTAGGACATTTCATGGAAGAGCTGTACACCTGATGCACAGATGGCATTTAAAGGACTCACACAATGTGAATATGAAGAACTCCAAGCATTCAAACAATGTGAACAAGTACTTCATTTTTCATTTCCAGGAGCTAAAGCTCACTGCATCACCTGAAGCCTTCAATGGATTTCAGAGCTTTCTATTAACTTGTAAATATTATCACTTTTTTGATAAGGAAATAGCAACAGAAACTAAAAAGTAAAAAAGCCCTAGGGATAATGTGTTTAAATGACATTAAAGATCAATGCAACAATTCCTAGCCAGGTGTCTAAGAGCATTCCAGTACAGGGACCTAAAGATAAAAATCTTCCTGGAGCCTTTCCACACTTGTTCTGCCAGAAGGCTGGTTCCCTCTATATTTACTCTGTGACTATTGCTACTCTTCACTTGGATCCATTCTTTCCTGCTCAACCAGGGTGGAGGAAAGGTGCCCAGTAATAAGCAAGCTGGTTCATCACAATGAGGAAGGGAAAATATGGGTGGCAAGTGAAGTAGGCTGAGAGGTGAGAGGAAGTTTTGGGGGGTGGTAAGGATAATGGTAAGGGGAGGATCTAGGACATGAGGAGAGAGTCAAGAGAGTGAAAGAGGAGTGTGATGAAGTGAATACATATGACAACTTTCTTACCTGAAGAGTTAAAAAAGGGTAGAGTGAGACTCTCCAGCCAAAGGAAGGTCTGCATTTTTGTCCACACATTTCATGTTGAATTTTTAAGCGAAACAATCTCATATGTGCCGCACTGCAGAGGTATTCCTCCTAAAAGTTAAAAATGCAGCACATGGACCAATAATGTCTCATGATTTTTGGGTCCCATGTCTGACTTTTGAACTCCTAGGAGTGGCAATACGGGAAGCAATTGCTCTATCTTTCATTTGGTTTGGCTTCTGATAACATGAGTATCCACTATAAAAAGTTACAAAAACATGAGTCTGACAGTACCCAGAATCATGTAATTAGTGCAAAACTCATGAGATTGAGACTGGGATTAGGGGATAATGGAGAAAAGAGAAAAACAAAGAAAGTTTAAATCACATTTTTGTGGGTCTTCTGATTTTTAACTTATTAGCATCCATTCCCAATGTATATGCATCTGTATGTGTGTGTAAGAATTATAGTATTGCTAATTCTTGTAAATTGGTAAGAAATGCAATGTATAGTAAGAAATGCAATTCTGGCACTCACTGAAGGAGCTCTCCTTAAAGAATTTGGGGTCCCATTGTGTTAGTCACCCTGCTAATACAGAGTAAGAGACAATCCTTGCTCCTGAACATTTAGTTCAAATCATGGTGGTTAGTGTGAGATGTGGGAAATCGATCTGGGATTCAAAACTCATTTCATACAGGTACTAACATATTTACTGTCTTACTCTCTATCCTTTTAACAGAGATTCCTAATGTTCTATTAGCTTTTTTGACTGCCACTGCACATTGTATTTTCAGAGACCTATCCACAGTGATGCCAAGATATCTTTCTTGGGTGATAACAGCTATTTTAGATGCCTTCATTTTGTTTGAATAGTTGGGATTAGGTTTTCTAATATTCATTAGTTTGCACTGTTCTGGTTTACAAGATAAATGACTGAGAAAGGATTATTTTCTTGGAAGTAAAGAGGGTTGTAAATACATTTTTTAAAGTGTTTGCTGATTTTTTAGTCTTGGTTTTGGATCGCTCAGTATGAGATACCCAAAGTCTTTTGAAAATGTTGGCCTTAATGAATGATCTGTTTCAGTCTCTTGACTTTAGTGCAAACACAAAAGGCAAGAATTTTTTCTAAAATATGTTCTTCAGTTTTTCTTCAAATATCCTTTTTGAATATTATGGTCCTCCTATGTTTTGCCAAAAGATGTAGCTAATGATGCTTCTATTTAGGAATTTGTATGTATGTCATACCAGATATCCCTTGTGCCTGGAACATTCCTTTTATATAATACAGCTGGAGCCTGGCACATGCTCTGCTCTGAGTTCAGTCAATAAAGTTATCATGTAATTATCATCAACTAGTTTTTAATTATTAACTGCTACCTCTAGGGCTGTCTATGGAATAAATACAGTATCTTATGTGAAAGTGGTGGCTGGGTTGTCAGTGAGGGGAGAGGGCAAGTAATCAGTGTTGGAATGAATAATTGAGCTTTAATAATTTTAGCTGCATTTAGAAATCATTTCTCACACTTTTTACATGACCAAAGTGCCTGCAGCTCAGAAGTTGATCACATACTTCTCATACTCAGTGAAATCCTGCTGAGTGAAAATCTAACTTTGCATGCATTCTCCAAGATCAGTATGGCCTAACGTGTTGGTCACTGGAGGAAGAGGGCCCAGAGAATTCTAAAATACAGCCCACAGCTGCTCCCCACTCTCCATAAATATGGGCAGCGTATGGACCCAATCTTGGGATTTGCAGTGTTGACAAATTATACCTCAGCTGCTACCTGCTCCATATAACTAAAATGCAAATTAATAAAAATTGTGCAATGGCACACACAGCCACACAGAGTTGTAGGAAGCAGTCCCTTAACCTTTCACAGGTTCAGGTCCAGTGTCTGGGTAAAAGTAGGACTAAAGAACTTAAGTTGGGAGAGATTCCAGAAGACTGGAAAAGGGTAAATACAGTGCCCATCTATATGTAAGCAGGGGCTGAACTGCTGCTTGCTATCAGCCAACTAAAAGGAGAGAGCTGCCCTGGGCATGGGTGTGCCCATTACAATTGTTTAGCTCTGCAAGATAATTAACTGTTAACTGTTGATATGTAAATACAGCTCATGCCAGGAGGGGGAGGGAATACGAGGTGTGGCTATGTAAATCCAATTCAGCCAGGGCTGATGGAGGATCAGTGTTGGAATGGAATGTGGTGTATTGTAAATAATTTGGGGCTGTTGTGGGGGTCACAAATCATGCTACCCCTAAATGTGGGAACTGTAAAACATGACACCAGTGCTTGCAGGAGAGACACCATCATTGTAAGAGGTCTCCGAGGAACAAGCCTCCCCCCTTCCAGAGTTGAGTGGACTGAGCTGGGGTGAAGGGTTAAAGGGCTTGAGTCAGCCTGCTTCACACCTGCCAGGTGTGAGCTGTAAGACTGGCCCAACCTGTCCCTTTCCCCCTTTGTTTTAAGGACAGACCTAAAGCAGATTCCATGAGGAGTCTTTTTGCTAGTCCAGTGGAAGCTGGAATCCTTTGCCAGTCTAGGTGGTGGCTAAAGAGTTGAAATCACTAAGAAATGAAATCACTGGTTTGACTGGGAGCCAGACCCACTGCAGCCAGCAAAGCGGCGGCGGCCAGCAGAGTGGCTGGTGGGAGTGGTAGCAGGTGACCAGCAGTGTGGCACGGCCGGTAGGAGCGGCGGCAGGCGAGGAGCAGCAGCAGGCGAGGAGCAGTGACCAGTGGCACGGCACGGCTGGTAGGAGTGGCAGCAGGCAAGGATCGGCGGCAGGTGACCAGCGGCATGGTGCGGCTGGTAGGAGTGGTGGCAGGCAACCAGCAGCGCGGCGCAGCTGGTAGGAACGGCGGCAGGTGACCAGTGGAGCGTCCGGTGGAGTGGGACGAGACAGCTGGTAGAGTGTGGCGGAGTGGCTCGCGTTAAAGACTGCAGTAGAACCCTACGGAGAGGTGGGGCCGTTGGCCTCGGACCACGTAAGGTGCCCCTATCTATCCCTCCGCCCCCATTTCTACCCAGGTTGGGAGGTAAAACCCTGCAGGTGAACTTTTGGACTCTGGGTGGCACTGACCAAGGACAGAGACTTTCGGGGTGTCGGACTTTGGGACTTTGGGTGATTCTTGGCTGGGGGGGGGGTGGGGGGCTTAACTCATGTTTGGGCTATGAACTCTGTTTGTGGTATTTTCCCAAGTTAATGACGTATGACTTCTCGCTCTGTTTCATTAAATGTTTCTTTCCTACACTCAGACTCTGTGCTTGCGAGTGGGGAAGCATTGCCTCTCAGAGGCACCCAGGGGTATGTGAATTTCCCAGGTTACTGGGTGGGGGCTTGAGCCAGTTCTGTGTGAGATGGACCCCTAGATATTGAACCCGGCCCTGGTTGCTGCCAGGCCTACCCGGCAGAAGGGTTACATATACAAAGGGAAATAAGGACAACCAAGAAAACTACAGACCAGTCAACTTATTTCCTGTTCCAGGAAAGATAATGGATCACATAATTAAAAAATCCATTTGCAAACATTTAGAAGATAAGGTGATAAGTAATAGTCAACATGGATTTGTAAAAAGAACAAATCCTGTCAAACCAACATGATAGCTTTCTTTGATAGGATAAAAAGCCTTATGGATAAGGGGGAAGTGGTAGATGTGGTATACCTAGATTTGAGAGTTTCACATGAACTTCTCATAGGTAAACTGGAGAAATGCAACCTAAATGGGGCTACTATAAGGTAGGTGCATAACAGTTCCCAGAGAGTAGTTTTGGCAGGAAGAGCATAACAAGTGGGGTTCTGCAGGGATCAGCTTTAGGACCAGTTCTGTTCAGTATCTTCATTAATAGCTTATATAATGGCATAAAAAGCATGCTTATACAGTCTGAGAATGATACCAAACTGGGAATGGTTGCAAGTGCTTTGGAGGATAGGATTATAATTCAAAATGATCTGGACAAACTGGAGAAAATAGGTAAACAGGATGAAGGTACACAGGATTAAATTCAACAAGTACAAATGTTAAGAGCCTCTTCTGTATGCTTTCCTAAAGCACTCCACGTACCAATCTGAATGCTAGGGCCCCATAATCTTTTTTAACTTTGATGCAAAGGAGGAAATAAGTTCACCTTTAAGCTGATTCCACTTACAAAGCTTGAACTTTACTGCTACAATCGGGGCATGGGCAACAAGTACTATTGTTATTATTATTGTGGATAGTTCTCTGAAAACATCCACTCAATATGCAGCAGCAATCAAAAAGCAACAGAATGTTAGGAATCATTAAGAAAAGGATAGAAAATAAAACAGAGAAAATTTTAATGCCTCTACATAAATCCATGGTATGCCCACATCTTGAATATTGCATGCAGATGTGTTTGCCTTATCTCAAAAAATGTACCTTGGCATTGGAAAAAGTTCTTAAAAGGGCAATAAAATAATTAGGGGTATGGAATGGCTGTCATATGAGGAGAGATTAATAAGGCTGGTACTTTTCAGCTTGGGAAAGAGATGACTAATGGGGGATACGATAGAAGTCTATAAAATCATGACTGGTGTGGAAAAAGTGAATAAAGAAGAGTTATATACTCCTTCCCATAAAACAAGAACTAGGGATCACCAAATGAAATTAGTAGGTATTAGGTTTAAAACAAACCAAAGGAAGTACTTCTTCACACAACACCTAGTCAGCCTGTGGAACTCCTTACCAGAGGATGTTGTACAGCCAAAGACAAAGGTTCAAAAAAGAGCTAGATAAATTCACAGAGAATAGGTCCAGCAATAGCTGGTGTCCCTAACCTCTGTTTGTCAGGAGCTGGGAATGGATGACAGGGGATGGATCACTAGATGATCACTAGACTAGATGTGTCTCAGATCACATAATTTTTAAAAATGTTGGAAAGTGGCTATGGAATTGGTTAACCCAAAAGGCATGGCCAGATATTCACAGTGGCCATGCAAGGTCCAGAAGGCAGTCTTTCACTCATTCACTTCTCCAATTCACATGAGGTTTTATGTTCCCCATAGGTCCAACTTAGTGAACAAATGAACAGCCACAATGCAATCCAGAAACTGGGGAATCAGTGATAGTGAGTAATGGTTCCTGATAGTTATCTGAATCAATGAGTGGTGATCTATGCAGAGTCAAAGGCTGGTGTCTTTCTTTTTGAAAAGACTGGTGTCCCAGCCAGCAATGCCAACTTGCAGATAAACTCTCAGTCTGGATTCTCCTGGAGGTGTCCTTGGCGTGCTGCCAGCTCAGGTTCCAATTTGGCATAAATTCATCCAAATAGTATTTTGGCTTCTGGATGCAATTCTGCTGGGTAGTCAGAGAATCATAGATTCATAGGGGTAGAAGGGACCACAAGGGTCCTCTAGTCTAATCATCTACCAATATGCATGATTTGTTCTGTCTAAACCAGACAGATGGCTATTCTGCCTCCTTTTGAAAACTTCAAGTGAAAAAACATTCACAACCTCCCGAGGCAGTCTGTTCTATTTTGTCCTTCTGTTATTATGGTTAAGAGGGTTTTTATATTTTTCCCCTGAGATTTAATCTAAGTTTGCTACACTATAGTTTGAGCCTATTGCCTCTTGTCCTGCCCTCTGTGGCAAAAAAAAATATTTTTTTCTCTATCTTTTTTATGGCTACCTTTCATGTATCTGAAGATTGCTATCATATCCCTTCAATCTCCTCTTTTCCAACTAAACATAGCCAGTTCCTTGAGCCTTTGGCTTGCATTCCATCCCTTTGATCATCTTGGTCACTCACCTTTAGATCCTTTCCAGTTTCTCTACATCCTTTCTATACTTTGTGGAGCAAAACTGTTGAGTACTCCAGCTGAGGTATAACCAGCACCACTGAGTAGAGTGGTACTGTCTCCACTAATGACTTGCATGCTATGCCTCTGTCAATGTGACCTAAAATTATATTTACTTTTTTTGCTGCAGCATCACTTTGCTAACGTGATCCATCACAACTCCCAGATCTCTCTCAGCAGTGCTGCTGCCAAGCTAGTCACAGTCCCCATATGGACATAGGGTTTCCATTTTTTTTCAAAAGCATCAATATAGTCTAGGTACTTCAAGGGGAACACACATATAGCTGCAGTGGAAGGTTCTCCTTGGATGGTCACCGCCCAGCCTGAGTCTCTTGGTCTTTGAATGCCAACTCAGAATCTATCTATCTATGCACAATGATAGAGTTTCCTTTGTTCTTCATATACTATAAAAAAACCCCTCCTTTTCATTGTTCTTAGCCCTGCCAGCAATTATTTTTTCTCTGTTGTCTTACTCATTATCAGTTTTCTGTACTTCATAACCTATAGCTTTTGTTGATTTCTGTTTGTTTTGCCATTTGTTGTATTTTTAATTATTTTTAATTGGTGCCTTCACTCCATCACTGAAACTGAGTGGGCCCTCCTTGATGGTGGAATCATGATTTTTTTAGCCATCTAATAAACCCTTCTAAAACCATTCTTAATTTTCAGTCACATTTTTCTTTCCAATTTTTTTCTCCAATCAGTATCTCTCATTATTTTCCTCAATTTTGGGAAAATAACCATTTTGAAGCACCAATATACACACACCAAATATACACACATTACTAGTTGGGACTGTCCTTTGCATGTTCATATTGAAGGTTATCAGGCCACAATCACTGGTCTCTAGGCAACCACCAATTTCCAGTCCAATGATTAATTCATTTTTATCTGTCATAATGATTTTCAAAATACACCTCATGAAAGATACTATACCTTTTCTGTTATAAATAATTATCATCTACAATTTTTAGAGCGCTAATATTTTATTATTGGCTGTATGAAACCTCCAATATATTTCTTTTAAAGTGAAGTCCTCATAATATCATTTTTCTTTCCACACATTGCAGACAAGTGCATAGCAAGTAGCTTATCCTGTTTGGTTTGATTTGGTATTCTACAGTAGCTCTCTACTAGCACCCTTTCTGCACTCTGTGAGTTAGCACACTCAATAACCTGTAGTTTTGAGTAATCAATAACTCTGAAATAGATAATGATAACTTGAAGTGGAAAACAGGAGAGTTTTGGAAAGATTAGCTGCAGATCCTGTACTTCCATGTGAAACACCTTGGTATGACTCTGCACCAGGTAGCAGATACGGAAAATGAGGAAACAAATGCTAAGACCTGCTTTGGATCCACAATGTTTTCCTTTCTGAAAAAAGAGAGAAGAGGAGAAATAAACAGCATGAAATAAAGAATGGGATTATTTAAATTGACTATTAGGAAAACGGTATTAAGTTATGTTCAGAACACTATAATGGAATCTCAAACAATGGTGGAAACCCTATTGTTTGAAATTTTTGAAAATATGACAAGACAAAACATTACAAAATGTACTGAAGTAAAAAAATCATGTATTGGCAGGCAGATGGACAGGATGATTTCATAGGTACTTCACGTCTCTACATTCTCTTCACAGTTACATCTGTGTAGATCAGTGGTTAATTAAATTATGTCAATGGAGTTATCCTATAAATACACAAATATAGTGGAGAATGGAATTTTGGTCCAACCGTGGCAATTTTAAAATAAACATTATTATAATCACACTCTTTTTAGCAGCATAAATTAACAGAATTAATAAATAATAATACCAAAAGTATATTTCCTTTATGCTAAAGATGAGAAGGAGCATAACAGCATGTGAAAATAACTGGCTCATTCATCTTAGGTTGATCTATTAGCTGTGGCATTTAGTGATCTCCAGCACACCATGCGTTCTCAAAAACAAAAGTAGATAGTCAAATACATTCAAACTCTTTTTTTTTTCCAGATTTGTTTGGCTTTTTTTTTTTCTAGCTCATGGAGACATGTGAGTAAAAATAATTGTCATTGTTATTATACAGATGCCTTTCATAAGAAAAGAAAAGGAAATTCTTCCTGATCATCTGTTTTCTGATTTCTGAGCCATTTCCCATCTACTAAATTGCTTAATACTCCCTGTAGCTAGACCTGTGACCTGAAATCTTTATGCAAGATTAATGGGAAAGCAAATGGGAATTAGTATCTGGGCAAGTTGCTGTGTAGCTCTTGCTTTTATCTAGCACTCCACCTGTTTTTTATACAATTATGCTTTCATTAGTTTCTGATGCCAGTGATCCTAAAAGATCTTCCCATTTCTTCTCTGTATCCACCCTCCTCCCTTCCTCAATTCTTTCCATCTCCCCTCCCAAAATTATCAAATTCACTCTGCTTGTAAGTGACATGCTGACAGGAAATTATTACACGTCATTACACTTCTTAAAACACAATTTACCCAGCCTTCGCAAATTATTCTCCAGCAAGTGTGAGGGGGTAATGGAAACTGTCTATTCCACTTATAGTTGTCACTCATGGTTTCTTCTGTACAATGAACAATTTATGTTTTTCTCTCTCTCTCAAAAAAAAAAAAAAAAAGAAAAAAAATGCTATGCTTGAAAAACATAAAGCAACTTATCATGAAAGAGGAAAAGAAAACTCTTGTGCAATTTCTCTTATTCTGAATCATTGAGAAGAGCATCAATTTTTGTTGTAATTTCATTAGTCCTCACATATGGATAATGCAGGCTAATATTTATTTAGCACAATCAGAGCTCTTTCTGATTTCTAGTCTGCCAGTTTACTCTAGACACCATTGTAAAAGCAAAGTGATCCTCTATGATTGTTGCATCCAAGCATGATAACGCAGAATCACCATCACCCTACTGCTTGCCTGGTGCTTTTATTCTTCCTCATGGATAGCTATAGCTAAAGAATGTCTACAACATGTTTTCCCCTTTTGTTACTATTTCTGTTTGTGTAACTCTGAAATATGCTCATAGTTTGAATTACTAAAACTTAAATAGACTTTGTTTATATAAAAGATAAGTTTTAAGTTTGTTAAAGATAATTTTTAACAAACTTAAAAATTAGGGAGATTTTTCAGGCCTCATCTTTTGACTTGATCATATTGCTTAGCTTACATGCATTCTTCTGTCAGATTCATTCTGCCTCAATGGGAGAAGGATGATAAATTGTCTGACTACTAGAGGTAAAGAGAAAGAAATGCTAAGCTTGGGTCTGGGGATCGGTTAAGTAGTTTTGTGGAGCTTCAACCTCTCAATTGCTCTCAGCAAGTTGGCCTGCTTGATTTATAAACTAGGTTGGTGATTAATGATCTTCTAAGTGGAGAAGGCAGGCCAAAGCTTCACAAATTGGACCACTCAAACATGACTATGACTTGTAGGAGAAGAATTACAGGCTTTATATAGAGGTAATTGAGACTGCTTTAGAGTGGCTGGCATTCTGCTTTAGCAGACATAAATCAGCTACGCAGCCCATCTATTTTTGACATCAGTCCTTTGGATCAAGACTCTTCAGGTCAGAATGTCCCTACAGGAATTTAGTGGAGTTATATATTGAGTAGGTTAGTGCCCCTCCTTTATGCCAGAGAGGGGAAGTACTGGGCAGTTACTGGTTATGTTTGTGAAGAGGAAAGAGCAGCATACCTGGGTATGCTGCCCTATCCCCCTTCTGCCCACAGGCTCCTGGCTTGGCTGGCACCTTCCCATGCCTGCTTGTCCTTGGGACATGGGGGTAGCAAGGCTCCTCTGGGATATCTGTGCCCCTGCAGGAAAGTGCCCACTATCTAGGCAACAAATGGCTTTGCTTGAAGTACATCGACATTGTCTGAACCGAGACCTTCAGTGTCAGCTCAGAGATTAGGGCTGGGCTTCATTCACACTGTCTCCTGGAATGACTGCCATTCTCACTTATCTTCACAGCTGGGCCAGCTGCGAGCATGGTGCATCCAACACCTCCTGCACCATCTTCCCAACCCCATGAGACCTGCAGGCGCCAGCAACCCTGAAATGACCAGGTGCAGGAACATCTTGAGTGCCTGCATGCTCTCCAGCAATGTTTTAAGTAGGAGCAGCAGGGGTGGGACGTGGATTTTGAGGAGCACTGTGCTGACCAGGAGCTGTCAAGACCATGTGCTGATGAGACCATGTGCATGGCATTCACCACCACCGTCAAACACCTGGTCGCCACCATTGAGCAGTCCAACAGCCACCACCCTCACTCACTCCCCCCAACTTCCAGCTCCTGCTCCCTCAAGTCCCTGTAGCACCTGCTCCCCCAAATCCCTCTAGCACCTGTTCCCTCCAAATCCATCTACCACCCACCCTTGCCCCTGCCTCCCAGCTTCTCCTTCTAGCCCACCCAGGGCCACACACATGAGGCAGTGTGACCTCTCAGGCAGCTGAGGTGTCCTAACATGCCCGAGGTAGGCGTCACTCCCAGCCCCATCCCTGAGCCTCTCCTTACCCCCTCTTTCCCCCTGCTAGGTTCTTTCACCAGTCCCTCCCAAGTTATAATATTCCCCAAATAAAAATTACTGAGTTTATTGTTTCAGACAAAAAAGTCTGGCTTATTGTATCTTAGGGGAGGAGGCAAAGGTGGGAAGGAAGGGGGCAGGGGGAAAGGCACACAGGGGCAATGCAGAGGCCCCTTATGGTGAGGCCTGGAGGGAAAGTCTCATAGCTGGCTTTTGCTGAAACTCTACCTCAGGGCATCCCGGATGATCACAGCCCCCTGATGAGCTTGCCACATGGCAGTGGTGAGGAGTTGTTCAAAAGTCCTGGCAAGCTGCTCAGCCTCTGCCCCCCACCCTGGCAGGAAAGTCTCCCCCTTGTTCTCACAAAGGTTGTGGAGCCCACAGCAAGCTGCCATCACCTGAGGGAGTTTTCAGTTACCGAGGTCCAGGAGGATGATGAGACACCAAAACTGCCCCTTGAGGCAGCCAAAGGCACCCTCCACAATGATGTGGCACCTGCTCAGCCTGGAGTTGAAGTGTTCTTTGGTGAGGTTCAGGCATCCTATGTAGGGCTTCATTACCTAGGGGAGCAAGAGGTAGGCTGCCTCATGCACAATGCACATGGGCATGTCCACCTCCCCAACCCTGATGGTGTGGTTAGGGAAAAATGTGCAGGCATGCATCCTCCGAAACAGGCTGGAGTTCCTGAATATGCAGGCATTGTGCGCCTTTCCTAACCACCAAACATACACATTTGTGAACTGGCCCCTGTGGTCCACAAGGGCCAGTAGCACTATTGAAAAGTATCCCTTTCTATTGATGAAGTCCAAGACATGGTGGTCAGAGTCCATGATGGGGCTGTGGGTGCTGTCAATGGCCCCACCCACAGCTGAGGAAGCCCATGATGGCAAAGCCAGTGACGATGGGTTCCATGTTGCCCAAGGTTATCACCCTGCACAGCAGGATGGCATTGATGGCCTTCACCGCCTGTGGAACCATAGAAACGTTGAATCACAGGGTTGCCAGAGTCCTCAGGAGTTCCCCGAGTCCAAGCCCCTTCCCAAAGCAGAAGCAACACTGTCCCTGGCAGGGTTTTGTGAAGCAGGGACTGAAAAATCTCCAGGAAGGGAGATTCCACCACCCTCCTTCCCCAGGGAACCAACCCATTGCAATGCTTCTCCTATCACCTTCCTGGGATAATAGCAAGAGAGTTGTCCCACTGCTGCATGACGATCTGGTCCCACCAGTTGGTTCTAGTGTCCCAGAGCCAGAAGTAATGGTGCATGGTGTGCAAGGGAGAATGGAAGGAACTATGGGGCAATAGGAGAACCTGTGCTGGTGTGAGGGTTATGGTCATTGTGGTCCCGTAGTGCCTTGAAGGCAGCCTGCATAAACTGTTCCAGGAATTACAGCAGGAGGTCTAAGAGCCAGTGACTGCTTTGCAGCAGGTCTGGCTCCATGTTGAAAGTGCTGTGGCATCTGCAAAGGCAATCAGAGCACACAGTGAGAGTTTGCTGTCCCTCGAGGAGATAGACTCTTCTCCATTGCCTGAGACACAGCTGTAGAGGGGAGCCCCTTTAAGCATGAGCCTCAGATAGCCTCAGGAAGCAGCTATAGGAAGTGACTGCTATCCTGATGCCCTGCCCAGAGTGCTTCCAGGAGGCTTTAAATGCGATTCAGCCTCCAGTCAGGATGGATGTGACATTTTGATGTAAATCTGTGCTATTTCCATATGGATTTGCAGTGCGGATGTGCTATTTTGAAAAAGTTATTTCAGGAGTTATTATTTTGAAATAGCTTATTTCAAAATAAGCACATAGTGTAGCCATAGACTAATAGTATTAGTGTCAAGCAAATGGGGCTTGCCTGTTAGGATAGATTCTTAAATTCTTCTCCCAGATTTTCTTATCCCAGTCACCACCTGGCCTCCTTAATACTGACTCTCAGGTTATGTCTAGACTACAAGCAGATTTTTCAAAAAAGCGAGCTGCTTTTTTGAAAGAGAGTCTAGATGCTCTCTTTTGAAAAAGCACAGTTTGCATGCAATAGCACTTTTTTTCGAAAGAGTACTTTCGAAAAAAGGTGTTATTCCTTGTAAAATGAGGTTTACCGTGATCGAAAAAACTGCCGCATTCTTTCAATTTACTTTCAAAAGAACGCGGCTGCAGTCTAGATGCAGGTGAAGTTTTTCAGAAAAAGGCTACTTTTTTCAAAAAAACCCTGTAGTCTAGACACACCCACAGTGTGTGTATCATCCAATTGTCTATGACCATATTCACCTTACTTCAAGGCTACATCAGGGTTTTCACTTCCTTGTCTGTGTTGAGCTCATATTGTTTTAATGAAAGCTTGAAAATGGAAAGCCTCAACTCCTTCTTGTTTCCCAGTGGTGATTGATTTAAACAGAAAGAAACACTGACACTAAGTTCTCAGTGCATGGATAATGGGGTGGTTTTACCTCCAAAAATTGGCTCCTCAGGTGACTACATAATTTTCCCATCCTTAAAACCAGCTCTAAAGACAAGTGATCTCCCTTAAAGGGACTACTGTAGTGGGTCTCAAACTGTGAATCGGGACCCTCAACATGGGTCAAGACCCCATTTTAATGAAGTCAGTAGGCTTACTTGAGCCCTGGTCTGATGCCTAACACCACCGGTGACTGACGCAAAAGTATCCAGAAGATTAATCAGCCCCACCCAGTTCAGAGGATCCAGTCAAAGGATCAGGGCTCCATGCACAGAGCTGACTGACTGGGCAAGGCTGATTAATCACCTGTGAAGCTGTGATGCCTCCCACCTTAAAGGGAACACTGGTCTCCAGACTTCAGTCCTAGGCGGTGGGGCTCAGATTACAGGCCCGCTGCCTGGGGTCATGTAGTAATTTTTGTTGTCAGAAGGGGGTCAACATGCAATGAAGTTTGAGAACCCCAGGGACCAGTGAATTTCCAAGTGACTGCAGTGAGTTGTTGCATCCAGAGAAAAGTCTTTTATGCTCTGCGTATAAGTTGGAGTATAAAAATCATTGTACTTTCACGATGAATATTTATACAACTCATGATGATACTTTGGTTCAGTGATGTCGATAACCAATACATTAAAAAGAGATGAGAACACGTTAGAACAAATGGTGCACTGCCTGAGGCCCATGGGCCACCCACAGTCCATTAGAGTCATCTGCTGGTGGGCCGTGAGACATATCATGACATTGCCTCTGGCAGGCACAGGCCCCTGTTGCTCCCAGTGGCTATGGTTCGTCATTCCTGGACAATGGGAGCTGTGGGAAGCAGCGGCCAGCACATCCCTGTAGCCCGCATCACTTACCGCAGCTCTGATTGGCCAGAAACGGAACCACAGCCACTGGGAACAGCAGGGGGCCATGCCTGCGGGTGGCCAATGCCAGTGACATGTCTTGTGGCCTGCCAGCAGATTATCCTGATGGGCTGCAGGCTGCCCATCACTGCTTTAGAAGTATGCAGTAAAAGAATCAATGAATGGTATAAAACTAGCTTATCCTAAGAAAGGCGCTAATAGGCCTCCCTAGAGGAAGATTCCAAAACAATTTTAGTTTGGTTTTCCTTCCAGGGAAAACTCCTGTGTATCTGAAAGGATGAAATCACAAACCTATTTTCTGAAACTCAGGTATAACAAACTTTGTTGTGAAATTGGTAATATCTTTTCCAGTAGCTTTTCCAGAACAGAGGAAGTGCAACAATATCAATGACTTATCCCTTGACTGTTGTTTTCTCTCTGTAACATAATTACTCTGGCTGTGGGCTTTTATAAAACCTAACTCCAAATTGCAGTTTTTCATGGGAGGACTGGAGAAAGGATTGAAAAACATTCTAGAAAAGCTATCTTGTCTGCTTCCCAGTTCCAAACAGAGGAAGGACTGCTGGCTGATATGGATGGAATCTAGATATCTTGACACCTAGACAGATCTAACTAAGAGAGGAAGGTTGATAGAGCTGTCTAAGTGTCAAGATACCTAGATTCCACCCATAGCTCTGCACCTTCTTGTTGATATTCACCTATGTGTATGTGTTTTCCCTGTGTGCTGACCTCGCTTTGCACAGCTGGCCCAGCAGATCTTGAGCAAATCACTGAGGCGACATCTAGACTGAAAGCCTCTTTCAAAAGAGGCTTTTTCAAAAGTATCTTTCAAAAAAGCCTCTTTCGAAAAAGGACATCTAGACTACAACCAGTTCTTTCGAAAAAAACCCCACAGTTTGCATTACATAGCGCCTTTTTTCGAAAGAGCACTTTCGAAAAAAAGCATTATTCCTCATAAAACGAGGTTTACCACAGTCGAAAAAACTGCCACGTTCTTTTGATTTATTGTCAACAGAATGTGGCGGTAGTCTAGATGCAGGTAAAGATTTAAAAAAAAAAGGCCACTTTTTTCGAAAAATCCCTGTAGTCTAGACACACCCTGAGGGCGCATCTACCCAGCACCCTTACCTTGAAAGAAGCTATGCAATTTCGATAAATCCCTTAACTCTGATGGAATGAGGATTATAGGGATACCGGAATAGTGTTTAAAGACATGAAATTGCTATTGCAGAATACTTCTGGTATCCTGAAATAGCCCCACTGTCTAGACATAGCCTAAATGACCATAAGATTCATTAGGGCACAAAGGAATCAGGCCAGGTTCATTGTTGACGAAGCACTGTAATCTGGCAGTCTTTATGAGGATACAAACACATGTGTGCCCATGGCAATGGATGCGGCTCAGCTAATGGCAGGACTTTCCATTCCTCCGTGGCTGTACAAAAAAAAAAAACTTGTTTTGAGATACATTTTTATGCCCTGATACAAACAAGTTGAGTACTGCCTCTGACATAGTCACTACCCTCTGATGTGACCAGTTATTACCCATCATCTTGTACATGTTGGTATATTTAAAAAAAACATTGTTATTAGTAGTGTTTAACTGACCATATTTTTTAGGGTCAATGTGTTCCTGTATTGCTGGGACATGTTTTTGTATTATTTTTGATATTGGAATGTTTTGGCACCCCTCAATATTGAGGTGCATTTGTGTAAGTACTTTATGTTCAGCATTTTTCAACTGTGTATTTTTGCAATATTAGCCCTGTTCTTGCCAGATTTTGTGATCTTGCAAGCAGGCAGAGCCTGATGTTTGCTTTTAGCCTGACTTGCTAACTTGTTTTATATTCGTAAAACTTGCCCATTACTTCAGCTTAGGTCTTTTAACAAGGGCTTATATTCTAGACTCTCTTCCTACAACAACCTAAGTCTAGGGGATATCCCTGATGAAGTACTTGAGCTCATGTTCTTGATTGTAAGCCTGGAATTATGGAAACTATTTTAATATCTAGGAAATTCAGACAATTGGAACAAAATTTGTATGTCATGTAAGGTGTCAATGGACAAGTTATGACTTGCTAAGTATAATTATCCTGTTTAAATCCATGTATTGTTACTATATCTGAAGTTATTAATATTGGCTATACATCTGTATCTTAAGTGTATAGTTCCTGGGGTACACTCACAAAGTAATTTACATATAGTCTGACAAGCACATTGTGAATGGATCATTGAAATTTGATGGTCCATTAAAAGACACTTCAATCTAACAATGAACCATACAAGAAGCTTGCCCTTCTTGATGAACCTTCCTACAGATGACTCATACAAAATATGCATAATGGCCACCCCTATGAATCAGCAAGGCCTACAGGGGTAGGTGTCTTGTTCATGGGATCCTGGAATTCATCCTGTGCCTGTAATTCTCTATAAACTGGCTGTGACCTTTGTTTTGGGATAGTAAAATGGCAAACATATGGCAGAGGGTAAAAAAACCCTCTTGAATCATCTCCATGTTGCCTCTTTTCTGCTCTGATTCTTTGGACTGTGGATTTACAACTAAAAGAACCACACTGACTATGGACTGAGGACCTTTCAATCTTTGGGAAGTTACACAGTCTTTACAAGTCAGCAGTTTATTCCATCATGCTACAAACCTGATATAAGACCATTGCCATTAATCCATGTATGTGATCTATTAACCATTTAGCTCTCTTCCTTTCGTTAATGAAACACTTTTGTATTTTAATTACTAAAGGATTTGCAGCAGCATGATTATTGGGTAAGATCTGAATCATACATTGCCTTGGCTATGTGGCTGAACTCCTGAGATCAGTAGAACCTTTTGTCTGAGGAAATTAGTTTTCAATAACCACTCATCATAAAGTCTAATCTGTGGTTGGTGAAACAAGTGCTAGAATGTCTTGGGAAAATGCATTTTTTGACTTCTTGTTAACTCATGTGGGGCTACTGGCTCAGTGTGTCTTAGGCCTTGTCTACACTACAAATTTTTTTGTTGCAAGTTAAGTTAACAATTAAAAAACAGTATAATTACATCGCTAATGCATGTTCACACAATGATGCTCCTTCCGTCGGCAGAGCACATCCACAGTTGGTACACTAGAATTGACACTGAGAACATTGCACTGTGGGCAGCTGGTCCCAATTTGCTAGTCACCACCTTCTGCAGTTGGGAGTTGTGGGAAGGTAGAGTAGATTGCAGTGCATCATGGGTTCAAGCTGAGTGTCCCATGATACAGTTCTTGTCTGGGTAGTCCATGGGCTTCTGACTGTGTTTCATCTCATTTTCAATGGTCCTTTTTTACTATCCACCCAACATGTCTGTTTGAAAGAATGGTTCCTACACTACTCTCTGCTCTTCTGGTCACTGTTATGAACACATTGTGGATGGTCATGCAGCATGAGCACTCAAGCTGAATGGAAGTCAGAGTTGCTATGTGCAGTGGAAGAAACAATTCTGGATTACGTGTGGCATTCATGGAGCAGCTGAACACAATGAACCTTTGCTTTTGGGCTCTTGCAAGAAACACCGAGCAATGGAATTGCATCATTATGCAGGTCCAGAATAGTGAGCATTGGATGTAGAACTTTTGGATGCAGAAAGCCACATTCCTGGAACTGTATTCTGTGCTTACCCCAACAGTGTAGCACAAAGACAACAAAATGAGAGCAGCCCTCTTGATGGAGAAGCTCTGAAAATCACTGTGTGGAAGCAAGTAATGTCAGATTATTACTGGTGGGTCACATACCAGTTGAAGTCAACTATTGGTGCTGTGGTATTCCAAGTGTGATGGGTCATTAATAACATCCTGCTACAAAGGACTGTGACTTTTGGCAATGTGCAAGAAATATTGGATGGCTATATGGGAGTGGGATTCCCTTACTGCAGCAGGGCAATAGATGATATGCATATTCCTTTGGTTATAGGAACTTCATAATATTTGTGAGGCTAAGGGGAAAAGTTTTCAAAAGTTGCAATATTTACACCAACGCCTATCCAGTAGAGCAAATTTGGGTCCATTATTTCCTACAGTGACAGTTGTCCTAGGCCTCCCATTCTAGTCACACTTAAATCTACACTCCTGGGGACCCATTTCCTGTGGGAAATGCCTATCACGGTGGCATTCTTTGGAGCAAGTTTCTCATAGCTTTCCATTTGCATGGTTGCAATTCCCCTATAAAAACTGATATGTCCATTGGAATTATTTGGCCAGTAGTTGGTTTCCTATCCCATTTGTCTATATCTACTCCTGTCAACTTCAAATATTTCTAATTAATGTTTTGTATCACATCTCCTCTCCTCTGAGGCTTGCACCATTTCATTCTCTACCCCTCCTGCAGTGGGACAGATTGTCCTTTCCCATGGCCTCCTAATCTATAAGCACTCTCATTTGAGTAAATCACTGCCCCCAACAAATGGCACTTTAAATTTTGTACTTTCTACCTGGCTTCCCCCTTGTGTCATCCACTGGCATGCTATCCAATGATCCAACACAGCCAAAACAGTCAATCCTTCCATTTGAGTTAGGCGCATCAAACTAGTAGATATCACTAAAAAATTCCTATCCACTCCTTCAAATGAATCAGTCCAAAATTCCCTTTGATTCAGATCTACTGCCATCAAAGAATCAACTATAATATGGTTGTTGGCTTCTGCCCCAGGGCTAGTTATTAGTAATATTTCCCCTGCCAGTAACCCCAATGCAATCCTCCTCAACAAATAATCTCTGGGTGAATTTTCTGGCTTCATACAATCTGTGCTGGATAGCACCTTTATAGGTCTCTGCCCTAACTCTTTTCCTAAGAACATGATAAAACACGACACCTCTTAGGGTGAGTCTACACAGCATCCTTACCTCAAAATAAGCTATGCAATTTGTGCCATGCAAATTGTGTAGCTTATTTCGAGGTCATTTTGTAATAGCTTATTTCGAAATGTGTCGCTGTAATGACGGTTACAGGAATGCTGGAATAGCATGCCCATTATTTTGAAACCTATTTCAAAATAATAGGCACATTTAAAGACATGGGATAGCTATTTTGGGATACCGGAAGTATCCCAAAATAGTGTCGCTGTCTAGATGTACCCATCGTGAACTGCTGGTTCCCTATCCTAAACTTCTTTCACTCAGTTGAGCACTTGGCTCATCTCTCCAGTATTGGCAACCCTAATCAGCCTAAAAGGCTCACTCGTACTTAAGTTCTCTGCTTCTGCCATTTTGCCCGCTGTATTAGCTATGTGACTAGATTCTTAATTATTACTGGACCCAATGAGTTTGCCATCATCTATAAGTCAGATGAACTTGCGGGAATTTCTTCCTTCAATTTGGTATAGAGTCCCTCTTGAAGCTGATTAGGTTCTTTTTTGCCCTTGACACCTACTTGGGTCCTCCAGATCCCCTCCATCCCATATATTTCCATCCCATCTTTCACTGGGGTCCCAGTCTAAATCTCTGTTCTCTCCCTGGCACATAGCCACTGCCTGTAGTCCTCATTTTCAACTGTTTCTTTAACACAGCCTATGGTTTTCTGACACCACTTGGAAATATCTTCTCTTCTTTTTCTTTAGTCAGATCTTGAATCAGCTCTTTCATCCCTGCCATCTGCTTTTCCACTTTATCCTTTTCTACCTTAAACCTTTCCCATTCCATCTTTCTCTTTTTCAGTTCTCTTTTTTATTTTCCCAACTGAGGCTGCTTTACTTGTGCTTACTTCACGTCTTTTCTAAATTTTCTTGGAAGGTTTTAAAACACTTGTGCAGGGGCTGCACAATTCTCCCCCTTATATTCAATCATCTTTTCCACAGCCCGCTACCACAACCATATTACTGCTGTCTGCCTTTTGTTAGCACCAGGCTTATATAGCTGTACATACTTTTCAAACATTTTCTAATGTATCAAGTGTCATGTCAATTTCCACTGCACTCTTCATCTAAAGACAGGTCCCAAACATAATAATCTCCTTCTCTAACATAGCAGAGACTTTAAATTTAAACCACTGGGTTGCCTCTCCCAGACCTTTACTCATTTTAAACTTTGTTTCAGTAACCTTATGTGGTGTCTCCCCACACACTTTTGTTGAACTCACACATAACTTTACAAACCCCAAGATAAAGGAGTCACTCTTTAAACTCCACCAGCACTGTAAGATCTCATCTCATAATCTGGCCTTAATCCAAGATGTTCCATCAAAAATATGGGATACACTAATCCGGGGGTCATCTCAACCTGGAGGACCACTTCATGCAGGGTAATCACCAGTGGAATCCTAGCTGTGGGATAGAGTCATCTGTCCTGTGGATGCACTGCAACTGTATCTCCTTACCTGTGTGCCTGGGGTCAGGTACCACACCAGCCTGGATGAAGGTCTTGCTGCATCTGGTGTCTACCAGGGCCCGTGCTGAGATACCATTCACCCTTACAGGAGCCACAAGTTTCTCTGGGCACTTCCTTTGGCCTCAGGGGCTTGCTCCATACTTTGCCCATACATGGACTGCAGTAATGGCAATCTCAACCCCTACACTCATAGTACCAGTCCCAGATTTCTTCAGCAGTCCCTCCCCCCATGCATGGGTTTTCTTCCCTCTAGGTTAGTCCTCAGACAGCTGGCTGCTTCTTTGGATCCAGAATATGGATGTTAACTATTATGTATATATGTAAACATGTAACTGGTGGATTTTTTAGCAGTTACACATTTACATGCAGGGGAGGAAGGTGGGAGTCAGTGCTCATGGGAAGCCAGCTTTCAAGCCAGCTCTCCCTAGCACCAGCTCCCACCTGCCCCTGCCCCCCCAGTGCTACTGCCTCTGTAGGAGGCAGCGGCGGGGGGGGGGAGGGAAGAGGGAGCAGGAAGCTCCATGGGAGCCAGCATGTGCAGGGAGCTGGCTTAAAAACTGGCTCCCCATAGCCACCAGCTCCCACCTCCCCCCTTTGCTGCCTATGTATCACAGGCAGGAAATGGGGGTGTGTGTCGTCATTAGGATTAACAGATAAGTCTGGGTTTATTGGTTAATTGTGTAACTGACTAAATGCTCACATCCCTAATCCAGAGCTCATAGTCGAGGTTCATAGAAGGTGCCTTGCTCTCCCTGATTTATTGCAATGGGACCTGGCCTCTCTTTCCCCTTCATGGTTTCCGTCTTGAGGGATCATGTCCCTGGGATTTAATGTCTTTGGGACTTTTGCGGCCAGGTAGCCCTCAACATGACAACTTTGGTGCATTGTGCACTGATGACACTGTTCCCATTCCTTCCCTCTACTGGGGCAAGCAAATGGTTGCGATTTTTGACTTCATTATGATAGAACCAAATTAATTAATTACTAGACTGAAAGTTGGTTCGGAGATTAGAGCTCATGAGCTACTAATTCAATATGGGGACAATATGAGGATAGCCATATACATATGTGGTACTTCAAAAGGGCTAATTTCCCAAAGAAAATTATGAGTGAATTTGGGAGAAAAAAAATTTGAGTTTTTTATGGAAAGTTTAATAAGAGGGCCAAAAAGTCATAATACCACAATCAAGAAAGAGGGTGATTTTGCAGAAGAGTCCATCCCTTGTTCAGAAGTGAAGGATGCAATTAAAAATGAAACAGCTTTGTATAACAAATAGAAAAAATGTTGTAACATAGCATGAGTGTAGAAAATGATAAAAAACTAAAAATGAAAAAAAAATCTATGGCTGGCAGCACTAAGGACAATAAATTTTTTATAGATTTTTTTTAACTATAATAAGAACAAAAGAAACTCTAGAAATCATGCAGGTCCATTAGCAGATGGAGATAGTAAAACTGTTGAAAGTAATACAGAAAAAGCAGAAATATTCAATAAATATTTCTGCTCTGTATTTGGAAGAAGCAGGATTATGCGTTTGCTTCTCATGAAGATGATGAAATACTTTCTAGGCCATTAGTACCCAGGAAGGATTTGAGACACCATCTACTAGGGATAAACATTTTTAAATCATCAGGACAGGACAACTTCCACTCAAGAATCCATTAACATCTGTCTGAGGAGATCTCTGCCCTGCTAATGTAATTTTGTAATAAGTTTTGAAATCCTGAGGAAATTCCAGGACACTGGAAAAGTGCCAACATTATAACAATATTCCAAAAGGAAAGTGAGGTAGCCTATGTTATTCCAATTACCCTGACATCAGTCCCAGACAAAATAATGGTGAAACCGATGAATGAATTAAAAATAACAAAGAAAGAAAAAATAAAGATGTGACCATGGTTGATGTCATTTATCATGGTTTTGTGGCAAACAGGAATTGTCAAACAAAATTCATTTCATTCTTTGATGAGATCACAAGTTTTGTTGAAAAAATTAACTGCATAATATACTTTTGAACTTATATTTGATTTGTTTCCCCTTGCCATACTAATTAAAAATTAGCATTATAAAATAGGGGGAGGGACCACAAGTTAAATGGATTGTGAAATGGGTAACTGACAGATCTGAAAATGTCAGTCCATTGTCAAACAGGGGTAGTTTTATTGGGGTTCTGGAAGAATTGACTAGACCTGACATTATTCAACATTTTCATCAGTGATCTGGAAATAAATATAAAATTACTGCTGATAAAGTCTGATAAAAAGTTTAGTGAAGTGGTAAACAATGATGAGGACAGTGCCGCTATAATTGCCATCTGGATCCCTTGATAAATGGTCCCAGTCAAACAAAATGTTTACAAATACAACCAAATGCAAAGATATACATCTGGGAATAAGAAACACAGGCTAGACTTCCAAAACAAATCTAGAAATGAAGTGACTGTAAAAAGGATCTAGAAGTCATAGTACACGAGCAACTCATAGGAGCTCCCAGGACAACTCTGTGGCAGAAAGTGCTAATTTAATCATTGGCTATATAAACAGGGGAGTAGAAGTAGGAAAAAGGTGTTTTTAGCTACATATATGGCACAGCTGAGACTGATAACGGAAAAAACTGTGCACAGTCCTGCTGCCCGTGTTTTTTAAAAATAGTTTTTTTTCTTTAAATGGAGAGGATACACACACAAAAAAAAAAAGAATCACAAAATGATTCAAGGATGAGAGAAAATACCTCTTAGTGCTCAACCTGTGTATTTTTTCAAAAATAACTTAGGTGACTTGATTGCAGTGTATAAGTACTTTCATTGAGAGAAGACACTGAATGATTCTTTAATCTAGTGGAGAGAGTCGTAACAAGAACCAATGGCTGGACATTGAAATCACACTAGTTCAAATTAGAAACAGGTCACAAATTGTTAACAATGAAGGCAATAAGTCAGCTGAACAAACTAACAAGGGAAGCAGTGGATTCTTTGCTTTAACCAGAGAAAGTGGTTTGACTCCAAACAGGGGCAATAAGGTGAAGTTTAATGGCCTATGTTATACAGGAGGTCAGACTGGATATCTAATGGTTCCCTTCCGGTCTTAAGCTCTGTGAATCTATGAACCATATACTATAGGGATACTCCAATAAAAGTGCTAGTGATCTCTCTCATGAATGTTCCCAGACATTCTCCGCTTACTTTCACAAATGAAAAGGGGCACAGGTTCAACTTGCATGTTCAGGCCCAGGGAGCCTCATTGCTTTCAGATATTTTGTTCGTGAGAGTGTTTTGAACTGAATGAGGGAGTTATATTAAAACAGGTCACTATTTTGCATTTTTATTTTAAATCCAATTCCACCTTTCCTTTCTTTCCAACATTTCTCCAATGTTTTACGCTTCATCTCGGGATTAAAATAATTGTTTCTCTTTAAAAATTGCCCTCTCCATTAGGAATCCTGAACGTAATGCCAAAACCCAACTTCTTGCATTATAATGTAATTCCAGGAAAGCCTTATTTTATAAATATACAACACTGAATTTTTCATTGATCAGACTGGCCCTCACAAACCATTTGCAAATCTTTCTTTTTCCATTCTATTCTTTTCAGATCCTTTTCAGTTTTCATAAATACATAGCACAGGGCTATATATCAAAAAACAAGTCAGCATATGTAAGAACAATAGTTGTATTTTATTGCACAAAAATCCAACTGTTTGGTGCAACTGGCTTCTAATTTTTTTACAACCATTTATTAGGATTGCACAGCTGCAGTAGACAGACTATGCTCAGAAAAACAGCTTCAATGTCATGGCAAAAGTTTATTTTGCTATGGGTTGTTTCGTCTCCAACCAGTTGCAATATTGATTTCTCTCAGTGGATTAATTATCAGTGGCAGTTTTGGTCTTCCTTGCAATGGGCGGAAGGAAAAATGATGTTTTCATTTCAAGGAGGCCTATTGACAATTGTGCTTGGGCTTCCCTTGGGTCCTAGAGTCAATGAAGTTAGAAGATCCATGTCATGGAAGTATTGTGCATGAAATTATTTATCTTGTCTATAAATGTGAAATCCTGTGCATGCCATGGTGGCTGTTCAATTTGTAAAATTGTCTTTATATGGTTTTCTGGGGATACTGTAATTGTAAAAGCAGCCTTGAAGATAGAAAACATGTAAAATGACAGGGTCATATATAAATGGAAGTATGAGTTATTCATAGTACTAACACTTCATTTGTATATCAATGCTTAGTTTGAACAGAGAGGCTCCCAGTTAAGGTTACCAGATAGAGCTCACAAATTATTATTTGATGCTTAACCAGTACATACAATAGTAATGTAAAAACTAAATGGCATTGTTTTACTCTTCATGGCAGGAGGGGGGTGAAGGAAGGGGAAGAAAGATTCTTTTCTTTTCCAGAAAAAAAAAAAAGGAAGGAAGAAAAAAAAGGGGGGGGGGAGAGCATATCCACATGAAATGTTCATGTTGCAACTGTCCAGACTTTTATGTTTTCAGAAGAGAAAAGCTCTTATGGAATATCAAATTTATCTATTGTGCCTTTGAAAATGATTGCTTAAGTGTATTTTAAATGACTTTCTACATTTTGTTTCAAGTTTCTTCTCTCCCTAAGAAAGTACAAACAGGTCTGCATAAAAATCAAGGACACAGGATGTTTTGGTTAAGAATTTTAACAGGTTATTTAGGTCTAAATGTGGATTTAAAAGGTATCTGTATTTGAAAGACTTGGTTTCAGACTCCAAGGCAGTTGACACATATTTTGAAAAAATAATACACTATCCTCAGTGTGAAATAAGGGATATGAGTAAATTGAATATTTGACTCTTAAGTCTAGATGCATAAATTTCCCTAGATTACACTGAAAGTTACTTGGATTGCACAGGTGTTACATAGGCCATTTTTCTTGCTGGTGATGATGCATGGGGAGAGACTGCAACCTGACTTTCGGAGCACAGGCTAACACTGTAGGTCTGATAGCAAGAAAAAAAGCATGCAGCAAAGAGCAATTTTCATAAGGAAATGAAGAATAGATAGGAAAACCCCATAGTACCATTCTCAGAATCAGGCTTGAGTGTATTCTGTAAGTGTAAAGAGTTCGCTAATGTCTACATCAGCTGTTTGGTTGACTTATTTGGGCTAACAAGGAAGCAAGAAAACATCTGCATATAGAAAGACCCTATCTTCTTCCTCTCCAGGCTTAATGAGCTTTGCAAGATGACTTTTCTAATCACCACAGCGAGAGGTGTTGCTAGAGCCAAAATAATTGTCAGTGGTAGCAAAGGATAAGCTTGGCTAAGATCACCTATTTTAAATGGAATGAAAATTGATCAGGTGGGCAGCTGGAGTAAAGATGGCCCACCATCATTGGCTTCAGTGAACTAGTACAATTTACACCCACTGAGGATTGTAACCCAATAAGTGTATAACTAGCATAGCATTTAGAGACCCTGTCTTTTGGGGGGCAAATAGAGATTCTGGATACATTAACTGGAGTATAGTTTATAGTGTAATTGCAGGCTAATGACACTTTGGTACTATTTTTTCACTACTAATTCACCACTAATTCTTAACAGCTGTATAAACAGTCCTACAATTTTATATTCATTCAACACAAACATGATAAACTACGTTGTTAAGAGCCAGAATATGGGGAAAACTCCTGGTAGGTGGGATTTTTTAAAAATACAAGTGAACTTTACTCACAGTTCCCAGGAGTCTCCATTGCTTGTCTAGGCACATTTGTTGTGGTGTTTGGAGAAGGTCTAGAACATCAAATAGAGAAGGAGCTTCACTTTTGAAAAAGCTTAGTGAAAGCATATTCCTCACCTCTGTTGTGCATTCTCCAGTTGGAACCACAGCATAAAAAAGAGCAGCCCAGCTCAGTCGAGAGGTTTTGAGTAGCAAGGTCCAGTCTGGGAGCTATCAGAGCCCCAGACCACCCTCAAGCTAGACCTATCACAAGAGAGCTCCTCACAGAGTTCCACTCTCAAGTGAGCCCTAGTGCTGCTCAGGAACATTCCTCCAGGGCCAAGGCCTTATTCTGGGCCTCCTCCTGCAACTCAGGTCTTCACTCAGAGGGCTCCTTGAAATTTTACACTCAGTAGGCCTCTCTGCCTGTGAGTCCTACCCCTGCTTTGGGAACATCTGTCCAGAGTCAACACTCACAGACCTTCCCTCTGGCCTACTGCAGCATTCTATCCACCCAGACCACTCAAGCCTGTGAGTTCCATCCCTGCTAACAACTTTCTTCAACTTCTGCTCTTTCCAGCAGCTGTTGGTACCAGCTCCCATCTCTTTCTCCCTACCAGGTCTCCTGTAGCTCTCTCCGAGTAACTCTTACCTGCTCTTTCTCACTTCTTCCTGTCCCTGCCTTTATAAGGCACAGGTGCTTTCTCTTAAAGTCCAGTTGGAATGCAGCTGACTAATCACAAGTACATTGTCCTCTTCCCTATTAAAGCAACCAGTAACCCTGTGAAAGGTTCTCAGCAAAATACAGTACACTTTCAAGGGATCCACTTAAATGAATTACATATGGATGTCCAGGCAAATACACATTATACTTGAAACTGAAATATCTACCTGACAATTCCATATAATTACATGAGGTTGCAGAAGAAGGCACTTGAAAGGTATGCCATAAAGCAAGATGAGCCAAATAATTAATTTTTGACTATAGAATTTTGTATTTTTGAAAACTGTAATGTCATTGTAATTAGAATATGGTTTCCATGTAGTTACTGTACCAGGTTTCTAAAAAATACACAGATGAGACTAAATGGAGTAATGAAGACACAGAGTACAACTTCTTGTAATATGAATTAATGGAATTACTTATTCCAAAACTTTAGCTACATTGTAGTTACTGTGATTACAGTGTAACTATGTGAGAGTTAATATACCTGCATTACGAAATGTATCTGAGATTTTAATGCCTAAATGAGGTTGTTGTATAGGTGTACAAGACAGTTTTGGGGCTTCCAATCTCAGCAGGTAGGGGCTGTAGTCAGTCCTCAGTGGGAGCTTTCATCACTGGTGCTTCCCCTCCAGCATCTAGTCCTGAGTTATTTGGGTTTCCTCCCTTTATACTGCCTCTGGAACATGCCCAGAAGGGATGGGGGTGGGACTTTTGCTGTCCATAATGTGAGTTTAACCCTATTTTGTGCTGCAACCATGCATTCTGGCCCCAGGTTGGAGGAATAGATTTCACACTGCCAAGCTCTGATCTAGACTCCATGTATATAAAGTCCAGTTCTAGTCTGACTTTATTCTGGAGAAGTGACTTTCACCCAAAATGATTTGCACATTCCTTCTGACCCATGTGGGTTACAGGTTGTTGTAGTTCCATTCAGTCCTCATGTGTAATTGAAAGGTGCTTTACAATATTAATACACTTATTCATAGTCATTATTGTCTTAACTCTTTGGTGTGAAGAGATTGCTATAAAATGTACTGAATTAATCTAAAATGGCTTTTGAGTGAAAAAATAGTACCAAAGTGTCATATGCAATCTTACAAGATACTTTTGCAAATCTCACCCTTATTGTCTAACTTGTACCTAAGAGAAATGTTTTGGCTCTTCTTTTATTTTTGACTTCGTGGTACTCTCTTATACTGCTCCCTTCTGGCTCCACTGTTGCTTCAGAATAAGATTAGTTTAAAGACTACACACTGGGACACTCACTTTGCCTCTCTTGGTCCCTGTCACATGGCCTTAGGATAAAACTGAAGAGAGGAACCAGACAATCCAGCTGGTAGAAGCAGCTACACTTGTAGGGTATGTCTAGACTACAAGCCTCTGGCGACAGAGGCATGTAGATTAGGCTAACCGGCATAGGAAAATGAAGCGGCGATTTAAATAATCTCTGCTTCATTTAAATTAAAATGGCTGCCACGCTGAGCCGATCAGCTGTTTGTCAGCTCAGCATGCTAGTCTGGACGTTCCGCAGTCGACATCAAAGGCATTTGTCGACCTCCCCGGTATGCCTCGTGGGATGAGGTTTACCGGGGAGGTCGACAAATGCCTTTGATGTCAACCGCCGAGTGTTCAGACTAGCGCGCTGAGCCAACAAACAGCTGATCGGCTCAGCGCGGCAGCCATTTTACTTTAAATGAAGCGGCGATTATTTAAATTGCCGCTTCATTTTCCTATGCCGGGTAGCCTAATCTACATGCCTCTGTCGCCAGAGGCATGTAGTCTAGACATACCCGTAGTCAAAGCCAGCATGGTTGCATTGAGTGGGGAGAGGCTAAGATGTGGCCACTTTTCCTGCCAGAAGTGGCCCCCTAACCTGGAAAGGTGCAGGAGACACCCTCACACATTCTGGGGACACTAGGAGCAGCTACAGAATCTGCCCTATCCAGAACTTTCAGAAAAATTCATACAGTTCTCACTGGGTTTTCTCTTCCCTTGCAAACTCTGCCTGACTCACAGTCTTTTCTCAGATTAATTCCACATCTGCCCCATACTCTCTTCTCCCTTTCACTTTTCCTTCCTTTTAACCAACCCCTTCCTAACTAAATCCACTCCCTATACATCCCACACAGTTGTAGAACTAGCATAACATTTGCCACCATCACATTCTTCACTGTGCTTGTGTAATTGTTCTCTTTTCTGTCCTATTTATATTGTAAACATTTCAGGGGTAGGGACCACCTACTACTGTGCTTCTACAGTTCTTTGCACAATGAGGCCCAATTTTTGGTTGGTTCTTAGGTACTACTATAATAAACATGATTAATAATAATGAATATCAATGAGATTGTCCAGGACTGTATACGTTAGTCCTGTACAATCTTATTGCTATTCATTATTATTAATCATATTTGTTATGCAATGCACATTGTTTTTGTTGGTGTTGTTTCAGAACCTAGTATTTCAAAATATTCACCACAGCAAGCATGCACTACTTCATACTTTTATCTCCATTGTTCCTTCTCTTAGGCCGAGCCAAGCTGGGACAACTGTGGAGTTGGACTAACCGAGGTAGGATTAGGAGAGGTACCATGCTTTTGAAAAATAATAATGCCTCTTGTGGGTAGAGTGAGAGAGGCAAGGGGAAGAGAGAAAGAGAAACATATTGCTACAATATAACATTCCTCCAGCGTATCCCTTTGGCCACAGCCATGCCACCCCATCTAAGAGCTGCTAGCAACAGTGTTAGCAGTTCCCTCCCTAGCATTCCTGAAGGATATATCAACACTGGGGCTGTAATGTTGTAATTTCCAGCTCAAGGAGATGTACTGCTCTAGCTCAGATCAAGCTAGTGTTCTAAAAATAGAAATGTAGCAATTGTGCCTGTTCAGGGCTAGCCACACAAGTACACACTTAGGGCGTGTCTACCCTGCACCCTTACCTCAAAATAAGCTACACAATTTGCGCTACACAAATTGCCTAGCTTATTTCGAGGTTATTTCAAAATAGCTTATTTTGAAATTTGGCACTGTCTACACAGTGCCAAATTTCGAAATAAAGCGCTATTCTGAAATATCCCTTAACCCTCGTGGAATGCTTGTGGGTTACATCCCTCACCATTTCTTACAGGCTATGTCTACACTGCCGGTTTTGCTAGCAGCAAATATGCAAATGAGGTATATATTAGCATATTGCCACACCTCATTTGCATAATTTATGCAAGCCGTTTTTGCACAAAGGGTTTTGTTTTTGCATAAAAGCCCCTAGACAAAAACGGAGCAACAGAAAATATGCAAATGAGATCCCAACTCATGCAAATGAGTCCCTCATTAGCATATTTTTTGCCGAGAAAACTCATAGTGTAGATGTAGCCATAGTGTCCTGTTATGCTGACTATGCTTGTATTTGTTGCATCATAGAGAGATTAAAAAGCCAAATACAAAGGAGGTATTGGCAGAATGTGGGCGGGGGGACAATATGCATTAGTGGATATAGGCAACAGGTGGGAACTAACTGAAGATAAAGAGAAAGGGAGTTTCTCGCCCCTCCCCTCCAAAAAAGGGGGTTCTGATCACATACAGTCCTCTTTCTCAATTTGCAAGTGTTTAGATAGCGAACCATGTTTTATGTACCCAGTCAACATCATTTGAATTTCAAGTGATAACTTTTTAAATAAGATGAATTTCTGGATTTTGTTAGGCCCCATCATCTGTAGGGAGATGTGAAATCTCGTGGATTTAGGACCTTTTTCTCCAATTCTTTTACCTTAGAATCCAATGTTGCCTACAAGAGATGTCTAAACTTGTGTCCTTTTTACCATAATTCTTGTTGGAAGCCCAACACACTAATATCTCAAGAGTGAATATAGTGATTTATACTCTTATTAAATTGTTCAGAGCAGTTGTTCTCCTTTTTTATTCTTCATTTCAGCAGCTGACAGATAACAAGAGAAAAAAATAGACAGTTTTCAAGAATCACTTTTTGTTTTGTTATCAAGTAATGCTTTTTTAGAAATAGTTGTTGGACTTTATGGGCTTTTGTTTCTACTCCCCATCCTAGTTGTTTGTTAACAGTCTACTAGATTTATAATTGTTTTTGATGGGTAGAAATCCTTTACTATAGCACTTTGAAATTGTTAGCTCTTGTTCAAGCCAAAAGGCTCCTAGCTATTGTGCACCGAGAAAATAGCTAGTAATAACTTTTAATTAATGTGAATATTACAGAGTTTTAACCCTGGTTGATAGATTCCAGTTAGAAATCATTCATTGTCAATTCTTGGAAGAATCTAAGAATATATGAAATGAAACATGACTAAAGGCATTTCCATATGAGATCCAAACTGATGGGAAGCCCTCTGATTTATTATACAACAGATAAGATCTGTATGATACAGCATCCTGATGGTTTATGAGCCTATGAAATCCTTTTAATGAAGGTTATTCTTGAACTCATAAAATTTCATATTCCAGTCTGTACTCTATCATCAGCCTGTAATGCAGGACTTGGTTTGATAAACATATTAATTATAAAAAGAATCCTTCTGTTGATCTGTGATGAGATGCTTTGCATATGGGAGACATTATAATGGAGAAGAACCTCTCCACCAACAGACAGAGCAGGAAGAAGCAGAATTTACTGCCATTTTTGTTTTTATCTTTAACTGTTCCAGAGACAAAATTCATAGAGATTTGAATACATTACTTCAGATCACTGGAGGTGCTGATTCCCTGGAGAAACTAGCATCATTTAAAGTAATGTGTGGATTTTACGTCTGGAATCCATTATATTCTAACCAAACAGATTTTAATATAATAGGAAACCCCAATGACAAGATGTCATGTAAGTGTGTTAGTTACCACTGAGTGTTTTTTCAGAATACTCAGTCCATAAAAAAAAACCCACGTTATATTTTTCTTGAATGTGTGGAATGATCAGAGTGAATAAACTATCTTCATACTCTTGTTTTCACCCCATGCTTAGAGCAGGAGTTAGGATGCCTGAAACATATCAAACAGAACTGACCTTGTGTCATTTGTTTTTTAAAGAAAAAGCAAGTAATGTAGGCTACGTAAATGAAAGGTGCCAGCTGAGTTATCTCTAATGCCTGCAAGTTAAAAATGTCAGGGAAATACAGCAGAACTTCAGAGTAATGAACACTTTAGTAATGAAAGACGTTCATAACACTGAAAAATTACTGTTCTTTCAAAATTTACAACGGAATATTGATCTAATAATTCTTTGAAACTTTACTATGCAGAAAAAAAGGTTACTTTTAATCCTCTTAATTTAAATGAAACAGACTCAGAAACCGTATTCCTACCCTGTCAAGTCTTTAACATTTTTCCCCTTTTTTCAGTAGTTTACATTTAACACAGTACTATACGGTATTTACTTTTTGTCCTCTGCTGCTGCCTTTGGCATACTTCGGTTCCAGATGAGTTGTATGGTTGACCGGTCAATACATAACTCTGGTGTTCGTAACTCTGAGGCTACATCTACACTATGGGGCTACGTCTATACTTCAGGCTTCTTGTGCAAGAACTGTTTTGCACAAGAGTTCTTGCGCAAAAGGTCTTGCACAAGAGCGCGTCCACACTGCCATGTGCTTTTGTGCAAAAAATGTGCTTTTGCGCAAGAGCGTCCATGGCAGTGTGGACACTGTCTTGCAGAAGAAAGTTCTGATGGCCATTTTAGCCATCTTGCTCAAGAAACCCCTGTTGCCTGTCCACATTGCCTTCTTGTGCAAGAGCTCTTGAGCAAGAGGGCTTATTCCTCATGGGGAAAGGAATAACTCTTGCGCAAGAAGCCCTCTGTTCTGATGCCTTACTGTGAATTTACTTGCTCATGAACGTGTGTGCAGTGTAGACTCTCCGCAAGTTTTTGCACAAGAACAGTTGTTCTTGTGCAAGAAGCCTGCACTGTAGACGTTGGCCAGGAGTTTTGCACAAAAATGGCCCTTTTTACGTAAAAACCCATGGAGCGTCCACACCTCAAGCGTGTTTTTGCGCAAGTAAATTTACAGTGCATCAACAGAACAGAGGGCTTTTTGCAGCATAGGTATTCCTCTTTCTCTGAGGAATAACGCCTTTTTGCGGAAGAGCTCTTTCGCAAAAAGGTATGTGTGGATGGGCAACAGGGTTTTTTTCCGCTAAAACAGGAAAGAAGAAAAAGCACAGGTGCCCTAGTGGCCATTCTGTGGATAGCAATCACTGCTTTCTTTCAAGAGAGTGTCCATGCAGTGTGGACTCTCTCTTTCGCAAAAGCGCACCGCTTTTCTGATGTGCTTTTGCAGTATGAATGCACTCTTGCACAAGAAGCTTTTGCGGAAGATCTCTTCTGTAAAAAACTTCTTGCGCAAGAAGCCTGCAGTGTAGACATAGCCTGAGTTTCCAGCAGAGTGAAAATATTCTAGTACGGGCAAAGGCGGGGGGGGGAATCAGAGTAGAGATGAGATTAAGTCATTTTTATTGCTCTGGGAGCAAGTGATGGTAAGGATGGGAATATTAGCATATAAAGCAGAACATGCTGAGTAAGTAAAGCTAACTCCTGAGAAGAAAATGATAATGAATTCCTCAAATTTAAAAAGATTAATAGAAATGTAAAGAGTGGAATTATAATCAAATGGTCCAAAAATCAGATGAAAGTGGCATAAGTGACCTTTTTTACAAAAATACTATTCAAAATTGTAGACTAATAAGGTAAAGATTTCCAGATATGACTAATGCATTGTAAGTTACATTATTCATTCATTCATTCATTCATTCATTCATTCCTGAATAAGGCTCGAAGACAAAACACAGCTCAGGGCATCACTTTCCATGGAAATATTTGGAGGTGGAAATTTCTAGGAGTTACTTGTCACATTTTTAGAGGGAAGTGTTCACACTGAACAGTGGAAGTGTTACTTGCAAAGGTTAAAAGTGGAGTTTCCCTTCCTTTCTCATAATTCCTGACTGTTTCTTATCTGGAGAAAGCTGGGAAACAGTAAGGCTATGTCTACACTGCAGGCTCCTTGTGCAAGAACTGTTTTGCGGAAGAGTTCTTGTGCAAAAGGTCTTGCGCAAGAGTGCGTCCACACTGCCATGTGCTTTTGTGCAAAAGCGTCCATGGCAGTGTGGGTGCTCTCTTGCACAAGAAAGCTCTGATGGCCATTTTAGCCATAGGGGTTTCTTGAGCAAGAAACCCCTGTTGCCCGTCCATGCTCTTGCGCAAGAGGGCTTATTCCTCGTGGGGAGAGGAATAACTCTTGCGCAAGAAGCCCTCTTTTCCCACACTTTACTGTAAATGTACTTGCCCAAGAACGTGCATGCAGTGTAGACACTCCGCAAGTTTTTGCGCAAGAACAGCTGTTCTTGCGCAAAAAGTCTGCAGTGTAGACATAGCCTAGGGTGCGTCTACACTGCACCCTTAGCTTGAAATAAGCTATGCAATTTGAGCTATGCAAATTAGCTCATTTTGAAATTTGTCGCTGTGATTCCATAACATCCTTTAATCCTCATGGAATGAGGTTTACATGGATGTCGGAATAGAGCACTTTTTTTTTAAAGCTATTTCGAAATAATAGGCACGATGTCAAGATGTGGAAAATACTATTTAGGGATACTAGAAGTATCCTGAAATAGTGCCACTGTTTAGACTCACCCTAAGACAGTGGCTACGTCTACAATGAAGGCTTTTTTAAGAAAAAGATATGCAAATTGTGAACCACAATTTGCATATCTTTTTCTGCTTTTTTTTTTCAGAAAAAGTTTTGCAAAATTTGGCCATCTACATGGGACTACATTTTGGAAAAAGCTCCTCTTTCGGAACATCCCTTATTCCTCTCACTGAGAGGAATACAGGGATGCCGAAAAAACGTGCCCGCTTTTTTGGATACTGTTCCGAAAAAAGCAGACGCATTCCCTGGACGTGGCAGAGTTTTTCTGGAATACCTCTGGTATCTTAGAAAAACTCTGCAGTCTAGACATAGTGTGTATGGGGAAGCGAGTAAAATAAAACCCCTCCTTTTTTGAAATTTCCCATAAAAATTAAATTTCAAACACAGCTAGAGTTCCAGATGCATGTAATGGGAAGGGTAAAAAAACAGTAACCACTCCCCCTTGACTTGGCAGTGTCACAAGTTTATATAAGAGTCCAAGACATCATCCTGAACTCACAAGCAGTTTTGCAGCAGTGGGAAATGCTGGGAGGGAGCAGAAGGAGTAAATCAGAAGGGCCACTGATATGTGAGAGGTGCTGGGAGGAGGGGGACAACAGTGGGAGCTTAGCTGCTGGTGGGTGCTGAGTGCCTGCTAATATTTCCCCTTGGGTGCTTGAGCCCTGGAGCACCCACACACTCAATGGCCATGATGTGTGCTTCAGCCAGGCAAGTGGTGCTGACCTCCAAGCCCAAGCTATTGGCTTGATGTCAAAGGCCTTTTGAGGTACTTTGATGGATAGACACTGTAGATTTCAAAGTGCAGCACCAGAAAAGTGAGAGATTCAAACCTATCATGTCAACTTACTGGAGGCCTGGCATGATGGAAAGGCCCTATTTAGGATTTTCCTTGACACAGACCCCAAGCTAGGCACCAAGGTCCTAACATAAAATTGAACAGCTCTATAACAGTGAGAGAGGCATTAAGAGTAGACCAAAAGTCCCTATACAGGCATTCCCTCACATGTTTTCACCTCTTCTAAGATGTAACCATCTCAGATTCCATTGCACTGAGATGGAACCTCTACAGGCAGTAAGAGAGAATACTAGACCTTTATCCCAGAAGTTGTGGGACATTGTAAAGACCAGACTCCAAATTATACTGGACTTTGGGCATGGAGGGATCTCTTAGTGACAGGTGAAATCCCATAGTCCTCATCTCAAAATGTGATAGCATGGTGAGTTACGAGGGGGGTGATCCTCCTCCTTCCCTCCTGCATGCCCCCTGGCTTCTTGAAAAAAAACCCCACTTAACTTCAAGTGAAAGTTTACAGCTGAGAAATCACAAGCAGAAATGGACCCCTCTTCTCGTGAAATGGATGGGTATTAGCACACACCCCTTATTAGCATCTCCCACTGATTAGCATAGGAATCTCCCACCTCTTGTGCTAGCTTTTGTGAATCACAATGTAAGGCATCTCTTTCCTCGCAATAATAGCATAAGAAGAACCCTGGGCACCTAATTCAAGCTTTGTGAATTGCAGTGTTTTTCCTGCTATTTTCTAGGCACCTAAAAGTTAGTTATTGTGAATCTAGGCCATTGTGACTTAGGTTTCTCTGCAGAACTTTTTGTCATAATCATTTAATATCATGATACCATGCATAGGTGACTCCCTTAAACTTCATAATTTTGTATTTTTAATATTAAATTAGAGTAATTCACTTTATGCTTACATTTCTTAATTAGATCTGGATGGAGGTGAGGACTTTGTTAATTGTGTGAGTCCATCCCTATTCAAAACAGCACTTGAGGACATGTTCTACTGTAAAACTAAATATGTGATGAAATGCTATTCCAAATAAAGATGATTTCCTTAATCAGGGCCAAATATATATCTTATAACTTGTAGGGAAATTTCCCTTTGGTACACAGAACAGAAAAAGTGTCCAATTAAAGGGGCCTCTGTAAGAATCAAGACCCCATGAAAAGTCACCTATGTTCTGCTTCTTTATTTAATCAATAATCAGGTTACTTCAGTCAATATTTTCAGGTATCCATTCATAGGTGTTTTTTAAAACTGTTTATCTTTTGTGTGGGAAAAAGGGAAAGTTTCTGTAAGACACAAGGCTTTGTCAATTAAGTATCACTTTCAATTTCCTTGTTTATGATCCTGTGGCAACTAAGTGTCAATAATTTCTGCTCTTCTACATTGTCACCAGGAAGATCAATCATGTATGTCACTCTTGAAATGAAGACATTTAAATGAAAATAATTCATTTCTCTCTATGCCAGATTGGCTTCTGCAAAAGAGAAACCACTCAATTACTTTTTAAAAAGGCAGCTTCTAAAATGACTCACAACTGTGTTCAGCTGAGAACCTGGATTTCCTTTTAGCATATATTCTGTTTATGTACTACATCTCCCTGCAATCTTTCTCGGTCTCTCTCTCACACCCCTGCCAAAAAAAAACCCTCCTATGCTTAAGAAATCTTATTAACGTTGCAAAGTCAAGCACTCAAAATTTAGCAAATGTTAGAACTAATGTTGCCTGTGCAGGCATACTTTGGCCTTCATGGACATTGGCATTATACCCCATTCTATAATTATTTGATCAGATACTAACCAACAGCCTATTCAGTCATTCTCACATACTCTTTTTAACCCAATGACTCTTTCTTTATGCAAAACAGGGAAGCTTCAACAGGAAAGCCTGAGTCAGATATATATCAGAATACTATATATCTCAGCAGTTAGGGTAATTATCTACAAAGTAGTAATTCTACATCCAAATCCCTGCTCTAGGTAGTTCAGCATGGTGATTTGAATCTGGGTCTCTCACCTCGTGGGTGAATGTTCTAACCAGTGAGCTGTAGGAGAAAAGGAGGGTGGCTCTTCCTCTACTGGTGATTTTGTGCATGTCACTGAAGTCCCTTGTGAATTTTACTCCCCCAAATATGTTGGCCAATATTATTCAGCATATGTGTACTGAATCTGAGCATACTATTGGTCAGCATGAAACTGCATTTTTTGATACATAAACTATCTGTCCATGTTAGGAATACACATATCACCCTCTTGAGATCGCCATTAGAAATGAAACAGCATTTTTTAAAGAAATGTGTTATAAAAACTTTAATGCTACTTTGTGACATTATTTGTCCTTTTGATGCACAGTAGATCAATTACTAAAATTGTGACTGCAGAGTGGTTTGCTTATTTAGACACTTTATAGTACCTTTCCTCAAAACAAGTACAGATATTCAAGGGCCAGGTTCTGTCAATAATTTTACATATGATTGATTTTCACTCATGCAAGAGTGGTGTTTCCTCTGTGATTAAAAAATCTTCATCTGAAAATCTTTGAATTTGTGTTGGTGCCCCATTTCCTTTAACATTTCCTCCTCAGCTCAGAGTATAGGTATATTTTGGATTCCCCATTCCTGCCAAAAATGCCCCTTTATAGACTTATCCTTCTCTTTATATACCATCACTTCCACCCCTACATCATCTCATAAGTAGCTATATAAACTTTGACTTCCATAATGAGGACAAGAGAGCTTACTATCTATATGAGGGGGATAGCTCCACCATTTCCTATGTCATATTACTGTAGATTACTTGCACCCATTCAGTGTATTTGGGAAAGTGAAAAACTCACAGCGTCTGAGGCAGAGGGCAAGCAAAAAGCATGGACAACTATAAAATCTCAGTTGACTAACATATCAGGCCCATGTGTGTGTATGTGTATGTGTGTGTGAAGGGTGCGAATTCCCCACCCCCTCTATGGTGTCCCAGGAGGGAGGGAGTCTGATGTCAGCCCCTCCTCTACACCGGCCAGCAAGGGAGGGCCCAGTCCCTTGACAGTGCCCCTTGGAGAGGCACTGCCAGACCATGTGCAAGCAGCATGACGTGCAGGCTGCCTCCTCGCTACATGTGGCCATGGTGAAAGAAGCCACAGGCTGCAGTGCAAAGCTCTAGGCACAGGGGCTGCCCCTCTTTACTCTTTGGGAAGAGCCCCGCTGTGAGCTGGGGCAGAGGCCAGGCAGAGAGTGGGACTGGGACTGTGGCTGCAGAGCTAAGTGGGGAGGTCACTGCCTTTCAGTGGCATTTTGGAAACACACACACACACACATGCACGCATGCAAAAGCCCAGCCTGGCTCACGCTACAGGGGAGGGAGGTGGGACGGCCAGGGTCTTGCTGTTTCCTGGCTCTGCCTGTCACTGTGGTTAGTGCTGGGTCCCCCTCCCCGCCCTCAGCAGAGGTGCTGAGGTGCTGCTGCTGCACCACTCCAGCTTGATCTGGTTTCCATCATAGTCCAAACAGATTTAAATATCGCAGTGGGAAATAAAGAGCAGCAGGAAAGAAAAGTTTTGCATGAAGATAAATGCTTTTGTAAAGGCTAGGAAGGCTGATGCTGAGACAGATAGGAACAGAGTTGAAAATCAAGCATTAGCTATTGTTCTATCAGCAATCAGAGCATGTTGAATCAGGATTTGAAGTCAGTGAATGTCATGCAGGTGAAGAAAGCCAGGTACTAGAGATGGGAAGAGTGATGAAGACAGAAGCGGGTAGTCTTTCTGTGGATGATATAGATACTATTTTGAATGCCACAATGATGAAAGAAGAGATAATCCAAGTTGTTAATTCAGTCTCACCTACTCAAAAATACCACCTGCTTACTCAACACCATTCCACAAAGGGACTACATTTTTCCTTCCAGGTTTCTGCATAAATGTAATCATGAGTTCAAGTATAGGTATCTGCATGACTGCAAGTGGATGTTATATCACTAGATTCTGCTTTTTACATTTATTGAGCAGTTATGGTTCCAGAAGACAAAAGGAGTAAATGTGGGCAATTTGTCAATACTCCCTTTATCAAATGGCACAAAATTGATGAAGAAGCTAAAGATCATCAGCAAACAAAATACCATAACAATTCTATGCTTGCTGCAGAACACCTAAAACAGTCTATAACGAACCCAGAGAAAAGCATCAATAACCGTTACGATCATAGTAAAAAACCATAACTTGAAACAGACACATTATCAAGCCTGTGTCTGAAGCCATCTTTTTTTTGTGGAATACAATGTGTAGCATTACGTGGAGATGATGAAGATGAACAGACTTTAAAATGTTCAGAAACCTCGGATGCAGATGTAGCAGGCAATTGTAGCAACTTCTTATCAGCACTGCGAATGATAGCCAGACATGACTCTATTTTGCATGATCATATACTAAGCATTGGTTTGAATAACCACAATGCCAAATATATAGCACCAAGAATTCAGAATGAACTAATAGACATAATTGATCATTATATTATTTGCCAGAAACTACTTGAAGTGATAAAGACTGCATCTTTCTTCAGTATCATGGCTGATGAAGTATCTAGTCATAACAAAGAAGAGCTGGCATTAGGCGGTCATCTTGTAGACAAAAACAAGAATATTCGAGAAGACATCTTGGACTTTTTGTTTTTGGAAATAATTACTGGTGAATACATCGCTAATGGTATGATCAAAATGCTAAACGAACTAGGATTGGATGTATCAAAAATAAGAGGACAGGGCCATGATGGTGCAGCAAACATGTCAAATGATAGTCGGAATACAGTGCCGCATAAGAGAACTATCACCGAAAGCAGTACATGTGCACTACAGTTCACATTGTCTCAACCTTGTAATTGCTTATTCCTGTGGTTTGCCAACTGTATGAAACACTATGGACAAACTGAAGTCTTACTGCTTGTTTCTCCTGAGCAGTCCAAAGCATGGAGTTCTGCTTTTGTCCATCATCAGCAAAGAATTACCAGAGTCACAGGGTTGCAAGGCATTGATAAACTTTTTCAGGACGAGGTGGTCAGCAAGACATAATGTATATCAACACTTCTACCAAGCACACCTGTTTATTATTACAGCTTTGGAATTAATTGCTAATGGAATTAATCAAGACCGATGTGGAGAAGCCTACCAGAAAGTCGAATGGGACCCTAAAAGCAAGACAGAGGCCAATAGTTTGCTTTCATGTCTTGCGTCACTTGACTTTATCACCACATTCATTTTACTTTATGAAGTTCTATCTCATTTGTCAGGTATTACAATCAAATTACAAAGCAAAACAATAGATATTGTCAACACCTACAAGGAGATTGCTGAGGTTAAAAAAATTTATGGCATCATATCAAAAAATATAAATGAGGAATTTGGTATAATCTATCAGTGTGCAATACGGGTAGCCCATGCCATCAAAGGGGAGCCTTCTATGCCTTGAATAGTTGGTAGACAGGTTCACCGGCAAAATGCCGCAGCAACTACTCCAGAGGAATACTATAGAAGAAATGTGGCAGTTCTGTTCTTGGCTTATATCACTGGGGAACTGGAAGGGGAGTTCTCTGATTTAAGTGACAGTCTTCTTACCTTTTAGATTTAGTACCATTTGTGTTATGTGGAAATAACTTGCAAACCATTGATGACTTTCTAGCACCAGACCTGATTCATCTGAAAATCATTTGGTGGAAAGTCAAATATAGCAGCAGACCAGAAAGTGAATGGCCAGATACAGCTGCAAAAGCCATCAAGGAATGTGATGATGTTATGTTTCCTAACATATTTACACTCTTTAAGATATGCTGTACTATTCCTGTCACAAGTTGTGAATGCGAATGCAGCGTAAGTGCTCTTCGGAGATTGCACAGTTACACGCGTACCAGCATAGCCCAAAAGTGATTGTCAGGTCTTGCACTCATGCACATGCACTATGCAGCCAAAGTGGACTTGGATGAAGTGATGGATATCTTTGCCCAGAAGTCCCCTAGAAGTCTGGAGCTTCAAACTCTCCTTAAAGATGGAAACTAACTGTGAACATGTCTTACACACTACTGTGAACTTATTGTCATCAAGAAAAGTTTGCTGTTACCTAAAATCTATTTCACTACTACTAGCCTTTATATAGTCTTAACTGAAAAACTCTGGAGATGAAGACTGGAATATTTTAGAATATGGTTTTTCACTTACGATATTACAGCAAGATCCCAAAAGGTAATTTCTATAAAACTTTTATTACTGTATACATTTTTAGTATGTTATAACAAAATCATTTTACCAATCACTGTTTCCATTCAACTATTTCATTAACCTCTCTTATGCACACTCATTGCATGACTATTTTGAACTCTTTTCTATTTAAAAAAAACTGTGGCCCACATTTATAAAAAAGTACCCTCCTCCCACAGAAATACCTGCATATGGACCTGTGTATGTATCTATGTCCTGAACATAGTCTCTCAGTAAATTCAGAACAGTTTGCAACATGCTCCATACTAAAAAGCGCAAAACTGTTATGACAGATTTATCCATAACCTTGTCTCTTATCCCCAATGAACAGTGTTTCCAGATTTGCCAGGAAACTGCTTAAAAATAACTGCAGAATTGGAGGCATTAATTGAACTTTTGCTCCAGTCAGTAACTCCAGCCAATAATTTGTGCTCTTAGATTAATTTAGCACAGTCTTTGGCTGCCAGAGCTTTGAGCTTGTCTTACAGATTTGTGTTTTCGCTTCACAACTGCAAAAAAATGGTCTTAATTCAGCTACTTTTTAAAATCTGTTTGGTCTTTTATATCAATTGCATCTATCATACTTTCTGACACTCTGCTTCGAAAATTTACTTAAGGGCACAATAAACTTTTGGACTTGGAATCTCTGAGAAAATGAAATACTGAAACTCAAAATGTTTTAGAGATATAATAAGGACAAACTGATACGGTACAGGAAAAGGAGGATTAAAAAAGAACCTTTGCAACCTTAGATTTCAAGCCCAGGACTAGAAGAGACCCCAATGAATCAATGAGCAGCAGGCAAGATGGCATAATGGCTGCTAGTCTGTCAGGTAGAGCTCACTGGGGAACCTGGGAAAAGTAGGCACTCCTTTTAACTTTTACTCATGCCATGATGTGACCTGATACAGTAGTCTGCAGGTGATACTCTGACTGGACTGATACAGGTAACACACTCTGCCATCCAGAGCCGAATCTAAGGCATTTTAGTGCTTGGGGTGCACCCCTTGCAGTTTTTTCCCCTCAGTTTCTCTACCTAATTTTCCCAATCCTGCAGTTTTGTGTCTTGGGTGGCTGCCCTGCTCTTCCCACCCTGGTTACAGTCCTGCTGCCATCTGTCCAGGAGGTTGATGGGAAGAAAAGAACTGAACATTGACATGTACAGGAGCAAAGTTTGGATGAATCAGTGTCCAGAATAGTTATAATCCATCTTTAAAAATAAACATTGGTGCTGAGCTTATGTGTACTTGTTTGAATTACAGAGTGGGTTTCTGTGGTCATGCAGTCAAACAGACAGTAGTGTTGCACAGCGGTATAAGTTGTATTAATCCTTAGGTCAGGAACAGATCAGTTCAGTGTCACACAGCTCACCTATAGTGTCTGTTATTTGCAAGTCATGGAATATATTGTTTACTTGCATAAGTTAATATAGTTATTGTAGTTTAAACAGACACCCTCTACTTATGGTTGTGCTCTCTCTCCCTCTCCTTCCCTCTCTCTGTCTCCATAGTGTCTGCCCGATATGCAGATGTCCAAAGGTCATAATGCTTTTTTATTGCAAAAATGAATGAATCTCAGTACAATGTAATCCTGTATCTAGAATCCTGACCCTGTTGTTTTATGAGAGCTGGGGCCTCCTTTCCGGCCTGGTTTCCACTGACTTCTTCGACACGCTTCACTAGACCTAATAGCTCCCTATTTCCAGTTACAATTTAGCATCTGAGCCAGGAGCTGGAGGAAAAAGGGAAAAAAGAGTGTAAATTATACAGAGTTGCGGTGAACAAAGGTTTTATTTCTCCTGAGCACAACCCTTTGATAGGAAAACGGGGGCAACAAATGTGTTGCTAATTTAATTAAGTAGTATGAGATTGCAGGGTCTGCAGATGCCATTTAGGACTGGATTAATCAAGAGCAGGTGATGAAAATGAATAGTCACACATAATGTTAGTATTTTTAACAATCCAACGGAGTCTAATGAAATCAAGTGCTATTTAACAACAGGGCTGTTTTACTCGCATATCCAAATATATCTACACTTTGTTCTCCCTACTCATGCATATGACTCAAGAAATCTGTTCTCTCTACTTGCCATTATTTTTCTGGGACATCTTAAGATATTTAATATTTTACACAATATGACTTTATCCTCCTGTACCTCACACACAGAAAAAGGGATCTCAAGGACTATTGAAGTATTGGATTCTTGCCACTGAATGAATTTAGCAGATAAGAGTTTGTTGAGAGGCCAAGAGTTCACACTCACAGGTACTTTTTTTTTCATCCTCACATATCTTTGTAATTAAAGTTTTAAAAATAAATCGTTTTAGGTTGTTTTTCTTTGAAGCCAAAAGCTGAAATACCTTTGGTAATAAATGTTGGAAGCACAATTAGGTTATTTAACGGAATTTTCCTAGGAGTGTGACTTTCACTCTTAATAATGGAATGGGGGATGGATATTAGTAAAATGTTCTATGATGCCTGCAAATAAAAGTGATCTTAAGTAGCACATGACACTTGCATCAACTGGGCTGTAAATGGAAGTCAGATTGATCCAAAAGACAGCCTGGAACTATAGTATTTTTTTGCCTATCATTCGACTGATGATTAAAGAGCTAAACTGCAACTTTAGAAAGCTGTGATGCTCCCAAGGTAGACCAGGGAATGGATATGATTTTCAGCATTCCATGTTGGAATCCCCCTCAGTCTCCTGTATCTCCTGCAAGGGGAAAGGAAGCAGAGGGTGTTAAGAACAGAGGGCTCTGGGAAAGTGGTGTAGGAATCATTCTACCCACTACCCACCCACCTATGTACAGGGAGAGTTGCAACCACACATAGACTGGTCTCTCATGTATTCTGGAAATCCCTCCTTACCTTCTCACATAGGCACCTAATGACAGGTCCCAGTCCTGTCATGAACAAGAATTGTGAGAGTCCTGTATTCTCCATTTTTAAAACATGCTCTCCCCCTGTCTCCATCATAGATAAGTTAATTGCAAAAGTAAATGGACAGCCAAGAGCCCTCATAGGCCAGCACTTTTGATTCCCTATTCCTATTTAGGGAACAAGTATTTTTGCCAAATATGGCCTCAATGAGAGCAGGCTTAACCCCTAATCTGAAATATTAAATTTGTGATATGCCAGCCTAATCTTTATAGATTCCAAAGCCAGAAGGGTCCACTGTGATTAGCTAGTCTGATCTCCTGTATAACACGGGTCTTAGAGCTTCTCCAAAATGATTCCTACAGCATCACCTTTTGAAAAAAATCTAATCCCGATTAAAAAATTTTCAGAGAGGGACAATCCACCATAATGCTTGGTAAATTGTTCCACTGCTCAATTAGATTCACCTTAAAAAATATATACCTCATTTCCATTCTGAATATGTGTAGGGTCCCCTTACAGCCATTTGGGTCATGTTATACCTTACCCTGCTCAAATGAAGAGCCTATTATTAAAAAATTATTTCCTGCACCCCCAGTGCAGACAGAGGTAGGAAACCATTTTCAGTCTCTCTGAACAAGTACTACTGCAGAGAATGGTTTGCGAGAGCTATCTGAGGAAAGGGATCAAAAGGAGACTGTTGAATGGAAGGTCTGGTCCTAAGAGTGAGGGTTTCATAACTACCGCTCCCAAGAGGAGGAGTCGGATGGTGGTGGTGCTTGGGGACTCCCTCCTGTGGGTGACAGAGTCATACATTTGCAATACAAACATGGACACTTTAGTGTGCTTCTTGCCTGGAGCTAGAATTCAGGATATGCTGGACTGTGAGCTAAGATGGATCAAACCATTGGATCATTACCCATTCCAACTGCTCTATGTGAGCAGCAATGCTATTGCCCAGAATGGCCATGAGTGGGTCACTGCAAACTACATGGCACTGGGAAAAAAGCACAGATAGTGTTCTTGTCCAGCCTCCCTGTTGAAGGAAAAGGCCCAGGTCAGGACTGTTAAATTATGAAGGTAAATGCATGGTTGCACAGGTGGTATTGAAGAGAAAACTTTGGATTTTTCAACCATAGGATGGTGCTACAGGAAAAAAGAATTGGTAGGAAGAGGTGGGATCCACCTAACAATGAGAGGGAAGAACATCATGGCAGGCAGGCTTGCTGATCTAGTGAGGAGGACTTTAAACTAGGTTCTCCAGGAGATGGTGACCTAAGCCCTGTGTTAAGTGGGGAAGTGGAATACCAGGAGGAAACAAAAGGAGGAGGGTGCAATAGGACAAGCATCCTAATTTACTCTGAGAAAATAGGGCAATCAGCTAGTTATCTTAGGTGCCTGTACAAGAATGCAAGAAGCCTGGAAAACAAACAGGAAGAATTCCAAATCCTGGCACAGTCAAGGACCCACGATGTGATTGGAATAACAGAGACATGGTCGGATAACTTACATGACTAGAGCACTGTCATGGAAAAATATAAACAGTTCAGGAAAGATAGGTATGGGAGAAAAGGCGGAGGAGTGGCTCTGTACGTAAGAGAACAATATAATTTCTCAGAGCTTCAGTATGGGCATGTCTAAACTACATCCCTCTGTCGAAAGAGGGATGCGAATTAGGCAAATCGAAAGTGCAAATGAAGCAGGGATTTAAGTATCCCGTGCTTCATTTGCATAATCGTGTCACAGCGGTCTTTTGAAAAAGGGTATTTTGAAAGTGAAACTGCCATCTAGACGTGGTTCTTTCGGAAGAAAACCCTTTTTTGAAAGATCCCGTAATCCTTGGTTTTTTTTTTCTAAAGAACAACATCTAGATGGAGGTTTCACTTTCAAAATACCCTTTTCTGAGCGCCGCACTGCTCAAATTACCTTTGGGAGTCGCGACACGAGTACAAAAAAATATGGGGGTCGTGGTTGAAAAAAGGTTGTACACTACTGATTTATATGAATAAACTAGTATAAAAAAGTTGCACAGCTGTACCCATGTTTCCTCATAAGACAGTAAGATAAATGCCATAATTTGGCCTATGCTGTTTGCAGTGTTATTGTAGCCTTGCTAGCCCTGGGATATGACAGAGACAAGGTGAGTGAGGAAATATCATTTATTGGACTAACTTCTGTTGATGGAAGAGAAAAGCTTTCGAGCTACAAAGAGCTCTTCCTCAGGTGTGAAAAAAGTAATCAGTATCACAGACAGGAGCGGCCCTAGACGAGCTGCTGGCAACTGGCGCCCTAGGTGAAACGCGCGATCGGCGCTCCCCTCCTCCAAAGCCCTCAACGGCCATTTATCTTGGCACCCTAGGCGACCACCTAGTTCGCCTGTATTGATGGGCCACCACTGGTCACAGCTAAATACAAGGTGGGACAGATTATTATGTATAGGAGGTTAACACAGTGCAAGAGCCCAGTAAAAGTGAAGTGGGCAATTAACATCTCTGAAGTCATAGGATAAAGGAAGATTAGAAGGTTACAAATTGTTGTAATGAGCCATAAAATTCATGTCTCTGTAGAACCATGATTTTTGGTGTCTAGAAGAGTTACAAATCTAAATTCCCAGGCTCATCTTTTGAAGGTGTTGCACAAAGTTCCTTTGAGGGCAAAGTCTGAGAGATCCTACATAGAGAGACCACATTGTGTCTTCAGGTTTTGACATCTATTGTTATGGCAAAGCCTCGTACTATAGGTTGAACTTCTCTAATCCAGAACTCTCTCATCCAGAAACATCTGTCATCCAGAATGATTTTAGTTAGCCAGATATCCACTTTTCATGGGTGTGGCCAAGTTTCCTGCTGTCCCATAAAGTTTGTTAACAGCCACCAGCCCTAGCTCTCAGTGTTCTGTGTTGTTATTTAGCTCTAATTTACCCCTAAATGTCCTTTAACAGCACAGTTGGTAAATGTTGGTAATGCTGCTAGATAATACTGACCTCCCATGATCCAGCAAATTCTCTCTTTCGGAACCACTCAGGTCCTGAGGATTCCGGACTAGAGAGGTTCAACCTGTATTTTAAATACATGTGTCTCCTGGTCTGTGGGGAACTTGCTTCTGATGATGAGCTTGGCAAGGCTGGGAGAAGGGATTGTTTGAAGACTAGTGGAGGAGAGTCAGGAAAGATTTCTTTCAGGATATGGGGCCTATTAAATATTGGTTGCAAATCTATTAATACAGTGGTGGTTGTTGAAACTGTGGTGAAAATCTATAAGGTGCTTCAGTTTGTCTGTTCAGAAGATGAAAATATCATTGATATTTCTCAGGTGCATCATTGGTTTCATGGTGCATTTTTCCAGAATTTTTTTCCTCAATGTGACAGATGAAGAGACTGGCAGATTAGGAAACCATCTCAGTACCCATGTCTGTTTCTATGGTTTGGAAAAAGTGTATGTTGTTAAATATAAAGTTATGTGTGAGGATGAAACAGATGGATGAGTTTTGCAATGTGTTTGAAGAGCTTATATGAGTGTTTTCCAATGTCTTGCAGATATTTGAAACAGCCAGCAGTGATGCCCTCATGATAAGTGATACTGCTGGATAAGGAAGCTTCAACACCATGTAGCTCTAATTTGGCCTATTGAATTTTTCTTTTCTGTTTTCCTCTGATTATCTGTGGATCTGGCCATCTCCTGTAAAATGTATAACATGCAATAAATGGAATAAGAAACCTATGCACATTAAAATTGCCTTTAGAACCCCAAGTTTTATATTTCTTGGCTTTTTACTTGTGCAGCATTATTGCTATCAGAATATGTACGGATTCAGAGATTAAGGGGACATTCTGAGAGAGCATGCACAAGAACTGAGAGATTGGATCCATGGATCCAGGAGGCTCATCTATCACAATTCCATTTACAAATATGGTGAGTTGTTACAAAACAATTGGTTGCTAACTGCTACCAGCTTCTTTCCCTTCTGCCTCATAGATGATTGCTGGGAGACCACTGGAAGCAGCATAGAAGGAACTGGAGGAGTGACTAAATGGTCTTACAGTCAGATCATGACATAGTAACTGAAGAAAGGACCAAGCAGAGGGGGAAGGAGAATATGGTTATGTTTAGACTGCAGCACTTTTCCAGGATACTGGAGGTATCCCAGAAGAGCAATGCCGTGTCCAAGAAATGTGTCCGCTTTTCCGAATAAATAAATAAATAAAGCAGACACTTTTTTTGCCATCCCTGTAAACCATGTTCTACGAGGCATAAGTGACGTGTTGAAAGAACAGGTTTTTCTGAAATTTGGTGCCGTGTAGATGCGCCAAATTTCAGCAAAGCCTCTTTCTAAAGAACATTGGAAAAAGATACACAATTTGCATACTGCAAACTGCATATCTTTTTCTGATTTAACTCTGCAGTCTAGACATAGCCTATATATGTGTGCATGGGAGTAGGGAATGATGGAAAAGTGGAAAATAAACCTAGGGAAAGAGGTTAGAGAGGAGAGTTTGGGGATGTAGGAAATGACACAATAGATGCATAAAATTATTTCAACTGAAGATATTTTCATAAATGAGACCCATCTGCTGAAGTTGAGGACAAAAACTCCATCAACATGTAATTCTTCAATGTACAAAACATCTTTTCAAATCAATTTCAGGACAGTATAACTTTTGTCAGTTTAGTTTTTGCTAAAGGCAGTTATTATATATTCTTTCACATGGCTCTTGCCTTGCCCCTGACAGACACTGTCCTGGCTCCCCTTTATCCCTCATTCAGGAGAGAGACTTTATCACTCAGATGTTGCTCTAGGTGCATGTTGATCATTGAGGGGAGAGATTTGCCCCTCATGTGAGATAGGAAATTCTTGTTACATCTGTGAAATGTTCGCTCATGTAAGTTACAAAACGATATCTAGCAACTTCTTAGTGTTTCTCTGATTACTTCCTTGTATGTGTAGTGGGCAACACTATGAGAAAACTTTGGCTGAGCTGTCATGGAGGGGAGGCATGGACAGGTAAGGGGAGCATCTCTGAAGTATTGGTAAGATGAAGTACGGTGAGGCGTGACAGGCAATGTTTGGGTGTCACTGATGTTGGCTATACTTGTAGAGTGGGGGACTCCATTTTGGAAACAGTGACTCTGAAAAATATCTGGGGATTGTGGTTGAATACTGAACATGTGTGTCCAGTATGATGCTGTGGCCAAAGGAACTGATGGAATCATGGAATCTTTAAACAGAGGGCTCTCAAGTAGTAGAGGAGAGGTTATTTGGCACTATTATGAAAGAGGCTGGAATACTGTGTCCAGATCTATTGCACACAATTCCAGAAGGATGTTGAGAAGTTGGAGAGGGTTCAGAGAAGAGCCATGAGAATGATTAAGGGATTAAAAAACCTGTCTGATGATGATAAACTCAGAGTTTGATCTATTTATTTTAACAAGGAGAAGGTTAAGGGGTGACTTAATTACAATCTATAAGTATCTACATGGGGAACAAATATTCAATAATGGGTTCTTCAATCTGGCAGAGAAAGGAATAACTTGATCTAGTGACTGGAAGCTGAAGCTTAGCAAAATCAAATTGAAATAGGGCATAATTTTTAACAGTGAGGGTAATTAACTATTGGAACAATTTACCAAATGTTTTAGTGTATTCTCTATCACTGAACATTTTAAATCAAGATTGGATGTTTTTTCTAAATGGTGGTCTATGCTCAATTAATTAATTTAGGGAAAATCTATGGCTTCTATTATAGGGAAGGCCAAATTTGATGATCACAATGGTCCTTTCTGGCCTTGGAATCTATGAATCTATGAAGTCTGTTCTGTGGATTTGGGGTATTTGGATATAAAATTGAAGAATATCTGACAATATAAACTCGATGTTTTGAGTATTAAAATAGCTTCTAGCTAGGGGAGCAAACTATTTTACTGTACTATATTCAGATAAGAGCTGTTTTTAATCATGTGGGCTTTAAGCATATTTCCTGAGGTTATATCTAGTCATGAATTTTACTGGTCTTGCTTCCTGTCAAAATAAAATATTTTCTAATGCTATAAGCATCATGACACAAATTTAGCATATAATAAAGAAATATAAGATTTTATGAAAGACATTCATTTAAATTCTAGCCAGCCAAACTACTTTAAAGACCTAGATAGAGATAAGTCCTGGTGGCAGTAAATCTGCAAAGAGACTATACCCCTTTGGGATTTGCCATGATGATAAACTAGGATGATAAGGTTGGGACATTGTCCAAGAGTTTCTCACATGTTCTCTAAGGGCGGAGGGGGATGGGGGGGTTCTGAAACTAGGGAACCCTGTCTATGGTCCTTGAGAGCCCATCAGTATGACTGCTGGATATCTGTGCTGTGGGGACTTAGAGGGATCCCTAGCTCAGGCCCTTTTTCATACTCCTTGGAAGAAGAAGAGGAAGGAAGGTTGCTATCTGGACACATGCTCTGCAATGTAATGGAGGCAGGCCTGGTTAGTTCTTAAAAGGCATGTAAATGATCTCTGGATATTGAACCACAACAAAATATAAAATAAATATGAGCCTATGGACAGCCACCTACTGCGATTATAATATTTCCAGAGCAATTTAGCAGTTTAGAATCAATAATGTACAGCTACATGTGATTCATAGAGTTTAAGGACAGACAGGACAATTAGATCATCCAGTCTGACCTCCTGTATATCACCAGCCATTAAAAGTTATCCAATTAACCTTCAATATAGCCCAATTACTTGTGTTTGACTCAACCATATCTCCCAAAAAGGCATCCAGGCTTGACATGAAGACATCAAGAAATGGAGAATTCATCACTTTTCTTGGTAATTTGTAATGGTTAAAATCACTCTTGATGTTAAAAAAACTGCCTTAATTCCCATTTAAATTTGTCTGGTTTCACATTCCAGCTATGGTTCTTGTTTGCCTTTCCCCTGTAGATTATAGAGCCCTTTTGTACTTGATATTTCCTCCTTTGTCAAAGTACTCTTACAATGTAATCAAATCACCTTTCAATCTTCTTAATAAACGAAGTAGATTGTACTTCTTAAATCTCCCACTGTTAAGGCATTTTCTCCAGTCCTTGAATGATTTTTGGAAACTATTTGCTGTACCTTCTCTTATTTTTCAACATCCTTTTAAAAACATGGAATTGTACACAGTAGTTCTGTGCTATAAAGAAGTAAAATCCCATTCCTTCTCTTATTTGCTGCACCCTCCAAGGATTACATTAGCTCTATTTTGTCAATGATCTGTCCCTGGCATGGTGGCTGCTCTTGTATGCCATTTATCAGATATCTTCAGTGCCATGTCAGGCTGAACTGATTTTCAGATTCATGCTCCATATAGATCTCTGCCATACCAGAGTAAGAGTACTCTTGAAATCTAGCAACAAAGTCACTTGCTTTTTTGTCCTTTCGATTACTTCTTTTTAGTCAAAGCTTAAAATGGCATGGACAAAAGCTTCCATGAAGACAGTATTCCTTACTCTTTTTGTCATAGAAAAAAGTGCCAGTAGATACAAAATTAAATCTAGGAGCCCTTGAATTTAAGATGGGTAAGAATATAAAAAAGTAACATCTGTACTATATGGGTGCCCAAACAGTCCGCATATATTTAGGGAAAATCAATGACTGAAATATTATATGAATATATTGTTATATTTTTCCAGTTAATTAGAGGAAAATAAAATATAACTGTATATGAGGCCTATTGGAAGGCAGAGGAGATGTCGAATACCTAATTCAGGAGTTTCTTCTTGTAGCTGTGAAAATTGCATAATTATGTTATTGTCCTGTTTCTTTGTTTAGCATGTGTACTGGGTCTTATTAATCTGTACAACAATCCCAAAATGGCCATGATTTCCACAAGTGCAATAAGATATTTTAATTGTTATATTTATAAAGATAAATTGGCAATTTTACAATGCCCCAAAGGGTGAATTCATGGGTTTTAGTTTAAAGTTTATCACATGATCTCACTGCATGACATCGCAAATCTCCCATCTCTCCTTTGTTGGTCTATATGCATGAATAATTTTCCCAGTGCTTGTTTGTAGCAGAGCAGGAAAAAGAGAGAATTATCACAGCACAATCTCTTGTTGTCCTCTATCAGCATTCCGTTGGTCTGAGCTGGCTTATAACAGTGTAAAGACATCAGTGGCATGTGTTATAATATATTGAGCATTGTACTCCTGAAGAACTCACGAAAGAAAGAACATTGTTCTACTAGGGAGCAATTCATCGGGTTTTTCCCAGAGACTCTTGGGTCAAGTTTTTATAGGCCTATTTGATTTTCAAATTCTTCTTTCCCTCTTTTTCCTCTCAGTGAGCCATAGTGTCCAAACTTGTCTACATTTACTTCCCATGTTTTGTGCATGGTAGATGTCCTTTAAAAAGAGTATCTCAAATAAGTCTTTATTCTTGTTTTGTTGGCTCTTATTCTGTGTTTTCATGAACTCTGGCCCTGGCCATGGCAACTGCAAGAAAAATGTTAACATTGATTGACAGGATTAAAAAAGCCTCCATCCCTATCCGCATTTCAAACACTTTGGGAACAATGGTGTTTGGTGTGATTGAATTAATGAGATATCGCGGACTGTCAAAAGAGCACACATACTTTACATAAACCTGATTATCTTTGCATGGCAGAAATGAAAAAAAAAAAAAAAAAGAGAGAACAGAGGTTTGGCTTTCACTCATACCTCCAAAGGAGCCATCAAAGTGTATGCCCTGGCTCAGAGAGTGATGTGCCGCTCAGCTGGCCTGCCCTCCCTTTCTCTACACATACTGCCTGGCCCTGCTTAGCATATATCAGCCAGGGGCTTTAACAAGGCTATTCAGGAAAGTAGGCCCAAAAACAACACTCTTTTCAGAACTCAGCACCTCTATGCTGATTTTTTTCCAGAGGTCTATTATTTAACTTGAACTAACCATACATTTCAACAATTAGACCCGAACTGGCTCCTGCTGCCCTAGCTTAACCCCAGAGAGTGACATCAGTCATGACTTTAACACATATTTAAAGAGGTGAGCCCCTGCTGGTACTCATTTTAAAAAATAGAATGACTATAGAGAGATGAAGGCTTGGTAGAGAATGTCTTCCTCCTTGCAGTTTTAAATAACATTTTGCTCTTCTGGAAAATATTGTTAACTAGTCACAATGTTATGGTGGAGAAACCTGACTCATCGTTCATACCACTATATTCTAACTGATGACAACATCAACTATTTTTTCCATATGCGATTATCCTGAATTAAGAGGCTCTGAATTAAACATAATCCAAGGAACCAAAAGAAATCTATCTATCTATCTATCTGCCTACCTACCTATCTACCTACCTACCTGTTCACATGGCTCTTTTATCACTATGGGGCAATGAGGTTCCTCTGATCCATGGTTACAGGTAAGCAGAATCCAATGTAAAGACCAAAATTATCTCAAATTTGGTATCTTTGCACCTTGGCTCAAGGCTTTCAAACTTTCTGAAGCAGAAAACTGCTTTCCTCATTTTTTAAAAAGTCATTTTAAATTAAGTTCAGTTAATGTAAGAATCGACCTGAACCTTCACCCAGAACATAAGCCATATGGAAACTAAGCCTTGTTTTAGATTTGAAAATGTTCAGTTCACATTTTTTAATATTATTATTATTATTATTATTTGTAAATCTCTACTGGAATAAAACACAAAATGGCTTCTCTCCCAATATTAGGATGACTTATCTGCCCGTATTTCTGACTGACTGGAATATTGAAAAACACAAAGACAAAATTTTTCTCATGAGAATTCCAACCCATTTTTGCAGATACAAAAAGCATGGATAATCTAGTTAAATATCAGATAAGCGATCAAACATGTTAATGCATATATGAATCATTTAAACCTTCGGATCTCATGAGCATCTTTGATTACCTTATCTCCTTTTTATGAAAAATACAAACACATTATGAACACCAGACGCAATATCCACAGCTTCCTTTAGGCCCTTGTACCATTGTTAGAAGAATTCTGCCTTAACTCATAATGTAGGAATTAGAAAGAAAAAAAATAAATTTTTTCCTCAGCATAACTCCATTGAAGACAGTGCTGACCAAAAATACAGTTAGTTTGTCCATCAAAACTTAACAGTGAATTCCATAATCAAAGTCAGTGGCTACAGGGAAAGATAACTGCCCATCACATACTGTGGATTAGTGACCTGATATCCCATAGCATATAGGGTTCTCTAAAGATTCTATGATACTGGGTTCAATAAATGTTTAATCTCACCATGCATTTTGAAAAACACTGCAGAATAAAAAACAGGACTATGTAGCACTTTAAAGACTAACAAGATGGTTTATTAGTTGATGAGCTTTCGTGGGCCAGACCCACTTCCTCAGATCAAATTGTGGAAGAAAATAGGCATGACCATATATACCAAAGGGATACAATCAAAAAAATGAACACACATAAAAAAGGACAAATCAAATTTCAGAACAGGGGGGGGATAAGGGGGGGGAGGTAAATGTCTGTGAGCTAATGATATTAGAGGTGATAATTGGGGAAGCTATCGTTGTAATGGATAAGATAATTAGAGTCTTTGTTGAGACCCTGGCGTAAGAGGGTTCCAAGAAAGATTTGGAAAGCAGACAGAGCTCTAGAGCAGCAAGAAGAGGGAAGGAAGCCCAGGGAATGTGTTCTGCTCTTAAGCAGGCAGTCTCTGAGACTGGTACTAAATTGCACTGCCCTCTGCTGGACCCCTTCTCACAGTTGGCAGCCCGCAGCTCGCTGCTCAGTGGAAACGATGCTAAAAATCTTCTCATTAATGTCCTGGAGTTGGCCCCCCTACTGAGGCTGAGTAAGGTACTATAGTACCATTTGTTATCCCTGGTAACAAACCTGCCACTGAGTTCATAAATGTTTTCATAAGGCCTTTATAATTATCAGAATAAATGAAAATAGCTACACAAAAGAGACTAACACCAGTGAGTACCAAGGGAAACCAGACTGGTATTTGCTTCTAATCTATCTATTATTGATTCTTATGCAGACGTCTTAAAAATTAATGTCCATTCTGCTCACCTAAGATGAAATGAATGATATACTTGCCCCACCATTCAATTATCTTCTTGTTTAAAAATATGCTTAGAGTTTCACTTCATTATAGAATAACTAAGCCATCTTACAATGACATGAAATTCAGCTCTTTTCATTATTAAATAGACATTTAAATCCAGATAAAGTCTGTTTTCTGTCTGGATAATACTCCTGAGTATTTTATCTAATTTTTCGTGGTCTTCTGAGTGCTGCCAATATGCGTGAATTAAGCATATAATTAATCAGATGTAACTAGCATCCTTTCCAGGACATATATACATATTCTCATATTTCTGTAATCTTTTAACAAATTACCATAAGAAAAACAACAACCATTTCCACTGTGTGATGAGACACATCCCAGGTACCAGAAAATGGGCCACTTGCAACGCAGATGTTGCTATGCGGTTTGTGTGACTTTTTCCAGTCTGTGGACTAAAGTAAGGAGCAATATAGATGGGGGTATAACTTACATGACCTTTAGTAGCTGGAAGAGTGAGTAACAGAAAGGTGCAAAAAGTAAGAGAAATAATGCAGATAAACTCCCTTTTATATTCTCTTGTTATTTGCTTTTCTTAATACTTCACCCCAATTTCACAACCTGTAGTTTACGTTACAATCATTTATAGTGACTAAGAGTTTGTCTACACTGCCCTACTGCTCCGACTGCAGTGTTATATAGCAATATACACCAAAGTGCTGCTTTGTAACTCCCCCATGTGGACGCTGTGAGCATGAACTAAAAGATTCCTAGTTCACATCAGTGTAGTCCTCTTTAAACAGTACTACACTAATGCAAACTAGGAACCTTTTGGTTTGTGTCTGAAGTATCTACATGGGGGATTTTCAATGCAACACTTTGGTACACACTGCTATTCACATGTTCATAGTCTAGGCTTCAAGGCAGTGTAGACATGCATTATACTGTCAAATAACATAAGAACATAAGAAACATGATTTACTAATGAATAACTGGTACCCATTGATCAGAAGCTTCAGGGGGTAGCCGAGTTAGTCTGTAAAAGTTAAACTTAAAAAACAAAAGGTCTGGCAGCACTTTATAGACTAACAAAATATGTAGATGGTATCATGAGCTTTTGTGGGCTGTTTTGTTAGTCTATAAAGTGCTACCAGACCTTTGTTGTTTTTTAAGTTTATCTGGTGCCCATTGATGTCACCCCTGAATCTATGCATACCAGTGGCCAGATTGTGCTTTCAGATTACATGTGGCTCATACTAATTTCAGGGCCAAGCAATTTGATCTGTAACCACTTATCACTGTCTACTCATATGGCTCTTCAAGTCTTGAACCCCCTTTCTGTTTTCTCCTCATGACTCACTGAAATTGAGGAATCACTCTTTCTCTTGTGCTGACCCATGTTTCTGGAGCAGCCTCTCTCACTTCCGTTTCAAGGGGTATGTCTACACTAGCTCGTTAGTTCGAGCTAGGTAGGCAAATGAGGGCAACCGGAGTTGCAAATGAAGCCCGGGATTTAAATATCCCAGGCTTCATTTGCATGTTCCCGGGCACCGCCATTTTTAAATCCCCCTTAGTCCGAACTCCGTGCCCACGGCTACACGTGACACGGAGTAGGTAGTTCAAATTAGAGATCCTAATTCGAACTACCGTTATTCCTTGTGGAACGAGGAGTAACGGTAGTTCGAATTAGGATCTCTAATTCGAACTACCTACTCCGTGCCGCATGTAGCCACGGGCACGGAGTTCGGACTAAGGGGGATTTAAATCCTGGGCTTCATTTGCAACTCTGGTTGCCTTCATTTGCCTACCTAGCTCGAACTAACAAGCTAGTGTAGACATACCCAAGGTTCATTGGGGCTTATCTAGTTTTGGAAAAAAAAGGGTAACAAGAGGTTAAATTTAGTTAACATGTTAACCAACTCCATCCTAACCACAATCTTTACTCCACTGCAGACAAGTTAAAATATTTTACTTTACACTAGGTGCTGAGTAGTGTTTTAAAATATGTTAATTAAAACATGATAGCTAACCTGTATTAAAACATCACCAATTTTTTAGTTCATACAGGGCCCTTATATCTCATGTCCAAGAATATTTAAAGGAAACATTTAGGGTGAAATCCTGACCCAAATTTCTTCCTTCTAATTTCTTTTTTACTCACTCATGTAACTGAGGCTTAGGAGATATTTTATAACTAAAAAGCATTATTACATTTTAAATAATTTTGTATGAACATTATATAAATGCTAGTATTAAAACTACAAAATATATTCTGTACTGTCTCTTTTCCTATACTTTAAAATGTGAAAGCTGATTTCTCCAGTGTTTGACTTCCTCATATCAAAACCAAGTAATTCAGATCACAACAATACAATGAATAAGACAAAGTATCATTTGAGTATGACTTAAACAAACAGGTATTCTGCTCATACTATGCATTTATTAATCTGTAGTTACTGTTTTCTGGTGAGAATTCAAATTAAGATTTGTGTCCACACAAATTGTATGTATGTATAGTTATTGTATGTTAAATATAAATGTGTTTATGAAAATATATCATACATATAATTTCAACACATTTTACCTAATTGCAATGCATTTTATAAATGTCATATTAAATGTATTGCACAATAAGAATTTGAATTTGCATACCGATTTGGATTATGCATGTCTGACCATACTCCTCTCCAGTTTGAACATAACAGTCTTCCTTTTAAATTTGGCACCATTCGGTTTTAGGGGTTTTCTTTATGAGGATGGTGGAGTTTTCCTTTTCAGCTTTGTTTTCAGAAGAGCATTCTTTGCACTTCAGATTCAGTAACCTTGAGTAACCGGAAATCATTAATAAATGTAATTATCACTAGCAATGTTGGAACGGGAGAAGCTTTCAGGTTAGTACAATGCCCTGGCAAAACATGTTTGACTGGATGAAAAAGTTTATGGAGATTAACACCCACTGAGCTGGCTCACAGGCAGGTTGTTGCAGGTTAATGGAAATGTGTGGCAACAGTCAGCAACATTAGCAATGTCTTTATCGTTGCATCTCATAAATATTCTTTTTACGCCCCCCCCCCCAACAACGTTTTAGGCTTTTCTAGAAAGAAGTAGGAAAGCTAACTCCATGCCTATTTTAAGGATTAGGCCTATTCTGTCCAGGTTTTTTTTCCCCCCATTCAGAATTTTCTAGCTTTTTATATGCTTATTTTAAAGTTGTAAGAGACATTATGATTGCCATCTCCTCGACTTGGTATCAAAAGCAGGAGAAATTAACAACAATCTCAGATTGTTCTTGGTTGACCTGGGAAGATTTTGTTATAAATGCAGTGTGCTATCAACTAAAGACTCACAAAGCTGAATTATCCGTAAGAGGCAGTTCTAGTCATTAAAATGAATTTAAAAGGAGAGTAAAGCTTCTTGTAGTTATGTACAAGTTTGTTGCTCTTTTCAGCTCTTTATCTGTTTCCTTGTATATTAAATAACAAAGACTTTGTTCTTTAGCAGATTGAAAATAGAGCTGGGAAGGGGTTAAGGATCTGCGTTGACTGCAATTTCTCAATCAGCCTCGGGAAGCCTCAGGTCAACTTTGCTCATAAAACTCTGCACAAATATTTCTTTTTCTATCAGAGGAATTCTAATTCTGCACACAGACCAGTGCCACTCAGATTATTACACATTATTAAAAATTAATTTAAAAAATGGTTTGGTTCCTGTAATCTCCTGTAGATATGAGTGCCAAAGCCTTAGAAAAAATAACTACTGTCATGTAAAATAAAAATATTGTTTATATTCCTACTTTTCTTATTCACTGTTTCTCTTGTTTTTTAGTTTTAAAATCTTTGCTTGCTCTTTTTTTTTTCTTTCATGGTACAATTACAGCATTTTACCCCTAGCTACAAGCCCAGCCTTATGAGAAACTCAAATAGAGCTTTAGCAGGGGTAAAACCAGTAGGTACTTGTGAAGCTGGCAGGCCAGATGCCAATTCTTGCCCAGGCTGTAGGCATAAATTAAGAACTGACAAACTCATAGCTGAAGACCAGGCCAATTCACATGTATGTTAGTTTTGCCCAAAATAGGTATTAGTCTTATAAGAATGTATTTAGTGTTTAGATTCTATGAAATCCTTGCAAGTTGCTGCATGCATTAATCTCAGTTGCAATGTCTGTATTCCATACTATTAAGGAAATATGTAAGACTGGCTTTATAACTTTAAAAATATTTTTTCTGAACTCATGAACTCAGGCACAGAATTGTCCATTCCCACCTATCCAGAAGGACTGTCAAAATCAGATGGGCCACCAAGGAGAGTTGCAGTACAAAGGACTGGTTAATGGCCATATCACACCTTGGATATGGTTTGTGAAAGGACCTTGCCCTGTGGATTTGGAAGCTGAATGTAGGAAATAAATCAAAGTCATAGGAAAATTTTCCTTCTCTTTTAGCTGTTGATCTCCGACAGGGCCAGAGCCACCCAGAAACCAGAGATACCCAGGCATTTCCTCCTGGGGTTGTCCTGAAAGACCCTTTGCATTGACAGATCACTACAACTCTGTCACTCTTAGAATCTTGATGATTTCTGCTTGTGTATATATGCCCACTTGCTTTAACATGTAAATAACTTTCCTTTCTTTTTCCCGGTTAATAAACCCTTAATTTATTAAAAGATTATCTAGAGGCATTAATTTGGTGTAAGATCTAGGATACCAGTTGATCTGGGGTAAATGTCTGGTCTCTTGGCACTGGGAGCAACCTGAATAGGGAGTGATTTTTGGTGTAAGTGACCATTTATCACTCCAGTTTGTCTGGCTGACAAGATAGGCTGGAGAGCCTGAGAGGACTCCAGTGGTGGATTTAGAATTAGTGGGGCCCTGTGCTCAGCTTCATTTTTGGGGCCCCCCCGGAACCTAGCCAAGAAAAAGAACATTCACTCTTCCTGTCTCTCCCATTTTTCATTTGTTTCTTCCTTCTCCTCCTATATTATAAATAATAATAAGTAAATGAAAATAAAGTGCTGTACCTTGATTGTTTTTGTAGTCTAACTTTTTTTTCACAGACCAATTGAAAATTGCAGAGGGTCTTGGTGGACCACTTAATGAGCTTTCCAAATATTGTTTGTACCATTAGCTAACTATTGTAAAATGCTTTGGATAAGAGTGCTTTATAAAAAAAAATAACAACCTTTCCTCAGTCCACCTGAATGAAGTTCTTGGAGCACAGTTTGAGAACTTCTGGCCTAGATGAAAGCTTGAATTTACATTAAGCCAACATGAAAAATGTGTAAAATAAAATGTGTAGATGATGCATGAATGGAAAAATAAAAGTTAACGTCCTCTGAAGAAACTTATTGAATTTGAAAAAAATATTCAGCTAGCTTTCTTTCCACACTTCTTCTTTACAAAATCGTCAATCAAGTCATTGTAATATTTTGTAAAGAGGCACTTTCAATTGCCAATATTGCTGAACTTGTCAAATGTTCCTCCCTGCTCTCTTGCTCCTCTCACAGCCCTCTCTGCAGAGGGACTGTCCCCCTCCCCCCCCCCCAGAGCGGCTGCCCTCTGCGTGGAGGTGGGAGGTTGCTGGACCCAGTGCTGGACTGCCCAGCTGGGAAGGCCCCATGTCGTTGGGTGGGGGTATGTGTGTGCCAGGGCATGGTACATTTCATTGTAAATCCGCCCCGGGATTGTCTGAGACTCCATGGCAAGACCGATATAAAGATCCATGATTTCTCATTTGTTACAGGCTTGGCAAAATCTAATTATAAAACAGGCCATCAGTTTGGGGCATCTGCCTTGTTTTTGACATTCTGCCCTGGGGTAGCTCAGGAGCCACTACAGAAATCAATAGGATCTTTCAGAAATTACTTCTAAAAAGTATAGAAGTTATTAGAGCTATGTAATAAAACAGAAGCTGACTTTCTCCCTATCAGAAAGGGGGCTCATGAACAGGAAATGTCTATAAGGAACCCCTTTTGAAAATTCCCTCATATTGTTCTGTCAGGAGGCTGGAACTCCCGAGAGGAATAGGCTGGAAGCCTATCTTAAATTCTGCAGCTCTTCTTGGGGGAATCTGTGTGAGACCTGGGTCATCTACTCGTAGGTCCAATGCTTCTGCTGCAGCTTTGACCCCCTGCACACTTCTGATCGTTGGCACTGGGAGCAACGTGAATACAGAATGATTTTTGGTGTGAGTGACCATTTATCACTAAGTCCAGTTTGTTTGGCTGTCAAGACAGGCTGGCTAGTCTAAGATCCATGGCTCTACAAGAGCCATGTTATCAAAGAACCTTGTGGTGTCAGCTACCTCCAAAGGCCTTTTTTAAAAGGAACTCCTCTCCATCACATTGACTGTGAGAAAAAAATAGTACCTCCCCAGTGCCCTAGGTCTTTCTATTGCTACTTCTAAGCTAACAACTATCCACCTACCTATCTATAGACCATAACTGTCCATATATGTTTTAAATCAATCTGTGGGATTTATTTGAAGACAGATATTTTTTGCTATAGAATTTTATAGGTTGATACAAAAATTTATAGGCTGTTTATTAAGCAGACCAAAAGAGAGGTTGTTCACAAGACCACAACATGTGTCACGCTACTGGTCTACCTACAAAGTGTGTTTAGTTATCTAGTTGTATGTTTTAAAATACGTTTATTATAGGTGTGTTGGTAGCACCATATATAATTATCATTATTCATCACATTCCATTATAAAATCCTGTTTCCAGTGGTTTTCAACTTTACTAAACTAAAAATTCAGGCTGAAATTTTCAATACAGAGTGTCTGTCTCTGGCTATTTAAAAAAATATTATTATTTCAGCCAAAACAGGTCAGCCAATTCTCAGCCTCATGGGAGGGGAAAATACATTATGTTTTCCTATGTCAAAATATTCTGGTTATGCTTTCTTTGCAAAACTGGAACACCCCCCATATTTGGATCAGAGATTGAAATTTGGCATGGGGGTGGTTTGTGTGTCAGGGATGTGTGTGACGGATTTAACGGGTGCGAGCACCCCCTCCCGGTGGGGCAGGAGAGTTCAGCGGACCCACCGTCTAAGTCCAGCGTACCTTTATCCCGGAGCCTGTGCCCCGGGACGGGGGGATGTGAATGCGATCACCCGGCCCTATGGCGGTGCCGGGGTTCAGCGGACTCACTGCCCGGCCCCTTCAGGGGTCTATGGGTCCCATGGGGAAAAATGGGGGGGGGGTTGTCCAGCAATCTGTTCACGATCTTGGTTGCCCAGCTCCCTCGGGGCTACGGGGTGGCCGGGTAACGGATTGCTGGAGGGGGCCGGAGCGGCGGCCAAAGGGGAGGCGTGTGGGGGACCCGGGCCCGCCCTCTCCACTGGGTCCCAGCCCGGGGCCCTAATGTGGGGGTAACTACCGTGTTCCCTCCACAGCAGGTGGGGACTATCCCCATAACTCACCTGCCCACGGGCGCCAGAAGCGCCCAGCCCTGGGCTTCTTCCACTCCCACTCCCGGCTGCCCCGCCGGGCAGTTCGCCCGGGCCACTTACCGCGCCCGAGCCGTCGACCCCGTCCAGCTGGCCTCCTGGGGGCTCCGGCACCGGCCTTCTTGCCCTCCAGCGAGGTGGGATGTTCGTTCCCCTGGGATGCGTCCGGCGGCTCCTTCCTGCCCCCCCTTCCACAGGCTTCCCCGGCCCCTTTTGAACTGGCCCAGGCCAGGACGCCAGGGATGCCTGCCCCGCCCCCCTGGCGTCCCTCCGCTTCGCGGCGCCCTGTCCGGGGCGGGGAGCTCCGCCCTCTGCCCTGCACCGTCCGGCGTACCCGGCGCACTCGCCGGGCTCCCGGCGTGCCTGCTGTGGTCGCGTCTGGCCCCTCCCCCTTTGGCGCGGGGCTGTGCGCGTTCCCCCGTGTCGGCTCTCCGCCCGGCCGGGGTTATTATGGCCGTCCGGGCTGCCCACCTGTCCTCTCTCTGCCGGGGGGGGGGGTAATCCCCCGGCCCTGGTCAGTGCGGACCCTGCCGGGTCCGTCACAATGTGCCTTTTATCATACTCGTGAAAATCCGCCAAAATATGGCTAAGTTGTAATTCTTTGAAATATAGAAGTTTACACATGCTCTGTGAAGACAACAGATTACAGCAACTAAATTCCCCAAAGATTTTGTCCTCACTGAACATGCTCTTGCCTGGGGCTGAGCATGACTTTCCCTGAAACTGAAGACTGTGCTGGGCAACTTAATTGAGGAGCAGGGAGAAATGGATTAGGAGAAAGAACCTGGGTGGGAGAGACTGCAACTGTGATTGTCTGTGGGGGAAAGGTGAACTAAGGCTGGAAGTTAAGGAGTGGTGGATAGAGTGGGACTAGTTGCACAAAGAAACTGAGACTAAGGGCCAGAGGGGCACATAAACACTGGGAGCTGAGGAGGGAAATGGGGGCAGGAGGACTGGGAGCCAGCAGGTTGGGGAAAACTCAGACAGGATGGGAAAATCAGGGGTGAGACTGGAATTGAATGAGCAGTGAAACTGAAATAGAGCATCAGTAGAGCAGGGGAGAAAGAGAGAAGAGGGAACAGACTTGAAGAGGGATAAATGTAAGCATGGAAATGGAAGAGGCTTTCCATTTGTCCTTATTAAACTCCATCCTATTTACCTCAGACCATTTCTCCAGTTTGTCCAGATCATTTTGATTTATGACCCTACCCACCAAAGCAGTTGCAACCCCTCCCAGGTTGGTATCATCTGCAAACTTAATAAGCGTACTCTCAATGCCAATATCTAAATCATTGTTGAAGATATTGAACAGAACCGGTCCCAAAACAGACCTCTGCAGAACCTCACTTGTTATGCCCTTCCAGAATGATTGTGAACCATTAATAACTACTCTCTGGGTATGTCTACACTACAGCATAATTTAGAAATATCTTATTTCGAAATCGTTAATTCAAAATAAGTTATTTCGAAATAACATGTCTACACACAAAATTCATTTCGAAATAATGTTTTGCTATTTCGAAATAGCGCGTCTGCACTGAGTGGATGCTAAATAGCGTTTAAGGCCAGCTGGAATCAGGTCCGGCAGGGCATCAGGTCAGGAGTTACTTTGTGTGGCTGCTGCCTGAGGCTATCTGAGGCCTGTGCTTAAAGGGACCCTCTCCCCCCGGACAGCCAGTTCTCAGCTTTCCCTGCTTGCTTGCCTACCTTGCTGAGGGACAGCAAAGCCTTTGTTTTGGCAACTCCTCCCAACTTTGTGTCATCCTCAAATTTTATTGACACACTCTCACTTTTTGTGCGAAAGTCAGTAAGGAATATAAAAATAAAATTGTTCCCAAGACTGTTCCCTGAAAACTCCACTAGTTACCTTCTTCAGCCTCAGAGTACAACTTTCAATATAGAATCATAGAAACATAGCCCTAGTGTGGACCTCAAAAGGTCATCTAGTTGAGTCATATACACTCATTGCAGAACTAAGTATTATCTAGACCATCCATGATAGGTGTTTATCTAATCCACCTTTCAATTCACATATTACTCTACATCTTTTCCATGTGAAGATACTCAGGCACAGTGATCAACTCACCCCTCAACCTTCTCTTTGATAAATTGAATGAATGGACCTCCTTAAGCTTCAAATTGTAAAACATTTTATTCCAATCCCTGGATCATTTTTAGGGCAATAAATGCTTCCTCCAGGATTTCCACTTCCTTCTTGAAATGTGCATTGGACGTAGTATTCTAATAATGGCCTTACGAAGGCAATGTACGGAAGCAAAATTTCTTCCCTGCTTCTATCTGATAGTCTTCTTTTGATACTTTAAGGATCACATTAGCCCTTTTGCCCCGGCACTTTTTCATCAATGACTATATACTGTATGTCTTACTGTAGGTAAAAAGACGAAGTTGCTTTATTTTACTATCCAGTGCCTTAAGGACACAGAAACATCACCCCCCAACACACACATTTAACATTAACAGCCCTATCAATAAAATTAGAGACTGTAGAAAGTCACAGGTTGCAGCTTTGTGAAAGTATTTTCAAATACTGACAAACCAGGGACTCTTACAATGTTGTATGTTGACTGAAGAAATTCGGTCTCTCTTTACACACATTCTAGTTGCTTAATGTGTCCTCTCTCTGCAGGGAGCATTCACATGTAGCAACTCCTTTCTGAGTGCTGCCGGTTACATTTCTTAACCTGAACAGCACTGGAACAAATTACAATCTTTGTATTTTCTACAGCAGTATCTATGTTGGTATTTGTAATGGAAGTTTCAGGGTTAATTCTCAATGGACACTGAAAGAAAGCATACAGGCTGTGCGCTAGTTTGGGAAATGAATTTTCACTGTGTAGCCCACAGACTATCATTGATTGTGGTAAATAAATAAAACAACTCCTGACTTTTATTGTTTTAGGGAGTAATTATAATTCACAGGGCCAGACCCTTTGTGCCACAGAATACTTCATTTGTGGTTTGCATGAGCAGATACATTAACTTCTGTGAGTGCTTTTCATTAGAACACTATTACTCATTGAGGACTGATCAATATATCATCTATACAACATCTTGAATGTGGATGTCTGGACCCATTGTGGACTTGCTGATAATGACTTCTTTATTCAAGGCAGCTTGTAAGAACAAGGAGATAAAGAAAAGGGAAGAGAATTATAGCATATGCTCATGAAAGTATTGTAAAGGTTATAAGCAGAAAGCAATAATAAAGCTACAGGGTAGGAAAAACGATTGTTACAAAAAAGAAAGCAAAGGAACTAAAAGTTAAAGAAAAAAATTGTTAGTGTTTCATAGCATTTCTTCCCTAAACATTATGCAAAGCAAGCTAAGTTTTAATAAACCTTTTGAAACTAGTCATCCCCTTTGGGATTATATTGCCCTGTAGGTTTCATATCCTAATATTTTGCTCATCTTGTGACGCATTTAAGTATTCCCAATGCAAACAGGGCATCATTCTTCTTCCTTGTCTTTTATTTGTTTTTTCTTCTCCTCCCTCCACTGCTCCAATAAAAGCTCAGAGGCTCATTTTTTTAAATTCTTCCATTAACTTTTGGATTCCATATTACGCTTATCTCCTGATTTTCATCTGTTTCTAGCCTTACCCTATTTGTTTTTAAATTAGTGTAATTTAAACAAATTTAGGGAATGTCTACACTAGGAAATTATTTCAAAATAACTAAAATTGACATAAGGATTCCTGATTTAAGAAAACAGAAATAGCGTGTCCCCGCTACAGGGAAGCATCAAAATAGAATTATTTTGAAATAGCGTGTCCACACTGATTGGAGCCTGCCTCAGACTTAGAGCCACTGAAATCACTCTGGGGAGGGCATCAGGAGGGAGCACACTTCCTGTGGCTGCTTGGTCTGGCAAGCTGCAACGCATGCTTTCCGGGGCTTCTCCCTATGCCTGCATGCCACAGGCCTCTCCTCCACTGCCTCCCCCTTCGTGGGACACAAAAAAGATGCAGTGAAGGTTGATCTTCTCCCCCCGGATCTCAATGAGGTCCAGGGTCTCTGCACCACTCCAGGCCAGAGCTCTCCTGCATCCCTGGCCAGTGGCAGCTGCAGGAGTAACATGAGTGCTGGCAGCCATGGGGTCCTCAGAGGGAACATTGGGGTCTGTCTTGGCTCCTTTTTTGCTGCTGTCTTGCATGTGGCTCTCACTGCTCTCCAACATGTGAGAAGTCAGTCTCCTGCTGCTTGCAGTTTTAAGCTCTGCAGGAAAAGGGGAACAGTGGAGATGCCAGGTGTGGCCAGTGTGGTCAGAAGTGCAGGTGAGAGAGGCCTCTGGAGCCCAATTATTTTGAATCAGCAGCAGTGGAGTATCCACACTAACACTATTTTGAAATAACTATTTCAAAATTAGTGTTATCCCCTGAGGAAAGCAAATGTAAGGATTTCAAAATATCCAGCCCATTATTTAGAAATAATGGGCTTGGTAGTGTGGATGCTCTGCTTATTAATGTGACCTAAGAGGGGTTATTTCAAAATAACTGCCTAGTGTAGACGAGGGTTTATTGCATAATGTGGCACATTCCAATTTAACTGCACAGTCCAGGTTTGGGATACTTTTTAGGAAGCAGGAAAAGAGAGTAGTGTATGTTCACCAAACACTGTAGTCATTAATATTGGAGTACTCTCTGATGGTTTACAATCATTTCTGTTTTGCTAGTGGTAGAAAATGTGGAAGATTAGAGTAAGCCTTATAGTTTGGTGTGGGAATGCAATCCCCATAAGAGAACAGTAAAAAGAGTTTGGGTTATCTGACAACAGAAAAAAAGAAGATTAAAAAAAAAGGTAACAGATGACAGAAAAGCCTTACCAATATGGAGTTTCTTGTATGAGAAGGAAATAAAAAGTCATTTTGTTCTGAAGAAAGAAAAATGTATTCTAGAGCAATTAGGCCCCGAGGCAGCAAATAACTGAAGCATGTTTCTAACTTTGACCATGGGATTAGAAACTGCTCATATTCTTAAAGTTGAGCACAAATGTAAATGTTTTGTGGGACTGAGGTCTGAGCCCATAAAAGAAAGTACAAAAATACGGAATTTAAGTCCAGTTGCCTGTGACAGAACAACTGAGTGAGACAATGTTGTTTATTGCTGGACCAAGGGGCCAAAACCTAACAGTCAATAGACTGGCAAGGGATTGATAGACACTCACCAGCTCTGAGAATTTGGCCCAAAATAAAGAAACAATTAGAGAATTAGAGATCTTTCTGATCTCTATAGCAGGAACTGAAAATAATTGTCTGTAAACGTGTTTTGACTTCAGCCTGGAAAGTTAAACTTTCTGAACAAGACAATTCATAGAAATTTGTATCTGGATATCATCCTGCCTCACAGTATAGAATGTACAACTTAGGGTATGTCTACTGGAGGGAATGATTCCGGACACACTGAGTGCAGGTGAAAACAAGCAGAGGATTTATTGGTTCACACAGCTGGTGGAGTACCCATCAGGGGGTTAGCCCGGTGAGCACTAACTTAACCAAAACATACATTAGATTATATAGGTAGCAGATGGACGGAGGGGAAGTGATTTGATAGGTCTCGCATGGATTGGAAGTGAGATATGCACATAAGCCAATGAGCTACGAAAGTTACACAGTATCTCTGCCCATTGCCAATTAAACACGTTATCACTAATACAGGTAGTTATTCCTAATAAGCTAAATGAGCCAACATAAATAAAGGCATGTTGATGGTCATTTTGTTGGCCCGAAATATAATGCGTCTCCTGTGGGGGTGGTATTGCCTTGGTGCAGTCTTTGGGATCGAAGCTTATTTTCTATGAACAAAGCAGACAATGAAAAACAATCCCGCGCAGTTGTTTGGTTGCTTGGTACCGGCCTTATCAAAGTGAGGCCCTTTTGGAATGTAGTTGCCAGGATGACGAGGGTCAAGTTAACTGCTGTCTGTGTGCTTTCCAGGCCTGGCTTAATGATTTAGGATTTGAGTTGTCAGTTCTCAGCAAGATACCATGGACTGCCTCAGTTTACCCTACATCTACACTACATGGCTCTGTCGATGGAGCCATGTAGATGAGGGTTGTAGACATAGCAAAATGAAGTGGCGATTTAAATAATCGCCGTTTCATTTACATCAAAATGGCTGCCACGCTGTGCCAATCAGCTGTTTGTCGGCACAGCACAGTAGTCTGGACACTCGGCGGTCGACATCAAAAGCCTTTGTCGACCACCCCAGTAAACCTCATCTAACGAGGCATAACAGGGCGGTCGACAAAGGGTTTTGATGTCGACCGCCAAGCGTCCAGACTACCACGCTGTACCGACAAACAGCAGATCGGCACAGTGTGGCAGCCATTTTGATGTAAATGAAGTGGCAATTATTTAAATCATCGCTTCATTTTGCTATGTCTACAACCCTCATCTACATGGCTCTGTAGACGGAGCCATGTAGTGTAGGCATACCCTTAGAGTAAAAAGAGGTCATACACCCTAAAAGAAATTCTTATGTCTAGCAATAACAAAGCTGGCCGGTAAGTGTGGGAGAAGAGTGGTAGTGAACAATTTAAATGATTTTTTAAAGTTGTTTTCTTTTAAAATATTCCAAAGATCTTTTGACTGCTGAAAACTGAAAACTTTTGAAAGAAAATAAAACAAAACACGAGAAACAAAAAAACACCTTTTGGTTGAAAAATGAAAATATCTGTTAGGAGTGTCCAAACAAAATATTTCATTTTAATTTGTGTTGGCTCATATTTAAATATTTTGATTCATCAAACCAAATCAAAATATTTAGATTTAATGTTGATAGATATTGATCTGTGTCCATGTAAGATACTCAGGTGCGTCGTGGGAGTTGTGGTTAAGGTGTCTCATGTCTCCCCCCTCTTCCTAACCTATTTTTGTGTTTCATGAGAATCACATGGCTGTCATGCTTCATGGGAGATGTAATCTAACTAGGGCACTTCACCCATCGAGGAGACTAGAGCATAAGGGATCCAAAGTATAACCCCATGAGACATTGTGGCAGCTTAGTAGGCCATGGTTTAATGTTGACCCGTATCAAAACAAAACATTTCAGTTTGAATCTGTTTGTCAGGAATCAGGGCCTACAGTAGAACCAATCTCCAGCCAAACTAATGAGTGCAACTGGCCTGTAGTAGGTTGCTTGGTTGGCTACATCACTTATTTGGCTGGAAGAGTCAGCAGAAAGAGGCACCTAACAGGGGAATTTTGGAGGGAATAGCACCAGCTCCAGATTCTGCTTGAAGGTAGGTGGCAGAACTTGGTGAGTTGTATATTTGGACTATTTATGGGTTAGTTGCTTGATTGTGTGTTCTCTGTGTATAAGCTGCAGAGCTGGGCTGAAGGTCCCTGAATAATCCCCTGGAACTTGGATCAGTGGCTTACTAAAGACTGCAAGGCTCTAGATCTTAGACCTTTGATCATTACAGCTATTTGTTTATTTATTCCATGGTAGTTAGATGCGGAGCTGAGCTAAGCAGGGACTACTTGAAAAGTCATTTGCTGGGTGAATTTAAGAGCTTCCAGCATAAAATTGATCTAGTGGATTTTACTGAAACCTGATGGGCTGTTTCACATGATTGTAACATTGAAATAATGGTCCCATCCTATTTAAGAAGGGTCAAGAGGGCAAAAGGGGTTGTGGAGTGGCACTCTATGTAAAAAATGGCATTAATTGTTTCCAAGTCACTAACACCTATGAAGACATTAGCTCAAATGCTTATAGGTTGAAGTCCAAGGAGATAAAGATTGAGGTGGAGTATTAGTTGTTGTCTGCTATAGACCACCAAGTCACACTAGAGAACAGGATGTCTTCTTCCTTATGTATCTATTTATAGGATGAACCAGAAAAGCTGGGGTGATCATGGAGGACTTCAGTTTGAGTGACATATGCTGAAAGTTTCATGCTCTGGGATAATACATCCATGGACTTTCTTAACAATGTAGGTGACAATTTCCTGACTAAAAATAAATTTGCATCAACATGTATTGTACCTCATCTTAACAGATAAAAGAGGGCTAACCAGATACAGACTTAAAAACTAATGGTAGCTTAGATACAAGTCAGCATGATGATTACATTTATAGTCTCTAAGGTCCCATAGGACTCCTCGTTGTTTTTACATTTATAATGTGCAAAATGAAGCAAAATGAAGTCCATATATATAGCATTTTAACAGGGTCAATTTCACAAAGTTGAAAACAATTATAAGCCAGACCAGCTGGGAGGATGAATTCAGTTAGAAAAAACTCTTCTCACCAGGCACTTGTCCAGAATAGCAGACAAATGCAGACTCTCTAACACAATACAATTTTGTCCTGAATTTGAAACATGGCAAACCCCATTAGCTTCAAACTTCCCTCTGAGCTGCAAAGTCTTATCAGGTGGTTGTGAGCCCCAGCTCCTTATTCCATCTACAGCTGTTTTTACTATAGAAAAGAGCTTCACCCAGATGCTTAACTTCTGTACCCAGAAAGTTAATGGAACAAATAATTAAAGAATCAATTTGCAAATATCTAGAAGATAAGGCGATAAGTAAGGGTACGTCTGCACTAGCCCCCTAGTTCGAACTAGGGAGGCTAATGAGGGCGACCAAAATTGCAAATGAAGCGCAGGATTTAAATATCCCGCGCTTCATTGGCATGTTCCTGGGCGGTCGCCATTTTAGAAACTGACTAGCCCGGAATATCTGCCCGCGTCTACACGCAGCAGTGAAACGGGAGTTCGAAGTAATCCCCTAACTCGAATTAGCTGTTACTCCTCATGGAATTAGATTTAACAGCTAATTTGAGTTAAGGGGTTTACTTTGAACTCCCGTTTCACTGCCGCGTGTAGACGCGGGCAGTTATTCCGGGCTAGTCAGTTTCTAAAATGGTGACCGCCCGGGAACATGCTAATGAAGCGCGGGATATTTAAATCCCGCGCTTCATTTGCAATTTTGGTCGCCCTCATTAGCCTCTCTAGTTTGAACTAGGGGGCTAGTGTAGACATATCCTAACAGTTCCTGTCATTGTGGGGACCTGCATGCCAAGCTTGGTAAGGACAACACAAACAATGCCAGAGCATAGGAAGACATGAGTGTGGCACCATTAATGAAAACAGAGAGGGCTTTGTGGATTTCTGAAGCATAAATAACCTAGTAATTGGTGGATCCCTATTTCAAAATCACGAAATTCACAAGCTGACACTGTGTTCTCTCACTGGCAGAGAAAAGAACCAGATTGACCATGTGATGGTCAATGGCTAATGGCAACACTCATTGACAGACTTGAAAGTAAGAAGGGGTGCAGATGGTGGCAGTGATCACCACCTTTGACAGGCTCCATCAAGCTAAAACAGAGACGTGTGGGTCCACCAAACAAGGGACGTGGACATTATAACATTGACAAGCTAACATCCCCTGAAATACAGAAAGCCTTCAGTATGCAGTGAAAGAACAGGTTTCAGGCACTTGCAGACCTTGCTGAAAAGGAGGGGACTACAGATGCAGTCCAGTTCTATTCAGTATTTTCATAAATGATATATATAGTGACATAAAGAGTACACTTACGTTTGCAGATTATACCAAACCAAGAGGGGTTGCAAGTGCGTTGGAAGCCAGGATTAGAATTCAAAATGATCTTGACAAACTATAGAAGTAGTCTGCAGTAAATAGGATGAAACTGAATCCGGACAAACACAAAGTACTCCACTGAGGAAGTAATAATCAATTGCACAATGCAAAATAAGAAATGACTGCTTAGAAAGGAGCATTTCAGACAAGGATTTGAAGGGTATAGAGTAAATCACAAATATGGGGAAACAGTGTAATACTGTTGCAAAAAACAAGTGATCATCACTCTGGGATGTATTAGCAGGAGTGTTGTCAGCAAGAAGCAAGAAACAAGAAGTATTTCTTCCACTCTATTCAGCACTGTTAAGACCTCAGCTGGATTACTGTGTCCAGTTCCGGACATAGCACTTTGGGAAATATTTGGAGATCAGAGAATGTCCAGAGGAGAGTAATTAAAAAAGACAAATGATATGATGGGTTGTATCAGAAGTCCCCTGGGGTTTGTCACCCAATGTGCTGATCAAGCTACTGATGCCCACCTTCCTGCTCTCTGGGGTTTCCCATCACCCTGTCCTGCTGGGCCAGAAGCTCTTGTTCCCACAGCCCAGGCACAGAATTGGGGTTACCACCCCTCTGACAAGCAACAGAGGCACCGAATCAGCTCAGCTGTAGTTCTCAGCTATAAGGCTGCTGATAGCACCCAGGGACACAGTCCCCAAAAGAGGACCAAAACCCCAAATATATCCATCTTACTCTGTAAAAGTTTTATACAGACAAAATTCATAAGTTCACATTCTGTGTCAATGAAACTTAGCTCCTTCTCACCTTTTCCAACACTAAGTTTAACCCGTTTCTAGGGCAGCCTTAACATATAGCTATTGTACGTCAAAGAGCTATTTTGACTGGCTTGCCTTCTGAGTCCTTTGATGCAACTTTCACTATAAGGAATTCACTCCCTGGGAAATACTAAAGAATTAGATCATGTAGGAATTTCACATAAAACCCATTCCCTGGTGTGATTTAAAAAATAGAAAATAATAGTTTTACATGGCCTTAACTTCCTTTGGAATATCCCTGTGAGGTCCAGGGCCATGATTTTTAAAGGAATTACATTATTTTAAATGATCAGTCAGTATGCTCATTGGACCATATGACTGATCCTTCACTAGACACAGATAAAGTGTGCATCCATGCATTAAGGATGGACCCTTATGACTACATGAGAACAGGTCCTTAAAGATCTTATAAATGCGAATGTTGTACCTGTATCAACCCTACCAAACTCACCTGTAATTTGAGAATATGTTTTCTTTCTGGTTGAGCCACACTTTAAGTCCAACCCTGCAAACACTCACACATGCTAACTTTATGCACTTTATACACTGAGCTCACAAAGATGTTAATATTTTGTAAGTGCATAAGTGTTTGTTCCTTGAAAAATAAAACAAGGCCACAAAGAAGTCAAATACAAATTAAAAATGAAGCAAAATGAAAAAGTAAATAAATCAAGAAAAAATAATTAGCTGACAGGGTTTTTTTTAAACTTTGGAACAAAATGTAATTAAGTCTCTGTGAACATATGGTATGCAAATATGAATGCAGTTTATTAGTATGTGTTCAGCAGATTATTCCAGAGGATCATCTACTGTGACAAAGCTCCTATGAAAACTCGGTGGGTCTTGCACTTCCTGAAGGGTTTTGCTTGACTCAGAGGCTCAGAGCAGCCCACAATGTTAGGCCCCAAGTCTAGGGCTTTAGTTTGCTGTTTGTTGAGCTCTTTTCATCATCAGCCAGCATATGGTAAAATGGAGTATAAACTCCACGGTCCTTTCCCCAAGTGGAAATGGGGAGGTAGGTGTTGGGGGAAACCCGGACCCACCCTCTTCTCTGGGTTCCAGCCCAGAGCCCTGTGATAGTAGCTCCTGTGTGAATCCCCATCACTCTACATATTTAAAAGCAAACTGAAAACTGTTATGTTAGGGCAAGGGAGGTTTAGTGATGACATATTTTTCCCATGGATTAATTCATTCATATTTTAGAGGAGCCACCAAAATATTGCCTATTTAAAAATGTTCACCAATTTTGATTTATATATATGTTGGAGAGGGGAGGCAAAATGGGGGAAAGATAAAAGCTCTTTTATGAATTTCTTTAAAGGTTTTTTGGTGCACAATTAGGGAATATGGGGGATTAGAGCAGTAAGGAGCTACTGAAGTAGTTGAGGAGTGGGAGGATAATTAAGGCTCTGCCTTTTTGCCAATCTTTGCTCTTCAGGTCTGTGATCTGCCTCAGCTGCTGAAGCCTCAGCACACCCCTTGGTGGTGACTCTTATTAGTGTAAGGGATCATCCAGTATTACGTCTACACTGCAGCACTATTTTGGGATACTGGAGGTATTTTGAAATAGCTATCCCTCGTCTTAACAGCGAGCATGTGATTTCAAAATATAATGGGCTTGCTATTCCAACGTCCCTGTAAACCTCATTCCACGAAAAGTAAGGGACGTTTCGGAATAGTGGGTTATTTCAAAATTTGGCACAGTGTAGGCAGTGCCAAATTATGAAATAAGCTATTTTTGAAATTAACTCAAAATAAGATACACAATTTGTGTAGCTCAAATTACGTAGCTTGTTTTGAGATAAGGATGCAGTGTAGACACACCCTTAGTTTCTGAAAACCTAATTTGATGTCTAAGGTGTTGATGAAGAACTAGGTTAAAAAAAAGTTGTTTTTAATATAATACCTCATCTGCAAAGGGACCTTTGTTCTGGAGGAGCTCAGAGGCATTAACATAGCAAAATCATAATGGGGGAAAGTTGGAAAGCTTACACTCCAGGGATGTACTTGGGAGGAAAGGAAGTGGCACTGTTTGTTGCAGATGTAAGTGGGGGAATGGCCCCACTATTGTGGGGAACTTTCCTGGCTTCTATACTACCCCGTGAAATGCACCAGCGAAAGGATCTGAGTCCTGCTCCTACTGCCATTACCTAAAGGCCTCTCTGACCCTGAGGGCTCCCCTTCCACTCTCCTGAGTAGCAGAGTCCTCAAAATCCCAGCAAGGCTGGGCCAAGGTTTTCTGGGGCTGAATTCCCGACCTTGTAGTCACTTAGGGCAGGAGCTAGGGTGTCCCCACTCTAGGGTGCTCTCTTCACACTGGATGCTTTCCTGACCCACTGATCATTACATACAGTTCAAAGCGAATACAATTTATTAAACAGCAACTGATTAAAAAAAAAAGAATAAGGAAAAAATGAGAGAGGTTAAAAGAGAACACATAGCCCCGCTCTGTGTCACGGGGACATCACAAACAGCAGTCTACTGAGTGTAAGGACAGTTCACAGTCTTTTCCTTATAAGTCCCAGGACTCTCTCTCAGGCCCTGGCTGTGCTGCAGGGGGGCTGCAGGTTGGACACACTTGCTCTGGAAGTGACCACATGACTTCAGGCTCTAGGTGGCAGGACCCTTCTCCCAGTTGGAGTTACAATCCCTCTCCAAGTCTGGACTGCAAGGCCTCTTGACTGGTGGTGTCTCCCTGCTCAGAGACTCTTCCCCCCTTTTGCTGGTCCCAGCTACTCACCACCCCCAGCTGCAGACTATGTTGCTTTGCCAGCCTCCAGCTCCTTGCGTTGCTTCGCTGACCCCTTTGGCTCTCCGGTCACTGCAGGTCTGCCTCTCAGCACAGCTTGCACTCCTTGCTGCTCTTCTTAGCTCTCTCTTCTTTTCTCTGAGAGGCCTAGAAAATCCCAGCTCACACGGAGGACAGAACATAGCCTCCTAATTTCCTCATTGGCCTGTCCAACCTGTCAGTCAAGCTGACCTGGAGTGCTGGCCTCTTCCCATTGTCCCTGGGGACTGTCAGTCTCAGGGCCCTGATTTCCCATGGACCCTTCCCCTTTTGATACTGGGAGCTGGCCAACCAAAAACCCCCACTGAGTTTAGTAAGTCCCCTTACACAGAGGTGGGAGAAGAGGGGTCAGGGATGTCTCTCAGTTTTGAATTTCTTGGTTTTCAGAGATTTAAGTTTTGCCACTGCCCACACTCTGGAAGGACACCAGGTAGAAGAATACCACATACATTCCACATTGATGTCATTTAAAATAATAACATAGTAATTCTGTTAACATTTAAAAAATGAATATGTATTCTATCATAAAACCTTCCTCCCCACATTTCCTAGAAAAGGATGGGGGTTATGTCCACCATGTTTGTGTGTACAAGGGATCCTTGGCATGCGCTGCATCTTACCAATCTTAGGCAGAAGGGTGGGTGAGGACATGCTCAGCTGTGCATTGTCAATTCCTGTGTCTTTTTGACATTCCCCTGGGAAGGCAATACTGCCTAAGGCTGTGTTTCACTTTGCCAATTAGCCACCTCCATGGTGAGAAACTTCCTCATTATGGTAAGGTTTTGGGACCTTCAAATCCAGGGAAATTTTTAGTAGGTGAATTTCATAAAAGCCAGGCTGCCAGAGACTGGGGCCAGAGACAGGGGGAGCTCAGAGACAGTCAGCAGCAAAGGATTCTGTATGACTGGCCCTGGCTACTCATTGATTCCCCTGGGGCTGCATAGATCGTGGGGAATTTGGGAGGGTCTGGCTGTGTGTCGGACAGACAGAGAATCATAGAAATGTAGGACTGGAAGGGACCTGGAAAAGTCATCAAGTCCAGCCTCCTGTGCTAAGGCAGAACTAAGTAAACCTAGACCATCCCAGACAAGTGCTTGTCTAACGTGTTCTTAAAAGCTTCCAGTAATGGGGATTGCATAACTTCCCTTGGAAGCCCAATCCAGTATTTGATTAACCTTATCATTAGAAAACTGTTCCTAATATTTAACCTAAATCTCTCTTACGGCATATTAAGCCCGTTGCTTCTTTTACTAACACCAAGGGATATGTAGAACAATTAATCATCCTCTTTATAACAGACCTTCACCTATTTGAAAATTATTATCATCTGTTTTGACCTTCCTTCATAGGTTTGGCTACCTTTTGTCATTTTCTGTTGCCCTCCTCTGGACATAGTACTCCAGCTGAGACCTCACCAATGCCAAATAGAGACACCAAGAAGATTTTACCCTCCTCCACCATGAAACAATTTTTGAGGTGTGTGAAAATCTCACAGAGTTTCCCTGCCTTTGAAATCCCCTCTTGTGGATTTTAATCCTAGAGAGAGTTACTTTAGGGTCACTATGTACTATCTATTGGTGCATAATTTTCCTTAGATAATGTGAGAATGAGACATGGTATTAACTGGATGTGGCCAACACAAAATGATTTCCAGTGAGAAATTATTCCATAACGCATTGGCACCAATAGAAACTTCTAGTTTCCATTAAAAAAGGCACCATTAGAATGTTGGAGAGTCCACCACTTGGTTTGGTAGTTTGTTTTAATCACCCTCACTGTTAGAAATTTGGTATTTCTAATTTGAATTTGTTGTCTTGAAGTTATTTTTTATGACTTATTCTGCTAGATTAAAGTGTCCTTTAATAATAGAAGAACAGCGATACTGAGAATAGTTTATCTAACACATAATCCTGTCTTCTGACAATGGCCAATGCCATGTGCTCCAGAGGGAAAGCCAGAATAGGCAGTCAAAGAGTGATTCATTCCCAGCTCCTGGCTAACAGAGGCAAAGGACACTGAAAACATGGCCTTGCATAACCATTGATGGACCAATCCTTCATAAATGTATTTAGTTTGCTTTTAAACACTGTTATAGTTTTGGCCTTCACACTATCCTGTGGCAAATACTTCCACAGGTTGACAGTAAAAAAAAACTTTCTTTTATTTGTTTTAAACATTCTGCCTATTGATTTCATCTGATTACCCATAGTTCTTGTGTTATGTGATGGGTTAAATAACATTTCCTTATTCACTTTCTCCACCCTAGTCACTATTTTATAGACTTTTATCATATCCCCAGTTAGACATCCTTTTTCCAGGCAGCAAAGTTCCAGTCTTTTTAATCTTTCATCACACAGAAGCTGTTCCATATCCCTAATTATTCTTGTTTCCTTCTCTGTTTTTTTTTTCCAATTCCAATATATCTTTTTAGAGATGTGCTGACCACATCTGCATATAGTATTTAAGAAGTGGGCAAACCATAGATTTGTATAAAGTCATTATGATATTTTCTATCTTATTATCTATTCCTTTCTCAGTGATTCCTAACACTCTGTTTGCTTGCTTTTTTTTTTAACTTCTGCTGCACATTGAGTGGCTATTTTCAGAGAACTATCCACAATGATCCAAGATCCCTTTCCTGAATGATAGCAGCTAATTGAGACCCCATCAGTTTGTATGTATAGCTGGGATTATGTTCTCCAATGTTCATTATTGTGCATTTATCAACATTGAATTTCATATGCCATTTTGTTGCTAGTCACCCACTTTTGTGAGATCACTTTATAACTCTTCGGTCTGCTTTGGACTTAACTATCTTAAATAATTTTCTATTGTGTACATATTTCAGCAGCTCAACTGTTTCCACCTTTTCCAGCTCATTTATTAAAATGTTGAGCAGCACTGGCCCCAGTACAAACATCTGGAGGTGTCAAGGCTGTTCCCCACTCTGTCAAGAGACTTTAAAAATACCTTGCTTCTATAGGCTTCTGCTTAAAAAACTCTCCAAGATCACAGATTCCTTGGCTTTGGGAAGTAGCTGCCATTACCCAAATAAAAAAAAAAAAAACTCTTTCATCTTGAACCCAGGAAGAAAGCACACTTGGTATCTTCTTCCAGAGAGGTACCCCAAGCTCTTTTACCACAAGAGAGCTTGGGGAAAAAAAGAAAACAAACAGCAATATCTGATAACTGGCTTCTCAGTCTTAGGCATGCACACACAGACATCCTATTACCCCCCAGAACACAAGAATCAAATCATCAACTTAAAAAGGTAATTTTATTAACCAAACAAAAAATATACTTGCAAAATCATGCTAGGTTGCTAGGTGTTATAAAGCAACTAAGAAAAGAACAGATTTAAACACAGAGAATTGTATCCCTGGGATTCAGCTTAATTACAACGTATGGGAGGGATACATGGACTTAGTACAGAGAAGTTTAACCAAACAAGAAAAGAAAGAAAATAACCTGATAGTGTCTAACTAAAAACATTCCCTATCTACTCACATATCTGTACTTCAAGGTCCAGTCCATTTCTATGCCTGTTTTTCTTTGTAGGCATGGTAGTCCTGCCTGGTTCAATTCATCTTGTTCCCCCAGCTCCTGGTTTAAAATTCACACAAACAAAAATAGCAGGCAGATACCCTTTTCAATTCAAATCTCAATATTTTCTTCCCATTGGTTCTCCTGTCTCCTTGCCAACACTTTCTAGCAACCTGAGCCAACCCCGTTAGTTACTGAGTGCTGGGATGTTTAGAAAAAGATAGCACTCCTCCCGTCCATCAGTGGGGGACATCTGTATTTACCTCTCTCCATTCTGAAAACTGCCCATTTATTCTTATCCTTTGTTTTGTATCTTTCTAAGTTATCAGTTCATGAGAAGACCTTCCCTCTTGTCCCATGAGAGCTTACTGTGCTTAAGAGCCTTTGGTGAGGGACCTTGTACAAGGCTTTCTGAATATCTAAGTGCTTTATATCCACTAGATCACCCTTGTCCACATGTTTGTTGACCCCCTCAAAGAATTCTAATATAACGGTGAGGTGTGATATTCCCATTAGTACCTGGTACAGGGCTGTGAGCACTTTGTGTATGAACATATTTCTTCAGGAAGAATTTAATAATATAAGAGAAGCCTTGCAAATGTTGTAATATCCATACAGGTGCTATGCCCAATTTTTCAATGTGTACACTCAAATATCCCAAACATAATAAATACCTAGTGAATTCCAGTGGAACAGGGGTAGGATAAAAAGTTAAAATTGTGAATGAACAAGTTAAAATTATTTAGATAAGTATATCTTAAAGCAGGGCAGACTGGCAATCAAAATAGGTCCGGGAAATGGGTTGAGAACGGCCCAATTTTTCACAAAGAATTTTTTTAAAATTTACTCTTGGACCCCCATTAGCCATACCCCTGACCTCTGTTAACCATGCCCCTGACTCCCATTAGCCAGGCCTCTGGAGGTAACACTCTTGGGGCAAGATGGACACATGACCAGAAGTAAAAGGTGTCATGTGACCGCTCTCTAAGGACTTTTCCCACCATCCTCCTACCAATAGGGATTAGTTTGGCCCCCACCAAACCCCCCTCATGCAAGTATCCTGTAATTGCATTAACCTAATGTGTGTGACTTTAACTCGGGGGCGGAGAGGCTGGGGGAAGTGTTCCCTCTAAGAGTTTCCTCCCGTGAGCAGAATGAATTTTGTGTTGTGCACCAGTACTGAGTTCATGTGGCTTGTTTGGATGTGCCACTGTGGCACAATATCTTATAAACCTCTCCCTTTTCCCTCTGCTGCCATGTCTCCTCCCCTTACTCCATCAGCTCCCCTGGTGCCTGCTGACGCCCAACCCCTCACCCTCCTCTGCTGTCCTGACTCCTGCCCTTCTCACTGCCCTCAGCCCTCAGCTCTTTTCTCCCCCCGTGCCCACTTCTCCAGTAGCCCCACTCTGATCATGTGAGCTACTCCTCCTCATCCCCTCTCCTAACACCTCCCTCTACACACCTGCCCTGCCTCTCTCCTCTGGTGCTGGTCCCTCCCCTGTAGGTGTTTGCCCTTCTGCTTCACCCCCAGAATCCCCTGGCACTTGCACCTTCTCTTACCCCTGCGCCCTCCTGGTGCCCCCCCCTTCCCTCACTGCCCCTGCCCCCTTTGCCCTCTTTTTCCCTGATGCCCACCCCCTCACCACCCTCTGCCCCCATTCCCCTCATGCCCCTATGCCCTCACACATGACTTGCTCCATCCCTGCCTTCCTCATGCCCACCCCTTCTTTCAAGCCTTCTCCCAGCACCTCCCCTTCCCCCCTCTAGCTCCCAATGCCCTTACCCTCTCCTCTCCCAGCATAATCCCATCCCCCCGCCCACTGACACCTCCCCTCCTGCCCTTTTCCTCATTGTCTCCACTTGGACCCCTGGCATTTGTCTCCCCTCCACCCTGTCCCTTGGTGCCTTCCCCTTTCTTCTCCTGACCTGCCCCTCCTCCCCTCAACACAAGCCCCTTCCTCTCCCACCCCTTTCTCCTATTTTCCCCCTTCCCCTCCCCTACCTTCTGCCTTCCAGTTTGCAGCACTGGAGTCTGTGATTGGGCCCAGAAGTCCCTGCAGCCCTGGCCCCAGCTGCTTCCAGGGCTCCAGACCACTTGCCGGTCCTGGAGCTGGGTCACGCGATGCAACTCTGGTCCGGGCAGTTTTAAAGTCCTGGACCATGATGTCACGCCATGCCCGGGCATCTCCCCTCTCAGCTGTTGTGCGGCATTTGAGCACGCGGTGCATGGGCTCCCTTGGCCCCACTGTGCCCCGTACATGGCCAGTGCTGGGGAATTCAAAGTGCGGGGCTAAGGCACCCCGTCACAATCCCCTTCCTCCTCCAGCAGCTGCCAGCCAGCCCTTCGGAGGATGGCCCACCGGGAAATTCCCGGTATCCCGCTGGGCCAGTCCGCCCCTGTCTTAAAGTCACCAGGGCATGATGAAATGCATCCTGGAATATTCAAGGAGCTGGCTAAGGAGGTATCTGAGCTTTTAGCTATTATTTTTGAAAGTCATGGAATACAGGAGTGATTCCAGAATATTAGAAAAGGGTAAATATCGTGCCAGTATATAAAACAGGAAATAAGGACAACCCAGTGAATTACAGACTAGTCAGCTTCACTTCAGTACCAGGAGCAAATTATTAAGGAATCAAGTTGAAAACTTCTAGAAGATTATAAGATGAGAAGTAACAGACAGCATGCATTTGTCAAGAACAAATCAAATCAAACCAACCAAATATCTTTCTTTGATAGGATAATAAGCCTTGTGGATAATGGAGAAGTGGTAGATGTGGTATATCTATACTTCAGTAAGGCTTTAGATATAGTCTCGCATGACATTTGCATGAACAAACTAGGGAACTACAACCTAGATGGAGCTATTATTAGATGGTTACATAGCTGTTTGGATAATTGTCCCAAAGAGTAGTAATCAATGTTTCACACTCATGGTGGAAGGGCACAACAAGTAGAGTTCCACATGTATCACTTCTGAGATTGGTTCTGTTCAATATCCTCATCAATTATTTAGATAATGGCATAGAGAATATGATTATAAAGTTTGTGTATGATATCAAGATGAGAGGAGTTGCAAGTGATTTAGAGGTTAGGATTATAATTCCAAATGTCTGGACAAACTGGAGAAATGGTCTGAGGTAAATAGAATGAAATTCAATAAGGACAAACTCAAAGTACTCCACTTAGGAAGGAACAATCAGCTGAACATATACCGAATGGGAAATGACTGCCTAGAAGGGAGTACTGCAGAAAGGAATCTAGTGGTCTACTAATTACATATGAGTCAATAGTGTCACACTGTTGCCAAAAAAGCTAACATCATTCTCAGATGTTCTTCTGCTGTATTCCACGCTGATTAGGTCTCTTCTGGAGAATTGTGCCCAGTTCTGGGTGCCACATTTCAGGAAGGATGTGGGCAAACTGGAAAAAGTGCAGAGAGCAACAAAAGTGATGGAAGGTCTAGAAAAGCTGCCCTATCAGGAAAGACTGAAAGTATTGGGTTTGTTTAGTCTGTAAACAAGACGATTGAGAGAGGACATAATAACAGCTTTCAAGTACTCAAAAGGTGGTTGCAAGAAGGAGGAAGAAAAATATTCTCATTAACCCCCAACGATAGGACAAGAAGCAATGGGCTTAAATTGCAGCAAGGGAAATTTAGGTTAGACGTTAGGAAAAACTTCCTGACTGCCACTGGAATAAATTGCCTAAAGAGGCTGTGGAATATCCATCATTGGAGATTTTTAAGGGCAAGTTAGACAAACACCTGTCAAGGTTGGCCTAGATAGTGTTTGTTCCTGCCATGAGTACAGGGGACTGGACTTGATCACCTCTTGAGGTTCTTTCCATGTATGAATTACATGTGCAGGTATACCTTCATATGGAAAAGAAAGAAATTCCATAAATGATTGATATGGATACTATAACTTCCCCCTTTGTAATTTAAAATGACCATTACATAATGATAAAAACGACGTTTAATGTGTTGGCTTTATGCGTTTTCATATTGGTTGCATTATGCTTCCTTTTGTTGTCTGGCCAACAGAGAGAGGGATGATAAACCTGTTCTAATAACAACTAAAATAATTTTTAGTTTGCTAAAGTCTTTTCAGAATTCAAGTACCAGGATTCTAGTGTCAGCTCCCTGTTCGTATGTGTGTAAGAGAGATTTATCTAGTAATTATATCTCTTGTCTGCTGCATGTGGATTCGTTACAGAAGTCTTATTACCAGCCTACTGTGCTTGTACATAAAGGTCACTTGTAATAGGTAGATGCTTCCTTCATGATAACAGATTCTGTAACAACAGAATAATGAAAACTAAGTACAGCACCAGAGAAAGAATTCTTTGCATTATACAAATGGTGAGTACAAATGTGTTCACTAGTCATTCCCACCTCTACTCTGCAAACCTCTTGATATTTTAGAAAAAATAATTTAACTTGCTTTTGTCATTAACAGTTCTAGAAAGGACTCTATGGACAATATGACTGTTTATCTTGCTCATACAGTTTAAATGAAACTTTTTATATTACTCTCCCAAGGGACTGTCCCACAAAATAGAAAAATGCACAGAAACTAGAAACATTTTTCACAGTTGGTATAGTCCACAGCTTCTGCTTTATGTATAATGAGATGATTTACCTGGCATTGCTTTGGTCCTTAATTGAAAAAAAAATGTTTTTCTTCATTTAAATAATTGCTCTGGGGTAGTGCTGGGGATGAGAATTCAGTATGCAGGCTGCCCTCAGGAGAGAGGACAAAACACCACACCAGTCTGGGGCCAGGTGAAAAGTGCTTGTCCATGGTTGTTGCATCTGCATCAAGGATGGAACTAATGGGGTTTAAGGGAAGGGGAAACCAGGGCCAGTCCACAACATTTTGGCACCTGAGTCGGGGAGCTCAAATGACGCCCCCATGCGCCCTCGCTTGGGGCAAAACTTTGAAAGGTCTCAGTTCTGCCTTCTTCCTGTTCTACTCCTCTCATGGTACTCCACCATCTCTGTGCATCTAGAGCAGAGAGAATACATAGGCACCAGCAGCAGACAGAATTTTCTACACTCTGGGTCCTAGTGGTGCTCCCTTCCCCCCGCCCCCCCCCCACAGTCTGGCACATGAGGTGGCCACCTCAGTTTGCCTCATGGTAAGGCCAGCCCTGGGGGAAATCAGCTGTACGCAACGTGTAACACAGCACAGCAGACAGGGCTAGGGATCAGGCAGGGCTGTTCATGCCCCTTATTCCTCCCGGCCTTTGGGTGAACCAGGAGAGGGCCTGGAAAGGGTATAATGCCCCTCCACTCTTAGGAGGTGGTGCAGCAGGGCAGGTGGGCCTGTGTGATTCTGTTCTGCTGCATACACTCCTTCAAGAACAAACATCTTGTCCCTGATTCTCCAGGTGTAATGGTGGTGTTGCCTCCCCAAACACTGCCTACAGCTGAGCTTTTTATAGCCCTGCCAGGCCAGAGCTGACTCTGCTCTGTGTGTGTGGGAGGAGAGAATCTGTGAATCTGCTTCCTTAACTGTGTGTTCTGTGGAGTCCATGGCAATGGCTCAGATTCAGCACAAGAAGTCAGAATTGGAGTATTGGGGGGGGCACAAATGGTGATGGGGGTATTTATAAGGCTAGTAGTGGGGCAGTGGGTGCATGGGTGGGGCCAGAGGGGGCAGTGAGGTTGGCAGGGGTGCTGGAAAGTTCAGTGAAATAAGTGTTAGAGGGAGGTGTAATAGAGTTTATAGACCACATACTGAGCATAGACAGAAGGGGCAGGAGAGCCTCTTCTCTTTGCAGGCAAGTAGTTTTAGCATTCCCATTTACAGCTGCCAGAGCTACTAACCATGGAGCTCACAGCTGCCACCAATAGAGGAAACAAGGCTACAGTAAAGGAGAGAATGTGGAGAAGGAGGAAGAGGAGGCCTGGGAAAGCAAAGTGGTAGTGTCTGTACATAGGTTTGCCTTCTCAGACATGGTAAGAGACCGAGACAAGTGAAAGTCAAAGATTTGCCCTACCCAGGAGCAAATTAAGGGGGTCTAGGCAAGGGCAACAGAGATTCTCCAAAGGACCACACCAGGAGCCTGTGACAGGAGGGCAGTGATTGGAGGGCTATTGGCAGGGGTAAACAGATGCCTTCCATTGTTTTTTCTGCCATGATTCATGAGATCGGATATTTTATGATTAAATATTTAGGGCATAAGCCTAGAAACACATGGTCTTGGGCACAGAGACACTCCATGGCAGTCAAACTCTCTGGAATTATCATCCAGTATGGAGACATGATCTTCCATTTCTATTAAGCTCTTGTTAAATGTGATATCTTACCACTTTTTTCCAAGTATGTTGCGTATTTTGCAGTCCACTTGAGTAAATATTGAGTAGTGATGTTAGCAGTAATTTCTTTAATGAATGTTCAACTTGTTTGGAAAGGTTCATTTTCTCTGACCGATGTGTTCTGTCATAGCTTCCTTTCTCTTTGTTCAATCATTCTGAGATGTTTTTCTATTAAGATGTACCAACCCTAGCCCAAAACTAGGGCAAAGACATGCTGTTCTTCCTGGTAAATCCATACATAGATTTATTTAAAAATTAATAAGAAAAGACTAAAAAGTGTTGTTCATGAAGGAAAGAGCAGTAGGTTTTCTGAGAAGCGGTATATTCTGTCATGCATACCAAATGAACCCCCATGTAATAGGAGACACTCATGTCCAGGGATACTGATCCCTGTTTTGTGACAAGAGTACAAAACTGTTGTAACCCTGACCCATGCAGATGAGTATGAACAGGAAATTAAAGTTAGGCTCTGTTATCTGGACTCCAGTGTGTCATACATTTATAACTAAAGGGTTAGAAGTAAATTAAGTTTTCCACAAAAAATGAAGGAAATGCAAGAACTTACCCTTGAAGCGAGGCCAGCAAAGAATTGGAGGAGATAGTTGAAGCACTTTTGAATTCTTCTGGGAACAGGTGGCATTGAAGAGAAAACAGAGAAGGTAAAATCCTTTACACTGCTTCGTGTGTCAGGCCTGTAGGCCCTAACATTCTATGATACGTTCGAGGACATGCAGGAAGGGGATTGCAAATTGCAATATAAAGACACTCAAAAATGTCAAGAATAGTGGGATCCATATAATGTGGGGAAAGAATTGGGTAACTGGACATTTTGATACATAATAAAACTAAGTCATATGGATTTGAGTAGTTAGGGTGTGTCTAGACTACACCTCTCTCGACAGAGAGATGTAGATTAGGCATGTCAAAATTGCTAATGAAGCCAGGATTAAAATATCCCGCACCTCATTAGCATAAACATGACTGCCGCTTTTTTTCGAAATGGAGTTTTTTTGAAAAAAACCTTCAGTTTAGATGTGGATCTGTCGAAAATAAACCCTTTTTTGATAGCTCCTGTATTCCTCAAAAAATGAGGTTTACAGGAACTGTTGAAAAAGGGTTTATTTTTGACAGATCCGTGTCTAGACTGCCAATTTTTTTCAAAAAAACTCCCTTTTGAAAAAAAGTGGTGGCCATGTTTATGCTAATGAGGCACCGGATATTTTAATCCTGGCTTCATTAGCAATTTCAATGTACTTGATTTGCATGCCTCTGTCGACAGAGGGATGCAGTCTAGACGTAGCCCTAGAGACTACATTATTTGTGGTATAACTGATAACCAGATCAACACAAAATTATTACAAATAATGAACATGACTTAGGAAAGAACATTATTACTAGTAAAATTATGCTTCCTTAATGAGATCCTTAGCCAGCAGTAAAATAATAAAATAGCATCTAATTAACAATATGCACCAAAGAATAAAGAAAGAATGTAATGATAAACATACAAGGAGACTAGATTTCTATGCAGTGGCATTTCACACGACTGTGTCTCTGTCAGAACAAACTGTAAAGAAATAAAAATACAAAATATGCTGCTAAACTTTAAAATGAAGGACACAGTTCTAATGATGTAGATAGAATCACTGTTCCTGGTTGAATGTAATCATAAAATTACTAAGCATAATTCTATAACAGACTAATGTATGACCGGGGAAGTAAGTGAACAAAATGTGAATTTCAGATAAAGGAGCTAAGTGCTGTATAATCACAGCAAACACAATTATTGGGGGCTACTCAATAATAAAATTAGTGGCCACAAAATCAGTCTCATAGCAAAACTACATGCATTTCTACATGTAAGCACAGATACCATTCAACAGAGCTTGAAATGGTTAGGAAATTTTATGTGTTTGTGTTGAAGAACAGTCTACAAATGTAGATGATCAAGTGGGTTTTTAATATGATCTGCTGAAGATGATGCAAAAGATAATTTAAACAATTTGATGGGGATGTTTAATGGATGTGTACATATAAAGTATGCAGTATATACTTTATTGTAAATCTCAGTGTATGACTAGATACATACACACTGAACAAATTCTTAGTGACTCTGAAAGATGAAGTGAAAACCAATCATAATCCAGTGTTAAAAGTAGCTGTTATTAAGCAAATTCAGACACCAGCTGGCTAGTTAACATTATGTTCATGGCAAGTTATGGTTGTGTACCAAAGATTCTAATAAGGCCACAGAACATGAGCCCCGTGGTAGGAAAACAACTTAAGTTATGCCTGGACTTCAAACTATATGAATATTTTGCTTTTTGAAATATATTAAGAAGTTTAAGAACAGATTCCAACATGTCCTATTTGGTCAGCTATAAATGCTGCTATTACAGACAAGGCTTCCAAGTCTAAAATCGGCAGTAGTACAGGTAGCAACATACAATTGTTTTACTTAAACCACGAGATTCCTGATTGTCCTAGGTCTTAGATTGATACAAATGTATTTGAATTAAAAGGGAAAGATTGTCTTTTATTAGTGGAATACACATTTAAAAATAGAGCAGTTGCACAATGCATGAAATAATAATAGAATAACACGGTGTGTATCAGTTTGTTTCCTCATCACAGGCTTCCAAAGACTAATAATTTACTTATTAGTCATCTGAAGAAGTGAGCTGTGCTCATGAAAGCTCATGATACCATTACATGTTTTGTTAGTCTTTAAAGTGCTACCATACTACTTCTTGTTTTTTAAGTTTATTCTGTACAGACTAACTTGGCTACCCCTCTGAAGCTAATAATTTACTGTTACCTCATCTATCCTTTCCAGTCCCTATTGCCTCATGTGTGTGTGTCTTACACACATGGCCTTTGCATCCATGTCTGTCTTTTTTAAAGTTTTATTTGATATACTGCATAGCACAATGTAGCCCTAATACTTGATTGCTATCCCTAGCATTACTATGATAATAGTAATAATAATGAGATAATATAATGCTAAGGCCCATACAAAATAGTTATAAATTAAAACATTTTCACCAGAAGGAATATATAAGCCCTTCAGCAACTCTGAGAACACTAAACTCATTTGGAAAATTGCTCCACGAAAAACAAAATTGTTCAGATGTTGGCTACACTTCTTTTGGGAGAGGAAGAGTGTGGAAGTATATAATGGGGGGAGGGGACCAAAAGAGAGAAGGAATGAAATGAAGGGAAATGTTATTTTTCAAAGAAGAAAAAGAAGATCAAGGAAAATAGGGGAAAAGAACAAAAGTGATAAAGAGACAGGAGGAAACAAAGAACATTGGCAAACATACAAATAAGAACATAAAAATGGCTATAATGGGTCAGTCCAAAGTCCATATAGCCCAGTATCCTGTCTTCTGACAGTAGCCAATGTCAAATGTGTCAGACGGAATGAACAGAACAGGCAATCATCAATCATCAGAACCATTGTCAGCTTCTGGAAAACCAGAGGCTAGGGACACCACCCCATCCATTCTGGCTAATAGCCATTGATGGACCTATCCTCTATTAACTTTGGGTACGGCTACACTAGCTCGTTAGTTCGAGATAGGTAGGGTAGTGAGGGCAAGCGGAGTTGCAAATGAAGCCCGGGATTTAAATATCCCTGGCTTCATTTGCATGTTCCCGGGTGCCGCCATTTTTAAATCCCCCTTACTCCGAACTCCGTGCCCACAGCTACACGTGGCACAGACTAGGTAGTTCGAATTAAAGATCCTAATTCCACAAGGATCTTTAATTCGAACTACCTAGTCCATGCCGCGTGTAGCCGCGGGCACGGAGTTCAGACTAAGGGGGATTTAAAAATGGCGGCTCCCGGGAACATGCAAATGAAGCCCGGGATATTTAAATCCCGGGCTTCATTTGCAACTCCGCTTGCCCTCATTACTCTACCTAGCTCGAACTAACAAGCTAGTGTAGCCGTACCCTTTTTTTTTGAACCCCATTATAATCTTGACCTTCACAAAATTCTCTGACAAGTAGCTCCATAGGTTGACTGCATTGTGTGGAGTGGTGAAGAGAGGACAGGCAAATAGAGGGCATTTGCCTGGGAACCATCTAAGAGGAACTATCTTGAGTGCTGCATAGGGGGGTTCTCTTGTGAGCTGGTGGGGTGAATCTCCAAGAGTGTGTTTGCTGTGATCATTTGTTTCATCGCAGCTAACTGAATTGACAGTTTGGCTGTTTGTGTATGTATGAAAAGTGTGACAGACTGACCATGTAGTTGTTTGTGTGAGAAGTGTGAATTGGAAGTGCTTTGTTCCAGTTAGGTCTTGAGCAGTTGATTGGAGGAAGGCTTTGAGCCAGGCTACCTGCTTTGAGCCAGCAGCCTTATAAAAAAGCAGCCTGCTCAGAACTGAGTGAGTGCAAACAGGGCAGGCAAACAGAGTTTGCCCAGAGGAAATTCCCACAGAGTTTTTTGCTTTTCAGGTTTCTGTGAGCAATAAATACAAAATCTGAAAAGGCTCTTAGAAAGAAGACAATGTGGATAAGTGAGTGTTAGCTGTTGTGACCTGCACAGGATATGCCACATTTGTCTTTTTCCCAGAAGATAGAAGCAACTTTGTATAAAATGCAAGCTGGTCTCCATATTGGAAGAGAAGGTTAAAAGACTAGAGGCCCAAGTGTCAAGCCTGCATTGCCTCAGAGAAAAAAAGACTTTCTGGATAGAAATCAATATTTGGTTTTGCAGGCACAGCATGCTAAAGAATCAGAGAGAGCAGTGCAGAATGGGGAAGAAAATGTGCAGCACCATTTTCAGGCTCTCGGCACAGGCACTACAGTGAAGAATGGTTTGGAGGAGTTATTGGAGGGAAGGGATCAGAAAGGCCCCATTGAATGGAAGGCATGGGATGTATTGTCCTAGGGGTTCCATGACCACCACTCCCAAGAGGCAGAGATGGGTGGAGGAGTTCAGGGACTCCCTCCAAAGGTGAACAGAGTCATCCATTTGCCATCCAGACCGGGTAACTCAAAAAGTGTGCTACTTACCCAGAGCTAGAATTCAGGATATGATAGAGTATCTACCGAGACTATTACTGCTTCCTATTTCTCCATATGGGCACCAGTGATACTAAGAATGACATTGAGCAGGTCACTGCAGACTATGTGGGTCTGGGAAGAAGGATAAAGGAATTTGAGTTCCAAGTCATGTTCTTATACATCCTCCCTGTTGAAGGAAAAGGCCCAGGTGGGATCGAATCATGGAGGTAAATGCATAGTTGTGCAGGTGATGTTGGAGAGAGGGCTTTGGATTCTTTGACCATGGGATGATGTGCTAGGAAGAAGGATTGTTAGGAAGAGATGGAATTCAATGAATGGAGAGAGAGAAGAGCATGTTCACAGGCAGGCTTGCTAACCTAATGAGAGCTTTAAAGTAGTTTCAATGGGGAAGTAGTCCTTATGTTCACCTGGGAATGGTGACCTAAGTCCTGGGGTAAGTGGAGAAGCATGATACTGAGAGGAAACACAAGGAGCGCAGTGCAACAGGAGAAGCCTCCTGATTCATGCTGAGAAATAGAACAATCAATTAGTTATCTTACATGCCTATACACACAAGAAGCCTGAGAAGCAAACCGGAAGAATTCCAAGTCCTGGCAATCACTAAGATGTGGCTGGAATAACAGATGTGGTGGGGTACCTCACATGACTGGAGCACTGTCATGGATGGGTATAAACTGTTTCGGAAAGATAGGCAGGGATGAAAAGGTGGAGGAGCTGTGCTGTATGTAAGAGAGCACAATGATTGCTCAGAGCTCTAGTATGGAGCTGAAGAAAAGCCTGTTGAGCCTTTGGATTAAAATTAGAGGTGAGAGCAACAAGGGAGATACTGTGGTGGGCATCTGTGATTCATCACTAGACAAGGAGGATGAAGTAGTCAAGGCTTTGCTGCTCACAAACAGGGAAGAATTGTTAGGGGAAGTAGAAGTAGGTGCGTCCTGGTCAGCAGTGACCATGAGATGATTGAGTTCTGATTCTGACCAAAAGAAGATAGGAAAGCAGCAGAATACAGACCCTGGATATGAAAAACAACAACAGACTTTTATTTCCTGAGGGAACTGATGGGCAGGATCACCTGGAAGTCTAATATGAGGGGGAAAGGAGTCCAGGAAAGCTGGCTGAATTTAGAAAAAAAAAAAAAAAGCATTATTGAGGGCACAGGAACAAACCATCTCAATGTGCAGAAAGAATAACAAATAAGTCTCTCAGGGCACGTCTACACAGCAGGGCTAATGCCAAAATAAGCTACGCAACTTGAGCTTCGTCAATTGCGTAGCTTAAGTCGAAATAGCTTAACTCGGCTTTTGGCACTGTTACACAACAGGAAGTCAAAGGAAGAACAGTCTTCCTTCGACTTCCCTTAGTCCTCATGAGATGAGGGCTACAGGAGTCAGAGTAAGAAGTCCTCCAGCTTGACATTATTTTGAAATAATGGATTGCAGTGGAGACACGCCCTTTGTTATTTTGGAATAATGTCAGTTACTCTGAAATAATGCTGTTGTGTAGATGTGCCCTCGAGGGCATGCACTATTTTTGAAGCATATACTTTTTGCTCAGTCTCATACCTCTATGATGTTTTATACTTAATCATGTAACAAACAGGAGCATACAGATAATATAAAATACCGAATGTATTTCCTTGTCTCAGTTTCCTCACTGCTTCAAGCATTTTTTGGCTTGTCCTTGGGGCTATCTGGGTTTAGGAAAGTGGGCAGTTTCCCCTTGTACATACATATTGGGTGACCTCCCTATTCTGGAGCTATTTACCAATCTTCTGTCACCTTGGTTTCTCCTCCCCATGCTTCCTCTTCATATCTGCCCCCTGTTCCTTTGTGTTTCTTTATTTAAACTCCTCCTGGTTATATAGCCTCATTTATTCTACTTCATGTACTTTTCACTGCTTCTTCAGAGGTAAACTATATTGGATTTTCCAGGCTTTGGCTGCTTTTTAGCACAACATTTGTGCAGTCTAATACTGTAAGTATTTCTCATTGTCTCTATCTGGTATGTACTGAAATAAGGCCTGTCAGCTATGGTGAATTTATTCACATGTAGGCACTCATAATATAGCAGTTTTTCCTAATGCAGCTTCACCATGTCAAACAGAATTCATAATCTGTACAGTCATAGCCCAAGTTAATTACAACTTCCATGCAGGAGGAAGTGGCCAGTGTTTAGCCAATTTTTCCCATTTTTCATTTCATTCCATTATTCCTATTGGTAATTATATGTCTGCAAAACACTATAAATAATTTCTCACACTTGTGGATGATTAGATCTTCACATATCTGTAGACTGATTTAATTTTCATTATTCTTCCTTAGCTCCATTCCCATTTATTTGGATTCTACATATTCACACCTTCTGATCTTCTTAGTTAGGTAGTCCTTCCAGTCTAATGCTTCTTTTTGTTGCACTTCCCTGAACTCACTCCAGTTTGTCGATATTTTCCAGTAATGAAATGTCCAGACTTGAGCACAATATTCAGTTGTAGTTATCTCTCCACTCTCAGTAGTGGTGCATCTGAATAAGCAGACCAAAATTGCTCTGCCCTTTTTTCTTCCAAATCACATTGCACTGAATATCTTTTGGTATTTGCCAAAGACCAAATTTCTTCTTCCTACTGAATAAATATGTTTCACTTTGCTTTTTTGCAAGTTTAATTTCCTTATGGCATTTGCTGCCTGTACATCAGCTTGTGTGGATAGCTCTGCAACACTGTCACTGTCCTCACTGGTGTTCCCAACTTCTTCCCAATTTAGGGCTGTATTGTGCAAGTGCACACAGCGGCACAGAGGGTACAAATAGTAGCCATGCTTTGCACTTGTGTCTCTATGTCGGTTTTAGGAATGGTATTGGTTCCTGTATTTTTTGCTATGCAAAGATTGGGAGTGAAATGCCAATTGTGGCAGTTGAACTCCAAGTGGGGACAGGACAAATGTGATGCCATAGTCCTGTGTGCTGTACACCATGTGTAGAACAATGTCATAGCATAGAGTTTAAGGCCACAAGGGAACACCAGATCATCTAGTCTGACCTGTATGTTAGAGGCCACCCACGCCACTCACCCCTGAACACTGAACCCAACAACCAACTTTAGAGAAAAGTATTACAGCCCACAGGAGGATAGACTATTATGTCTTTGAGGTGAGAGGAGGTTACACTATTCCCTCAGCATTTCTCCTCAGGGTGGGCAGTGGTTTAATGGCACAGTATGGCAACCAGGATCACCTGCAAAGGTAGAGAATATGTTGATTACTCTTTTTCAGATCACGAATGAGTTGTTTAATGACACTTATCCTAACAGCAGTGTCCACTGATTTAACTTACAGAGAGCCCCTTCCTTCACATTTGATCAGTTCATTGTTCTTTGCTTATTGTTCATGATCATTCAGCCATTTTTTCATCAGGGAGAATGTTCCTATGAAAACACAGGGGACTATTTCTGAGAGCAATTTTTTTGTAGCAATTTTTGCTAAAATACAAATATAACGTCTCCTACTTCCTTCCATTCACTAATGTTACAGTTAATAAAAAGTGGTCATTTTTTCTCTGTAAATGTCTGTTGCTGATGTTTCATGATTCTACTTTGCTTCGGATTTTTAGTGATTTTTGAATTTTTTTTCAGCTATCAACACTTTTCCACTAAAAAGAGGCATATTGAATAATCAGCCTACTAAATGATTATCAGATGATGAGAGGGTCAAACTTCAGGTGCTAACTTGGGGACAAGCTGTAATATATATGACCAAGAGACAAAGAATTATATGTTGTAGGCTAAGGCACTCTCCATCAGCTAGTCACTCAATACTGAGGGACCATACATAGATAAAGTTTGCAGTGCCACTTCCTGTGCTATATCTTTTTGGCAGATAGGGGACTTATATCTACAGAGCTGAACTCCAAAATTAAGCTTGAGAGCAACCCTAGGTTGTCTTTGGATATAGTCTATATCCATATGTATCAGCTAATGGCATACAATATCACTAATCTCTTCCTGTCCTGAGGCTATAGTATAATCCACTCCCAGTGCAGTTGTTGCGCATTAATATCAGCTACTCCTATCTTTCATTTCTGAACTCTTTATTCTTTAAAACTGTCTTCGTATTAAAGCAACCCCTAAACAGTGTACTACTCTTGAGTCTTAGTAGGCTGGCTTCTCACATGCACCAAAAATCTTGTAAAGCTGTCTATAACCTGCTGCCAATGTGCGCCTGACGGTGACATGCCATGTGCAATGACTGCCCACTGGTCCCAAGGTCAGTCCTGTAGCTAGACCCTTTCTGTAACAACTTAAAAATGATTAGCCTAGAGCCCATGGCTTACTTCACAATGATTTGAATATATTCCACTGAATATTTTCAATGCATGCACAATGCATGGATGTTTGAGGGTTTTTTTTAAATAAAAATATATGTTTCAAAACCAGTTTTCTTTTAAAGGTCAGTACTGTTTGGGGAAAGACATCCTTTCCTCTGATATGTTAAGAAGTGAAATAATAGAATGAGAGATGGACTGAATTGCAAGATTGTTTTTAATCTCATTTTATTGTGGCTGGTTAAAAAAAAAAAAAGAAAAGGTAGAATTCACATGCATAACCTCCAGCTTTTCAACTCACCTGGAGAGCTCCCCTACCCACAATGCACTAAGTGGATGATTAAAAAGAAATGGGGGCTTAACTGAGGGGTAAGCGTGGGGTCTCTTGGGCTTTGCAAAGCACTGAACCATGCAGCTACAGCTGTCCTCCAAACAAGCCCAACATTCTTTATTTATTTGTTATGAAATATTTATGGATGTTATGAAAGGTTTAAAATAATGTGTCTGTCTCTCTCTCCTCTCTTATTTTTGCCCCGGCACACTGTTTTCTAATGCATAAATAATTCTGGCCTGTGGACAGTGGGACAGCACATTAGGTGGGATGTATCCGCTGTATCACATTCTTTCTGCCTGAGAGAAAATATCATTCCTAGTAATTTTCTACACTTATACAATCTGCGTTGACAGTAAATAATTGATGTATGAATTTAGGACTAAACTCCAACACAATATGACTTTATGTCAAGGGTTACTCCCAGCAGATTTTGAGCTAAATCATCTTGCAAAATGGGTTCTTTCAGCGGGGGGAAAAAAGCTTTTTGAAATTATTTTAATGGAAAGATGGGACCTCTGTGTAGTTTTTCTTATGATGAGGTCTTGCTTTGCATGGCTGGTAAGAAAACCAAGCACTCTACCCATTATGAGATTGAAAATATTTTACTAACATAAGCGGCTATTTTGTTCCTTTCCTTCTTTTTCTTTTTCCCTCTTTTTTTTTTATTGTGACAGGAGAGTTTACATGTGATAGGGTGCCCTCTGCTTTTCATCCCTGTATCTTTCATACAAAGTACAATTATGTTTTAAATTACAAGCTGGATATATTTGGAACGTACAGATATATAACCAGAAGAAAGACTTCAAATAAAGGATTACAAATTTACACCTATTGCCTCAATTAAAATCCTTTTCATCATGAGAAAAAGTGGTTACAATCAGACAAAAAGAAAGAAATGGAATAGAGAAGGAACCTTTCATAATAGAGTTAGAAGTGAACTACTCTATACCTTTACATAGCCTATTAAAGATAAGACAGAAAGATCAAAGAAAAATCATTATATGAATGACCCATAGTGAAATGTTCTTTTGCGGGGGGGGAGGTATATGGCTTTTTATTTTTTGCACATTACAAAAATGGAATTAAGGTTTGGACTTCCTTTTACACTAAGTAGTTGCATCAATGCTGATGCACCAGGAATATATAAGGAGTTTTAAAAAAATAAAAATACCATCATAAGCTTTGAACAAATGTCAATATCATTACCTTTGTCACTGATTCCTTTCTTGATTAAAACCGTAATGACACGTGTTCACTTAGGCTAAACCTCAGCTTCCAGAAAATTATTGAATTTGTTGTGACAGATAAACTGAATGGCAAAAGTGCTTTTTCTTAAAGGGGACAAAACTGTCTCTTGGGACAATAGATACAAACCTGTCTTTTCTACTTCAACATTAGAGGAAATTTCTGCTAGTGCCTCTGTTCTATAGATGGCAGTCATGCCTCTAAGCAAGAAACACAGATCCAAGTTCAGGCAAAAAAATATTAAAAACGACTTATTTGATCTGAACAAAATTTCCTAAAACAATAACTCCCACTATTGTTTTAGGAAATATAGAAGTATTTTTAAAAATTTTTTCTTTATGGACATCAGCTCAAAAATTTTAAATTAGCAATAAAAATATGCTTGCAGTAAAGAAGAAACTCTACGTAATAAAATATTTATGTAATATCAGTGTTTTTGCTAGTGGAAGTTATACACATGAAAACATCTTTGCTAAGATTTCCTATTATGTTTAGGGGGGGAAAGTTGAGGGGACAGGGAAAGATGAAAGAAGAAGGTCATTTGTGATCAGAGGAGCCAAGTAATCCAATACAGCCTGTGTTGGAATTTTTACATTTTAGGCAGATTCTTGTTGTGAGCACTATTAGGGTGCATCTATGCAGCTGAGCTTAGCTCAAAATAAGCTACACAATTTGAGCTACATCAATTATGTAGCTTATTTCGAAATAGCTTATTTTGAAATTGGGAGCATCTACACAGCACTTATTTCGAAATAGAGCACTCTTCCTCTGACTTCCCTTAATTCTCATGCACTGATGGTTACAGGAGTCACAGTAAGAAGTCCTCCAGAATGACAGTATTTTGACATTATTTCAGAATAATTGCCTGCTGTGTAACTAAGTTATAACTAAGTTATTTCAAAACAATGTTGCTGTGTAGACGTACACCTAGGGTGTGTCTAGACTACAGGGTTTTTTTCAAAAAAAGGTCACTTTTTTTGAAAAAATGTCACCTGCATCTAGATTGCTGTCATGTTCTTTCGAAATTAAATCGAAAGAACGCGGTAGTTTTTTCGACCGTGGAAAACCTCATTCTATGAGGAATAACGCCTTTTTTCGAAAGTGCTCTTTTGAAAAAAGACATTATTGAATGCAAACAATGCTTTTTCAAAAGAGAACATCCAGACTGCCTGGGTGCTCTCTTTCGAAAAAGCGGCTCTCTTTTTCAAAAATACTGGTTGCTGTCTAGACGATCTCTATTGAAAGAAGCTTTTTCAAAAGATTCTTTTGAAAAAGCCTCTTTCGAAAGAGGCTTGTAGTCTAGACATAACCCTATAAAACAGGAGCTTTGTGCTGTTTGCTACATAGTTAACCTGAGGTTTCTACCTTCTTGTGGAACATGCAGTTCATGCATTATTTTTCCAAGGCAAAATTAATAATGGACAAATGTAATATACCATGTTTAAACATTCAGCACAAGCTGACTGTACATGATAGCAGGACTCTATCTGGAAAAAAATTGCCCAAACAAAACAATGTATTGGGGTGGAGAGGAGCAGGGAGGGTAGTTCTGTTTCTTATGACAGTAATATGTTTGACTGAGTTAAACTTAAAGAATTATTCGTATACTAAAAGGTATAAAATGTGTGACATTCAGGTTTGAGAGAAAGCAACTATATCTAGGGATGTTTAAAAAGCCCTTTCCAGCTTTGTTGAAGCCCGACCTATGAGGGTGCAGCTCTGTGAAGGAGGTAAAAGTCCAGCAGTTTCCTTCCCCATCTCCACGCTCATAAGGAAGACAGGTAG